>CM033476.1:176880894-177480894 GCA_019447015.1 Hymenochirus boettgeri
AGCCTCCTCCTAAAAGCGTACTGTAAGTACCCTGGCCGTCCGGCCATTTGTTACAATGGCGTCTATTTTCGCTAATTAATACTCTCTTGCAGCCCTCCACTACCGACACTCTTCATTCCATTAACGCTCCTCAGGATTTTGCAGACTACTTTAGAAATAAAATAGATGATATCCGTACTCTAATCCCCTCACCCCAGGACAACTCTGGCTTTCTTTTGCCTGCCCCACCACCTGCAGTTCTGGAATCTTTCACCCCTGTCTTTGACCTCCTGTTGTCCTCGCCGCTTACAATGTGTACCCTTGGTCCCATGCCCTCCTTCCTACTCAGACACTGCGCTAAAATCCTTTCCCCTGCTTTCTCACATTTTTACTGAACTCTGGGATTTTTCCTGCTGCCTTTAAACATGCGTGTGTCAAACCTTTTTTAAAAAAAACCTCTCTGGATCCTATCTGTCAAACTACCACCCTGACTCCCTTTTACCGTTTGCATCAAAACTCCTAGAACGACTCGTCTCTACACGCATTACTAAATACCTCCATGCTAATAATTTATTAGACCTGTTTCAATTAGGATTCTGACCAGGTCTTTCAACTGAAACAGCCCTCTGCAAAGTCTCAAATGACCTACAAGCTGCCAAAGCCAAAGGACAGTTCTTGGTCCTCTTTCTTCTTGACCTATTGGCTGCTTTTGATACTGTGGACCACTCTCTTCTTATGCAGATTCTATATTTTCTGGGCATCTGAAATCAAGCTGGGACGTGGTTGTTATTATCTCTCTGACATATCTTTCTCTGTCTCTTTTGCTAATAAGATCTCCTCTCCTGTTCCTCTTAGTGTGGGGGTCCCTCAGGGCTCGGTTTTAGGACTCTTGCTGTTCTCCCTCTCTCTGGGAGAAATAATCAGTTATTTTGTATTTAAGTATCACTTATAAATTTACTTGTCCACCCTCATGATAACCCCTGAATTCTGAAGTTCAATCCCAAATCTCTAAATGTCTGCTCTCTATCTCTTCCTGGATGGCGCACCACTGCCTTAAACTGAATCTATCCAAAACAGAATTAATCACTTTCCCCCTAAACTGGGACTTAGTCCACCCTTCTCCATCTCTATTGACAATATGGTCATTAACCCAGTTGAATCTGCACATTGCCTTGGAGTTATCTTTGACTCCTCTCTTTCCTTCCATCATCACATTAACAATGTCGCTAGGACTTGTTGTTTTCTCCTTCACAATATTTCCAAGAGCCGCCCTTTGCCCTCTCTCTCTACTACTAAAATGCTTACCCATGCCCTTATAATCTCCCATCTTGAATACTGTACCATTCTACTACTTGGACTCCTGGCCTCTCATCTCTCTCCTCTCCAGTCTTAATTCTGCAGCTCGGATCTTAACCGATGTATGAAATTGTATAACAGCTTGCACTTATGCCCTTGTCTGTATACTCTGTATTTTTTAATGTACAGCGCTGTGTACCCAAGTGGCGCTTTATAAATAAAATTATACATTACATACATACATACATCACAACGTCCACCGGAAGACCAAAGTTC
The DNA here is from genome assembly GCA_019447015.1 of Hymenochirus boettgeri. Lineage (NCBI taxonomy): Eukaryota > Metazoa > Chordata > Amphibia > Anura > Pipidae > Hymenochirus > Hymenochirus boettgeri. Next base: position 176,882,446 of record CM033476.1, read on the forward strand.
CATAGCATTACTGTTCAGACAGTGATAAACCCTTTCTGAACTTGAAGACTAAACTTCTTTTCTTCTAGTCTTAAGAGATGTCCACATGTACTCTGACTCTATTGGTGAACAATGCCCCAGATAGTTTATTGTATGGCCCGTTTATGTATTTATACACAGGAATCATATCCCCACGCAAGTGCCTTTTCTCTAGTGTACATAATTGTAACTTATCCAATCTCTTTTCATATTCAAGCTCCCTCAACCCCCTTATTAATTTTGTTGCCCTTCTCGGAACCCTTTCCATTTCAAAGATGTCCTTTTTGTACACAGGATTCCAAAATTGCACTGCATATTCCAAATGAGGCTTTACCAATGCTTTTAAAGAGGGACAATAACATTTTTTTCCCTTGAATCCATACCTCTCTTCATACAAGACATTACTATGCTGGCTCTGGCGTTAAATACTTATGCGCAAACAGACGCGCAGCCTCTGGTAAATAGGCTTGCGAGGGCTGCACTTGTGCCTCTTTCGGCACTCACAAAGCCACAAAACAAGGCTTAAAGATGTGCTAACCGATCGTAAATCAGCTAGCGCGACTTTAAGAGCCTAAAAGAGGGCCGCGTGGCCACAGCGCTCCCAGGTAAATGAGCCTATTTGTGTTTTAATCTTGAGATTTTACTCGATTTTAGGGAAATTGAGCAAATAATTCTTGTCCAGCATAGTTCCTCTCAGATCACTTTCCTCAAACTCAGTATCCTCACTATATGTATATAATGCATAAAGAGCCCTTCCAATCCATACAGCAATATATCACCCTCGTGTGTCAGATCTGTTTACCAACCTTTTATCTATCTTTACTTAATTCAGTTCTATGCCCAAGAACATCTAAATATGGAGCTTATTTTGTATGGTAAAAATTGGAAGTTCTTCATACTTGTTCCTTCCTAAGACATAATTACACTTTTCTCTTAACAAACAGAAAACATGTAAATAAACGATTAGCATCTTATAATCACATCATCAGCAGGGAAAAATCGCAGCTTAACTGTAGTTATGATGAGGCCTGTTAACCCATCTGCTGAATGTCTTCTTTTACATTATTAACTTAATGTTACCGTAAGCTGGTCTGTCTATTAACCACTAGAATTTGTTATGTGTTTGTGAATTCACATCCCATGAAATTGCATGGCTTAATTTGTAAATGACATACTAAAAAGATAAATAATTTAAATAAAAGGAAGATTCGTCTTCCTCCAGTCAATTTAGAATTCCAAGAAAAATCCATTTCCATCATAACTACATTCACTGAAACCTAAATTCTCTTTTGTTTGTTTATATATAACAGAGGTACATCTGTGATTTTTAAAGGGACACTTTACACTTCTATTTGACTTCTCACCTGCTTAATACAAAACAGGGCAGGAAAATATTAAATCTATTACATTGGGTAGTGTGGGTTTAACTCCTTTTTACCCCATAGCACCACATATTGAATTGAACCCCATTTGTGTAGGGTGTCTTTGGCCTATTCTTTATACTTTTTTCATGTTGGTCCCAGTTGCAGCGTGGCAATTCTGCGATACCATATGCAATATCTTAAAGTAATTTATTAGTTATTAGCCCACCTGTAGACACTTAAGGTAACTTATGGAAACTCTACAGGCAAAACTGTGCCCCAGGGCAATACATCAGAATTGTAAGTTATTTGTAATTTAGGCTTATATTGCCCACCATTTAACAAGTTTGTTTGCCAGGCACACGACCATCCTCAGTTTGCCAGTTATTTCACCAGTATGTTAGCTAACTATTTCAACAGTCTCCATAAAGGCAACAGACATAGGGACAAAGTTCCCTTTAGTGCACTCAGAATTATCTACACACCCTAAGGCGAGAAGTAACAAAATAAATCAGAAACAGTTTGGAAAAAAAAAGAAACCTAACAAATCCTGGTTGCATTAGTGTGCAATTGAGTCCAGTTGATCTAACTAAATACCATGACCTAGATAAAAGAGAACATTCACAAGCATCTCCTAAACTAATACTTTTGGAAAAGAGCCTATCACTTTGGTATATCTGGACTTGACAGTTTTTGCCTACCTCTCGTACAAATGTCAGGAGTAGGGATGGCCGGTTCGCGGTTCCAAACCCAGATCCGCCGCGGATTTATCCCGTTCGCGAACGGCGGATTTTTCCGGATTTTCCGCCTTCCGAACTTCCGAACCGCGGATTTCTCGTATTTTTGAGAATTTTCAAAATTACGAGATTTCTCGTATTGTCGAAAATTTTCGAAAATACGTATTTTAGAAAATTTTCGAAAATACGAGGATTTCTCTTATTTTCGTAAATACGTATTTTAGAAAATTTTCGAAATTACGAGGATTACTCGTACTTTCGAAAAATAGGTATGTTCGAAAATTTTCTCATAATAATCTCATAATTTCGATGATATTTTTCATTTTAATGGGTCCGCTTGCGGATTTTCGAATTTTTTAGAAAATTCGCGGATCCTCGAGCGGACCGGATTTTGCGAAGTTCGGACATCTCTAGTCAGGAGAAATTTTGACTAATGGGCACCATAAAGGCTTTGGTATTACTAACCTATCCCACAACACAGTCGTATGAAAAATGCAACTAATTGTTGTGACATGAAGGGAACAACCAATACTTGCTTAGAAATCCTGCAATCCTTTAATGTTGCTGTAGGCCTCATGGTAGCATCCCTAACCAGTTTTCTCGTCAATCTTGGGTGGACATCACTGCTATATTTTATCCTTGTTCACGACTATCTTCTTTGTGATACGTGGTTCAATCCTTTAGATACTTTTTCGTATTCCAGTGTTGATTATTAACTTAAAATGATGGTATTACTTTTATGTTTCAAAAGTTCTTTGCCAACCAATGTTTTTTAGTATAAAGCAAATAGGAATAATAAATGCCTGTCCAATATTTCGATCAAATCAAGTTTAACATGAAATTACTGTATTATTAGGCCAGTATCTGGGCAACTTTAGGAACATGTCTATGTGCCTTTGGCTACTTTTATTATAAAAGCATGTATAAACTGCTTACATAAAGTTAACCTGTACTGCTGACTGGAACCCTGGAGCTAGTTAATTGCATTTGTGTTTATATTGCTGTACTGGTAAACTGTTATTTGCAAAACAACAATTATACTGTGCACCCTATGTAATGTATAAGATGTTTTAAGACACCATTACCAAAGATGTTTACCCATGGGAAGAGCCATTTGGACTTGTGAGTGGGGCAAGCCTGTATAAATATTTCTGGAGACAATCATTTGGTTTGCATTTGTATTACTGAGCTAGACTCATCTTCATATTATAGTTGCACAATACCAAATGTTTTCATTACACTTACATGCCCTCTTTAATGCAAAGAATATTATATGACACCATTACCTAAATTATTTACATATAATTTTTGAAGTTTAGATTCATGTATGTGGGGCAGGGGGCTTACGCAGTTATGTGTCACCCATCCACACTAAAAAGCACGTCAATGCTGTATTATACATGTAGGGGAGCATTTAAGAGCAATGAAAGAGTTAAACTTTGCAGGAGGAGGGAGAAGTAGAGATGGGATCCAGGTATGACTCGACCCGGATTTGACACAGAACCGAACATTCCTAGCTGACTGGATTTCAGAACTTCCAATCGTATTTTTGCCCTTCAACCACACCCTATATATTTTAGATCTTGTTGGTTTTCCCCAGCCAATGGTGTAACCCTTTTCTAGCAATTGATTGCAAGTGGTCACATGTTTGTTCTAAATTCAAATCCAATCTAAAAAGTTCTATTTCGATTCTACATGCAGATCTTTACAATTTCTATTTAAAATGTTCTATATTTCTACAAAACAACATATCTCTTAAGCCAATATTTCATCACTTTGCATGTGTCCTTTCCACTTAGAGAAACACATTCTGTGCCTGTACAGCATTTCATACAGAGGAATCTCTGTATATGTGACAGCACTAAATCAATCTCCTCCATTTTTTCAATTAGACTGTGCAAACTCCTATAAATGTATATATATATATATATATATATATATTTGTCTTTGTTTGGAAATATATATATACACTATATCCATTATCCCTTATATTATATAAATATATTTATATCTCCATAGGAGATTGCATTGAGTTTTTAGGAGCTACCAATGTGATGGTGGTGGTGGTGGTGGTGGTGGGGGTATATGATATTACATATTGGAAAGTTGTATATGTATGTGTGTACTATCTCACTATTACCATTTAAATGACCATCAGTAAATGTATATAAAATGTAGCACTGACTTACTTACAGAGCTGAGATCCCTATTTCAAAATGGAACGGTCAAATGGCAGCTTAAACCACACCCTGTGTCTGGAAGTGAAAGGAAGTGTAATCCAAAAAAAGTTTCTGTCTGCTACACAGGATGTGATGTGTATTGTAATGGACATATACACCAAGGCTCCTTATATACCACCTCCATCCTGCAGGTGGTGTCAGCGAGTAATAAAATACAAGACATCCCTGCTGTCTATGGTAGGAGGAGACAAAGTGAAAGTGGATTGTGGTGTGTGATTTAGAGAGATATTGACTGCAACACAAAATCCTGTGTATAAGATCCTGTGTATTAGACCCTGCGTATAAGACCCTGCGTATAACATCCTGTGTATAAGATCCTGTTATCACCTGTTGGGAGGACAGATAATTGGACAGACAATTTACCTTATTGGATACAAAGTCCGAGGCAACAGATACGTGTACACCAACTTACAAGGACACACAATATACAGGCCTGGTCAATATTCAAGGTAGTGAACCAAAAAAGTTTCTGTCTGCTACACAGGATGTGATGTGTATTGTAATGGACATATACACCAAGGCTCCTTATATACCACCTCCAGCCTGCAGGTGGTGTCAGTGAGTAATAAAATACAAGACATCCCTGCTCTCTATGGTAGGAGGAGAGAAAGTGAAAGTGGATTTTGGTGTGTGATTTGGAGAGATATTGACTGCAACACAAGATCCTGTGTATAAGATCCTGTGTATAAGACCCTGCGTATAAGACCCTGCATATAAGATCCTGTGTATAAGATCCTGTGTATAAGACCCTGCGTATAATATATATAGTGGTTTGCTGGTGGCATTGACAAAACCTTGCAGCAGCAGCAATGCTGCATGTGTAAAGGCCACATGACAGAGAGCATGGAGGACAGGACAGGTCAGTTGAGATCAGACAGCCTCAGTATGGAGATCGGTCGGTCGTGTCGCCATACACGTAAACGATCGTATCAGCTCCCTTTGCTAAAGTAAAGGGAGCCAATAACGGCGACAAAAATTTTTCCGCCATTCCCGACTGACCATAGTGGCGACTACTGTGGTTCGTTGGCACTACGATCGGTCGGAAAAAAAATATCGTTCATATGTATATGTTCATATGTATGGCCACCTTTAGTCTAAAGTGACGCACAACCTCGTCATCAGACAGCTCGTCCATATGACTAAATGTCCTTTGAAGAAAACCATGCGTCTGATCCTAACTGACACATATTCCCTGTCCTGTCCTCCATGTGGCCTCTCTCCAGTCTCCACATGCAGCATTGCAGCTGCTGCAAGATTTTGAAAGTGCACCCAAAATAACACTTTCTACTCAGACATGTTCTACTCACAATGAGAAGCTTGTTTAAATAGTGTTTCTTTTAAATTAAACTTAATTGTTGATGTCCAAACAAACACTCGTGCAGTACCTGCATCCTGGAAATCCTGTGTAAATGGAAGTCCAGTGCTCACACACCTCTTGTAACGCCGGCTCCTCTGCGGCGGTCAGTAACGATATATCTCCAACCAGGAAGAAGAACCAGGCAGGCTACCGGATTCCCATCAGAATAAAACTTTTCTTTATTTCAAATGTTAAAACCAACATTCACAGCGATGCAGCATAGTTCACAGCATATCCCTCCTAGCTCCGCCCAACACGTTTCGTGGCTTCCCTGCCACTTCCTCAGGGGCCCCTTTCCCACACTCTCAATCGACCCCCCTACCTAACATTACTATCCACATCAATGACACACCAATATCCCCAACATCTCACGTGTGATGCCTGGGAGTAACCTATGACTCGGAACTTTCTTTTAAACTCCACGTTAATACCCTGTCCAACTCTTGTCGATAACAGCTCAAAAACATCTCACGCATTTGTCCCTTCCTTTTGCTACCAAAATTCTAGTTCATGCCCTAATAATCTCTCGTCTGGACTACTGTAACACCCTCCTGTGCGGTCTACCAAGCAACCGACTGGCGTCCCTTCAATCAATCCTTAACTCTGCTGCCAGGCTTGTTCACCTCTCTTCCCGCTTCTCACACGCTGCCCCTTTCTGTCAATCTCTCCACTGGCATCACATCACATCAACCTTATCCTACAAGGCTCTCTCCAATACAGCCCCCCATACATCTCTGATCTGATAAACAGACACTACCCAAGGTGTAACCTCCACTCTGCTAATGATCTTCTCCTCTCATCCGCTCTAATTACCTCCTCCCATGCCCGTATACAGGACTTTTCTTGTGCTGCCCCTCTGCTCTGGAACTCTCTTCCTCGCTTTATACATCACTCGCCATCACTTCATATCTTTAAACCCAACCTCAAAACTCACCTCTTCAGACAAGGTTACAATCTGGGCCTGGACACTTTTACTCCTCTTACTGACCCATCGCAGACCCGCTAGTTATACTCCACTGAAAACTTAGTTACAGCTACTGATCTGCTTCACTTTATGTCTCATCCCCATCTCCTCTAGACTGTAAGCTCTCTGACAGGGCCCTCCATCCTATTGTACCACAGTAATGCTGTAACTTACCACACTGAATGCTGCTGCACTTTGTATTACTTGCACTACCCTTGTATGTAACGTATATTTTCCTTATGTTTTTTAATGCAACTGTAAAGCGCCATGGAGGATGTTGGAGCTATATAAATCCACAATAATAATAATAGTATACAAAACGCAGGCACTCAGTCCACCACCCTCCTTTGGGCCTGGGTGCAGTTAAATTTATCAAGAAATAATAGAACAAAGATAATTTATACAACGCACTCACATGACTTATTCATCCAATGTTTTATTCAATACAGTGCAGGCAACGTTCCAGTACCTTCCTAGGCTTGAAAAAGGGACCTAGGAAGGTACCGAAATGTTGCCTGCACTGTATTGAATAAAACTTTGGATGAAGAAGTCCTGTGAGTGCGTTGTATCAATTATCTTTGTTTTATTTTTTCTTAATATATATATATATATATATTTTTTTTTTTTCTCCAACATTACAGCAGCATCATTATTGCAGGTAAAAAACTTTTTATTTAACATCCGATATCTGTGTCATACAATCTGCGACATTTCGGGCAGCAGCCCTTTCTCAAGCAAAGAACACAGAAACAAAATGCTGGGATCAGAATAAGAGAGCAAGGGAAAGCATTGAAGGAAATATTGAAGGAAATCATGGTTAATGAAGCATGTGATGTATAAAAAGCCATAAAGGCGGAATCTGAACAAAGAAAAAATAAATGTGTAAAATAACAACATGTAAATCAGCCAGATAAAGTCCATGGTGTGGTTCACTGCATTTTAGAAGTTCAAAATATAGATAAACCATAATTTATTAATTAGAGTATTAGAAGATCAAAATATATATTAATACAGAGAAAAACCTACTTATGGGCAAGCCCAGGATTTCCAAGGGGGATTCCTGAAAAGGTAGCCCAGGATTTCCAAGGGGGATTCCTGAAAAGGTTTTCATAGGCATTTTTACAATCCGTGCATGACCAAATCTTATATCTCATGCAGTAGGTATTCCACTTGCCCAGTGTCTGGCGTTAATTACCATTAATCATGCATTGAAGTAATAAATAATATATAATAATGAGATTACAGGTATAGCAGGCAACAAGGCAGTATTGAATGTTAACTGATATATATTCCGGGCCACATGGACCCTTTTGAAAAGGTTCGTGTGGCCAGAATCATGCCGGGTAACATAGAATAAAGCAGCCTTTTATACCTCTAATCTCATTATTACATATTTAATTAGCACCATAATCTTAGCCTCACCCATATCCAATTTTAAGATATTCACCTTAAAGTATGCTTAATGTTTGCCTTTCCCCTGCAGATGTATATTTTATATTTATAACTTTGACATAGCAGCCAATGAGAAAGGAAATCCCTTCTCTCATACGAATTTCAGAGGTTTTATTCTAGACTATGGGATATTCTGCTGGATGCAGTGAAAGGGAACAGATTGTTAGGCCCCCCGGCCATTATTTTGCATTGTGCTCTGTTTACACAATATGTGCATTGAAATCCATTGCACAAATGCAATTTTCGAATGCACGCAAACTGCACTTAATACAAGTCTATGGAAGCCCATGAAGAAGCGGACACAGGCGGACACATGCAGACACAATTGGGATTTTAAAGTTGCATTTTTACCCATAATCTCTTGAGAAACACAAACACACATAAAAGCTTAAAAACACACAGAAATGCACACCCCTTTATTTGTGTGTAACAGTGGAACTTAAAGTCCTGGACTATCCCACAAAATCTAAGATCCCTAGACCTTTTGCTGCCTGAGGTGAAGGACAAAGCAGTGACCCCCCCCCCACCCCCCACCAAAAAAAATCACTCTTTTATTACCATTATTATTATTATTATAGTTATATGAGACTTGTGTGTTAATTTCTTGCTAATACTGGTACCAAAGAAATAGTCAAAAGGTGACAAGTATCGTCTTGTGCCATTGTGTGGGCTCTATTACCCAAACTACCAAACACATACACCTGACAAGTATGGGAAAAGGCTAAAACCATAATTAAACTCAGTGGGTGGAATCCTAAAGGCATTTTGCAGCTAACTGTTCTTTTATGTCCCCTAAATGGCTAACCATATGTCTGGGACTGTCTCTGATATTAATGGAATAGGATAATTTATAGACATCTACAGTCTCTATTGTGGCTATCTCTAACCTTTCCAGATGTTTGAAAACTATTCCCTGAGAGAATTCTCCTGTTGTAGAATATTGAGGCTCACAGATGGAGATCCCAGCTCTAAAGAGAGTCAATATGAATGATGGCGGTGAATGGGCTCGCAAACTAACAGGGTTATTCAATAAAACATCTTATCTTTACAAATGGTGCTAATTTTGCTACAACCAATCAGATTTTAGCCTTCAAATGTTAAATAATATCTGATTGGTTGGGGCAAAATTTGCACCATTTTTAATGATAGGAACTTTAATTGAAACCCACATAAAGAGGTATGTGTAGATTGGTTTTTATATGTATTGGCAAATAAAGGGCATGCTCACCCTTAAAACAAAAATCTGGTCAATTGTTAGTTGCCGAGTTACCAGCCCCTGACCCCAACTGATCTATTTTGCACTTTATTAGCTGCATAATTAACTAGCAGGGTTATTCAAAATAAGTTCTTATCATTAAAATGGTGCTAATTGTGCCCCAACCAATCAGATGTTACATATCAAAATTTTTAAAATGTTCTTATTGGTTGGGGTATAATAAGCACCATTTTTAATTAAAAGAACTTTTATTGAATCTTCCTGTAGGTACTTAAGGATTATTATAGTCACCATTCTGGCAGAGTAAGCTGGGCCCATCCACCATGCAGTCAATCAAGGCTGTAACTGCAGACATCATAACCAATGATTGGCTGCCGCCTCCTCTGCACATGTATTTAAAAAACTCAAAGAGCAGAGGGAGGAGTCAGATACACTTGGCAGAAAGGACTATAAATTATTATTAAATATCTTATTACAAATTCATGTAATAAATAGGGAAAACTAGCAGTTGGGGTTGTGGGCAGATAACTGACTAAGGGTGGACATGCCCTTTAATACAGTAACAGTCAAATGCAGGTGAACCGGTTTATTCAACAGAGCAAAAGAATGGAGAAGAGGATATGGTGAATTGGGAAAGCAATACATTTTCCAATGCTTTAGAGGAAAATGGAAAAATGCCATTCTGGGTTGGTTGCAAAAGTAAAAGTTGAAGTAATAGATGATGTTACTAGGTGCAGGGACTAAAAAAATGAGAAAAATAATATGGTACTAAGACTTAAAAAGTTTTTCACTGTTGGGATACAATTTGTTAGACTTTGTGCAATGTTAATATTATGTCTGGATATATTACCCAGGGAGGATAGGTCTTTAGGTGCACATTGTTTTCTCTCCAGCTATTATCATTCTGTATCCACGTAGTCTATATCAAATACAATACAAATACAATACAACAAACATGGTTTTACTGCTTGTATACAGCCCCTTAAGGTGATCTCTTTGGAGTAAAAGAGAGCAAAAATACAAAACAAATGATAGCATTAACAAAAAGAACAAAATAAAGGTTGAATAAAATGAGGGGGTGTAAATAGAAATGAAAAATATCAAATAACAATGAGTCTGTAAGAGAATGGAGAGATTTGAGGTTATAAGATTTGGGACACCAAGATGGAAAGGGGAAAATTATAGAAGAAGAAAAAAAGTGAATAAAGGGGAATATGTTATAGTACACTTGAGTCGTTGCCTAATTCCTAATGTTGGCCATACACTATACAAATCTATCTGTCTTTTAAGTGTATTTTCAGAGCCATGGTTCTTATCTTTCAATGTTCCCCTGTTGTTCCTGCTTGGCCTATTCTTTTTGTCATTTGCTCACAAGAGGCTGTTCTTCAGAAGGCCAGAAAGCACTGCAGGAATTTTGGAGGGTGATGTACGGGTACCTTTAGGATGGGAACACATGGAACCATGTTTCAACTCGGGCGAGACACATTTGATTGGTCGGGTGAGTCAAATTATATCAAGGTTTCAAAGTATTTTGGTGTCTCAGTAACATTTGGAATTTAGCGCTTTATTCAAATTGTGGCACCAGCTTTACTGATGTGTTCCATCTTTTAGTATGTTTGCAGTGCAGGACATTTTTAAATTAGCGCTAAGGTGCTATAAAGTAAAAAGAAGGTGTAAATAGATACAAAAGAGTTAAAGGATATATACAGCATGCAATATGTACATAGTAAAGGGGGGCATTTTTGAATTCATTGTAAAGGCAGTGAGCTTTGTTTAAAAAAATATATAGCTATGCAATATGGAAATCATTTGGTGCATGATAACAATTGTTTTAGTTAGCTTTTGGAAAAAGAACATGTAGATATTTATAGAACAGAGCACTGAAGAAAAGTCACAGAATGTTTTTGCATGTACTACTTCAAAGGTCTGATAAAGTGTAAAATCATTGTGAATAATCTATCACCTCTCTGAGCCAACAAGACACAGTAACCATCAAACTCAAAGACTCATGGTTACAATCTTAGCACCTTTCTCTTTCTGTCTAGGGCCTTTTAAATTGTCTGTTTTATTACTGCAAGCATCAGCATTTCTATTTGCTAGTGACAATAAATGTCAGAAGACATAGAACAAGTATGTCCTTGTGTATATGAAAATACACAAAAAAAGATTTATGCAGCAGGGACTATTACTTGCCATCCTGTCATATTACCTAACATATATAGTGTCTACTTAGAAGATAATCAAGGAGCATTATTATGTATTTGTGCATTGTGAACCATATTTGAAATTACAACCTTGGAGGTGTTACATGGAGTGTAATAATTTATGGAACCTGTAACTATAATTTATAAATAAACCTTGTAATTTATTGTACATAGAGGTCAGGCAAATCCAGTAATGCAAAAACTAGACATCAAATAACCTATGATCTATCCAGACGTGACCCTGGGAGACTAGTAAGCCTATAACTTTCAATGTAGTGTGTTGGTTTTTTATTAAGATTAAGCAACGGAATCAAACAATTTAGATTAAGATCATTATGAAGATTAAGCAATGGCATTAAAAAATATAGAAAGTAAACTATCTTGGCTAGAGATGGCCGGTTCGCGGACCCGAACCTGGATCCGCCGCGGATTTATCACGTCCGCGAATGGCGGATTATTCCGGATTTTCCGGATTTTCCGCCTTCCGAACTTCCGAACCGCGGATTTTTTTTTTTTACGAAAATTTTCGAAAATACGAGTATCTCCGTAATTACGAGAATCCGCGATCTTCCGGGGCCCGGAAAACCCGAAGATCCTCGTAATTACGAGGATTCTCGTAATTACGAGAATTTTCGGAAAAACGAGACATTCTTGTAAATTCGAATTTTTGGGGCTTATTTTCAAGACGGAGCAAGCCACATGACCCAAATTAGCCAATGGCAGCTAACATGATTATTGCCAGCCCCCTGGGTATAAAAGGCTGCTTCACAGGCGACATTTTGTCAGTGTGTTGGAGTGTGTTTAGTGGAGACCTGACAGTGTAGGAGTTGGAGAGAGATTTTTGCGCTTTTTGAGCTTTTTGAGCTTTCTGTGTGTGGATTTCAGTGTGGTGGTTTAGCACTTGTTGTTACCCACCCCTGTATTCACACATCTTGAGACCCAACAGTCCTTTTAAGGACTAACTTTGTGAGACCCAAAAGTCCTTTTAAGGACTAACCCCCCTGTAAGTCCTTTGGACAAATTTTGTGTTAGACCTTTTAGAGGTCTAGGTGTCCTGTTTTTTTGTTTGTCTTTCTGTATCTGTGTGTCAGTGTCTGTGTGTTTTGTGTAGCTGACAGTGCTGCCTTTAGCAGCAATCAGCAGCTTTTGCTGTCTGATCTGCTGTTTGCTGTCAGTTGTGTCTGTGTCCTATTTGTGCTTTTAGTGTAAAAAAAAAAAAAAAAAAAAAAAAAAAGCTTTGTGTTTATTTGTTTGCTTCTGTGTTGTTTTGTTGCTTTGTCTTTTGTGTTTGTGTGTGTGTATATATATATATATATATATTAATTTTTGGGGGGATAATTTGGGAGAGGGAAATGCCTGGCAGGGCAAGAGGGAGACCCAGGAGCAGGGGTGCTTCTGCACGTGGAGGGAGAGGGAGAGGCAGAGGAGAGCCTACTGAAGGCTCTGGCCAGGAGCTACCTGGCCCTTCGCAGGGCAGCCGGGTTACCGTGCCCGATATTTTTAGGGGTAGCCGGGCTAGGGCTATCCCTTCTGATCAAGGAAGGCGGGTAGTAGAGTGGATTACCCAGCCTTCCTCATCCACCTCCTCACAGGCACAGAGCAGCCGAGCTGCTACTGTAGATATTGTGCCTGCTCCTTCCTCACCTGAGGCTCCTACTGTGGGCATGGAACCTGATCCGCTCTATCAGGAGTTCGTTGCCCACATGGCCCGTACCTTCGGGGATCCGGAGGAGGAGTCTCAGGATATGTTTTCGCACACTATGTGTGGGGCTAGTGTGCTTGAGGAGGAGCTGTGCACTGATGCACAATCTTTCCTGTCGCCCGAGGCGGAGGAAAGTGCTCAGTGCACAGGGGGACAGGAGGCTGACGATGTCACGCAGCAGTCTGTGAGCAGCCAGGGAACTAATGCAGGGGGGTGAGGTTCCAGATGCTGCTGCTGTTAGTGATGCAGCCTCCAGTATTGAGGAGGTGGAAGTGGACGATGAGGTCACCGATCGTCCATGGGTGCCCTCTGTGAGAGAGGAGGAGGATAGTGTCTCTGAGGGATGTCCCTCAGAGCATGAGCACGATCCTGAACCCAGAGGCAGGACTGGGGGCAGGGGCCGGGGCAGAGGCAGTGCACCTAGTGGTGCACGTGGAGGTACGGCACCAATGAGATCTGGTGCCAGTGCCCCACAGCAGCAGGTGACCTCTGCTCCGAGTCGTGTCGGTGGCTCAGCGGTGTGGGAGTTCTTCTCACTGGCTCCAGGTGACAACACAGTTGCAGTGTGCAAGTTGTGCCTGCAACGTGTTAGCCGTGGGAAGACCACATCACATTTGGGCACCTCCTCTATGAGGAGGCATATGATTCTGCACCACTTTGCCCGGTGGGAGCAGCGGACAGGGAACGTGCAGGCACCCACACGTTCCCTACCTCGTGCCCAGGTAGCCACCGTTCCTCCTCCTCCCCCTCCGGCCCCATCAGCTGCTTCCTCGGTGGAAGTTAGGGAGGAGAGGCAGCCTTTGGCCCCAGCACGTGGTGTTAAAGGCCTCTTGACACTGCTTGCTGGACGTCAGCTAAAAGGCAGGTTCTCTCTTCCCCAGTTGTTGGAGCGGAGGCAGAACTGTCCCCCAGTCACCCCCAAGCCCAGCGTCTCACTGCCGGCTTAGCCAAACTCCTGGCGGTGCAGCTGCTACCTTTCAGCCTGGTAGACAGTGCAGCGTTCAGGAGTTTGTGGCCATTGGCACACCACGTGGCAGGTCCCTGGCCGTAGGGTACTTTGCCCAGAAGGCGTACCAGCCCTGCACGACCATCTGCAGGGCAATATATCTGCTTCGCTGGACCACAGTGTGGGCAAGTGTGTCCACATTACTATGGACGCGTGGTCCAGCAACACGGCCAGGGCGGTATGTGTCATTTACCGCCCAATGGGTCACTCTGCTAGCCGGCAGAGACGCGGCACGGAGCGCAAGTGGGGAGATGGTGGTACCACCACGCATTGGTGATACGCCAGTCTCCACCCCCCTCCTCCATCCGGTGAGCCCTCTTCCCGGACAGCTCCGTGCCCCCCCAGAGCCTATGCTTCGTGCCAGGCGAGACGGTGCCATGCAGTGTTGCAGCTTGTGTGCCTCGGTGATAGGAGCCACACCGGGGCCGAGTTGCTGGCAGCACTGCAAGGGCAGGTTGAGAGGTGGCTGACCCCACACCACCTCTCAATAGGCAAGGTCGTGTGTGACAATGCCACCAATATCCTGTCTGCCCTTCGCATGGGCAGAGTCACACATGTTCCTTGCCTGCACACGTTCTCAACCTGGTCTTCCAGCGGTTCCTCCCACCAGTACCCTGGTCTCCAGGAGGTACTGAGGATGGCTAGGAGGGTGTCCAGTCACTTCAGGGCGGTCATACACGGCCACGCTCGTCTGGCCGAGTTTCAGCAGCAGAATGGTCTGCCGCAGAACCGCCTGATTTGTGACACCCCCCACCCGCTGGAACTCTAGTCTTATGATGCTGGCTGAGGCTGCTCCAGCAGAGGCGAGCCATCATAGACTACTTGTACGAGTACGAGGCAAGATCAGGCTCTGGGGACCTGGGTTTGCTGTTACCCAGGCAGTGGCTGCTGATTAGAGACTGCCGTGGTGCTCCGCCATTTGAGGAGGCCACCAGGATGGTAAGCCGCAATGATGCCACCATTGCGGATACCATCCCACTGGTGTTCCTCCTTGAGCACACTCTCGCGGCATACTCGACAGGGCACTCGCTGTCGAGCACAGGCACTGGAAGGGAGGACGCCGACACCGTGATGCTTTCCGAGCCCGAACATCACGGTGCAGAGCAGCCGTCCGATGATGAGGAGGGGGATTTAGGTGACCTGGACCAAGGGGAAATGGGGCATTCCTCTAGGGGGACATCTCAACCCTCCCAAGTACCACATGTCATTCGTGGTTGGGGAGAGGTTGAGCCCGACACTACTGTCCTCAGTGACATCGAGGACATGGGGTCCTCTGCGGCAGGCAGTTTTCGGCGCATGGGCTCTTTCATGCTGCAATGCCTTCGCAAGGACCCCAGGATTAAGGCCATCAAAGAGAAGGAGCAGTACTGGTGGCCACCCTTATAGATCCCCGCTATAAGGGTAAGTGTCGGAGTTTATCCCCGCATCTCAGAGGGAAGGTAGAATGCAGCACTATGAGGCAACACTGCTACGTTGCCTCTGTTCTGCCTTCCCAGGTGCTGGCAGGCCTACAGCACCTGATGTTGGGGATCAACAGGGCTCACGTCCCCCTGTGCCTGACAGGAGGAGCAGCAGTACTGGAGGCGGCCTCGCGGCCAACTTCAGGCTGTTCTTCCAGCCACAGTTGCCAGCCCCATCCACTGGCAACTCCACCGGCAACACCTCAGTCGCCAGGTCACCGACTACATCGGATCCGGGCCGTTGTAGCCACATCAGAGACTGAGGATCCACTGGACACTGGGTGGCGAGCTTGATATCTGGCCCGAGTTGGCACAGTATGCCATCGAGGTCCTTTCATGCCCGTCATCCAGTGTTCTTTCGGAGAGGACCTTCACGCAGCAGGGGTGGTTGTAACGGAGAGGAGGACCCGTCTCTCCACTGAGAATGTGGACCGCCTTACATTCATCAAGATGAATGAGGCGTGGATCACATCTCAATACAGCACCCCTATTGCTGATGCCCGTGACTGAAGGCCTCCTGCCCCTGGCCACCCATACTGCTCCTTCCGCCTCATTTTCCACCGAGGCTTAGCGATGCCGCTTACTGGCAAATGGCAAATTTTTCTTATTGGCAGGGCCATATATGGTCCTACCTTGCTCTACTGCATTCAGGTTATGAAATAACAAATGCTCTGCGACAACAGCTACTCTGTGGCTAATTTTTCTAAGATTGGGTCGATCCTACTTGGCCCGGAGCAGTACTCCATATTTGATCTTCGTTCTCTCTCCATGACGCACCTTGTGGTGTCACCTACTCTGACCATCTCATACAGCCGCAACAGCTACTCTGGCTAATGTTTTCAGCTCTGGGTTTATCCTGCCTGTCCCGAGAGCAGTACTCCATATTTGATCTTCGTTCTTCTCCATGAGGCACCTTTGTGGTGTCACCTACTCTGACCATCTCATCAGCCGCAACACTACTCTGTGGCTAATGTTTTCAGCTCTGGGTCAATCCTGCCTGGCCCAGAGCAGTCTCATATTTGATCTTCGTTCTCTCTCCATGAGGCACCTTTGTAGTGTCACCTACTCTGACCATCTCATACAGCCGCAACAGCTACTCTGTGGCTAATGTTTTCAGCTCTGGGTCTATCCTGCCTGGCCCGAGAGCAGTACTCCATATTTGATCTTAGTTCTCTCTCCATGAGGCACCTTTGTGGTGTCACCTACTCTGATCACTCATACAGCCGCAACAGCTACTCTGTGGCTAATGTTTTCAGCTCTGGGTCAATCCTGCCTGGCCCGAGAGCAGTACTCCATATTTGATCTTCGTTCTCTCTCCATGAGGCACCTTTGTGGTGTCACCTACTCTGACCATCTCATACAGCCGCAACAGCTACTCTTTGGCTAATGTTTTCAGCTCGGGTCTATCCTGCCTGGCCCGAGAGCAGTACTCCATATTGATCTTCATTCTCTCTCCATGAGGCACCTTTGTGGTGTCACCTACTCTGACCATATCATACAGCCGCAACAGCTACTCTGTGGCTAATGTTTTCAGCTCTGGTCAATCCTGCCTGGCCCGAGAGCAGAACTCCATATTTGATCTCGTTCTCTCTCCATGAGGCACCTTTGTGGTGTCACCTACTCTGACCATCTCATACAGCCGCAACAGCTACTCTGGGGCTAATGTTTTTCAGCTCTGGGTTTATCCTGCCTGTCCCGAGAGCAGTACTCCATATTTGATCTTCGTTCCTCCTCCATGAGGCACCTTTTGTGGTGTCAACCTACTCTGACCATCTCATACAGCCGCAACAGCTACTCTGTGGCTAATGTTTTCAGCTCTGGGTCTATCCTGCCTGGCCCGAGAGCGTACTCCATATTTGATCTTCGTTCTCTCTCCATGAGGCACCTTTGGTGTGTCACCTACTCTGACCATCTCATAGCCGCAACACTACTCTGTGGATCATTTTTCACTCTGGGTCTATCCTGCCGGCCCGAAGCAGTACTCCATATTTGATCTTCGTCTCTCCCATGAGGCAACCTTTGTGGTGTCACCTACTCTGACCATCTCATACAGCCGCAACACTACTCTGTGGCTAATGTTTTCAGCTCTGGGTCTATCCTGCCTGGCCCGAGAGCAGTACTCCATATTTGATCTTCGTTCTCTCTCCATGAGGCACCTTGTGGGTGTCACCTACTCTGACCATCTCATACAGCCGCACAGCTACTCTGTGGCTAATGTTTTCAGCTCTGGGTCATCTGCCTGGCCCGAAGCAGTACTCCATATTTGATCTTCGTTCTCTCTCCATGAGGCACCTTTTGTGGTGTCACCCTCTGACCACTCATACAAAATCCGCAACGCTACTCTGTGGCTAATGTTTTCAGCTCTGGTTCAATCCTGCTGGCCCGAGAGCAGTACTCCATGTCCTGGGGCCAGGCCTGCCTGGCTCTTCAACAATGGTGGCAAACTGCAGTGGGCCTGCTGTAACACAATGGTGCTGTTCCTACGAAGCATTAACCCTTTCACCTGCTTTCCCTAGCACGATGCATACCTGAGGGAGAGTAGCCAATGGGTGAGGGGTATGTCCAGTGGGGCCAAGCTTGCCTGGCCTTCAACAATGGTGGCAAACTGCAGTGGGCCTGCTGTAAACTCAATGGTGCTGTTCCTACGAAGCATTACCTTTTCACCTTGCTGTCCCTTGCACGATGCATACTCTGAGGGAGAGTAGCCAATGGGGTGAGGGTATGTCCAGTGGGCCAAGCTGCCTGGCCCCACAACAATGGTGGCAAAACTGCAGTGGGCCTGCTGTAACTCAATGGTGCTTTGTTCCTACGAAGCCTTACCCTTTCCACCTGCTTTCCCTTGCACGATGCATACTCTGAGGGAGAGTAGCCAATGGGGGTGAGGGTGATGTCCAGTGGGGCCAAGCTTGCCTGCCCCACAACAATGGTGGCAAACTGCAGTGGGCCGCTGTAAACAATGCTGCTTTTCCTACAGCCTTACCCTTTCACCTGCTTTCCCTTGCCGATGCATACTCTGAGGGAGAGTAGCCAATGGGGTGAGGGGTATGTCCAGTGGGGCCAAGCTTGCCTGCCCCACAACAATGGTGGCAAACTGCAGTGGGCCAGCTGTACTCAATGGTGCTGTTCCTACGAAGCCTTACCCTTTCACCTGCTTTCCCTTGCATGAAGCAATACTCTGAGGGAGAGTAGCCAATGGGGTGAGGGGTATGTCCAGTGGGGCCAAGCTTGCCTGGCCCACAACAATGGTGGCAAACTGCAGTGGGCCTGCTGTAACTCAATGCTGCTGTTCCTACGAAGCATTACCCTTTGACCTGCTTTCCCTTGCACGATGCATACTCTGAGGGAGAGTAGCCAATGGGGTGAGGGTATGTCCAGTGGGGCCAAGCCTGCCTGGCCCCACAACAATGGTGGCAAACTGCAGTGGGCCTGCTGTAACACAATGCTGCTGTTCCTACGAAGCATTACCCTTTCACCTGCTTTCCCTAGCACGATGCATATCTTGAGGGAGAGTAGCCAATGGGTGAGGGGTATGTCCAGTGGGGCCAAGCTTGCCTGGCTCTTCAACAATGGTGGCAACTGCAGTGTGCCTGCTGTAAACTCAATGCTGCTGTTCCTACGAACTACCCTTTCACCTGCTTTCCCTTAGCACGATGCATATCTGAGGGAGAGTAGCCAATGGGGTGAGGGGTAGTCCAGTGGGCCAAGCCTGCCTGGCCCCACAATAATGGTGGCAAACTGCAGTGGGCCTGCTGTAACCAATGGTGCTGTCTCACGAAGCATTACCTTTACCTGCTTTACCTTGCTGAAGCATACTCTGAGGAGAGTAGCAATGGGGTGAGGGGTATGTCCGTGGGCCAAGCCTGCCTGGCCCAACAACAATGGTGGCAAACCGCAGTGGACATTATGTAACCGTACCCCAATCGCCTTCTTTGCCTTGTTGTGTGCAAATACTATATAGGGGAATGGGCCAATGTGGTGTGTGTAATGGCATTAATGGTAAGTTATATACAATTATAAGTACCAGACAATAGCTATCTAAATAGATATGTATTGTAATTTTTCAATAAAAATTGATTATGAATCTATCTGAATAATTTGATATATCGAAAAATAAGCCCAAAAACATTTTTTTTCAGAACTGTTTTTTATATAATATATATATATATATAATGAAATTAAAAAAAAAAACTATTTACAAAATAAACAAACAAAAAAAAAGGGGGTTACTGGGTGCCCTCCTCTCCAGTTGGTCAGGCGGCGGTCAGCGGCGGTCCAGGCGCCGCACCATGTGGCGCATCTCCCGCCGCATGCTCTGTAGTTCGTGGAGGAAGATATTGAGAGAATTGTGGTGAAGATGTTTGAGCACATTTCCTAAAGCACCATGTGTAGATGCAATTTTGCCACCTGATAACTACTTACACTACATGGTCTGCAATGCATAATGTTGCGGTATGTCTAAAAAGGAAAGCTCAGTAAAGATATCATTATTTCTAAAATTCTTGTTTATATTATGCTACCTAGTTTATGTAACAGTGATTTCTACTGATTGGCTGTTGGATGGTTACACATGCTCAGATCTCTACTGACCAACTGAATCAACCCAGGCGCTGGGTCAAGGGCAAGACCATAACGGTCTCTATTAGGGGTCCTGCAAACAGGAAGTCATTATTTCCGTTGCATTTATTTTACACAGACACAATGCTGATTGCTGAAGGGGCAGATTAAGGTAATGGGATGGATAAATACTCCTTTTTTCCTTAAAGTTATATATTATCACTGAACTTCACTTAAGCGATATTATTGCTCATGGGGGATCACTGATAAACAGCAGGAGTATGCTGGCTTAAAACATTACGTTTATTGCTAAATTGTTCAGAACATTCTTGGTTTTTATCACTAGGACTGTGCTACACACAAATTTTTTGGAAGTGGTGGCAGCCCCCATAAAACATTGTCAAACCCACAGTACCCAATTTTGCATCATGTAGCGTGGATTTTACACTGGGAAAATACAGATATTAATAGTCTTGTATAATAACATTTCATTAACGTTGCATATGATTTACTTACGATTCTCAAGCATGGCCGCCAGAGTGACTGGAGAGGCAGGAGGTGCTGGAGGGGCTGGAGAGGGTGGAGGGCCTGGAGGGGCTGGAGAGGGTGGAGGGGGTGGAGAGGGTGAGGCCTGTAAGGCTGGTCCTGCTTCAGAAAAAAAAATGTTTTATTTCAACAATCACCTCCAATCCATTAGTAATATATTATAAGAACATTTCCTAAAAGGCTATGTAGTAAACATTTCTTGATATTTTGGACGTTTGGACCGAATTCGTGACTTAACGAAAACTGAGGGACAAGATTACAGCCCAAACAATGGGAGTTGGGGACAAAATGGGAATGAGAAATGAGAAGCTCTGTCTCTCAAGCCAAATTAATAGATTTGTTTCCTTTTTTATTTTCGAAAATTTTTATCAGTGAAATATAAAATTCAATTAATTATCAATGATAATTTCACTAATTATTGGCTCAATCAAGGTCAATAAAAAGATTAAAAATTGCTTAGGATGCACTTACGTGTCTGGCTGTCCCCGGTTCCTCCTCTCTTCTTGGGGCGGTGGACTGCCCGTGGGGGGCGATGGTGAGCCCGGAGGGGGCAAGGACTGCCCGGAGGGGCAATGGGCTGCCCGTAGCCTGAGGGCTAGTTGGTGGTAGTGCTAAAAAAAAGGAAATTTATTTTAACTCTCACTGTCATTAAATGTTCAAATACATTTACTAAAACAATTCTCGGAGAAGTTGTCAAAATTATGCAAACATTTGGATAAGGGCTTGGACATATCAACGTGTTAAAAGCACACAATAGTGTGGCACAATTAATGTGATCCTCAATTTTTGCACAATTATGCTATCGTACGGCCCCACATGGCAATACACATGAGCGCACCGGAAACACGCGCTTGTTCTGGAGGGCTCGTTGCGCTGTAATGTGCCTTGGACAAATGAAAGATTTAGAAAAATGTTTTTTTTCAATAGGCTGCACTTACATTCTTCCTCTGGCGGGGACGGTGGTGGGGTGGGGTATCCGAGGAAGATTCCCCTGCAAATTAAAATAAAAAATACATAATGAATGATATATCTAAGGAAATATTTAATTATATACTTTGAATTCTGCTTGAAAATACAGATTAAATAAGCAATATTTAGTTTCTTTAAAAGTCAATCATATTTCTATGCAATGATTTCATACCTTAATTTTTATTGTGTGTATTGTAGCCACGAAAGGGAAAGTGGTTGGTTGTAGGGGAGCATCAGTAGCTTGTGTACTTGTATCTGTATAGATTTTGTGGGTAACACAACATTTTTAATTTTGGAGTGTATAAATCAATTTTTAATAATTGATCAACATTTTATTTTGACTTTACTTTCCCTTCAAATAGGGCTGCCATGTACAAAAGTTTGGGTCATGAAAGTTTGTTTTAACTGTGTCTATGTGTGGGTATCAGTGTGCATTTATAAGATAAAAAGAAATCAATTTTTAATGATCGATTTCATTTTTAACTTTACTTAGCCTTTAAATAAGGCTGCCATGGAAATGGAAGGGTGGGCCACCAAGTGTGTTTACCTGTGTCTATGTGTGGGTATCATTTTAAATTTATAGGTGTTATGTTAAATAAAGTCACTTTTCAGTGATTTATTTTTTGACTTTACTTACCCTTTAAATAGGGCTGATATTGAATAATACAAGAATAATAATAATGTAATAATAACCAGTGAATGAGAAATACAAAGAACTTGGATCTCTCTCTCTCAAGCCAAATTTAAGGATTATTGATGTTCTTAAAAACATATATATATATATAAATATGTTTTTGTCAGAAGTGAATTAAAATATTTTACTACGTATTATAATACAGTAATATAATAAAAAGTATACTTGCCTTCTATCATTTGCCGAACGGCAGCCACATATTGAGGCCTCTGCCTCTTGAGGTCTGACCACTGTCTCTGGAGGGTAGAGACAGTGGTCTGGTATCCGAAGCGTCGCAGGATGCGGCGCTGTAGCCCCTCCATTATTCTGCGCCTCCGGCGCCGCACATGATGGGTGCCAGGGGGGAAATCATCATACCCCCTGAGCAGGAGGTAGTTCAGGGCATATAGTTGCCTTGCAGCACTGGCCATTTTGATAGGCAGGAAGTTCCGGTTCCTCGTTTTTACGAAAATCCTCGTTTTTACGGAAATCCTCGTTTTTACGGAAATCCTCGTTTTTACGGAGATTCGCGGACTTACGGAAATCCTCGGGTTTACAGAGATCCTCGTTTTTACGGAAATCCTCGTTTTTACGGAAATCATCGTATTTTCGAAAAATACTGTTCTCGCTAGCGGACTGTAATTTTTAGGTATTGTAGGCATTGATACGTGTTTCTAAGGACATTACCCAGGTCCCTGAGTGATTAAGTTAACATTACCAAGGCTATTTAGACCACTTTTAATGCGGATTTTGCCGAACTTTCATTTTAATACGTTTTAACGGGTCCGCTCGCGGATTTTCGAATTTACGGATTTTTTCGAAAATCCGCGGATCCTCGCGCGGACCGGATTTTT
The DNA here is from genome assembly GCA_019447015.1 of Hymenochirus boettgeri. Taxonomy (NCBI): domain Eukaryota; kingdom Metazoa; phylum Chordata; class Amphibia; order Anura; family Pipidae; genus Hymenochirus; species Hymenochirus boettgeri. The sequence goes on from CM033476.1 coordinate 176,905,759, forward strand.
CGAAGTTCGGACATCTCTAATCTTGGCAAAATAATGGACCTTATTATGAGAAGCCTGTATGAAATATTTACATATTTACAGTGATCTTTTTGTCTATTGTTCTGCATGTACTACTTTACAGTAACAATTTTTTTTCACATTTAAAAGAATGTGATTATACAAGTAATAGTAAGCTAGGTTAACTTAACACGATAGAGGAGGATAAGAGGGAAGGAGCATGAATGTTAGGTCTCTAGCCACCTTGTCTTGATAGCTTTCTTTTGAGAATCCATGCTACTAATTACTCTACTAGTGTATACAGCTCACCACTTATGATGTTTAGATTGGTCCTGGTGCTAGTATGAACAGGGATTTGCTCCTTGACCCAAGAATATACAATGGTGTATAATACCGCATACATGCATTGCATTTCAATTTTAGTTTATTTTTCTTCCATATGTCCCAAATATGTAACATTTTGGGGGTATAAAGTTTTACCTTCTTTAGGCAGGACAAAGAAAATGGCAATCATATAATACAATTGGTCACTCCATTTTAAACAATATATCCAGGACATTGACCTTATTTCCTTACAGTTATACAATATACCTTTTCCCATCTTCCCAGGGAGACCTCATCCAGTTGCTGATCAACATAACTCCCAGAAAGATCTAATATACAGTAACTACCTAATCAAGGAACTTTCCAAAACACCTATTTAAACTGTAACAAACTGTGATTTATTGAATAAGTTAATGGCCAAAGGGTGAAATACGTCAAATAAATCAGTTTGTTACGGTTAAAATAAATCCATTGTAGTGCTCCTTTATTGAGTAGTTACAGTATACTATACAGTATAATGTATATAAATAGTTAATAACAGATAACTGTGCTATTAAAAATTAAATTAAATGCAAAAAGGTAATAAGAATAAGAATAAGAGTTTCTGCTTCTTGAAAGTGAAATATATCGGCAATGTGTACAGTTAGAGACATTCCAAAAATATTACTGTTGTATATCTGGAAAATGTTAATAATTCTGTCAGGAGAATCCGTTGGGTTGTACCAAACATACGAGGAGAGAGAACATTATACAGTACACCCGTCTGCCATGTAATGCCTAATATACTATATAGAATAGAATATAACATTGAAAAAAATAATAATATAATTTCTCTTTGACTTTTGGGCTTATAAAAAGTTTTGATGATAAGTTTTTTTAAGTTATCTCCCGTCCTTGCAATGTTCTAAAGCTGAAATGTTCAAATGTGAAAGAAAAGACTTTCTAAACCCATCTAAGACCACTTACAGGCTAAAGAGCGCTGAGGCAGATGGACAGCTGTGAAGCAATAAAAACACATAAGAAAAGAGGAGCAAAAGAGTTTACATCAAGAGCTTAATTCATTTTTATCACTGCTTCAAGATCCTCTGCGCACATTTCAAAGGTCTGTATTTTTTCCCTTGATGAAGTGAGTCCTTGAATGATATCTGGAGGCACCAGTAATTTAAAGCTGTATAACTGTAGCAGTAGCATAAAAAGGAAAAAAAAAAAATAGACACTGCACTGCGGGGTTCTACTTAGAAAAAGAAACCTTTAATCTTCATAGCACTTGTATGTTGTACATAGGACAAAGTAGATTGTTGACAATGACTAAATATATATTTTTCAATATAACATGGCAATAAGAGGATTATCCTCATTTTTAAAGAACTTAAATGTAATGCTGTTTATTTATTTATCCTAACGCATTGTGCTGTTGCCCCATAGAGGTTTCAATTTAAAGGATTTTTTCCTGGTAACAAGAAATTGAAGCATCAACTATTAAAGGAATTACCTTCGGCCTCTATACATCAGACCCCAGTGGCTTAATCAATAATCAATTTCCAGACGTAAGACAACTGTATCTTATATAGTTCTTTCCCCAAACCCTCCAGTTGTGTAAAACGATCAAAGTAGAAATCTGTGACTTTGTATGTATATATATATATATATAAATTCTTGTATTGTATAACTAGTAGTGAAATTGGCATATCTAGGAATCACAGGGCATGCCAGCAAAAATATAATAGATCCCCTTCTGCTTCATCTGCAGTGGTAATATTTGTCATAGGAACATTATGTAGTTTAGACCCATCTTGGCTCCCATCCACCTCCACACCATCATGCCCCAACCCCAACTCCCGCTGTCACATCTATTACTTTTTTTGGGGAACTCTTTTTATTCATATTGAATGTATAATTATGTTGAAAAATCTTCCTACATTTTGCCTTGACCAGAAGCAGAGCACTTTACGCATTTTTTCTGCTGTGTAAGTCAACAGATAACCTTTTCCATATTGAAAAATCACATTCATAAAGATACAACAAGCTGTGTCTCACCTGTCCCTTTGGTGTGGCAGTTGGTGGATTTATAAAATTAACCTGTGGGCACAAGGATTAAGCATCCATAATCTCCCTCTTAGGGGCATCACTATAACATTGGTTAGCATGACTTAAACTCCAGAGCAGGAGTGGTGCACCTCTTGGTGCATTGCCCTGTACGTGTATAAAATGCATTTATTTTATGATTTTACTGCACAGGTATTTTTGGCAAAAAAGCTGATAATAGAAATACACATGCAGGTACTGATATAATGAAACAGTGGTGTCAATGTACCTTCTTGAAAATGTGTAAGTTATGGGGTAGCAGTATAAAAAAAGTGTCTTATGGTTTGGTTTTATTGCCCACGGGGTTATAAGATTGTTATAAGTTTTGCAGTAAATTATTACTTGAGGTTTTAAAAATAAGGTGTGTCAATCATATTTAACAACCCTTCCAACTTTATATTTGTTTTTTACCCCAGTTACAGTTTGTATAAGGTGTAATGATAAACGTCTTTATTATTCTTTAAAGTTTTTTTTTAATATAATTGACCTTTGGTGTCCAAACATAAAGTTTAGTTAATTTATCACTGAAACTTTTTTTCCAAAGCAGAACAGTTTTCTTGTTTTCCTTTAATGCATCTTCTGTGAAAACAGGTTTTAGAAATAACAATAACTAAATGGCTGATAAAGCTTATTGCTAAAGCCCTTTCTTCTCAAAAACATACCCAAGTGTTTGAGTGACTTTACATGAAGAAACAAGCGTACTGGACCGGTGTATCAAAAGATTAGTGAAACCATGTAAGTCAAAGTCAAAATAGAAACTGCATTTCTAATGTCAGCAATAAAAGTTAGCTGTTTGTTTGATAGGAACTAGAAATTAAACTTTTTAAAGCGTTAAACCAACGGATTAAACAATGTTTACAATTTGTTTTAATGGATATCGTTACTTGGTGTTAATTCATTTGCCTCAGTTAATATTCATTTTTTGTAATAAACTGTTTGTGTATGTATAGATGCATTGTTCTCCAATGGCTGAAATACATTTTCCACCTGAATGGGAAATTAGCAGATCCACTGTTCTAAATTTTATCTATTGAAATTTTGTGAATACAGAATTTCTGTTTGACAGGCAAAATTCTGCATTGAAAACTAAGAAACTACCATTAACCTGCCAGCAGAACAAAACTCTGTGGGTTCACGCATTCTTATTTTTTACTGCCTCAGTCTGTATTGTGGGTAAAAAAAATTGACACACATTAAAAGTTAGACACCCTGTTACAATTTAAATAATAACTCTATAACTTAGGAAGACTGTGTTCAGCTTTTGGCTGCGTTAAGCTAGTTTGCCTCCTTCTAAGACCTCCTTACATCTTGTATATATATATATATACAAAATATAGGTAAGCTCCCTTTATGTATGGGGACAAGTGACAAAACCACACCCACCTAAGCATCTTTCCATTCCTCTGGGAAAGTAATTCATTCCATCTATGTCAATTTAAAAAGTAAAAGAATAAAGTGTCTGTATTTTATGTTTAAGTTTATCAGAGTAAAATATCAATTCAGTACATATTTCAATATAATATAGTGAATAATGTACCTCCTACTATAAATTATAAGGATATTATAAGTCACAGAGGAGTTCCGAGACCATATAAAAGTACGAGGCCACAGGACACGGAACTACTAGGTGACTCTAATATCCTAATAATTTACAGTAGGTGGAACATTATACAATATAATCCACCCTTTTTGAGTTTTTCAAGTATTTGCTGCCTTAGCCCCACAAATCTCTCTTTGAAATACATTCCAGATTTCCCCCCCCCCATTCTTTGCTTACAGATTTAAGAAACCCTAAAGCATAAAAGCATAATCTCATTCACTACTCCGTAGTAGCGCACCAATTATAACAATATTATTTACAGAATGGCTCCATAGACATTAATGGAAAGGGTGGATTATATGGATATTAGAGACATCATTTAAAGGGACACTAACATGACTTGCATTTATCTATATTTTTAGAGCTGCCAGGAACTTAATCCCTTTCTGATCCCAGGGCTCTTTTTCACCATATCTCCTAATTTCCTGTTCAGCTCACTCCATCCCAGAATCTACGATACAGCTAGAGCAGGGGAGCATGTGCAGAGGAGATGGGATGTCCATCAAAACTGGGCTACAGCCAATAACATTCAACCTGTTTTTTGTGTTATAGAGAAAGGGCACTGCTTTGCTATTGGAAGGTAAGCAGCTCTGGGGAACTAAAGTCACAGGACAGCATTGTCCCAATAGACAGAGCACATTTACAAATATACACCAAGCTGTGTCTCACCTTTACCTTTGCTGTGGCTGCTTGATGAAATTGACCTGTGGGTACCATAATCCATGTCTTTGTTTTAGTGGAAGTACTGCACAGCCAAATGCTCACAGTACACTTCGCTGGAAGCTGCAGCCTTGCCCCTAGAAGCTGACAGACAATCATGTTATAGATTAAAGATTCTCCCTCTCTCTGACACAAACAGAAGTTTCAGTGTATACAGAAAAGGAAAGTAAACTTTGCAGTTTATTTCTAAAAGCAGAGCAACAATCCACTATCCCTCCACAGATAACTTTTATAAAATGTCATTTAGCAACTTTATCTTTTCCTAGGAACACAATGGAAAAAGAACAAAAAGCAGTAAAAACAGCTATAAAGTATTGTTCTGGGTAGGCTTTCCGGAAAGGACTATATTGCTGTAGGGGCGTGGCCACTAGATGGACATACTCACAAGGCTTTTTGAAGACTATATAGGCTGTTAGTTGTACTAGCAACAACATGGAAGCCTTCTTAGTTAAAGAATATACATGTATATAAATGCAAATTACTAGAGGCATTTCTCATAGTTATCCTTTAAATTAAATAAGATTTTCTTTCAGCTATAGGAATTTAAAGCAGAGTGTCTATGTGTATAAGGGGAGAGGAACAACAAAATGTATTTCTTTGTGTGCAGTGCTAGATTGGGACTCCAGTAACACAGACTGCACAAACAGCAGCTAACTGCAGGAATGCTTGTTAGCTGTAAGCAAAGTAAGAGAGCACGGGGCAACAGATAATGCTTATTCCTTTTTGTGATCTTAATGCTGTGACAGAGGAATAAGTTTCCCTTTATAGAAAACATACAGTTTTTACACATAGTGGGTCCATGGGGAGGGGCTGCGATATATTAAGGAAGTAGGGTCTGTCTTGAAAAAGAGCTAAAAAGAAGGTAAAGAGGGGTCAGAGAAGAGAAAAGAGCAGATTTGCAGTTGATGGAAATTAATCTTTATTGCTGTGTGATTAGTTTGAAAATTATTTATGACAGTTTACATGCCCTTCAAAGGGCATGTCCACCCTTGAAAACCTGACCCCAACTGCTATTCTTATCACTTTATTACATGCATTTCTAGCCAGATATTTCATAAGTATTGCCCATGTTCTCTCCCTTTTTGACAGTTGCTGCCTCCTGCCGCAGATCAATAACCTTTTAAGAACTTGAGCACATGCAGAGGAGGTAGCAGGGGAAAGAGTAGACAATTATTGGGCCCCTCCCTGGTGTTTAAGTATCTGTTTGATGCCTCAGTGTTCTTATATGCATTCCTTTTTTATCTTGAGGTTTGACCTACATAACCCATGTCACATGGGCACTTAAGGTCTTCACCCTGTGTAATTTCAAAGGGAGGGGGGAGTATCGGACACTTGCTGTCCTTTAAGCTAAAAGTTAGTTGTAAATGCTGCTGTAAGGTTTTTGGAAGATTACACATGTTCTTTCTTTTTACCCTTTCAAAACTGTGATCATTTTAATCATTTATTTTTAATGTAGGTTAAAAGTTAACAATTATTTTAAAGGCAAGATGTTTTTAGAAGTGTTTGGAAAAAAAACCTTTAAATCAATTGTGGAGCTAGAAAATTCTTCCATGCTATATAGAATATAAATAAGATGCCCTTTAAAATATCATTCTGATTAACTAGTGTCTCTTCTTTTCCAATTTATTTACTTGCTTTTTGGGTAATTAAAAATTCATTTACATTTCAAACCATAAACTACTGGCTAGTGTGAATGTGACATTAAATGTTATTGGAAAATATTTTGCACAGTGAACACTTTTATATCAAGATCTTTGAACATGGAACAGTCCTGTGGCGATTCATAGCAGGTGGTTACATAATAGCTACATGAAAAAAATGATAGTTTTCCATTGTGGTTTTCTAGAAAGTACTCAGGACTTGCTCTTGTTACAAACTCTTTTTCATCTTCTCATTTAATTTGTTCTGTTATCTAGCGCATGGTTACTGATCATGTGTTTTTTGGCACATAAACAAGCAGGTTACCAAAGCTGCTGCTGAATTATCCAATAACAAAATATATACCTAGGATTTCATTTATATTCTTGCACAGTGGGAAAAAGACATGGACTTTATTACCTGTTTTGTGGAGAAATGCAATGAGTGTGAAATCCACACTACCTAAAGATTTTCACAGGGCTTGCCCATTATAAATGTTTTTGAACATAGCCCAGCACACCCGATCCCTGTTTTAGTTCACCTCGTGGAACGAAACTTAGCAGGTATTGGATTGGCTCATAAAATCTTCACAAGCCAACACATCCTTACATGACCCTGCTACTGCAGTACAGTAACTGCTGCAAATTGCTTACTGCATTATGAGATTGTGGTAAGGTAAGAAGAACCGGCTTCTGATATTGCATCCCTCCCTCCCTCCTTTGACTGATACATCTATTGCACAGCTCAGAAGGAATGTTCTCTATAAGAAAAATATGTATATATAACATTTGTAGTTCTTCTGCTATGGGAAGTATTACTGATACATATGAAGTTTACTTTTATTCAGTTAGTTCCCCTTTTTTAAGCACACATCAAGCACACATCACATTCAACTTTATAAAAAAAAAACTTGCAGTACACAGGACAGGCAAATTATTTGCAAGATAAAAAGATAAAAATCTTGCAAGATCTTTGACTGAAATAAGCTATGCGACTACTAAATGCTGAATTATTACATTTATTTAGACTAAATTGTTAATGGGAAAGTGTGAGTAGGGAATAATCTATTGTTTAGATGACTATCACTGGGTACAAGTAGGGCTAGTGAGAATTAAATTAGGCTGAACTGTCTCTGGGACTGTCTCTGGGACTGTCTCTTTCCTCACGAATCTTACCTAATACAAGATAGCACTGACATTGATATTAGTTGAATAATTGTTGGATAACCAATTACCAAATGTTTCCTCAATTTAGCCCTGCCGCCCCACAAGTCATTAGATTTACAATTAAATCTGCCACGTCTGGACTGTTTAACTTTCTCAATTGTATCTTGTAAAGCTTATTTAAAAAAATGGCAAGGCCAATATTGTATAAATGAATGCCATCCTCATGATATAACAGGGTAGGCTCCTTCCAAACTATCCTGTCTGTGTGTGAATGGACTGAGCAAATTGCTAATTATACAGATAGGTTTCCTCCTACATGTTTCAAGTGGCTTATCAAGGCCCTCAAGACAAACTAAACTGGGAATTATTTCAAATTATTACAACATTATCTAACAATACATTAATTTAAGCTAAATATCTTTTTATGACTTTAATAAGTTTCACAGATTTTTCTAATCTAGATCATTACCCCACAGAGGAATGAAAACGAATAATCCTTCCTAATAAAACCTAATAAATAATTGAAAAAAGTTAATAATGCAGACCTATAAACCTCATACAAATGGCTCTGAATTTTCTGTAAAAATTTACACACACATTTACTAATCCAACAGAAGCGTTAACAGTTCGTACCCTGTAACTGATAATAGTTGCCTCAGTAACCACCTTGGCGTTACCAGTAGGGGTGGCCGGTTCGCGGATCCGAACCCGGATCTGCCGCAGATTTATCCCATTCGCGAACGGCGGATTTTTCGCCTTCCGAACTTCCGATTCGCGGATTTTTAGTATTTTCGAAAATTTTCGAAATTACGAGTTTTCACATAATTTCGAAAATTTTCGAAAATACGAGAAAACATGTAATTTCGAAAATTTTCGAAAATACAAGGATTTCTCTTATTTCCATAAATACGTATTTTCGAAAATTTTTGAAATTACGAGGATTACTCGTATTTTCGAAAATACATATTTTCGAAAATACTAGTTTTCTCGTATTTTCTAAAATTTTCGAAAATACGTGAAAACCCGGAATTTCAAAAATTTACGAAAATACGAAAAATCTCGTAATTTCGAGGGTATTTTTCATTTTAATGAAAATATATTAGAATTTTCGAATTTTTTCGAAAATTCGCGGATCCTCGAGCAGACCGGATTTTGCGAGGTTCAGACATCTCTAGTTAACAGCTCTTAAAGAGGAAGATCAGTGCAAATACATGTACTTTTCAGGAAAAAAACAGCATTTTTTCATCCCAATGAACTTAATCTGCCAATTCAGCATTTTGTCTGTGTATAAATAAATTTAACTGAAATACTGACTTCCTGTTTGCAGGACCCCTGGTAGAGACCGTCTTTCCCTTGACCCAGTGCCTGGGTTGATTCAGTTGCTCAGTAGAGATCTGAGCATCTTTGACCCATCCAACAGCCAATCAGTAGAAATTACCGTTAGGAATTCCAAGGAAGTGGTGCATCCTGGGAAGAGGAAGGGCTGTTAGAACCTGAAATGGCAGCTCACTAATGTCAACAGCAAGGACCAGCAAAGGGTATGAAATCAACTGATTTTTCAAAATGGAAGAGAATATGTAGAATAACTAAGTATGCATTACACAAACTAACTATTTAAAGGAGAACTAAACCCAAAATAAAAAGGCAGCTCCACAGACTCTATAACTGTCACTTTGTAAAACCATTTGTCTCTCACCTCTGAATTCAGCTTCTTACTGTAGAAATCAAATTATAGAACATTTCTGAGTACTGGCAATCTATGATGTCACGGCTGGCTTCTAGTGTTGCCTCTTCCTGGTGGTCCAGCTACCAAAATTCCTTCTGCACATGCTAACTAGCTACCTTGTGTTTGTTTCCCACTCCCCTTATGCTAAGCTGCATGTAACAGTTGAACTCATCAAGCCAATCATCAGAGATATCAGTAAATATTATTAGCAGATTTTCCTGCTCAAACAGAGTGGGGGAAGGTGTTAACCCTTTTCATATGTATTTAGGAAGAAACTTGTTAACCCTTTGTATGTGTTTATTTCTGCACTCTACCATTTATATTAGTGTGTGTATTGCTGAAATGAACATTTAGGGCACGGCCACAGTGCAACGCACCTGAATCGCACACGATTTACATGTGTTTGCGCTTGCGATTTGTCCATTGTCATTATGAAAATGCATGCGATTGCACAAAAAACACGTGTTACCAAATTGCTGACACATGCGTGAATCGCAACACACCCAAAATTGCAAGATTTTGGTGCGTTGCTGCGATTTTAATACAATTGGAAAATTGCAATTGCCTGAAATACACGCTTGTGTGGCCTAGCCCTTAGAAGTGTAATGCAAGCTGCATTGATTTCAGTTTAGACATACAGCATGTATTAAATGCAATGGAACTTAGCAATTTCCTGAGGCTGTGGCCCCACTTAAGTGCAATTGGACCCTAGCAGAGAGCATGCAATACAGACAAAAAAATGGTGATCACATGCACTCCAATAGCACACAGAAATGCATCCCATGTAGTGGGGCCGGTCCCATAGGCTATTACATGCCTGCACTCCCACTAGCACAATCGGATCACAAACCACAATCCAAAATGCGCTAGTGGAAGCTAGCCCTAAGTGTTTGAATCTTAAAGGGAAAGGTGGCAACCCCAGTAGATTTGAACTGACCACTTTACAAGGTACACTTATAAAAACAAAACAGCTCAGAGCTGCAGGTGCAGCATATTGACGTGAACATGGTCTTAGCACAGCTCTGTGCAATGCATTTTAAAGGGGAATGTTGGAGCCTGGAAGTAGTGTAAAGGCAAAGACCACCTTTGCCTTTAAGACCCAAACACATATTAAATATACATGTTGCAGTGCTAAGTACCACTGCATTAAATACAAACTGTATCAGCCTGCATCGTGCTTCTAACAAGATACTAACAATCTTGTTGTGTACATATTATCAGGCATATGTCATACAAGTTCTTATGCTAAAATCTGATTGGTTGGGGCAAAATTTGCACCATTGTTAACGATAAGAACTTTTAATACATAGGCCTGTATATGTGTTCAGGTCTTAAAGTCAAAGGTGGCAACCCTAGTTGGAAGAGTGATTTTCTTTATGCTAAACTTCCCACAGGCAGCCTTTCTGCTGCATTAATTTTATAGAACATGTTTGTGTTCCCTCTAACTACTATTGAAAAAGTTCGAAAGTTCGAAAACGGACCCATTAAAGTCTATGGGAGGCAAATAGTTCGAAAAGTTCGAGTCAAATACAACTAAAATATTAATGGTAACTTAATGTAAATGGCTGTGGGACCTGGGAAATGGTCTGGGGAGCATGTTCCAATATCCAGGACTTTCGTAAAATCGATTTTACTCTCACACGCGCTACTTTCGAGCTTTCGCGTTCGAACGTTCGAGGTAACATGGACATTTTACTCGCAGATTCGATGCTCGCCTATAGGCTTTAATGGAGACTTTACTCGCAGATTCGATGTTGGCGCCTAGATACATGTACATTTTATTCGCGGATTCGAACGTTCGAACATTCGATAAATCATCGAAAGTCCGGGAAATATCGAAAGTCCGCGTCCGAGATAGTTCGAGAAGTCCGGGTCCGTTCAAACTCGAACAGTTCGGCTCGAACTCGGGTTCGAGTTCGAGTTCTATGCCATCCCTACAAATGACATACCCTCCAACAGTAATTTAAAGACCCTGATCTTAGCACAGCCCTGTGCAATGCATTTCACTGTGTAATGCATTTCTTAGCTTAGCTCTGTACTACAGTTTGTTGTTTTTATACAGTTGAATCAAAAACACACTTTTCCTACCCTCCAACATTCCCTTTAATAAGGTACTCTGATGAGAAATGCATTGCACAGAGCTGTGCTGAGATCAGGTTCACTTCACTATCCTCCCCCTACAGTTCTGCACTTTGTTGTTTCTATTAAAACACACTCTTCCTACACTCCAACATTCCCTTTAATAAGGTACACTGATGAGAAATGCATTGCAAAGAGCTATGCTAAGTTCAGGTTCACTTCTCTATCCTCCCCCTACAGTTCTGCACCATGTGGTTTCTATAAAAACACACTCTTCCTACCATCCAACATTCTACTTTAAGAAGCTACACTTTCCACTAATAACTAATCGTTATGGCGATCATCAATTTATGATCACTATTGTAAATCTTGTAAATGTATGATAGCCAACGTAAATCTATGATCGCCCGTAGAATATCATTACGGTAGTTTATTATATGTTATTGTATACTACTTCCACGATTGTACAGTAACGAAAACCTGCAGTATCGCAAGTTTTTAAATATGGCCCTCCAACACTTACAAATGGGTAAAGTGTTGGAGGGGTCCACGCCATCTAGTGGACCTTTATGATATGAACATGGACTTTGAGACTTTCCTGCAGACATTTCTCGTTCTTTGGATTTCCCTATATTTTGAAACAATGTGACCAGATAAGACTTATTTTATGTCTATTTGTTATTATGATGTATCTTATATACCTTTTATTGCACCACATGGGCACTTTATTTCTTATTACACTTACCTGTTCCCAGGGATTCCCATTTTGATGGGGCACTTTTAGTCTCCATATGATATATGTTTAGTTTTAGCCACTCTTGTTATAATCTGCACTATGCACTTTATATTTATCAGTCGTTTGTGGCTTTTAACTAGTTCACTTGTTCCCTACATATTTTAACATTGATATATTTATAGATTTTATCCACTATTATCCACTATTGATTTTATGGTAGTGTCCCAGCACACACCCATTAGGGGCAGTACCTTTTGATTGGCACTAGGCTATTTAAGCCTGCACTGTGTTGCTGTTCACATCACCTGATGAAGGGGGTGTAATCCTCGAAACGTTGTATGATTTGTTGATGTTTGGCTTACAATAAAGCGTTCACTTTTTGGAGTGCAAGTCTACCTTGGTTCCCTCCAACATTTAAACAATACATTGCAGGTGAAACATACAAAGACACAGGTCTGTAACTGTGAATAGTGCAGTTTTATTGTAAAACATACGTGCTAAATGTTTCTGACCCACTTGTCCTTCCTCAAGTGCTTGAGTGAGTCTAGCACGCATGTTTTGCAATAAACTTGCTATATTCACAGCTGCAGACCTGTGTCTTTGTATGTTTCACCTGCATTATTGTTTATATATTGGATTCGGTGGACTAAAAGCCATAGGTGACCTATACATATCACACTACAACACCGCTACTAGGTAAGTGTTAATTCGTGAAACTCTTTGCACCACCAATTTGAATATTGATGATTTAATATATTCCTAAATCATAGGGATTAAGAGGTGGGAGTGGAAATCACACAGGTGCTGAAAATGTAATCAAGGCAAAAGTACTGGCAGGGAAGGGAAAACGTCAGCTTCAGCTTTGGGGAACAAACAGAACCTAAAATGAGCTCACAGAGGTAAAGAAAAGGCCCCTGAGTGAAATCTTCCATGGTGAGAAGGATGTTGAGTTAGAAAGTACTTGAGGCAAGTACTTTCTAACTTAAACTTTGATTTTTTGGTTTAGTTCTCATTGAACAAATATTGATAATTTCCACTAAACTGTCCCTTTAACTGTTTTTTTTAGCAATTTTAGCCACAACAACAAGTGTCAATTTTTTAAAATTACCTAGAAATATTTGCCAAGTCTGAGGTGGTGTTTATGCATTTTTGGGGACTTTGTGGGCATTATCCTATTGGGGGCTTATGTATAGAGATGGCCGAAACTACATAGTTTTGTTCCATTTTCGGATTCCCGGATCTCGGGAAAATCACGAAGATCCGAAAACTGATCGAATTTTCAAAGGTTTTCGAATGTACGGAGCTATTTTTGATAATTTACGAAAATGCCTCCAAACGCTCGAAAATCCTCGAAAATCCGATCGGAGACCACTTTCGAGTTTCCGAACGTATTTTCGAATATTTTCAAATGTTTGAGGCTATTTTCAATAATTTTTGAAAATAGCCTTGAACGTTTGATTTTCAAAAATACGATCGGAAACTGGAATGTGGTGTCCGATTGTATTTTCGAGGATTTTCGAATGTTCAAAGATATTTACAAAAATGATCGAAAATAGCTCCGTACATTCGAAAATCTGTTGCGAAGTCCCAAAATCCAGAGGATCCATCTGGATTCGGATGGATCTTTTAGATTTCGGAACCGAGGGGTTGCATGTCAGATCCGGGTTCGTGTCCAACCCATACCAGTAACACACTCTGCTGTTACTATTTATTGGAAGGCCTGTAAATGCTGCTATAAATGCATAGGGGTGCAGTAACTTTGCTGTCAATATATATATGGGTATATATATACGGGAACCAGTAACCCTGCTGTGATTTAACTTAAGGTCCATACACACGTGTGATAGCCGGGACCGACCTGCATTTATGCACGCCCATTAATCATGCAGTGTATGTGTACTTTGCCAGACGAAAAAGGCGTTCAGTCAGGGCGCGTTGCCTCATCCGCCAGGTGGATGATTAATGAGCTCCAGGGCGTTTTGGCCGGAAAAGTGCCCATACACAACACGATTATCGGACAAAATGCCCATGCATAAATAACGTGCATGGCGGGCTGGTTCCACTGATTGCATGTGTGTATGAAGCTAAAATCTTAAAATAAAATCAAAAAATGCCACAACCCACTCGCCACGGACACACACATTCCCCTTTTAGTGGTATTTTAGTGAAAACTAGTTGGTACTGAGAGACGCACAAGTTTTTGCAGACTTTACTGATCCTAAAAATTCAATTCGGTCTCTTTTTGGTACCTCTGCAAAATTTAACAATAACAGGTTTATAGTAATAATAATGTGTGTTTACTTTTAGGGGGCAAAGTAAACACAATCATCTTCACCATTGGGCAGCTTGAAGAAGATGAAGAGAAGATTGCTAATTATAGCTTTATTGAAGAAATAAAAGGGTGTGCATCACTTTATAGTGGTAAAGTGATGAATACCCTAAAATCCCTGGTATAGAGGTAAAGTTTAGAGTATTCATCACTTTCCCTCTATAACACGGCTTTTAGGGTATCCATCACTTTCCCTCTATAACAGGGATTTTAGGGTATTCATCACTTTCCCTCTATAACAGGGATTTTAGGGTATTCATCACTTTTCCTCTATAACAGGGATTTTAGGGTATCCATCACTTTACCTCTCTAATAGGGCTTTTAGAGGAAAAGTGGTGGATACCCCAAAAGCCCTATTAGACAGGTATTTATCAATTTACCTCTCTAACAGGGCTTTTAGGGTATTTATCACTTTACTGCTCTAATGGGGATTTTAGTGTGTTTTTCACTTTACCTCTATAACAGGGCATTAAGGGTATTCATCGCTTTACCTCTATAACAGGGCATTAAGGGTATTCATTGCTTTACCTCTATAACAGGGCATTAAGGGTATTCATCGCTTTACCTCTATAACAGGGCTTTTATGGTTTTCATCACTTTTCCTCTCTAATTGGGCTTTTAGAGTATTGATCATTTTACCTTTCTAACAGGGCTTTTAGGGTATTCATAACTTTACCTATTTAATAGGGTTTTTAGGGTATCACTTTCCCTCTATAACAGAGTTTTAGGGTATTCATCACTTTAGCACAAGCATTGAAATGGAAGCGCACACTTGTCCTCAGAATGAACTGTTTATTTTTTCACACAACCAAACAACGTTTCGGAGAGAACTATGTCTCCTTCATCAGGTGTAACTGGAGAAACGTTGTTTGTTTGTGTGAAAAAATAAACAGTTTATTCTGAGGACAAGTGTGCGCTTCCATTTCAAGGCTTGTGCTATAGCTGGGAGTCCTGAAGGTAGAGGACGAACAGGAGCTGCACTTTCAACTTTTGTGGCACATTGCCAACAAAACCTATGGTATATTCATCACTTTACATCTCTAATGGAGCTTTTAGTGTATTTTTCACTTTACCTCTATAACAGGGCTTTTAGGGTACTTATCACTTTACCTCTATAACAAGGCTTTTAGGGTACTTATCACTTTACATCTATAACAGGGCTTTTAGGGTGTTTATCACTTAACCTCTATAACAGGGCTTTTAGGGTACTTATCACTTTTCCTCTATAACAGGGCTTTTAGGGTACATATCACTTTACCTCTATAACAGGGTTTTTAGGGTACTTATCACTTTATCTCTATAACAGGGTTTTTAGGGTACTTATCACTTTACTACTATAACAGTACTATTTACTTTAAAAAGAGCCACCAACCACCCCTCTACGTGCTCCACAGTCCAAGATATAAAGAAATGACTGACCAGAAAGTTAATGGGTGGGAGGCTGACATGTGACATTCCTAAGGCTTCTCCTGCACAGTGCCGCCGGCGAGCACAGCCTCAGACTCCCTCAGTGTGTGAGGGAGACAGGAAGTCCCTCCTCCTCTCTGCAGTGTGAAGGACCTGCAGCTGCAGAGAAGGTAAGCGAATCTACAGCCCTTATCCTTCACTATGTGAAAACAGCCTTTTCAGGCAGCGTTCTCACTCTGCCTGAAAAGGCTGTTTCCACAGAGTTTTCAGGGGGGGGCTAGGGGGTGTCAGACTGGCCCACCGCACCTGTGAGCAGGTGGGGCTTAGGCACCCACAAGTGGGCGGGGCCACGGCACCTACGAGTGGGTGGGGCCATGGCACCCATGAGTGGGCGGGGCCACATGGGGCTGTAAGGGAATGGGCCAAGGGGGGCCTGCAACTGGAGGGACCATGGGGTCCATGAGTGGGAGGGACCAGGGGGGCTGCAAAGGGGAGGAGACACAGGGCAGATTGACTGACAGGTTTCAGCGCAGGAAGCAGGAATTGCAGGGGACCTGCTGATGCTGCTGCCATATCACACACAAAAATGTAAATATCTTCAAAACTATGTAAAATAAACAATGAAAATAAATTGCAAAAACTCTCAGGAGAGCAATTCCTATCAGTCATTTTTGGACCACAGTTCCTCTTTAAAAACTAGAAGATTACTACAATCCTGCCAAAATATATGTAATGTAACATTTTACTAAATGGTAACACAATAAAAGTTGCAACAATATATGAAGGAATGCCGAGTAGCCAGCAGTATATAACGTCTACCATAAGTGATAAAAACACACAATATTTAATTATCCCACTACTGGCAGTAGTAAGCTCAATAAGCATGCAATCTGAACTTGGTGGAGAAAAAAGAGCAGGAGTGTCTGCTTGTTTTATATCAGAGAACCCAGCACAATCTTATTCTCTGTCTCAAAAGCAAAATAAGTTTTTCAGTTTGTATTTGTAGCCTTATACCTTTTTTTGATGGCATTGCTGTATTTCTCTCTCTCATTTGAATTTGGCTATTTATCACAAAGTGAAGTCTGTAAAACTATTATTGAAAATCTCATTAATGTCATTATAGTAAAAAGTAACCAACAAATTATAAACTGCAGCCATAATCTCCAACTTATAAAAATTGCTCAGTGTGGCTATACCATTCAAGCAACAACATGTTTCGAACGTGCAAGCGTTCTTTCTCAAGTGTGAGAAAGAACGTTTGCATGTTCGAAACATGTTGTGACCTTGTTTAGCAGCAAATAAAATCACTTGTGGATCGCAAACTGTGTTTTTCCTGTGCCTCCCTTACTTTGGTTACTGCAGCCAAAATGTTGATTCAAGCCAAACAAGAAAAGTCTTTAGAAAGTGCCATTATAAGTCAGTACAATATTAGTGTAAAAAAAATAAAAGAAAAATGAAACATAATATGAATAATATAAAGCGTTAAAGCCTTATCTCAATAAAAAAAAAAACAATTCTCATTTTCTTCACAGGCAATAGCTTTGTCAAATCGAAATATCAAACCATATACCAAAATGGCAACAGCACCCCCTAGCATCCCTCCCTTTCTTAAAGGCATACACTTTTCCCTGTATATTCTACTCAATCAAGTAAAACATTTTTAAGATTTGCAAATAAAGGGGGTCATGCACCGAGAATCCTTACCAGAAATGTTAAGATTTAGCCCTGGAAACCCTATTCACCAAAAGGGGTTGCAGCCTTTATTAGATCGGGTTCATATTACTCATTTACGAGGAGGCAGAGGACAGGCACAGCACTGTTTTAAGGGCTTACAGTTGCGCTAACAAAATTACAATCGGTTAGCATGACAGTCAGCGCAAGCTTATCTACTGATAGCTGACATTAAATACTTACGGGCAGGTGAGATCCACCCAGAGCCAAGCAGCATCTGGTAAATCTGCTATGGGAGATTTGCACACAGCGCGTGTGGCTCTGGATGAATCTCCCTGCAGGTTTCTAGCAGGTGTTAAATGGTGCAAAAGTGTAAATTTGATGCAAAACTTTACAAGGCCATCAATTGCCGCTATTGGAAGTGATGTGCTATTTTGCTCAGTTCGGTGCAAGCATTGCAATGTTGGTGATAAATTGGCACACAGTCAATTTAAGCAATGAAAACTTGGCAAATGACCCCTAACGATTCAACCCTTATTTACCTTTGCTAAGAATGACAGAACATTATCTCCCTGGATTCAGGGTATCTGCTGTCTGTGATAAACTACCAATAATATGCTAATATATACCAATATTTGCCTGAAAAGTAGTGTTAAATAGTTTGCTCCTTAAACATTTCCATCACTACATTACAGCATATGCTAAAATTACTCTTCCTGTCAAAGTAGTCAATTTATTTTATTATCTTGCGTAACTGGTGCAGAGATTAAAATTACAGAGGGAGTCACTGAACAAAGGTGTGTGGGTTTGGAAATACATTTTATCCGTCTTCTTGTGACATGTTATAAGAAGTATACTATTCTGACAAGCTTACATTTTACTATTGTTACTGCAATGCAATCAACTCAGTATTTGAATGTATGTCAGGATGCGTCCAGTAAAGTTAATAAGTTAATAGAAATCTTAATAAAAAGCTAGTATATTGGTAATAAAATTCCAATTATTTAAAAGGCACAATCTTGACTACAGATAATGAGGCTTGTGAACTCAGGATAGTCCTTATTGCAGTAATAAGATGAGATATAAATATGGTTGGTTTTAGGTATTTGAATGATGCATAACTAGCCCAAAATATATTGAGATTGTTCATTATAGGAACTTTTTAAAGATGAAATGCAATATATAATATCAATAAATCAATGAAGTGTTAGTTAACGCTACACTATATTGATTCATTGATTCAGAAGTGGGATTTGAACCCACGCCTCCATTCGGAGACTAGAACACCCAGTATGGGGAAAGAGCTGCACTCTTTGAGTTTGGTGCCTTAGACCACTCAGCCAGGTCAGATCATAAACAATGCCCCATATCGCCCATACACTTACTGATACCCAGCGAAATACCTGTTTGCACACAAAATCACACATGTGTACAAATCTTTAGCTAGAGCCTAGATATTGCAGTATCTTTGTGCTTTGTGTCAGTTTATTGCCACAAAGCACTTCTATAAAGGTGCTTTGTGGCAATAAAACTGGACATCCTGAGGTTTAAAGTAAATAACCATCTGTCCATACAATATACCATATGTATAACAAAAATCATTTTGGGGTGGATATGCCCTTTAAATATTTTGTTAAAAGAAACCTTTTTGCTTGGAAAACATGACCTTATAATAAATAGCTGCTACATTTGATTTGATATATAATTATACTTTCTTGCTTGTAGTTAATAATTATTTAGTGAAATATTGACTTAAGCTAATAAGAATAATTGTCATTATAAATCTTTTTGAAAATACTATTTATCTTCACATTTTAGCAGAATTTTTTTTACATCCTACACCCATTTAAAGATTATTTGTGGTGGTACCAGTATTTAGTGTTATTTGTCTGAAAATTCTTACTGGAGAAATTTTACCCCCAAAAAAAGTGACTTTAGAAAATGCAGTATGTCTCTACAAATCAGTGGAACAAAATGAAAAGGCTTTCCTGCTTTCATTCATAGTCTGAAATATCCTTTTATTCATGGCTCATAAAGTTCTTCACTGCTTAAAGGGCATCTATAGTAAAAAAAAAAACACATCGCCCCATTGCAAAGTTAAATTCATGTACTCTGTGCTGCCTTAATCCTATCTCTGTAAGTGATTCTGTTTAACCATGGTGTCAGATTTCTGTGCAGCACTTCCCCCTTCCCCCTCCCCTCTGTTACCTCCTCCATGTCTCAACTCCGGTTAACCGACAAGCTTATCATGTGCAGTAGGAGTTAAAAGTTCAACATCCTGAAAAACACACCCACTCACAGTGGCCAATAGAAAGCAAGCTGTCCTGGGGACATGGAAGAAGAAGGAGAACAGTACAGTTTACGATCTCTCACTTTGTGACCCATCATCAATCAGTGAAAGCTATTAAGAAGGGAGGTCAAGTGCAGCCTTATATCTACCATCAAAGCTACCTGTTAATGCTCTTATCTCTATGTTTATTACAGAGCAGTGAGGGTGGATCACGTCACAGGGATTTGATTGACAGTTCAAGTAGGAGTAGAGGAATGCAATCACGTATTCTTCTAACTGGTTATCTCAGGACAGAGAGGGGATCTGAAAAAAGTGAAGACACTCTGGGGGTTGTGCGGAATTATAGAACACATGGAAAGAAAGAAAAAAAAAATTCCCACTATAGATGCCCTTTAATGAAGGAAACCTCGAAGATTAAAAAGAAAGGGAAACACAAACTGGTATCATGACTGAAGTTTTTAGTTCTGAAAAAAAAAACTGGTACTGCAACCAGTTCTGTGCAATACAGGACACATCTCTCATTGAATTGCCAATTCTATTCCCCTGTGTGTGTAAAACACATAAAGAGGGTAATTTACCCAGAGCCTCAAGCTCTCTTGTCGTAGTGGGACCAAGCTCTTTAAAATCTCTTTTAGGGTAAATCCTGAATGGGTCTTCCAGCAGCGTGACTGTTAGCTGATGGTAAAAGTGTCACAAAAGCAATACTAGTGCAGCTATTGTAACCCAGTAAAATAGTAATTGAGGTTAAATAAAGACATATACGTCCATCAAGTCCAACCTATTCACCCTCCTTTTAAACCCTACCTAACAGTTGATCCAGAGGAAGAGGGAAAAAAAACAGCCTAAAAAAAAGGGGGGGGGGGGGGGATTTCTTCCTGACTCCAAACGGCAATCAGAAAGTATCCCTGGATCAACCAGATCTACAGTATATGTATTAATACCAGTAATTCTCAATATTTTTTAGTTTTAGAAACTTATCTAAATTGGTTAGCGGGAAAAGTGCATTGCAGGTCTCTGTAAACTGCCCCTACAATGTTTTTGAGTGACACAGTCTATTAAATGGGAGTGTTATCCATCTGCAACAATGTCTCAAATTGATTTTAACCTGACACTATTTCCCGAACTTTCATTTTAGTGGGTAAGAAACTGCTGCCTCTCACCATTTAATCTGCCACAATATACCACAAAATGCCCCCCACTCCCATCCATTTTTAGTTGTATAGATATTATAATACACATACATATAATACCTTCAGAGCAGCTATATACAGCATCTTATTTTTGTAATATCCCAAACCGGCACATAAACTGTTTTGTCTTACAGACATTTATTTGTATTTTACTAAATTGGTTATGTTAGCTCCCTCTAGGGGTCAGTTTGTATAGTGAGATATCAATGTTTGTTCTATTGCAGCCACCTTACTTGTTTAATCATATTGCATTCTGGGATCTCAGACTCTAGTTTACAAACCATTCTGTGGAGCAAATTATTCTTATCACAGTCTCCCTTAAGAAAGCATCACTGGTAAGAAATAGTAATATCAATTGTTCCAGCTAATGTGTTTTAGTTATATATATATATATCTTTAGCAGGTATTTGCTAACTTTGTCTGCTCCAATGCACAGCTCATCTTAGCTGAAATGTTATGTCATGTTTGTTAATCTAAAAAGTATATCATTGTCTATACTGAAAGTATATCATTTTGTTTACTCTTTAGTTTCACCGCGCGTATTTCTACAATAAATGCTATAGACTTCAACTACAGTCTTGTTTATTTCAAGATAAGAAGGTTTATCTGTATGTCTAACTGCACATCAGCCAGTCAGAGTTACGTGTAGTGAGGACAGAACATAAACTACTGACAATTAAAAGGGGGAAATCGGTGTAAATGCCCCTTAATCCTCCCTCTATAGAGGCTACGGAAAATAGTTCTAAAAATGCTTTAATTACTTCATGGCATTTATGGACTGCGACCACGAAATATAACAACACAAAAAAGAGATTCCTGTCTCACAGTGCTTTTCCAAAATTATTTAATGACTGCGCTATTTACATGTCCACTTTTATTTAACATCCTTAGCAGAGATGGCTGAACTTCAGTAAAAGTTTGGCAGTTTGGAAATGAACCCATTAAAGTCAATGGGGAGTGATAGTTCAAAAAGTTTGGAAGATTTACAGATAAAATAACAATGGTAACTTACTGTAAATGGCTGTGGCACCTGGGAAATGGACTGGGGATCATGTCACTGTCACCAAAACCTGTTTAAACACTTACATCATGATTGGGAAATATTCAGGTTTGCGGAAGCTACATCCGAAGGTTACGGCCAATTCAAAGGTTCCCGAATTATACTTTTGAGGGTTACCGAAAATAAGAACTATACGTTTGAGGATTATCGAAAGTGTATGATACAGTTGAAGGCTACATTTGAGGGTTACCGAACCATACATTCGAGGGTTAGCATAAACAAACCATACATTTGAGGTTTACCGAAAACAAACGATACATTTAAGAGTTACCGAAAGTCGAAGGCTACAATTAAGGGTTAGCGAACAATACATTTTAGGGTTAGCAAAAACGATTCATACCTTCGAAGGGTACCGAAAACGAACAATATATTCAAGGCTTTGCAAAAATGAACATTACATTCGAGGGTTACCGAACGATACATTCTAGGGTTAGCGAAAACGAATGATGAATTAAAGGGTTAGTGAACGGCTCGTAAATTCGATAATACAGCCGCGAGTTCGGAAAACCGAATTAGTTTGAATAGTTTGAGTTAGTCCGAACTCCTAAAGTTGTGTCCATCTCTAATCCTTATTATACATATGCCTTTATAATCCTATTCTTGCTAATGAAATCAGTAACTTTTTGCCAGCAGTGCCTTGTATTAAGGTGATATCAGAAGCCTTGAGAGAAAATAATTCTCAAGTGCATTTATATTGGAAAGTTGGGTAAATATGTTTCAAAAGCGTATTAGGAATTTTACATGTTACTTTAATATACAGTACAGGACTAATGATATAAAATGAAACATTTAACAAATTCAAATCCCATAAGGCTCTATGAGGGGTGTATGAAGCAGAGGTAAGTATAGTAGGCATTTAACAGTTGTGATTCCGTTCTGCAATTTTTTTCTATGGTGTCAGAACTTAAGTAAATAATTACCGCCCTCCCATATTGTAAAATATAATGGTATTATAAATGACAACCTTGGTATGTTATTTTTAATATTATTTAAGTTTAAAGGAGAGCTAAAGTCCTAAGACAACATTGTCTCAATAGACAGAGCACATTCCCAAACACACAACAAGCTGTGTCTCATGTCTCCCTTTGCTGTGCATGCTGGGTGATTTATGAAAATAACCTGTGTGAACTAAGGATCAGGTCCCATAATTCACCTTATCTAGGAACACCCAGCTAAGTGTGCCTCAGACACTTCATAGGAAACTGCAGTCTTGCTTCCTGGAAGCTGACAGCCAATCATGTTACAGCTCAGAGATCCCTCCCTCTGACATAGATATCAGTGCAGTTTTTGTGTAAACACATTAGAAATGCTCCTGTCCCTAACAATGATAAATTCCTATGCTTTTCATACAAAAAAGAAAACTAAATCTTTTCAGTGTATGTCTTTACTAGCATGGATGAGAGAAACAGAACAATTAACATTTCAGCAAAAAATAAAAGTAAGTATGGGGAATCGAACCAGCAACCTTCTATACTGTGTCTTTCTAAAAAGGAAGATTTCTACCTCTATGCCACATGGGCTAATAAGTAATGAACCTGTACATGTAGAGTCTTTATCTTTTGCTAGACACATAATAAAAACAAAAAAAGGGAACATGGGGAATCAAACCTGTGTCCCAATAGTCTGATTTTTTTCCTAACCCAGCACTTTAGCAGAACACACCACAGGTGAACTCTCAATCGAGAGAAGTAAATGCAAGTAAAATCAGTTCACTATTTTGTATTGCTACTGGAAGACTATCAGCAATTCACGCTGGTTGGTACATAAATAACAGAGCTGCTATATATAAAGTTTGTACATATGTAGAAACTTCATATTTTTCTAGAAACATGGAAACAAACAAACAAAAAAAAGCACTAAACTCAGGCAGTAGACCATGTTATATTGCTTCATAAGTAAACTAGGGGATTTGAACTTGTGACTTCTTGGTCCGTTTGTTCCTAAACACACAGCATTTACATGGTGCGCCACCAGCAACTCAACTGTGATCACAGTTGAGTTGCTTTTAGAAACTTTAGCTTTCGCTAGAAAGAGATGCTAGAAACTCTGCACATAGAGACCGGTGAATCCTGGGGTCAGGGGGCGTGACTCTTTGAAGTCAACATGGGCTATGAGTTGTACTGGCAACAACATGGAAGCCTCCTTTGAATCTATTACTTATATCTACTAAATGCAAATAACTGGAGAAAAATCTTTCAACATGTAGGTATTCTGGGGAGAAAAACTTTCACATTAGGATCTGAAAAAACGAAGTTTAGTTCTCCTTTAATAATTAATAATAAAAAAAATTAATAATTTTTATTTAAAAGGTGATATATTCAAGCAACCTTTTCAACTGATGACAACACTTACGGGAGTGATAGTAAGTAATTTAAAGGGCATGTCCACCCCCAAATCTAAAATTTCCCTAAGTGCTGGCCCCTATGCATAGTTTTAAAAAATCCTTACTTTACATTCCTGCTCCTTCTGGTTCTCCTGTAGTCCAAAGTCCAGGAAACTGAAGAGCAGTGGCTGTCTTACTGTCCAATCTTCTCTGCCTTCTGAGATGCCTCCGGTAAGGATGACATGCGCAGGGGAGCCCTTTCTCCTCCTCCCTCCCTCCCTCCGGATCCTATCTGCCTGCACTTCCTCCTAGCGTTACAGACTTTTGCCATAATGTTCTTAAGGGTTGCCCACCCCCAACCACTAGAATAAAACTAAAAAAAAACTTTCAGATCTCTACTTCACTCCTGCGACTTCTTAGCCGGCAGCCGCGTCTGTGATTGGTTGATCGGCAGCCAGTTTCCTGTTGCCAGAGAGGGAATAGGAAACTCGCGGGAGCGAAGGTGCTGTAAGTAGATATCTGAAAGGGTTTTTTTTTGTTTTATTACAGCGGTTGGGGGTGGGCAACCCTTAAGAACATTATGGCAAAAGAATGTTTTAGAAGTGGACATGCCCTTTAAGAATATGAAAAGTCACTATTAAACTCCATGACCACGTGAAGGCATAGGTGCTTTACACAGTTCATGGAACTTTATAGTGACATCTCATAACCTTATAATAAACAGTTATGGAATTGTTATCTCTTATAATATACAGGTTTTAATTTGTTTTGATTGTTCTGTTCAAATGACAAAATAGTGTCTAAACGTGTCCTAACCTCTGCCATTAAGGAACTAAACCTCTCAGTCCTCACTGGGTTTAATTGCTGTAAATCTTTAATTGAAAGCTCCAATTGCCTTTTAATTGGCCAGGTTTTAGACAGAAGAGGGGACAGGGTTAGACTGAACCAACAAACATAATTTACCGTAATTAAAGATTCATAGTGATATTTTCTTCCTCAGGGGTGAGACCTAATAGGTTTAAGTATCACGCTTTGTTGTAGTATTAGTGTGCTTTAATTTTGTTGCATGAGATGATTATGCAGTGTTCTCATGATTCTTTGGTTTAATAAACACATCATGGGATATAGCATTCTGATAGTATACATTTATTTTGCATCTTTGACATAAAGTACTGTAATAATTGTGAATGCTTAAAGGCATTAATATATAATTTTTAATGTGGACCTACTGTTAAAATAAATCTAATTTTGTAGCTCAAATGTTATTCTTCACATGCAATAAGCCTAATAATAAAGTTTGTGATGTCCAAGAAGATTAAGTCCTGGAGAATGAGCTTCTGTAAATTGGAAAGAAAAATGTCTAATTGTGTTTATTAGGTTTCCTACAGTATATACTCCACTGTAAGACTGGTACATTGCTTTAGTCATGACCTGTCCCAAACAATGGGCACAACACAACAGATCTGCTGTGACAAACTATGTTGATGGAACTAATAGAGCTGCTCCCATTCATTAAGCATTTAGGAAACCATATATGTGAGCATATATGTGACTGAAAAGGTCTGAGATCAGCGAATAACTTATACCATCTGGATTAATATTGAAAGAGACAGTCCGTGTTTTTTTTGCACCAAATGTAGAGGAATACATGCAAAACATCACCATCCAGGCCAGTACATATCTAGAGATTTTCACACATCCCTGCAATGTAATTGAAGTAATTCTCCTGTAGAAGTGTATTGTGGGTAATAGGTTTGATGTTTGCTAGCAGTGAGTCAAGACATGAGGGCTAGTGGCATTTCTAAGCTTACACAGATTTATTGCTGTCAAGACATTTGCTAAGCTTTTAGCTGAACTGGAAATGATTGGCATAATAATACAAATTGATTCAGGTCAGGTAATGGCATCTCGGCACCAAGCTTTATATAAATAAAACAAAGAATACTCATCATCCAAGAAATGGCTGAATTAAATAAATGTGGCACAGAAATAGAATTGGAAGAAGTCTACCTAAAGATGTATATATCAGAAATTCCACTTTTTAAACTTGTAAATTTAATTTAGTTTCCAGCAGGAAATAGGGGGCAGTGCGTACTTTGAAAATCATTGCTCCGGTAATTTTTTTGCAGTGATGTTAAAGAAAACTTTTTCAGGCTATTATGCGAAATGCAATTGTATAGGGGTTTGCATGTTCCCACATTCTAAATTACTTCACAACCCCTATTTTTGTGTGTAGCTTATGTTACATTTAAAATAACTTAATTATTTAAAAGCTAAAATAAATAAATAACCTTACATTAAGATGTTTTACCTTTCTCTTGTCAATCATTACTGCCTTTTCATGTTTCAATATGTCATTCTTTCATGGAGATACCTTCTGGATAGGTTCATTTTCTTTGGCTTTAAATGTTTAATGAACCAAGTAGATTACATTGGTTCTTGCTACTTATTACCTAAATTATTTCATGAGCAACTATAGCTTGTAGAGACCATAGACCTATAAACAATATTTATAAAGAAACTTTTTTGTACATGCATTTTTTTTGTTACTTAATCCCTCAATGTACAGAATTTTTTTTTTCTAAAAAGGTGTTTTCCCCCCATTCATTGATAAAGAAGCAGGGATTTAAAGAGGAACTGTGGTCCAAAAATGACTTTAGGTAAATTGATAGGAATTGCTCCCCTGAGAATTTATTTCCATTGTTTATTTTGCATAGTTGTTTTGAAGATGTTTACATTTTTGTGTGTGATATGGCAGCAGCATCACCAGGTCCCCTGCACTTCCTGCTTCCTTCTCTGAAACTGTCAGTCAATCTGTCCTGTCTCCTCCTCCCCTTTGCCGCTCCCCTGGTCCCTCCCACTCATGGACCCCATGGTCCCTCCAGTTGCAGGCCCCCCATGGCCCATTCTGAGGGAGTCTGACACACTGAGGGAGTCTGAGGCTGTGCAGGAGAAGCCTTAGGAACGTCACATGTCAGCCTCCCACCCATTAACTTTCTTGTCAGTCATTTCTTTATATCTTGGGCTGTGGAACATGTAGAGAGGTGGTTGATGGCTCGTTTTAAAGGTAGGAACTTTCATTTAAACTCAACTTGTTTCCCTTTAATTTTCATGAAATGCATAATTGTAAGGGAAGAAACAGTTCCCAATCTAGCGGTGACATACTGTAAGAAATCATGAAGAGCCACTAACAGGATGATTATACATTACATATGAGTGTTTTGTTTCTGCAAATATATTGTAGGTGTATTTTACAAAAGTACCTTTACTAATGAAATTGGATTTGAATGATAAAATTATGTTTGCATTTTATTGACGAAAGAATGTCTGCCTTGAAGGGCATGTCCACCCCCAATACTATAAAATGAACTTCAGTAGAGCACATACTGCAATGATACATCACACTTACAGTTTGCCTGAAATGTCTCCGGTTGCTGGGGATGGCCAGTCCAAAATTCCAAAAAACGATCACTAGGAGGCTAAGATAGGTGGAAAGTATTCTGCCTTTTACCTCACCTTGTCGAGGTTTGGCACACGCACATCCACGCAAAACAGTGAGAGCTGTGCACTTTCCTCACCTCCCTCCCTCTCAGTGATGCGCACAATAGAAAAAAACACGAGATTTCAGGCTGTCAGTGCATAGTGTGCACTAACCTATCAGCGGCCGCTAAGGAATCCTCCAATCAGGATTAGGAAACCACCTATGACTGACAGAGACATGGGAGCCAGGCGGCAATTTTACAGATCAGGACAACGGGTAAAGGAAGCGATATTCTGAAACAAACATATATGCGTTTTGAGAGGGTGAGCGCTAAGCCACTTAATAATAAAAATTAGTTTTTGGGTGTGGACATTTTACACAATTTTATTTTCATGGCTTTAGTGTTTTAGAAAATCACAATGCTACAAATATTGCAATATAATTTGTTTTCAATAACATTTTAACACCAAATGCAGTTAAAAACTTCAAAGTTGCAAATGGTTTAGGGATACTGGATGGTAAGTTCATCAGCAGCTCTTAATGCTGCCACAAATAAAAGACAATTCAGGAGTGTATAGTAAAAGAAACTGAAGGCAGAGATACAAATGTTTTACTACTGTATTAGATCATTGGTTAAATTAAAAAAAACTCAATAACTAGTGATGAGACCTTCTATGCTTATGATTAATGGTTTCTTGTAATACCCATTTATTTTTTTAAAGAGATTGAGCTACGAGTGTTGTCTGGTCAATTGTGGTGTATGAAGTATTAAGATGTGGGTCTTGCGACAAGCCTGGGGCGGTTCTACACTCGGCCCACTTTTAGTAAGTTGCAAGTTGTCTTCTAAATCTCAAAAAAAGGGACAGAACATACAGAAAGGGAAAAAAACAACTTAGATAATAATAAAGGAGGTACATGTGATATAAATGGTTTGGAA
The DNA here is from genome assembly GCA_019447015.1 of Hymenochirus boettgeri. NCBI lineage: Eukaryota > Metazoa > Chordata > Amphibia > Anura > Pipidae > Hymenochirus > Hymenochirus boettgeri. Next base: position 176,934,518 of record CM033476.1, read on the forward strand.
CATGAAAGTAACAATATTGTAATAAATTTGTCTGATAAACATTTAAATGATACACATCTCAGGGTTCTAAACAAAGGCTTAAACTATGCTTTGGATAAGCCCATTAAACTTTTTGACACCCTAATAGACGTTAATCGTTTTATACGAAGACTTACATTAGTCAGACATTTTACCCCCTATGTAAGTGCGAATTTAACAAAAATATCCTGTTGAAAGAAGGGATATGGATATGTCCATGGGGATATTAGCTACAAATGAAGGTTTGGCAGATTTTTGTGATATATTTACTTTGACAGATCTAATAGAATTGAGGAACACTGGAGAACTGAATACAAACCTGATTAAGCCTATTGAAAGCATAAATACTAATCTTAGAAATCCATCTACTTTTTCCCCTTTGAACAGTAAGGGTCAATATATAGACTTATTTCATAAACTAGTCTTACAGGATCTTAATAGACTTGGAATAACAGAATCTGTGGGACATAATGATTGCAGAATCATGACCCATGGTGCATTAAGAGCCCTTAGAGGATTGTCCAAAGACAATGATATAGTCATAGTCATACTCTGACAAAGGAGGCTCCATTGTGGCCATGAATTCTAATGCATATTTAGAAGAGGTAAATAGACAACTCTCTGATGGGGATACTTATGTCAAATTAAAGTCTGATACTGTTAATATGTTTAAAGACAGGCTAAAACACCTGATAGATTTTGGATTAGAGTTACAGATCTTGAATACAGAAGAGGCTGAATATTTATGGGTTGAACATCCAGTAACTCCCATTTTTCATATATTACCAAAGGTTCACAAATTAATTGAAAATGTGAAGTGGCGTCCTATTGTTTCTGGAATTAAATCTTTGAATGAACATCTGGCCCAGTATATTGATACCTTACTTCTACCAATGGTATTGGATTTGGCCAGTTACATACAGGACTCTAACAATGTTTTACATTATTATATTAGAGCCAAATATATTCAATGGAACAAAACATATAAATCGTTGATTATGGATGTCTCTTCCCTTTATTCCTCAATTTAACACAGCTGGGGTTTGAAATCCATACACTACTGGTTTTCCAGATATGGACTGTATAGTGTTGAACAAGACGCTTTTATAATTCAGTCATTGGAGTATTTACTTAACACAAAATATTTTATGTTTAATGATGAATTTTTTCTACAAAAGGGGACAGCGAAGGGGGCGGGGTTCACGCCCTCATACGCCAACCTTTTCATGGGATTCGGGGAATTAACACATATTTATGATAGTGTGAATCCCTTCAGGTCGAAAATCATAATGTACATTAGATACATCGACGATTTATTATTTTTGAGGGACTGAGACTCTGATGCAGAGATGTTTGTACAATATTGTAACGACACTGGCTGGGGGATTTCTTTTTCCCACACTGGTTGGGGGATTTCTTTTTTCCACCAATTACAGGACATACACAGAGAATTTTTGAAATTATTATTAACAGCTCATAATGGGAGTATATCAACCGACCTGTTCAGAAAACCCATTACAAAAAATGCCATATTATATGCCAATTCTGCACACAATAGATCTGTTATACAAGGCATACCACATGGACAGTTTGTCCGTTTTAGACATATATGCAATACATGGAATCTATTTTAACAGGCTATGAAATTATGGGATTATCTTATAAAAAATAATAAACCTATAAAAATAACAAATATTTTAAACAGGAGATACTTTAATAAATCAACAACAAGTGTTACACCATATTTTGTCAGTACCTTCTCTAGAGGCCGTAAAAAGGTCAGGGATGTAATCAATAAACATTGGGGAATACTAATCCAAGATCCCAAATTATGCAACATAGTTAATGAGAAACCGAAACAGTATGAACTGTACTACTACCCATGTGTATCTAGCCACATGTGGGATATACAAAAAGCAATATATGTGTGAAAAACTTTGAGACCTGCCTATAAGAGGATTATGCATTCAACCTGCAATGAAAAGGGAAAGAATATCATGGTGGTCAGAATAATTGTAGTTTCCAGATTATAGAAAGAGTAACTCTGGGAAAGAGAGGCTGTAAATTACATAAGAAACTTCTACGTAGGGAGGCTTTTTGGATTCATACATTAAGTACTTTGGAACCCAATGGCCTAAACCTAGAATTTGAATTGAACTGTTTCCTGGATTAAAAGTCCATGCAATAGTCTACCTAATAGATATTATATGAATAAAGGGAATAAGAGGAAGTAAATTTTTTAATTTTTAACATTTTGGAAATTAATTAACACTTAGGGTTATGTTAACAAATTTCAATAGATTTTAATGTATTTGGATTATTTTTGATAAATTTGGATATACTCGATATACCAAGCACTTTGGACACTTTGGGTGTATATGGCGTTATATTTCTAAATCTATTTAACATTATATTTAAAGATCATATTTAAGATTATATCTAGATTGTGTCTTATTAATCGGTATAATAATCACCCCTTTTGATGTTTTTTAATCTGATTGATATTCTCATGGTTTTTAATTGAATTGGCACATTAAATCATTGTAATGTATTTTATTATATTTCAAAATATGGGATAATATAGATATATTAGATGTGTTCTTAATTTTAATTGATGTTTTTTACTAAGTTACTATACAACATATTTAACTTTTTGCATTGGTAATTTTTTGCACTTTAACTTTTTTTGCATTGTCACTATGTAGCACTGTCACTTTTACCTATGGGTATTCCAGAGTTAGTATTATATATGTGGATATGTTCCTCTTGCACTTATATTATTAACAATAGATGTGTTGTATTTTTATTAGATGTTATCTGGTGTTACCTATGTATACCGTGGCACCGTATATACACTAGGTTATGATATATATACTAGATCATGGTTTATACATGGCCCGGTAACCTGGGGTGCCATGGGCACATAGTGGACACTAAAGGGTGGTGTATCTCATTTCTGGTCTCTGATGAAGCGGATGTGAAAAGCATCAGACCTTTCTCCATGTACACAAACTATGCGTATCCCCTTTTGGATGTGTAACACTGTTGTACAATAAATTTTAAAGTTCTTACCTACTTGAGCGAGATCCTTGGGTTCGGAGCGGAGACTCATACTGTTATAATTGTATTTCCATGTGAATCTAAACAGTCTTTTGTGTGACTGAAATAATGGCCATCGTTTATGTGTACGCATATAAGTATACCTCCTGTGATGGGTTAAAGTATATACTGTATGCACATCAGATCTTGATATTTCTTCCTGTTCTGTTTTGATATGAAAATACTTTCATTCCTAAAGCAATGTCCTGTTTAGAGGTAGAAAAACTCTTGATTGTTGAAAATATTAACTTTCTATACTGTACCTTAAAGGTTTAATGCAGTAAAAAAAGTTTACATAGATCTAGAATATTGATCCTTTTTTAAAAAATCATCATTAAGGTTTAAAATAAAATTTCAAATGTGTTAGAATTATTATTGTAAGAATGATTAATGGCAATTTGACCCCCTTTTCTGTGAAGAAACAGTATAGTAACACATTATAGATTTTCCATTTTCTAATATTTTTGTACGGTAATATCCAGGAAACCCTGTTTGGTGTCTTTAAAAAAAAAAAAATTGGTAAAAAAACAAGAAAAAAAAATAATATAGCATCAGCTCTTTAAGGATTAACTAGAGAAAAAAACATTTATTTTTAAAATGTGACAGTTTAGTTTTAGGAAAAAATGTGTTTGATGTGCCTTATTGTGAGGTTAATCATAGGGTTCAGTTTAGATTCCAATTTCAATTTATGTTTTAACACAGCAGATAATACAAGCACTATACTCGCTGTCAGGTTAATAAATAGCTCAGTGTCTAAGTGAAAAATATCTTTCCTATGGTGGGTTATGTTATTTCACTATAGCAGGGATTTAATGTTTCTTTCTCTTTGTGATTGGCAGCCACACTAAAAGGTCATAGCATTAAACTTAAAAGTATTATGACAAAAGAGAAGGCAAACACAGAAAAGGGATTGGTATAGCACCTTACTATAATACAAACCAATCTATTCTATTAGGATTACCTGATACTACCTAGGTGTTAAATAGGTAAATTGTAGCCAATGTGTTTTCTATATTAACCATCAACAAAAGAAAGTCTATGTTTTACTAGCTGTGGCTAACTGGAAAGTCTTTTATCTAAATTTGTAAAATTTCAGCATTGAAATTCAGGTAAATATACTGAACAGAAGTGGGGTTTAAAATCACATCTATATTTATACATATATATATAGTGCCCCTCCCCATAATGTCTGTCTAAGCCTTTGAAAGCAATAAAGCTAGCTATAATAAATAATGAAGTAAGCACAGCAGAACAAAACTAATCATAAACAATTTAAGTATATTAATAGTAAAAAGATGAGGACAGAATATGTATAGTATAGTATTTGAGGTTGAATAAAGACATACGTCAATCAAGTCCAACCCATCTAGCTATATTCTCATTACCTGCCTAACTGTTGATCCAGAGGAAGGCAAAAAAACCACCAAATTTATGAAGGGAAAAAAAATTCCTTCCTGACTCCAAGTGGCAATCGGAAATTTCCCTGGATCAACTCTACTTTATGTATCAATACCGGTAACTTGCAACATTCCTTGTTTGCACAAACTCATCCAGTTTTTTTTTAAAACTGTCCAGTGAACCTGCCATAACAACGTCCGCTGGAAGACAGTTCCATAGCTTCACCGTTCTCACGGTGAAAAACCCTTTCCGTACTTGAAGCCTAAACCTTTTTTCTTCAAGTCTTAAGGGATGTCCGCGTGTCCTCTGACATGCTCTATTGGTGAACAATGCCCCAGATAGTTTGTATGTATGGCCCGTTAATGTTTTTATACACAGTAATCATATCCCCATGCAAGCACCTTTTCTCCAGCATACATATTTGTAATTTTTCCAGTCTCTCTTCATATTCAAGCTCCCCCAATCCCCTTATTAATTTAGTTGCCCTTCTCTGAACCCTTTCCATTTCAAAGATGTCCTTTTTTTTTCAGGATTTCAAAATTGCGCACATTCCAAATGAGGCCTTACCAATGCTTTGTAAAGAGGGAGAATTACATTTTCCTCCCTTGAATCCATACCTCTCTTTATACAAGACAATACCATGCTGGCTCTGGCTGTTGCCACCTGGCATTGCTTGCTTCCTTTAAGTTTGTTATCCACCAAAACTCCAAGATCCCTTTCCAACAGGGATTCACTTAACACAGAACCATTTATAGTATAAACAGTATGGTCTTTTATATAAAAAGTTATAGAAGATGTAGAAAAAGCAAATATCTTAAAAATGGTTTCCCCTTCTGTATACACTATAGAAAAAGCAAGTACCAATATTGTAAAGTATAGTAGTAAAGAAACCATTGCACTTTGGTTGACTGAAAATATGGTACAGAAACAAAGAAGGTTAATAAAATAAAGCTCCTGGACCTGATTATATATACCCACGAGTCCTTAAGTTCAGTTTTATCCAGGCAATTGTTTCTTATTTTCTCTGATTCCCTCATGCCTGGAAATGTGCCTTTGGATTAGCGAAAAGCTGATGTAACCCCATTATTCAAAAAAGGTATTCATTCACAGCCTGATAATCATAGACCTGTGAGTTTAACATGGTGGGGAAGATACTGGAAAGTTTGATACTGTTTCAAGGATTGACCTTATAAGTAGTAATCAGCATGGATTTATGAGAAATACATCTTATCAAACAGATTTTATTTTTATTTTTAGGAAGCAGGGGCATTATTACCAGGGGAGCAGGGAGAGCAACCACACTGGGCCCCAGGAACTGAGGGGCCCCATCTTAGTTTTCCTATGACAGATATAGCCTCCTCCCAGAAAACCACTGTGGATAAAGCACAGATAGGGTCCCCATCATAGTTTTGCTGGGGGGGGTAGTTATGCCACTGTGAAGAAGTAAGTAGAATTTAGCATAGCAGTAGATGTGGTATACATGGATTTTTCTATAGAATTTGATACAGTCCCACATAGGCAACTTATGTATAAGCTAAGGTCAGTTGGGCTTGAACAACACATTTGTACATGGATAGAAAATCGGTTGAAGTTTGGGGACAGAGAGTAGTTAATGGTGCTTCTTTTATGTGACTAAATAAGTGGTTTGCCACAGGGTTTCTGTGTTGGGGCCCCTTCTATTATATCTGTTTGTTCATGATTTACAAGGTAGTTATATGGCTTTATGTGAGGTGGGCTTCAAGGAGCAAAACAATCTCCACAGACCATAAAATGAAATAGAGCAAACAGAAGGTACTTTGCAGCCTCATGCTGTAAGTATAGCGTTGCCCATAAAATGAGAAATATGAAAATATGAGAACCATACTGCTGGCATAATAACATGCAATACAGCCTAATAGTACAGAGCCATTCATCCAACTTGACATGACATTTTTGGATCTTGTTTGATCTCGTCAGTGCATGATGCTCTGTGGGGTAGGACAAAATAACAGGCAGCTATATTGCTTAATGTGAGTTGGGCTTAAAGGAGCAACAAGACATCCATAGATCATAAAATTAAATAGATCTTTCTTAAAACAGATGGAAATAGGAATTGTGAGCAAGGTCATCTGTGTTTGCAGATGACAAAACTTAGATTGTCACATTTTATACTATAAATGGGACTGTGATAAATGAATCTCTTGTGGAAAAGGATCTTAGAGTTCTGGTTTATGACCAATTTAAATGTTGTGGTGGCAACAGCTAGAGCCAGTAAGCTATTGTCTTGTATAAATGTGGTATAGATTCAATGGAGAAAAACATTATTCTCCATCTGTACAAAACACTGGTAAGACAGATTTGGAATTCTCTGTACAAAAAGGACATTTTGGAAATAGAACCAGTTCTGAGAAGGTCAACTAAATTAAAGTATTGTCGTAACTTGAATATAAGAACAGGTGGGATAAGTTACAATTATGCAAACTAATATTGGGTATTTATGTTTAAAGCTGTTGTAAAGCAGACAATTAAAGAAAACAATTTATAATGGCATCAAAAAATAAAGTAGCAGAAGGGGAAGTACCGTCTCAGCCATCAGTGATTGGCTGAGACGCAATGTCCCTTCTGCTGCTGCCAAGGGAACGAGGGCTGGTAAGTATATTTAGAATTAGGTTGACATGCATTTTTTTAAATGCAGGATGCAGAAAAGGGATTCCATATATATATGAATTGGGTTGTCCAATTTTATAGATGGTTAAAACCCAGTAGAGAGAGAATGCTTAGAAGGTACCATTAATAGCTTTATGTCAACTATAATGTTATTACGGTAGGTTACAAACCATGACATTTTTCAGGGAATTTATTTTGTCAAATGGTTTTTTTTATGACTGTTTCACTATTCTCACATTAGTTAAAAAAATAAATAAAAATTAAACAGTATACCTTGATTTTAAATTTACATAGAAAGTAAGCTTAGATTCCTATTTTTTATGTAAAAGTGAAGTTTGCTGCAAACATGTAGGGCTTTCACTCTCTATTGGTTTTTTTCTCTTTAACTGTGCATGCAATGCACATACTGTACTGTATGTCTAGAAAGGAGAGAGGTTGAGAGAGAGAATAAAAGGTACAATTACTGTATAATATATAGAAAAGAAGCTGCACACCCTAGGCACTAGCATATGCCACTGGTTAGTTTCCTGGTGGTGCTGGTCACCTGAACGTTCTGCCACGTCCTTAGTGAAGTTAAAAGAATAGTGACCGCACACAGCCAATCAGTGAAAAGGGTCCTTAACCCATTTATTGAAAGTGTAACAAACAAAATTACGTTTCGGGGGGCCTAGCCACCCTTCATCTGATGAAGGGTGGCTAGGCCCCCCGAAATGTAATTTTGTTTTACACTTTCAATAAATGGGTTTAGGACCCTTTTTACTGATTAGCTGTGTGCGGTCACTATTCTTTTTACTTACAATTAATGTATAGTTATGTTTTTAACTCCTACAGTATGACATACTAACCTTTCTATAATTAGTTTGCTGTGTCTGATTTTCTAATTGCATTCTGCACTCAAAGCCTGTTAGTAAAACAACATGATAAATTCTAGATTTATAAAGTTTTTAAGCTGCTCAGCTACAGTAATAATAAAACAAATAGGAACGTGATGGTATACAGGACTCATGATCTGAAAGACTTCATTGCATGTCAATTATCAATGGGATTCGCAAATCAAGCCATTTTTAGCTGGTTACCGGTCGTTATTGGAAAATACCGGTTGTAATTTTTCCGATAACAATCTTTTATAAATAGGGCCCTAAATATACTTTCCAGCCTTTGTTCCATCAGCGGCCTTCTGCTGCTTCTCCCAATTGCAGGTACATCAGAAAGGGCTGGACCGGCAGCTATGTCAGTGATTGGCTGAGTGTCAGGGGAAAAACTCCACTGGGCATGCTAGAAATCTCTCAGAGGAACAGAAATGGATTACACCAGGAAAAGACTCCTACTCTTTTTTTTTTTTTTAGTTTGTGGACTGTATTTCAGACATGCAGGACAACCGTATGCAACAGAACAGAAAGGTAAGTGTCATTTAACACTACACTGTGTGCTTATTTAAAATCTTTTTTTTCCCACTGCAGTACATACATGCTCCTCCTTTGCCTGTGTGTTGGACTGGTATTTGTGGGTGGTTTGTTGGGGACATCCTTGAAGCAGAACGTTGTGAGGTTGATAAGTGGGTGTGCAGCTCAAATTGATTATATTGCTCAACATTGGGGCAAATTTCATTTGGGAGGGTGGACATTTTATTCACATATGCCAATGTAATGGCATGGCCAAGAGACAGAAAGGTCAATCATGCATTTGATTTGAGAATGTTGGATCAGTATATTTACACTAGCAAAAGTGTGCCTGTTTGGGCTCCGTTCACACTTTAATTTAGCATTTGTCTGATTCTATCTCCTATCTCAGGAGCACAAATAGCCTGGAACTGTTAAAAATATTAAATGTAAAGCTAGGGACGTTAAATTAAAGTCTCAACAGTGAGTATCAGAAAGGGAGAGAGTCTGACAGCTGCTTCTTTAGCCGCAGATGCCCCTGGGCATGTTCCCTGATTTTCATACACAGTAGGAAACACAATGCAAGGAGACAGGTATTCACCAGGTTTCCTTGAAAGCTCAGAAGAGGTGCCCATCAAGGACATCTGAAATTAGAATAAAGGGGATGTTGTTCTTAGGGGGTTTAGGGTTTAACTGTCATTCCTAGAAAGGTGTTGTGATAAACATTTTGGGAAATTATTAGTTTGTACTTTGAGGTTATTTACGAACATGTCATTTTGAAATGTAAATTATTATAATTAAATCTTTGGCCTTCTGCTGTATGCTGCACATTGTCACCTGTTGTTGTCTTCATTCCGAGTGTAGGATGGGGGGGTGTCTAGTTTAAAAGATTAGTTTAGCCCCTTTTTACATTTTGTCCTTTGTTGTCTAAACACATTGTAGTTTAATCCAGGAAAATATTTACTGCTTCACTTACAATAAAAGAATATTCTGGATTTAGCAAACAACTCCATGTTTATCTTGTATAAAATATTCATTGGTTTCTGTTAGTGACGTGTGTTATTATTTATTAGCTTGTCAGTACCTTAAGCAATATCAAAAGCCTTTAAGAAGTGCTGACATATTTATATGGATGCACTTTCATTTAACAGTGTAACATAAAAAATAGCTGGTTAAAATGTGCTTGGCTTAAGAGAACAGAGTTTACATTTATTCCATCATGTGAAATAATGTATTAATAATAAACCATGGACATCAATGTCTTTTACTGAACTAGACTTTCACTTAAATAGCTTTCCACTGTCCAAATTCATTCCAAATGCTCCAACCTTATCTCACTGTATCCTCTAGTCAGGTTTAACACTTCCAACATTTTCTCCTAATTTATTCAAAATTATTAAAGTCTCATTAATTCCTTATCTTTTTACCAATGCTCTTGGGTTTAAAAATAGTCTTTTAATCACTTTATGCTTTTTTTGTCCTTGTTTTTATAGAATCAACATTAGTTCAGATTATTTCCGATGTATTGGTGGACAAAATGTTCTATTTAAAGTTTAAAGTATTTAACAAACAAAACATGTATATTTTCTAAATTCCGATTGTCATGTGAAACCAATCCATCTCGTGATGTTAATATGGAAAGAGTGGATTGTCTGACCTGGCTATTTGCTCAGTAAATGTTTGTAAAACATTTAAATCTGCCTTAAGGTTAAGGCATACCTGTGCTCATTCAATAGAATAATACAAATGCAGCTATTTGTAATATAATACTACGTTAATTATATGGCTAATCTAATCAATATGTTAGACAACAAAACCTTTATAAAAATAAGAATAGTGTGCATAATAACTGAAACCTAATAAAGTAAAAAACAAACAAAATAACTAATTCATTAATCAATTTAGTCAATAAATGAACCAATTCTTTAACAATCCATTTAAAGTAAATATATCAATCATCACAATTACAATCAATCAAAAAAAAAAAAAATTCAATTAAAAATATAGATAGAGAGAAGACAGTTCCTTACTAATGTAAGAATAGCTACCAGGGTGCTCCTAAGCCAATCAAAATAATGAAAAGCAGGAATCCTCGGCCCTAGTCTGGAATTTTTAAAAAAAAGATTAATTTATTATGAAAATATGGTTAGCAATCTACGCGTTTTGTCCATCTTGTAGGCAGTCATCAGGATTACAGAACCATAAACGTAATTTGCTTAAAACATGTAAGTATGCAACCCTAGCCCCGCCCATCCAGTAGCCCCCTGTGCTCCTATGCATTAGTGTCAGCTTTTAACCCCTAGTGCTGTCCTTGTGAGAAAAACAGAAGAGTGACCTGTTTTTCCTGTGGGGAGGCACAGAGGATGAGTGCAAGAAATGTATAATATCTATCAATGGGTTGGACTCACCTGTCAAACACACTGTCATCTTATCCGGACGTGATAGATTATTAAGTAACAAAAGAGGTTTTCCACCCAGACCCCCCCCCCCCCCCCCAGGAGTATATAGTGCATAGCCACAGCAACCATCCACTGATCCTGCAACTTAATAAAGGATTGTGTTTTATGCCTGATCTAAGACATAAAACATTTATTGACATTTAACAGATTTATATAGATTTCAACATTTTAAATTACAAGACCAGTTCAGGGATACTATCCTTACGCTGGGCTGCTTTAGGGCAAAGAGTAACTATGAACCCCCCAATACGCCACTATCTATAAAAGTGTTGAGGTCTATGCTATCAACAGCAGCAAAAGAAAAATTGTCATAGCCCTATCTTAAGGTGGAACCTAACCTTATCATATGAATGGACAATAAAGGAGGGGCCAAAGTTCTTATGGGTATTGAATACTAAAAAGTAGAGTTGCATTCCCAATTAGATAATCAAGTCACTTACAGAAAATTGGAGAGTTACCCAACCCCTCTATTTAAAAAAATCTTGGATAAAAAAATACATATGGTGGAAACCAAGGGTTGGACCTCTAAAGATGTTGCAGGTTACCATGTTAGTAACCTGGGTGCTATAAATAGCAGGGATGCCTTACATGTGGGTTCATAATAACGGGCCCTGGTTTTCCTCATCCCCAGAGTGGACCAAGAATAAAAATTATCAAATTAAACTGCCTCAGTGACCACACGGCAAATATTATATTGGGAAGAAATACGTCCCTGAGGACGTATAGTGAAAGAAAAGGGGTCCCCAATGTCAATTATAAATTTGATTAGTGTCTTTACACTTCAGGGAACATGGACATCCCCTTCCAGCAGTTAAATGGATGGCAATTGATCATGAACTGGAGAAAGTAAAAGTATATAATGATAAACCCCTTCTCAGATGGACAAGGAGATTGGGAACTCTTGCTCCCAAAGGACTTAATGAACAGTTTGCCCTCTTGCTTTCTGTGATATAAGAAAAAGAGTTGACTTATAGGGAATTATCATCTCCTCCCCCTAGTGACTTTATTCTTTCTATTTTTTTTCCTATGGTGGAATATAAAGGATATTTGATTAACTTTGTGCTTTATCAAGTATTGTAAATTTGAATGGGTGCCTCTGCATACTGTTACGTATAGTGTAGATTTAATAATCCTTATTTACTACCACCTGGCAAATTCAACCAAACCCGTTTATGCTTTTATAGCACTATCTATTGCGCAGCCTAGAGTGATCTCCTTTTTCTTATTTATTATGTGGTAACAATTTTGTACTTGGCACTTTAAATATAGGCACTTTAATGCTGTAATTTGACACTCAGTTACTGTAAATAGTATCTTGCACTTTATCCTATATACTATAAAACTCTTCTTGTAATCTGGCTCTATAACAAAATTATATGGCCATGCCCCTTTCCACACCCACCAGATACTTAGAGACTGTAATAAATAACTAGACATGTAAATAGATAAATATTGAGACACACATATTGATAGAGAAGATAGAGAAACAGATAAAAAGATAGATAAATCATAGATGGAGGCTTGTGATGGTTCTCATTCATCCTGGTCACAGTATATCTGTTGAAGACAGATATTCATCTGACTGGCTTTCTCTTTTCAGAATGATGCCCTGAATTGAGAAAGCTAGTTTGATGACTAACAAAATGTCTTCAAGAACTAAACATTTATTCCAGTTGATCTAACCAAACACAACAGATATATCATAGATGTATATATAGATAGGCAGATCGTAGATACAGCATAGCACCCACTGACCTGTTATGACCATCACAGCACCCACTGACCTGTTATGTCTATCATAGCACCCACTGACCTGTTATGTCCATCATAGCACCCACTGACCTGTTATGCCCATCACAGCACCCACTGATATTTTATGTACAGCACAGCACCCACTGACCGGTTATGTATAGCACAGCACCCACTGACCTGTTTTGTACATTACAGCACCCCCTGACCTGTTTTGTACATTACAGCACCCCCTGACCCGTTATGTCCATTACAGCACCCCCTTACCTGTTATGTCCATTACAGCACCACTGACCTGTTATGTCCAGCACACCACTCACTGACCTGTTATGTCTATCACAGCACCCACTGACCTGTAATGCACAGCACCCACTATGCCAGTATGTCCATCACGGCACACACTGTCACTATGTCCTGCTTGGCGCCACTGCGCACGTGCCTATTTCTCCCTGCAGGGTAGGTTTTTTAGATGAGATTGATGAGATTGTTAAAAATGGTGCTAATTTTGCCCTAACCAATCAGATGTTAGCTTTCAAATGTTAAATAATATCTGATTGGCTGGGGCAAAATTAGCACCATTTTTAACAATAAGAACTTTTATTGAATCTCCCTGTATGAGTTTCATATACCTCTTAAACTTGACCTATGTTAGGAAATTCTCGACTTAACAGCTTGTGAGGTTTCTCCCACAAACAATAACTTACACGGGCACCATAATAGGTATATTGCTGATTGGGTATTACATGTACAATGATCCACACAAACATGTTTAAAATGAAGAACATAGTCCTCAGGTTTGAATGCAAGTGAGACTTTATTGAAGCTTGCACAAAGTCTCACTTGCATTCAATCCTGGGGACTGTATGTTCTTCATTTTGAATATGTTTGTGTTGATATTGATGCTGAGGACAGGAGCACATTTGGAAGACGTGAGTCAGCCTACTTCCCTGTTAACTGGACTTATATGACGTATAATGATCCTAATCCTGTATCTCTGCTGTGTTGTGGAGTGAACAAAAGTTTCACCTTTATGTACACACTGATATATAGGATGCATACACTGTATGCATCCTAAACATGGATACATATGGATATATATATACATTAGCTTAATACATGCTCTAGACACAGGGCCAAAATTTTGCCTGTATGTAATAAATAAAAAGTTTATTTTTCTCTGAACTCTTTGGACCAAACCCCTCCCCTATTCACGAGATGGCATAAATTGGGAGTATGGACTCCGCTCAAGAGTTCGGCATTTTTTAACATCAAACCAAAGAACATTACTAAGCCAATTGGACAGACCGTATATTGGCTTCCATCTTGGAATATCATATTGGACTTTATAATTTATTTTTCTATATTGGATTAACCGAGTTTTCCTGGACTTTGCTCATTGACTTATCAGATGCCAGTTACCCTAAGTATTCTCTTCTTTAGCCATTTTTCCTCAACTGCGTGCTACATTTTATGTTCAATTATTTACCCTAGCATTTTTCTGTACTTTTTTATGCACTCTTTTTTACCTTTTAATTAATGATATAAAATCATATAAAGGCTAATTGTCCTATTCTGAGTATATCCCAAAACTAACATTGGCTTTTGAAATTATGCGTAAGAGGTATGGATAACCTTTTTCTTACAGGATCTTTAGAGTTAGGGGTATGTATAATCCCTTAGATATATTTAGTAGGTCACTCTGCTGTCTCAGAATGTGGTGTCAGCTTAAAGTTTTAGATATATGTTAGTGTGTATTATAAGTTCACTACCCCCTCCTTCTCCATTCTGTGTATTTGACTTTTCGATTTATTGGAGTACATTTTCTGATAACTGATAAGTAGACAGTCAGACCAGAGTCGGGGGCTTGTGACAAAATCCACTTTAATCAACAACTTATCTAGTTTGTAATCAATTTGTAAAATTAATTAACAATTTTTCAAAAATAACTTTTTTTTTTAGAATGCTCAATTGTGCATGTGTTATCTTCAGTCAATTCAGTTTTTCTGGAATTTATTATTGAGTTTAAATGTATTTTTTTGCCTGTTGTGCATGAAATTTTTTTTCCCCCCATTAGTACCTAATTCACCTAGTATTGACAAATTTTTAAAATTTTATTGCTAAGGGTGCACAAAACAATTGAGGTTCATCTGACAATAGATTCTTGGAAATGTCCCAGGAATGCAATGGTTAATACTAGAGATGGCTTCCTAAAGTTCAGTTCACTTTTGAACTTCCGAAAATAGTTTGAGTTTGTTTAAACCATTAAATTTCAGGTGGAACTCGAGTTCGAGTTCTAGTCAATATCTTAATTACGCATTGAAACCACAAGGTTCTGTTCTGGTAGTTCTGTGGTAAATTTTGTTAGCATATTCAACCTAAATTTTAACCTGATTTTCTTACTTTTGCTTACTTTTTTTTTAGGAGCAGTTATAAACTTTTTCATAGACAATTCACAGTCTCTCCCTGTTGATTTAGTAAAACAGCTCTGTCGCTTCTTTGCATTACATTGTTTTTTGTAATCTCCCAATGCAGAACATGTTTATAGTAAAGAACTTTTAAACATTTTTTCCTCTATAAAGTACAATTTAGAATGTGAAAAAACAATATTTTGCAATTGCACTAACATTCATATAAGCGCTAAAAGCAACTGTAAGAGAATGCATGGAAATTGGGTGGCAATGTAAGTTTAGTTACCAATTAACTTACCAATACAAAATATCTGTCAAGATCAATAACATTATTCTGGCTGATTATACATTTTAAATTTTAAACAACCACTTAATGGGGAAGACACTGCAAAGGTTTAAATCTAAATTTAAAATGAATACAAAAAAGTCCCAAATAATATTGTTTTTCAGAGAATACATTTTACAGGCCTATCTAATGCGGCAAAAAAAAATCCTATTTCTGTAACAGTTCCAAATATTTTCAACTGTGTCTTCATAAATATTTCCCTGGTGGTAAAAATTTTAAATTTGAAGAATCGTGAAACCTGTCAAATTGTTTTATCGTTACATATAAACTCCTTTGGTTTGAAGTGCAGATATCTTACTGTTCAGAACCTCTTCCATAACATGAATTATTGAACTTGGATAGAGGGATGTGAATATTTTAAATACTTCTAAGGAACTGTGTTTTTAATTTTACTGAAGGAACTGATTGTCTAAATAAAAATTATTTCAGATTTCATAATTAATATAATAAACAAAGCAAGGGAACCAGTAGTGGAGTCTTAATAGCTACATCTTACATACATATTGTATCATATCACTTTGAGGGTAATATATATTGGATTATGACAAACATGTCTAACTGTTAAGATTACAGTTAGATATTGGTGTCACTGTTATACTTTCAAATTGCAGTCAATGACAATTTACAAGTATTCAATTTATTTTATTATATAAATTCAGTCCATTACTTTTTCAAAGAAATAACTCATGGAGATCTATCTGTTGTACTTCAATTAGATCAACTGGACTTGAAGTTTAGTTCTTGAAGATGTTTTGCTAGTCATCCGACTGGCTTTCTCAATTCAGAATTGAGAAAGCCAGTCGGATGACTAGCGAAACGTCTTCAAGAACTAAACTTCAAGTCCAGTTGATCTAATTGAATACAACAGATATACCATGACCTGGATGAATGAGAACCTTCACAATCATGGAGATCTAGTTCATCATCTAATAATTTATGAACCATTACAAGAAAAGTCTTCTACAGCAGAATACAACCAAGGCATGCTAGGGGTTGTAGTTTCAAAACATCTGGAGTGCCAAGTCTCAACATCACTCTTCTATAGTAGGAACTTTTTTTTTACTAAAGACTAGAGATGGCCGAACTTCCGAAAATCTGTTCCTCTCTAGGATTCACGGATTTCTGAAAAAATTCATTAAGTCAATGGGTGAAAAATTTCATAAATTCCCACCTAAAATCTGGTTTTAAATAGCAATGGTAACTTACTGTAAATTACTCTGGGACTGGGGAATTAGTTGAGGGAACACGTTCCCGTAGGGAGAACAGCAAAAAGGGAAGTAGTGCACAAACGCACTACTTCCGGGTTTCTGTGGGCCAAAAAGTTCTGCGGCTGGATGTTTGGGTGACCCACAGCTCAACACGGGACCCCCTCCCAGGTCCTAAGAAGGACCATTGTGGCCCTTACAAGGGCCCTTTGGGGCTTAAGAGGTCCCGCAGCTCAAAAAATGTATTAACACATTAGCCTTTTCAACATCCTATAACCATCCAACCCATTTTTTAAAGGAGAACTAAACTTATTTTTTAAGTTTTACGTTTTTTAGGTACATGTGAGAAATAGATTCTGTTACTAAGATGGCTTCCATGTTGTTGGCAGTACAACGCATAACCCATGAAGTCATCAAGGAGCCATGCCCCATGACCTTAGTATTCACTGTCTCTATGCAGTAGAATTTTCTATACAGATGTCTCCACACCAATATGCAAGTCCCTGATAAGACTTTGAAAGCTGCTTCTTACCCTGCAGTTTATTTACCAGTCTGAGTTGCTGGTAAATAAACTGCACGGTAACAAGCAGCTTTCAAAGTCTTATCAAGGACTTCTATATTAGTGTGGAGACGTCTGTATGACATTTATTTTAATTTGTTCCTGGCAAAAGTT
Organism: Hymenochirus boettgeri; assembly: GCA_019447015.1. Lineage (NCBI taxonomy): Eukaryota > Metazoa > Chordata > Amphibia > Anura > Pipidae > Hymenochirus > Hymenochirus boettgeri. The sequence goes on from CM033476.1 coordinate 176,951,898, forward strand.
AAAGCTTCTAAATATACTTAGATTATCTGCTTATTTACTGGTGGTGCATCTGGTAAAGCACCCATTTTAGAAACACACCGAAGGTCAGAAATTTGAATTCTCAGACTTAAATTTTTTTGTGTTTGTTTCCATTATGTGTCTGGTAAATAAAAAAAGTCTACAAGTACTAGTGTTCCACATAGAATCAATGTTAGGCTAGAGGTAAGAGCTATTCTTTTTGAAAGACAGACTACAAGAACTTGCAGGTTCAATTCCCCAGACTTTTATTTACTTTTTTTTTTACTGAAATGTTAATATTATGTTTCTTACATCCATGCTATCTATGAAATAATCTGTAAAGATTACTTTTAATTTTGTATGAAAGGATTATATAATTGTTATGACAGGAGCACTGAATATGTTTGAAAACAAAAAACTGAAATACCTGTTCTGTGTAAGGGAGAGGGAGGATCTCTGTGCTGTTATGTGATTTTCTGTCAGCTTCTAGGAAGCTTCTGGAGTCTACAAGTAGTTAAACAGACGGTGAAACTTCCACTGCAATATAATATAATTGGGAACTATCATCTTTAAAGTCAACTTCCAAAGCTCACATAGTTTGGGCTAATGAATAATAAAGCTGTTGTTGTAATAATGCATGCAGCTACAATTAAATAAAAGCTTAAATTTTTCTTATTCTTATCACCATAACAATTATAGCTACAATACCTGGAAATCATAGATTACATACTGCAAGAACACAGTTGCTATGGTAATATATAATATTACTATATAAAAAAAACACTATACTGCAGAAATCAAATGTGAGATAAGCCCCATACAGTCAAAACTGTAATGAATTGCAACCAGCCATGTATTTTGTTGCCTATCTTTGCCTTCTACAGTCTACTGCTATTTTTTTAAACTTGCTGCTAACTTGGTGTTGCTGATCTTCCATCCCCCTGATCTGCCATCAGAGCTGTCATAATGTGCAAGGGGGGGGGGGGGGGGGGGGGAGCAAGGTGAAACATGATGTACACCTCAGAATGAAAGGAAAGTGCACGTGCACATTAAATATAAGTTATGTATGGGCACAGAAGAATAAAGAGAGAAGGAGACATGCGCATTAAACCTCACATGGGGCAGAAGAAATAAAGCAAAAAAGAGCTTACTGAAACTTCTGCTAGCATGTTAATAATTATAGAATTTAATGGCATTTTTGGACTTTAAAGCTTAAATAAAAAAAAAAAAACATTACCTTGAATAAAGTGATGCTAACACACATTTTGGGAAGGCTCTCTGATCAAAAGCATTAGCCAAATATTTTTTAACTGTTCTTTAAAAGATAGGTCCCACTATACTGCACTAAAACAATAATGCAGTGGCCAACATGTTTTCTTATTGGTTTTCCCATCTGTGTAATTAAAATAAAAATGCATGTGATATATATATGAAAAATGGTGATAGCATGCAAATAGACACTGGGGTATTCATATGGTCCAAAAACAGACCACATGACATACACTTTGCAGATAGCATGGTCTAGCCCTTAGCAAAATCCATGATAGAAATAGAGATTGTCGAACTATTGAAAGTTCGGTCCGTTTCGAAAGTTCGAAAACGGACCCATTAAAGTCTATGGGAGGCAAATAGTTTGAAAAGTTCGAGTCAAATACAACTAAAATATTAATGGTAACTTAATGTAAATGGCTGTGGGACCTGGGAAATGGTCTGGGGAGCATGTTCCAATATCCAGGACTTAAGTAAAATTGATTTTACTCTAACGCGCGCTACTTTCGAGCTTTCGCATTTGAACATTCGAGGTAACATGGACATTTTACCCGCAGATTCGATACTCGCGTATAGGCTGTAATGGAGACTTTACTCGCAGATTCGATGTTCGCGCCTAGATACCATGTACATTTTACTCGCCGATTCGATACTCGAACGTTCGAACATTCGATAAATCATCGAAAGTCCAGGAAATATCAAAAGTCCGCGTCCGAGATAGTTTGAGAAGTCCGGGTCCGTTCGAACTCGAACAGTTCGGCTCCAACTCGAGTTCGAGTTCTATGCCATCCCTAGATAGAAACATCCCATAACAATAGTATTAATAAAGACTGCAAATACAAATGCTGGATGCACTTAACTTCATATAGCAATTGAACCTGAACTGGTTTTTCTGCTATAGTTAATGGTTAATTAAGAGAGAAGTGAAGTCTGTACAGTCTCTGTATATTGCTAATAATAATGTATGTATCACTGCCCGTTACGGTAGTGTATCACAATCTTTACATCTTCACTAGGGATTTATAAGAAACTGCAGTGGTGACAAATACTTCTCCTACTAGAACATTTTTTTTAATTCAACTGGCTGTATCATTTGAATTATATGGAATATTAAAGTACATGTCCACCCTAAATTTTTACTTTTAATATGTTGTAGCTAATCCCTGCCCTCTTCCAACCACCGCATTAGTTCTTTAAAAAAAGAAGCCAAATCATATTTACAGCTCCTACTGTTCACTTTCCTGGACTTTGGACACACACTGCAGGAGAACTATAAGGAGCAGAGATGAAAGGTAAGGTTTTTAAACTACATAGAGGGGCCAGTAGGGTTAAATTTTAGTTTTGGGGGTGGACGTGCCCTTTAAGGTGAATAATGAACATTTGATGCAGATAGTCACAGACAATACACATGGAAAAGTATGGCAACATGATTGCACTCAGTATAGTATATTATAGTATTTGAGGTTGAATAAAGACATACTTCCATCCAGTCCAACCCATCTAGCAATATCCTCATTTCCTGCCTAACTGTTGATCCAGAGGAAGGCAAAAAATTCCAGAGTGCACCAAATTTATGAAGGGGAAAAAATTCCTTCCTGACTCCAAATGGCAATCGGAAATTTCCCTGGATCAACTCTACTTTATGTATCAATACCAGTAACTTGCAATATTCCTTGTTTACAGAAACCCATCCTTCTAAATTTACAGCCCAGTCGTGAGAACTGTTAACCATGTTTCTGCTATACCTATTACATCATACTTTTCATTCAACGCCATAATCTCCAATTCACCCATTTTGTCAGCCAGGCTTCTCACATTTGCAAACATACATTTTAGATTATGATCCTGTAATTTATACACTTTAATGCACATGTCTCCCTTTCCCCTATGCTAGCCCCACCCCCACTTCCCACCCACCACTGGCCTATTTACACCCTGCTTTCCTCCTGGGCTATCTATCCCAGTGAGACTGCTAATACCCTCCCCCCAAACCTGGTTTAAAATCTCATCCAACCCTCTAGCCATCTTCTAAGTTTCTCTATAAACCCAAACCCTTCTTTCTTACACCACCCTCTTCTTCCTTACCCTTCTTCCTTACACCACGCATTAATGCTCCTAACCTCCCGCTGTCTCCCTAGTGTAGTGCATGGCTGCGGTAGTATTTCTGAAAGCACTACCCTGGAGGTCCTTGCTTTTAACTTGGCCACTAGCTCTCGGAAATCATGTTTAAGGACCTCACCTCCTCTAACTTTATCATTGGCACCAATGTGAACCAAGACCGCCGAGTCACACCCGGCCCCACTGAATAATCTATTGGGTGTGTGTTGATAGTCTACACGATCCACCACATGCCAAACCCTAGCACCAGGGAGTAACACAGTTTGGCATGTAGGATCTTAGCGACAGATTACCCTATCTGCCTTCCTTATAATGGAGTCCCTTACCACTACCACCTGCCTAGCATTTCTGATCCTAAGTTAATTCTCCCTTGTTTTAGAGATGGCAGTCCCCTGGGTGCCCATGGGATTAGCCCGCTCCATACATGCTAATTCCAAGCTGTCCTCCACTTCATCACCTAAGGCTGAAAATATGTTGGGATGGGCAATCTGGGAAGAAGCAACGTTGTGATGTGATGTTGTGTGGTTCACAATAAAATTTGCTAAAGCTTTGGAGTGCGACCCTCAGTTGTATTTTGTTTCCTGCGGAGTCGGCGGTTCCTAAGGGAAGAACCTATAGAGGTGTCTGCACCCAGTGTTGGAGAGAGTGCACCTCCATCATTGTTAACTTTGCCCGAAGAAGCAACCCTACCCTTCCATTCCCCACTTCCCCTAGTAAACCTAACAAAACTACCTCCCCAGATTTGCCAATCCTTGCAATGCTGCAAACTGCCCCCTTAGGCTCTCCACCTCAGCTTCCGAACTGGCAACCCACTCACACCTGACAGTGACATAGGTCCCCTGGAACATCTGCTCCAGGTTCCTATACACGTAGCAGGATGCACATTGCATGGTACCAATAAAACTGTCCTTTCTAAAACACAACACCAGCAGAGTGACACACCAACCTTGTTTAATTGCCCTTCTTGTTTCAATGTCCTCCTTTTTCTATGTCCTTAAGAGCAAGGTCCTTTAGAACAAGGATCTTTGTACACATTCCACTCTAAACTTTCTTTTGTTAGGTCCAAACCACAGGTCCAACCAATGTAAATCCTATTTAACTAATAGACCGCAGCCCCAACACCAATTAGTGCAAGAGCCAGGAAGAGAGGGAAAAAAACAAAACCACTTATTAACCCTTTCACAACCTGTTTGCGATTACAACAGGTGCAATACTAGAATATGGAAGCCCAGTGCACCCCTTTAACTGGAAGAAATAAAGATTATTCTGCTTACTGCACACACAGTCCTGCACACACAGTCCTTAACACAGCACACTATCACACACCTTAAACACCTTATTTTCAAACTTTCACACACACCATACAACTATCAAATGATTAAATGTCCTTTTTCTATGTCCTTAAGAGCAAAGTCTTTTAGAACAAGGGACTTTGTACATGTTCCACTCTAGTTAGTTTCCACTCACAGGAAACTTCCTTTTGTTAAGTCCTCATATATTGTCATGGGGAATCAAACCATGTCAACAAGAGGGGAAGTTGAAGCCTTCTTGTTAGACAGCCATTATTCAAAATCATGTATAGTGCTGCTCCTTGCTAGAAAAGGAGTTGTTAAATTAATAAATAAATTGTGAATAATAGGTGCCTAAAGCCATTTTGCTACTTGCAACTCTCTCGGTCGTTTGGGCCGGAAAATTGTCCTCATGTGTACCCAAACTTAGTGTCTTCTGTAAATTTGTAGATTGTAGCACATCCATTAACTGAAACAATAACAGCTGTGTAGAGGATATCAAATTTTGTGAGGAACAAACAGTCTCTTTTACCATGGTGAGATTGTGGATTTCATGTTATAGGCCATAAACCACGGCTCAGGAGCCTGGAATGAAGGTAAGAGATATTTAACTTTCCCACAATCCACCGTCAATTCCCGTCTGCTTCCTGGTTCTGTTTAACTATAGCACGCATGCACGATAAAAACAATGGTAGGCCATTGGAACAGTGTGGCAGATAAAAGACACTCCATGCGTACTGTACTTCTCTCTCAAAAAATGTCCAGCAGAGCCAGTAGGACCCAGGTAAACAAAGCTGCTGTCCTGCAAAGTCTAACAAGAAGAATTACTGGCAAAAATCCATACCTGTGACAAACATGTATGCACAAAAACATTAGAACTGGGAAGCACAAAAAAGGAATCAGGTTCTTTGGGCGGATAAGTCAAATTTTTTAATACATGATGATCCTTAATACCAGTTGACAGTATAAAGGATCACTATCTGACATGGTAACTCCGGCCCCTGTTAGGGGGAGGAGTGTCTGACCTGGAGTGGGGGCGCCTTCTGGGGATGCTGGGAGATGTAGGTTCCTTGTAGGTCTCGCGGGTCCCGGGCGTGGCCGCCAATTATGATGCCATGGTGTCATGCGTACATGGGGATTGGCTACCCCAGGTCTCACGAGTTCCGGTACCATGACATCACGGATGACGTTGCGGTATCTATAAAAGGGGCGGGCCATGAGGTGATAGGCACCATTTTGAATCACATTGCCAGAGGAATCAGGCCTTCCCTCACTCCCTCCCTATTGTTAGGTTTTAAGTTTTATGCAGTTTTGTTCTTGTGTGCTATAAAATAAAAAATGGATGTTGTATTCACAGCTGGTGGATACATCCTTGCGAAGGTTATGTTTTGGAGCCTTTACATGCCCTCTGGGGATCCAGAGGCTTGGCATTCTAGCATTGGCTATGGCTGGGGTCATCTAATTATGACGCAAGGATGTATAACTTTAAGATCTGGATAATTATTTGAACCCATGTAACTGAATGTGTCGATAAAGCTGTGGCCTATTGTTTTCACCCAACTTGTGTGTCTGCCTGTTCATTTCCAATAGGTTAAAATAAGTGGGTGGTAAGTGGAGGTTAAGGGTATCTTTAAGCAGCCATTGTTATTCCTAGTCAAGGTCAATCCTTTAAGTTAAGGTTCCTTGGAAGTGATGGTATGGTCCACACCTAATCTCAACACCATCAAGTGTGTTTGGGATTACTCGAAGAAACAAAGTGATTTAAGACATCATACATCCACAGAAATCTGTAGATAGTTTTCAAAGATGCTTGGACCACCCTTACTGCTGAGTTCACTTAAAAACTGTGTACCTATAAGAAATTACACTGTTTTACAGAAAAAAGGGGGTTACATCAAATATTGATTTGATTTAGATTTATCTTCTGTTCATTCACTTTTCATTTACATTGCACTGTTAACTGATAAAATAAACCATTAAAGGGTCTCTCCTCCCAACCTCTAAATGCCAGCTTCAAAAAGTAAAAATCATCACAGAAATAGACTGCTACTTTTGGGAACGGAAAAGCAGTAGGGGCTGGACTGGCACATGCATGTGTGATTTGCTCAGTTACCTATTTACAGTAGTGGCTGCCGGTTAGCAGAGGGATCCAAGGGAGCCAAGGGAATGGGGATGCGTAGGTAGATTTCGGTGCTGAATTTAAACTTTTAAATCTGGCGTTTAGGGTCGGAGGGGGGATCACCTACATTATATGAGCTTTCATTTAAAAAAAACTTTAATGCAGCACCGAAGGGATCTAGATGAGGAGAGAGATTTTCAGCAGGCACTGCAAGACAACTATAAGGAGCAGAGGAGACAGGTGCTACACATTGGGGACTGTAGTGGGGCAACTTTAAGTAGGAGGGTGAACATGCCCTTTAACACTATTTGTATTGTATTATATAATGTAAAAATTTTATTATTTTATACATAGGTTATTTTCTGAACTTAATTTATTAAACTTTAGTTACCCATTAAACTCTGTAATTGCTATTAATGAAACTTACTATATGATTGCAATTTTTTTGTTGTGAAAAAACTTAACTTTCAATGAAATGTCTTGTGCTGCTTTTTATTTATTTATTTCATTTTAATTTGTACATATGGCTTTTGATAAGGATAAATAAAAGCTTGCAGATTAACTATATATTCCAAGTGCAAATTTTAGTACTTTTATAATTGAAAATGTTTTGAAACATCTGTTATGAATTCTGCCAAGAATCATTTTCCATCAGCATTATCTCTGTAAACCATTGAAACTGCATAAAAATACTGCCTGCTTGGAATGTAACTCGATTCTACATTCTACTCATATGAAATGTAAGTCCTTTTCCGTTTTACCCATAGACATGGATAAGCCTGGCATATTCAATGGAATTTCATTGGAGAAATATATCTTTCTATGAAACCCTTTCCAGTATTTTACTTTTTAAAGTTATAAAACATAACTTGCGATGACTAATTCAGATTGTTGTTTTTCATGTCTTAGCCTTGGAAAAGCAGATTCGTTTGGCTGAGGATATAGAATAGTTACATGAGACAAACTCTGTCATTATGCACCCATCACTGATGTAATGCACTAGAGTTCCCAGGCGTACTGTCAGTATAGATGTCCCAATCTCCACTGCTACCTTCCCCTATAGCCAAGCAACCATTTGCCAGGATGATAGATAGACATGCCTCACCGTGCAGAGTTTCCCACAGAACTTAAAGGGTATGTCCACCCTAAAATTGATTTTTTAATATACAGATCCCCCTGGGCTCCCAGCCCCACCGCTATTTTTTTTTTTTTTAGAAAGCCCCCCAACTCTACTTACCTCCCCTCATTCCTCCGCCGCGCTCCGGCCCTCTGCTTGCAAGGAAGCAAGCAGAGGGGCGGGACCGGCAGCCGCGTCTGTGATTGCTAGCGGCAGCCAATCACAGACGCGGCTGCCGCAGCTCACTTCGCCGGAGGAAAGAGGAGAGGTAAGTAAGAGTTTGGGGAGCTTTCTAAAAAAAAAATATGCGGTTGGGGCTGGGATACATGGGGGAAATCAGTACTGAAGGGGTTTTATGCTAGGGGGAGGGATAGTAGAACGTGAGGAGAGGGAGGAGAGGGAGGGGGGAGAAGGGCTGCAGTACGCATGGCAAAAATCTACCTGAGGCCAGCTAGCAGGCAGTGTCCTATATGGACTCTGCTAGCCTCCTGGTGGGCAGTTTTTGGGACTTTGGGGGGGACTACAGGAGAACCCTATGGAGCTGGGATGTGAGGTAAGGATTAAACTACACTACATGGTGGGGCCAGTAGTTGGGGGGATTATAGTTTTGGGGGTGGACATGCCCTTTAAATTGTAAGGTATCTACTTTACCATGTATGCACAAGAAAACCGATGCAAACAAGGCTTGAACAAGGAACACTAGAATGGTCAATAGTCAGTAACACCAAACAGATGGCTGATGGTAAAGGAGATTAGCCAATCTCAGAGTCAGGGACAGGCCAGAGGTCAAAAGCACAAAGGTTAATCAATTACAGAAAGGAAGAATGAACTAAAAAAGGATGGTCAGACTAATCAGAAAAGGGAAGGAGAGAAGCAGAGAATTGGATAGGCAGATAGAAATCAAATCCACTGCCAAAATCACTAATACAAATTCTATGCATCTTGAGAGATGCAATCGCAAGAAAAAGTGGTTGCCAGAAATGCCTGAAGGTCCGAATGGTGGAAGAACCCAATGGCGCACAAAGAATACCCAGAAGGCACTGAAGTTCTGCTAAGCAAAGCAGAACTGAAGGGACTACATGGAAACGGAAGGAAAGTGAGAGAGAACGTCCATTCCTGATAATTAATTAGCTCATAATTTGGTAAACTGATTAACCTGTGCAAAAATTGAACATGTAATGAAAGTACATTTTATTGAAAAGTAAGTCTAGCTAAAGGTAAATTAATGATCATTGCTATTTTTTAAAACAAATCCTTGACAGCCTTATTTATTTAAAATCTTTGAAAAGTGAACTTGAAGTGGGTTACATTACAGCTTTGCATATTTAGATATAACTAAGCATTCTGTCTATAATTTAATAATACCGTATAAATGTCACAGCAATTAAAATGGATTTTATTGATGGTTTCATAATATCTGGCCTATTAAGTTACCTACAGTGAAACCCTACATGTGTGATCATTTAAAGGAGAATTAAAAAGTACAATAATAAATAGTCAAATAGCTTTTCTTATGAGGACCTAAACAACAATATTTGTAACTTGCAAACAATTGCCGAAATATTGTCTTTATTGTCTGTGTTGCTCCTACTTTCTAGAAAATGGTGTCACTGCAGGCAACACATTTCTGCCACAAATGCATTGATTTGATTTCAGTCCTATAGAATGGGATTGATATAGTTAAAAATAAGCCTGAAACGAGATTTAGCAACAGGAGAAATTGTTGTCGGTCCTTTCAATGTGACCCAGTTTACACATGTGGTCTTGTCAGTGCTTTTCACAATTAGGCCTTGTATGGACTCCCTTGTGGCGTACCAGTAAGCGCTGGTTGGATACCTGTTCGTCTATAGTATTCAAGAAGTTTTCCCGTTGTTGGTGCCCCTGGGGCTTCCCTATTCCTTAAGGAGTGATATGCCACATGATATGTAATAATGAACAACTTAGGACTCTGTGTATTTATGTATTACATCCAAGTACAGAATACCATTCTGGAGAGCGTTCTTGTATTTATGCATCATTTGGTTATGCAGTTGTACTGGGGATGCCTACTTTGCAGGTTGCAAGCAACGTTTGGGTATTTTGGGGAGGGGGTGTCTATTTATCCTTTAATAGAATGTATGTGTTCTATTTCATAATGTGACAAAGTACAATATTGTAATATGGACCCCAAGTGCATGAGTGCTGTATGAGGGTTTCTGGTGGGAATTTGTATTCCCTATATTTATGGTTTTACAAGGTTGATATCAACACCTGAAGAGTACGGCAAGAAATAGGCAACTGTTGATCGACTATAGGAAGTAAGTTTGTAAGTTACTATTGCTTTTTTAGATGTGGTTTCCTTAACGGAAACAATAAACTCCATTTCTGTGCCATGAAGTTTGAAGTTTCCCTGTTATCCTATACTTTTTTTTTTACCAGTTTTTTTTTCATCAGTATGCTTTGAGTCACTGACTTTTACTGGAAATGCATTTCTCTGTAACACTCTAACACTAAAAGCACTCTACATCATAAAATGTATATTATGGGTAACCAGATGATTTTTGGACATTACACAAAAACACGATTTACAGAGGTTAAATGTACTACCTACCACATTTCAGTCAATCTGCTTTCATTTACTAAAAAGCTAGGGCACATCATTTACTCAATATCACTTTACTAGATGTAGATTACTCAAGGGCAAAATGTGTTACAATATCTGTGACAACCTTGATCGAGAAGAAATATGTGAGATGACAGGCAAGACACCATGATGGATAGTTTCCAACTGATATTCTGCACTAGGGTTATGGTAGTACACGTCATCTTTTCTAGTCACTATTTCTCCTTAATGGCCTATGACCAATACTGAAAAGGGGATGCTTGGGTTTTCCTTAGTGATAGAACAATTCTACAGCCTTTATGGTATAATAGGCAAAACATAGAGGGCCAAAAAACATTTTTGTCAATATTTAAAACACAATAAATAAATAGTAATTGTTTTATACCATATAAGGAGTGATACATTCCCTAGGGAAAAAATAATGAATTTCAAATGAACCATAGATATACATCATAGCATCATTTAAACATAGTCAAATTATTTATATGAACCTTCAGCTGTTTTTTTTAATTCCTTCCAAACAAGGCTAGAATTAACAAGCTTGGAGTTTGAATGAAAACTATTTCAGAATTCAATAATGGGATCTTGTTTAATATGTTAAAAAGGTCTTTAATGAAATGACAGTGTGAGAAGTATTGTTAAACTGACTTTTGGTGCTTAACATGTCATTTAAGGTTTAAATTAAGCATACAATTAGAGTCTAACAAACCACAACATAATTGTCCCTCAGGGCATATAAAATCTACCTTTTAATTCCTTCTTGAAAATGGTTGTGTCTCAGATAGCCTGGAAAGACTAACACTGTTGCTTTCATTACACAGAATTGATTAGCAGAGGTGAAACACGAGAGGCCTTTTTAATTCAGAAGTCAGTATACTGAAAGACAAATTTTGATATATTAGCACATTAAAGATAGGAATGTTGCAGTAGTGCAGTAGACATCCAAGTCTGTAGGAAGACTAATAGTGCAAAGAATACATATTTGTTGTACATTTCTGTACATATCGAATATATAGCTAAACAGAATCAAACTTGATGCCATTTACAAGCTTTTACTTGTGAAAAGTGAGAAAATTACAATATTCATGTAGAAATAACACTTTGATTGTACATGCCACATGGTGGATAAAAATACACCAAAGTAGTGGTTTCCAGGTTCTGTCGTGTCCCAGTGTCTTACCCCAGCCATTTATTACATTAAAAACACAAAAGTAGAGCAGGGAACACAAAAGGATTTCATGCAGTCACAAAACTGGCATTGCACTTAAATATGTTTATTGTGAAAGCACACATGTTTTGGACTGCAGAGTCCTTTCTCCACACTTGACTAAGAACATTTCTCTCTGAAATATGTACATTTTTACAATAAACTTACTTAAGTGCAATTTCTGTTGTGACTGGCTTAAGTCTTTCTGTTTACTCTAATCTACTGTGTTTAACATTATGACTGATAAAATGAAGAGTGACTGGAAAGTTTAAGAGCATTAGTGCCAGGAGCATAGTTACAGTTGAATGAGTTACTAAAGATGGATACACACCATCCAATAATTCAGCCCGACGACACTTAAGTGTCAAACTCTGACCATGTGTACCCAGCTGTACATAGCAATGTCAGAATTACATTGGGAATTTCTGTATGTAACAGCCTAAAACTGTAAGGGGGTAGTTTCAAATCCCTTAAATGTTCTGCAGCCTGACATGTAGAAAGTGTGAATAATAGACTTCCAAAGAGCACACATACAGGCGACGTGGGAGGGGGAAGCAAACTCCTGTAATTAAAAGGCATCTCCACCCTCATTTTAAACTTTTGGTGTATTGCAGGCCATGCTCCCCACCCCCAAACGCTATATTCTGACTTAAAAAATCGATTCCCATCTCTACTTACAGCTCCTCTTTTCAGCACCATTTTAGTCCGGCTCCCCTGCCTACCACCGGCAGCCGTGGCTGTGATTGGCTGAGAGGCAGCCAATCACAGCCGCGGCTGCCATCAATGCAGCATGGCCCTGGAAAGATGAGCTAAATGTAGAGATTGATTTTTCAGAAGTCAGAATATAGAGGTTGGGAGTGGGAGGGCATGGCTTGCAATATACCAAAAGGAATTCACGTTACATGTGGGAAGCCATGGAGGGATCAGGAGGGAGGGGGAGGAAAGGGCTCCACTGTGCATGTCAGCAGCAACTGAGAGGACACAACAGAGGCAGAGACCTTTTGGACAGAAGAAAGCTCCCACCCTTCAGTTTCCTGGACCGAAGAGGCACTACAGGAGAACCATAAGGAGTAGGGATGTAAGGAAAGGATTTTTTTTTTAATTGTACAGTGGTGCCAGTAGTGAATTTTTAGTTTGGGGGTGGACATGCCCTTTAATATATAATGAGAGCACACTGTGCCTCCTACCTCCCACAGAGATTTTACATAGAATGTTAAATTGGTATTTACAAAGAAAATTCTATGTATGTATTTTATTTCTTATATAGCACTACATATTCCGCAATGCTTTACAATTATTTACTCAATTCACATCAGGCCCTGCCTCGAAGAGCTTACAATCTAATCACTTTTATGTACACATACAACCTATCAGTATGTCTTTATGATTGTGGGGAAAACCAGAGTGCCCAGAAGAAACCCACGCAAGCAAAGGGGAGAACATACAAACTCCTTGCTGATGTGTCCAAGGGTGGAATCGAACTCAGGACCTCAGAGCTGCAAGGCATCAGTGCTAACTAGAGATGTTCGAAACTGTTGAGTTTTGTTTTGTTTCGTTTTGGAATTTTCCACACCTTGCCACAACCCTGCCGAATTCATACACAACTTAAGAAGGACTGCTATAGTTCTACTTATGATGTTAACCTCAGTCCACTAGGAATACTACTAGTGACCTTATTTTATATAAATTTACATCTAATAAATCAATTGCACAGTAGTATTTAGACATTATCAGGGAGATTCAATAAAAGTTTAAAGTGGTGCTAATTTTGCCCCAAAATTTGTATGTAGTAAGGAGCGTGCACACTGTAAGGCATCAGAATCAACACACACTGTTAAAACCGTCTTTATTCAAAATTAAACATAGTGAGAGTCTGAAATACCTGACGCGTTTCGTGCAAAACTGCACTTAATCATAGGTAAAGCTCCAACTCTATCCAGGGAGGAATGCTCCTTAAGTACCCATCCAGGTGTACAAGGGCTCCACCCCCTAAACTATTAACTATTAAGAGCACAAAATGGTTAAGAGACAAGCGCATAAACAAAACCAAACCAAAATAAAATCATAAACACACAAGATAAATGCATACAGAAAATTATCAAATCAAATAAACTAAATAAGATTAAACAAAATAGATGAAACAAATATAAATGTAAATATGGATTGAGATATGTATATATATAAATATAGACATGTATAATAATAAATACATATAAAAAGATGGAAATAAATGTACATATATGAATAGAAAGTACATTTAAATTGATATACAATAGCAGTATACAAACCAACACAGAACTATTACAAATCAAGAGAAATTGTGTATATAACACGGTGACCATTAAAATTAAATCTAATGGTATAAATAATATAACTGTTAAATGGTATAAATATTAAGTATCCAAACAATTATCCAATAAAACCTGAGATATCAAATGAGCTATTTAAGCCCCGTGGAACTCTTGTGTCCAACACAAAGATCCATCTGGCTTCCGCTTTTTTTTAAAGCTCCTTCCATGTTTTTACCTCGTTTCCCTTCTCTAGATGGTAGAAGTCTTTGTATTCCCTGTACCATTAGGCATGAGGGATTACCTAAATTGCATCTTGCAAAATGTCTAGCAATCGGACTGGCTTCTGAGTGTAATCTAATATCTCTTGCATGTTCCCTTATGCGAGCCTTCAGTGCACGAGAGGTGCAGCCTACATACTGGATTGAATATTTTGAACAAGTAAGTAGATAAACTACCCATGACACATCACAATTGATGTATTGTTTAACATGAAAAATTTGTTTAGAAGAAGTGCTTCGAAAGACGGAAGCCACTTTAATATAATTACATGTGAGGCATCTGTTTTTCCCACATTAAAGGTGCCTAAATATTGAAGCAAATATTGAAGCCACAGACTTGCTACTATTAGAAAAGAGGCTAGGGGAGAGTATACTGCCCAAAGTAGTGGCCCTTCTGGCCACAAATTTAACCCCATTATCTAAAGCTGATACAAGTTAACTGTCCTCATATAGGACCGGTAAGTACTTTCGAATAATATTTGTGATATCAGAAAACTGGTTACTGTAACGTGTGGAAAATATAATCTGTTCATTGTTCCCAACTTTGGTAGTAAGAATAGACCCCTTCTTAGAACGACCCTGTAAAGGGGAACTGTTGTGGTTAATAGTTAAATTGGGGGTACAATAGATCAAGGATTCTCTATCCTTCCTTAAGGCTCTATTAAAAGCTAATTTTAAGGTTTTAGGGGCATATCCTCTAGCAAGAAGCCTATCCCTTAACTTACAGGATTCTTGTACAAAATCCTCAAACTTAGAACAATTTCTTCTAATACGAATAAACTGGCCATATGGGATGCCTCTCAAACAGTGAGATGGATGGCTGGAAGAGGCATGTAAAATAGTGTTTCCAGATGATTCTTTTCGGTAAATAGATGTTTCTTGAGTACCCTCTTTACACATAATAGTAATGTCCAAAAAATTTAGGGTATCACCGCCGAATTCATAGGTGAACTCCAAATTTAGATCATTACAATTAAGACATTGAGCAAACTCAACAAAATCTAATTTGGAAACCCTTCCACAATACCAGCTAATTTTGCCCCAACCAATGAGATCTTATTTAACATTTGAAAGCTAACATCTGATTGGTTGGGGCAAAATTAGCACCATTTTTAACGATAAGATCTTTTATTGAATAACCCTGAAAATTTGCAAAATCTTTAAAGTATATTTACTCTATATGTCTGCATTTTGTTTTGGTTCTGCTTAGAATGTTGCAGTTAAAATGCTTATTTGGAGACATAATTCTGTGTATATAAACAAACCATTTTATAAAATGAGCATGGCAGGCCATAAAAAGTATTTTGATTGCCTTTTACAAGTAATATGTTTACAAATATCATACACCATGATATTACACTTTGAGTGCCTTCCATGATACCCAAGGGAAAAAAATCATATAAAAACCCTTTGTTTTCAGGTCACAGTTCCACTTTAAGCCCTTTAGTTAATTTCCCCACTTTCTCAAAGTGAACAAATATATAGCCACGCATAGTTAAATAAAAGATAATCATATTGAGGACAACTATGGTCAGTCACCCTACAAGAGATCTATCAAATGTAATTTATTAAAGGGCTATCTTCTATATATATATAAACATACGGTATATCAGCCAATTACACTTGCTTCTAAAAATTGCTAATGTTAATACAAGCCACAATCCAGCATAAAGTGCTCTTGGCAGATGTGAACATTTGCAAACAGAGATTTACTGTTACTGGATATACAGTAAAATCGGCAATGATTTGTTTTGTACCTTTTTAGAAAACCACAAAATAAAGGTTCTTTCTTGTAATAAACTGAAATTGTTTTATCAAGGCTATTATGTTTCCTCTTATAAAAGACTGGCCAATAAAATACAGAATATGTGAGTCTTTATCCTACCCACTACAAGTAAAACAAATATAGTTTTATTTCTAGGCAGGATATGAGATATGACAATATCATATCAAGCTACAAACAAGGCAAGATAACGCTTGTGAAGGTTCTCATTCATCCAGGTCATGGTATGAGAGGAGTTTTAAGTTATATGTGTTATGAGTATATAACACAATCTTAAAAAAATTGGAGAACGCCGGGGGAGAGAGGTAAGGTAAGTAATGATCAGGAGAGTTTCTGCACATATTAATATAGCGGTTGGGGTTGGGGGAGGAAGTCCTACAGTACACCAAAGGGGTTTTACACTAGGGGGAGGGAGAGCAAAATGGGTGAGAGAGGGGGGGGGGGAGGGAGAGGGAAGGAGGGCTGCTCTGAGCAAGCCAAAAACCTCTGAGAGGGACATTACAGGAGAACCATTTGTAGCTGGGATGTGAGGTAAGGATTTTATTACACTACACAGTGGGGCCAGTAGTGGTTTAAATTCTAGCTTTGGGGGTGGACATGCACTTTAAATGAGATAAAATATCCGGTACAAAATAAAATATGGGATTCCGCCAGCATGCTAAAAATACTTGGGGTGTGTGGTTTTTTTTTTTAATTAGCATGGGGCCCAAAATACTAAGCAGGCCAGTGAAATGACACAAGAGCAAAATAGAGTGCAAATTCATTTAAATTTTAATTGTCATCCATGCAATATTTCCATTAGATTTCTAAAAGGAGTATTTAAAAATGAATATTTATTTCAAACATAAACTGAAAAAAACCCAACAACATTAAGTCCATGAAGTCCAAGTTCCATGAATATTAATAAAGTCTAAATCGATTTATTTATTGATCCATTTATTGGGATAACTTAAGAACTGTTTAAGGAGTAACCATTTTGTATTATTAAACAGATTTTGGGTCTTTGTAAATTTAGTCTAGAGTTAAACTAACCATTATTGTACTTACACATTTTATAATTATAATATATTGCCTCAATTGTAATTTCATTCAATTTCAGAGACTGTTATACAATATTTCAATATATGGTAAATAATTCAGTAAAAAGCATCTTAAAGGGTCACTATACTGACTCAGACAACTTAACATTTTTTGAAACTACAGTTTAAGGAATGTAAAATGGTGGTATTCACATACTTATCTGTGCTTGCTTTGTCATTAAATTATTGTTAATGAGTGCTACTAACTGCCCCTACCTCTCTTACTCACTACCATTTTATAGTGTCTGCAACACATTTAAGTTCTGCACAGCCTCACCATGGACACTGCTCTGCTTACACATCTTCCTCCCTTCCCACTTCTTCCTTTTGATTCTGTTGATTCTCTTAAATGTTGCAGAAAGTGAGCAAGCAGGCAACCAAAGATCCGAGTAAGAGGTCAAGGATGGGCCACATATTGTTATTTCTGCTACTGGAGTGACAGGTCTTTCCTTGTAAATGCTATGATTTCAAATGTTGATTTCTCAGAATCTACAGCTCAGATTTAAAATCTGAAAATGTTTTAAAGCAGTGGGATTTTGCTGTATCTGAAAAGTAAAGATACCCACTTTGTCCTACATAAAAAATATCTAAATCAAATGCTTCTAAGTAATGTCAGCTGCTTTTTTTAAGACCTGGTGGCAGGTAAGTGCTCATCTTTATATTACATTGCCATTTATCAAATGTAAATATTTATGTCTTTCTAAGTGACAAAACAATTTCTTTCAGTTATTAACACAATGGTATGTAATTGTATGAACAAAGACTTTTACTAGAAATATATGGATTTTTAATGAGCTACCAACAAGTGTAAATGAAAATTTGTCAATAAAAAAAATATGCCTGGAAGTAGGAACTGTCTTTGCTATTGCCACAGTTTAGTATCTGTGTATAGATGATAAGAGAATGTTGGCTGCATTGCAATCTGATAGGATAAGGACAAACTGAATGTCAAGACCTGGAGACAGAGAATAATATTGCTCACACGATGTGATACAAGCCTATTTCACTTTGTTACTTTGTATGATATTCATGTTTTGCCATCTGGCTTTACACCTGAAAAGAATAGGATGAAGCATGACATTGTCTTGAAATAGCAACAAATTTGCATAATGAGCAGTGCTTGATGGGGCTACAAAGTAAACAAATAAATACTGGGAAAATTGTTTCTCTTAAACCATATGCCTAAAAAATCCTATCAGAGAAAACAAATAATTATGCTATGTATTAATCATCATTTTAATTTGAACTGAAGCATCTTCTTGAGCTTATTAAGAAAACTGATCATTTCATTAAAATGTACTTAGAATGCAACATTGTCTTTTTTATTAAGAATATATGACTTCAACTTGTCCTTGGTGAAAGTTTATTTTTTTTCAATAATTTATACTGCTCAGGGATGTAGAAATGGTGTTCTCTAAACCTAAAACAATGCTGGAGGACACGTTGGTCACCCCTCATGGACTATGTGCATGTAATACATTTTTTAAATGTTTTATTCTGTAGACTTGAATTTCAATATAGGGGGTAGAGGAAGTTACAGTATAAGGAGAGCTGCAATAATCCTGGAATGTTTGCTGGTCATCTTCTAATTTGTTCAATTAGCCCTGCCAAAAAGCAGCAACATATGCCTCATTATTCCAAGCAGTTTAGTCAGCGAAAGTCCTCTATAGCATGCTGGCACTGTGTTTCCTCTATCAAATCTACATATGATGAGAGGAGTTTTAAGTTATATGTGTTATGAGTATATAACACAATCTTTAAAAAATTGCAAGACGTTTTTAACATTGATAATCCAAGGAGAATAATTTTCCCAGCAAGGTGATGCCCAATCGAAAGGTTTTTCTTCCGGAAAGAAAATAACAGGCCCCACTTTGGCCTGTTCAGACATGAAATCTGAATATTCCAGTTCAAACTAGATTAACAAGGAATGTTGCAAGTTACTGGAATTGATTCATAAAGTAGAGTTGATCCAGGGAAATTTCCGATTGCCACTTGGAGTCAGGAAGGAATTTTTTCCCCCTTCATAAATTTGGTGGGTTTTTTTTTTTGCCTTCCTCTGGATCAACAGTTAGGCAGGAAATGAGGATATTGCTAGATGGGTTGGACTGGATGGACATATGTCTTTATTCAACCTCAAATACTATACTATTAGGCATTGAATGGTCAAATAGTTCGAAAAGTTCAGCTGAAATACAGTTAAAATAACAATGGTAACTTAATGTACCTGGCTCTGGGACCTGGGAAATGGTCTGGGGGGGGACACATAGGAATATCCAGAACTTTCCAAAAAAATCTATTTTATTCTCATGCGTGATACTTTCGAGCTACTGCTTTCGATTTTCGAACATTATCCCATAAATGAAGATTCCAGGGTTACTGATCGCTGGAATCATGCGATCGAGGGTTACTGAACCCTCGGATCTAGATCCGAGGGTTACAGAGCCCTCGAATAGATTGATCTAGGGTTACCGAACCCTCGGATTTGGATTCAAGGGTTACCAAACTCTCGAACCATGAGATCGATGGTTATTGAACCCTCGGATCTGGATTCGAGGGTTACTGAGCCCTCAATTCGTGTAATCGAGGGTTACCAACCAGGGGGCTGGCAATGCTCAAATTAGCTGCCATTTTTAATTTTGGACATCTGGGCATTTTTCTTTAATAATTCGATACATTTTGAAACTGCAATGAACGTTCGATAATTATCGAAAGTCTGAAAAGTTTGAAAGTTCGAGAAATCCGGGTCCAGGATAGTTCGTAAAGTTAGAGTCCATTCAAACTTATTAAGTTTGACTCCAACTGGGGTTCAAGTTCTCTTACTCTAGTTACTTTTCTCTAGTAATAGGCAAACAATATTCAGACACAGGAAAAAGGAAGGACAAGAGGTCCAGAGTCCTAAGCCAAGGGTCAAATTCAGTAAATCCAATATATTAAAATGCACCCAGGAGCAACTAACAGCAATCCTATAATCATCCAAACTGCCGGTGTTACTTTTGAATGTTTGCAATGTCAAAACATCATAATGATGTCACATGCCTACTGGGGGACATTTATATCCTGTGCAAAAGGTAGTCAATACATCACGTTTCAAGTATGAACCAGGTTCATAGAGTACATCCCTTTTAAGGAAACATGAAAATGATGTGACAAACACACCTACAAATCACAAAATTCTCACCACCATGTAAAGGTGGCCATATATTGTACAGACACCTGACAAACCCCAGGTATTTGTCCCTCTCCATGTGGTGAAGGATATCTGAATCAGAATTCAAAACAGGATTATGAGAGAGTGAAGGAACACAAGAGTAGCTTAAATTGAGGTGGCCTTAAAGGAGAAAAAAGGCCTCCCCACAGCATACATTTAAATAGAGCCAACAAAAGGTACTTCACAGCCTTATCCTATTAATATAGCATTGCTTACAAAATGTAATGAATGATTAACAAACTCACTCCCAGCATTCTTGGAGAAATGGGCATGCATTTTTTTCCTTTTCTATACCCCTATCATAAATAGATATGACTTCCTGTCTAGCAAACTGTAGCTCTCTTCTACTGAGAGTGCAGGAGTGAGAGTGTGAGAGTGAGGTCTTACACATATCTGTGAAATTAAATTTTTTTTTTGATTTGCTAAGACTGCTACGTTTTACAAAAAGCACATCATTTGGTAAAATACAGGAACTTCGTTGCACTTCCTTTTAGTTTTAAACACATGTAGAGATTTAAGTAGTGACAGAGGTGTGGCTTATCCTACCATTGCCATAAATGTATGCCCACGATTGTACTTTTACAATAACCTGCTGTATGCAAACTTTCTAAATATGGCCCCTTAGGTGAAAAGCTCCCCTAAATATGGTAAATATTGTGATACTGTGAGTTATCATTAATGAACTATCGTGGCCATTAATGTATGTTTGTAGAATAGGAAAATACTGCAATGGTTTTCTATGGGCGTTTGTTAATCTACGATCGCGGTTGCAGATCTACAATCGTGTTTGTTGATTTACGACCACGATTGTATATTTCCTACTGCAAAAGAGTGATACCGCACCTTTATAACTTACTTAGCTTCTAGATGAATGAATGTATGTATGTATGTATATGTTTATTTATATAGCGCCACTAGGGGACGCAGCACTGTACAATATAGAATACAAAAAGTCGTGCTAGGGGGACAGTAAATTAATACAAGTCAGAGCATCATGAAATATACAAGTGCTTGAAACATGTAACATGAGGAAAGAGGTCCCCGCCCCATAGAGCTTACAATCTAATTAGGTGGGTAACATACAGATACATAGGAAAGGGTGGAAGTGCTAAAGTAATAACTGGTGCAGTGTC
This sequence comes from Hymenochirus boettgeri, assembly GCA_019447015.1. Lineage (NCBI taxonomy): Eukaryota > Metazoa > Chordata > Amphibia > Anura > Pipidae > Hymenochirus > Hymenochirus boettgeri. Next base: position 176,973,388 of record CM033476.1, read on the forward strand.
AGCAGTCCTATGCTGCGCTGTGCTCAGAAAGATAGGATGAGAGGTTAGATTTAAACTTGTTTATTGAGGTTTCTTGATGTAGAGAGAGGGAAATAGAATTCCAGAGGACAGGGGCCAGAAGAGAAAAAGGTTTAAGGCGAGAGGAGGCAGTGTGAGTGGGGGGTCTGTTTAAGAGATGGTTCTGTGATGAGCGGTGGTTACGGGCAGGGACATATGGGGACACTAGAGAAGAAATCTAGGAAGGAGCAGCAGAGCAAAGGGATTTAAATGTTAAGAGAAAGATTTTGTAGATAATGCGTTATTTAATGGGGAGTCAGGTAGATGTGTGATACAGAGGAGATTTAATTTCCTGATTTTTAGAGAGCGAGACAATGCATGCGGCAGAGTTAAGTATGGACTGAAGCGGAGAAAGATGGGAAGCAGGAAGACCAGAAAGCAGAAGGTTGCAATAGTCTAGGCGTGATAAGATGAGAGCATGGATAAGCATAGCAGTAGTCAGAGGAGAAAGGAATCTATGGATTTTTGCAACGTTATGAAGAAAAAAGCGTCAGGTTTTAGCAACATAGTTAATGTGATTGGAAAATGAGAGTGCAGAATCAATAATAACCCCTAAGCAACGTGTTCGGTTTTATTCAGGTTTAGTTTGAGGCATCGGTGCGCCAACCACGAGGAGACAGCACAGAGACAGTCGGAGATTTGTGATTGGGTGTCAGGACGAAGCGTGGTGGTGGAAAAATATATTTGCATATCATCGGCGTACAGATGGTAGTTAAAGCCAAATGAGCTGATGACTTCTCCCAGGGAATAGTATAGAGGGAGAACAGCAGGGGTCCAAGAACAGAGACAAATATAGGTAGGACGGCACTTGCTTTTTATAAAAGAAATTCCACTTTATTTTCAAAAACTTTAAAACAGAGACTCTTATCGGCTCAGATGTGTGACGTTTCGGGTCACATGAACCTTTCTCATGTGACCCTTTCTCATATGACCCTTTCTCATATTGGTTTTGAGAAAGGGTCATGTGACCCGAAACGTCACACCTGCCAGTGTATACAATCTGCCATGATGAGCATCTGAGCCGATAAGAGTCTCTGTTTTAAAGTTTTTGAAAATAAAGTGGAATTTCTTTTATAAAAAGCAAGTGCCGTCCTACCTATATTTGTTTCTGTGGAGGAGTTACTGTGAAGCCCTCGGACGCGCACGGCAGGAGAAGAGTGGGAGAGATTGTGAGTGCCGGTGTAATCCCGATGTTTGTTTGTCCAAGAACAGAGCCCGGAGGAACCCCAACATTAAGAGGAACCAGAGAGGATGTTTTATTATCATATGATATAGATTAGGTTCTGTTCGAGAGGTAGGTTCGTAGCCATGATGCCGCTTCATTCCGGATGCCCAAGGAGTATATAATTTGCATTAAGAGGGAATGATCAACCTTGTCAAAAGCAGAGGAGAGGTCGAGAAGGATGAGAATAGACAAGTGACCTTTGGCTTTGTCAGCCTGAAGGTCATTCACGGCCGTCTCCGTGGAGTGCACAGGATGAAACTCTGATTGCAAGGGGTCCTTATAAGTTATTAGAATTAAGATAATTAGCGATACGGGAGAAGACGAGACGTTCCAGAATGTAAGATAAGGCAGACATTTTCCATTTTATATTTATTGTATAACACTATCACTTTATTCTGTTTTGTTTATCTATTTGTTCTGATGAATTTATAGAGATTTAAACCAAGGGTTTTAGGTTGTTTTGATATATTAAAGGACATGTCCACCCCCAAAACTAAAATGTAACCCCATACTGGCCCCACCGTGTAGTTAAAAAAAAATCCTTACCGTACATCTCTGCTCCAAAAGGTTCTCCTGCAGTGCCTTTTCAAGACAATTGAATGTGGAAAAGTGAAGAGTAGAAGCTGTCAGTGAGTCATCTGGTGCCTGCTACTTACATAACCACAACAAGGACTGTGACATGCACAAGGGAGCCCTTTCCCCCTTCTTCCCACTATCTGGATCCACCCTCTGCAGCCGTGGTACCTAGCATGAAATCCTTTTGATATAAGGTAGGTAGGTCACAGTTATATATCACTTCCCTTCAATAGAAACCAACCAAGAGTATATCTTTGGAAGTTTCTTTAAAGGATAGATTGAAACCATCCACCAATACAAACTCTCCCCATTCACTCACAGCTGTCAACAGGGAGTCTGTTAGAGAGGGATCACTATTGGTAAGCCTGAGTAAAGAACCCAGACTATCCTGCCATGTTTCAATTGTGTTAGAATTCATCAGTGAAGGATGCAGTTTCATGGTTTCTATAGGGAGGGCTTGGGAGATTAAGATTAGATTAAGGTGAAGTGGGCTTAATGGGGGGGGAGGGGGTCACACCTCCACAGAGCATACAATGAAATAGAGACTTCTTACAATAAAAGGTACTTCATAGCCTCACTCTATTAATATATCAATATTGGAAAAAATCTGAAGATTTCTCTAAGAATGCTGGGAGACAGAGACATGCAAAGTCATTTTATCATAAACAGACATTCCATCCTGTCTAGCAAATAGTAACTGGATTATCTCTACTAAAGGAGTTCTTATGTTTTACAAACAGCAAACATAAAGTGAGCTGTACACATGAGTAAAGCATGTGTACTTTTTAAATGGTATATTATTTGTTTTGTGATTAAAATATATGTCAGAAGTACAACTATACTTTGTATAGTGTTATTTGTTATGGTGATTTTAATTACAAATATACATACATATAGAACTTTCCAATGTGTAATAGAGTTATAAACCCCAACCTAATTAGTTGCTCCTAAAAACTCAATGCAATCTCTGTAAAAATATAAATATATTTATACAATTTAAAGGATATAGTAGATGCACTCTTGGGTCTTGATCAAACAAAACCATACTTTATTGGTGCAGTGTGAACCAAACCAACATTTTGGTCACTATCTTTGGACCTTTATCAAGCTTACAGCATGTGAACACTACCACACTTTTATACATCAAGTCCCTCCGCCAACTGTGACATCATAAGCGGCCATTCAAAGTGACAAGCAATCCATGTCTGTATATTACATCAAAAAGTGCTATAGTTAAAGTGCTGAAATTCTTAATGTTAATATTTCCAAGTAATAGCACATTAAGTGCTGTAGATTAAAGTGCTAATTTGTCTAAAACTTATTATTATTATATCTTTAAAATGATGATAATTATTTTTCTAACTATAAACCATTGTTCAGTAACCAACTATCTTTTATTGAGAACATCTAAGAGACAAATATTCATTTAGACCTTGAGGGTATATAGTGTTAAGATTCCTAATCTACTTTGCTTCACATTGAAATAACTTTTTTTGATTGGTCCCTTTCTCTACTTAGTTGGGGGACATGGTCAATGCCCATGAACTTAAAATTAGATATTGCGTGGACCTTTTCTAAAAAGTGTTTTGCCACGGGTTTAATACTTCTTTCGTAATTTAATGCTGTTTTTATTGCCGATCTATGGCCATCTATTCTCAAGGTTTAAGTCAGTTTTACCTATGTAATATAGTCCACATTGAAACACTACCATGTAAACCCCATGAGTCGTGGTGCACATGATAGTGTGTTTAATGGGAATTTCCTGTCCAGTTATCCCAAGGCATTAACAGAAAGGATCATGGCTGGCAGGGAAGCACAGCCCTTCTAGATAGGTCAATTTAAAAGTAGCAAGTAGGATAGGCAGGCTGAGGGGACAAAAGTTTAAAAGAGGGGTAGCAGTGGCGGTAACACAGAACAGCAGAGAAGATGGGACTAGAAGGGATGCACGTCCACCGTCCCTGAGCAACTCCGGTTTAGATATTGTCACAGCAAGGAATGGGTGGAGTCCTTTGGAAGCTGACTGGTGTGTTAGGAAAGAGTTAGCCCACTGGGTGGCAACTTTGTAATATGAAAGTGCCATAAATCACAGGCACTGATTTGTGCAACAGCATCAATGCTCATTGAGCAGGTGTATCTATGGCTGGTGAGAAAGAGGAAAAAGGCAACGGTGGCTTCTAAGGATCCCCTCCAAAAAAAGAATGAAAGAAATGCTAAAAAAGGTTATTGTTTTATATGTATAATCATTGTGTTATGATACTCCATGTTGGATTTAACAAGTTGGTGTTATTATAATTGTTCAATAAAGCTTTGGCCCCTTTTGCTCCAAACATTTTGTAATTTGTTAAAAATTGACTGGGCATAGGTATAGAGGTCGGGACCTGGTTCAGGCAGGGAAGGAAAGGTCTGGTATTGGGTGGGTGTGTGGGAAATGCAGGATGGGGTGGGGGTGGGGGCATCTTCCTATCCAGGCCATGTATGGGAATGGCTAAAGGTTTTTCCTGTAAGCATATGTTTGCAAGACTTGCTCTTGGAGCATTAAAAAACATCCCATTTTACAAATCAACCAATGTGAGGGTTCTTTTGGATGACTATTAGTTTTCATTAGCCAGTTTTGAAGACTGCGTCCATGGCAATATCTAATTGTGGTTCTGGGGGGTAGAACTTCTTTCAGAGTTTGGTCTCATAATAAAATCTTCCAGTTGTTCTTTAGAGGCCCCATGCTGTCATATTTTAAGCTTCAAACAAAATAAGATATATCACTTATAATAGTCATTTTTGCTTCTCCGAAGTTATTCTGTTACTGGCTTTACTCAGTGCCTTTTATAACACCTGTGTGGAATAACCCAGATTGATGAATCTTTGCCCCATCTCATGTAAATGGATTTCCATTTTTATTGGATTATTTTTGGTAATTTCCCATAACTCTCTTAAATTAAGACACTGGCAGAAAATCTTTTGATGCTGGGGTGTGTGTGTGAAAACTCCTATAGTGCAGTAGCATGTTTCTATTGGTTTCCTTACGAGATAATGAGTAAGACAATCTATCCTTTTCTCTTGTTATAGTCAAATCCAGAAATTTGACTGATACGGCACGTACTTCCATTATAAATCTGGTCTCTAGGGAATTCATTTCCCATAGGGCATTTTCCATTCCAGTCCATCCAAAAAAGAGATTGTCTATAAATCTATAACAGAGCAATTAAAACAAATTCCCTGTAGGCATGTTTGTCGGATACTGGTTTTTTTTAAATGTATGTCAAACTGCTTTTATCCCTCTTTGCCACATCCATAGTTACCAGAAGAATGGCTTGATCAACAAGGCAATCATATTGTCTAGAATTGTGATCAGATGCTCAATGTCTCTTAAATATGTGGGTTTTTTTTGTTCTTTGGGTTGCAGTGCAGGTGTCAAAAAATGTACCAATAGGTTCAAGTAGATCCCCTCTTATAGAGATGATGGGTGTTCCAGGTGGGTTTTTGGCATCTTTATGTTTTTTTGGGCAGTGTAGTAATCACCGGGCACACTGCTTTTTTTAATTTTCCCATAAATATTTTGTTGTGTAATGCTACCTGCTTTTACTGCACTGGGTCCTGATTTGTCTCTGGATGTGTACTGTAGGGTCTTCATTTAATATCTCATAGTCATCTGTGTTGCTTAATTGTGTCAATAGATCCCCACTATAATTGGTATATTCCATCAGTACTAACCCCCCACCTTAGACCTGCTGGTCTGATTACCAATGTGTCATTCCGAGTCCCTTAAATGCTACCCATTCACCCTTAGTTAAATTGAAATTTTTCTTCTTACCACCGCAGTTTTCCCATTGTAACTTGTTAATGCAGAATTTATGCTGGGTACGTCAAGGATACTTTTCAAGTGAAGTTGAGGTGTTGTTATATTGTATGTAGTCCCCCTATATTCCTCTTGAATGTCTATTAGCTCACTTTGTACAAATCAATTTCAGTCAATGTATTCATCCTTGTTGTAGGTACGAATGATAGACCACATTGTAACAAAGAACATTCTGTCTGGGTTGAAACTATTTTTGAGAGGTTGAAACTACCCCTCCTGAATAGTGTTTGTAATTTTATGTGGCCTTGGTCATAAGTTTTTCCACCCTCCCTTCATTGCAGACGTTGCTGGTGTCATCGACATCCAAGAATCCCGAGCTCCACTCCTTAGTCTTGGGAGAGTTACAGAACTTTACACGGCGGGCTTGGCAGCTCCATTACTGGTTCCTATTACGGCTTGCTGATTGGCTTTTGGGTTTACTGCTTCATGCCAGCCAAAAACACTTTGATCTTCATAGTCCTCGGATAGATTTCAATAGCTCTGTTTTTAAACCTCAATAAATCTGTAGTATAAAGGTCATGTTGTGTTTTGTATTTGTTTAAAAAATCTGCATGTATATCAATGGAAAGTTGTTTTTTATTTTTTCTTCGAATGTAATTTAATATTTGCCTCCTTTGGTTCCCTGGCCGCCTCTTCAATGACCAGGATTCATAAAGTTCAATGAGCATCTATTCAAGACACAAAATTCAGTGTTATTCCATCTGATAATGGGGACATTGTTGATTCTAAATCTGCATGGTATGTTTCAGTTAGAGCATCCATATATTTTGTTTTCAATATTTTTTATTAAAGACATAACAATTTCAGATATAGTGTTATAAATCCAATTTACAATACAATTGTGTATTTTTATATTATCATAATATTTATAGTAAACAGCTTGTTTTTAAATTAAAGGGTATGTCTATTCACCAAAATCAAAAAAAAATTTTTTTCATTATAAGGTAGTACCCATCCCCAGAAGCCTTTTCCTGCCTTTCTTTTGAAAAAATTCCATTCCCTACCTTTGCAGCAGTCTCTAGAAGTTCTATTCGTTTTTGGGGGTGTGGCCTTAGCTGTGCTGGATAAGGAAGTGAGCTGATTACTAAATGAGGCTATTACCATGCGTTTTGGTCCCGCCCACTTGACCCTGTGCTTTTATGTAAACAGATCCTCTCCTGCATTGTCAGAACTGTAGTAAAACAGACAATGCTGGCAGAGACAAAGGAGAGAGTTCATACATAAAGTGTGCCATTTCTGTGGCTGGGGGAAGCAGGGAGAGTGTGTGTAGATAGACCCAATATCTAATCCAGACGTAAGAGTTCATACATAAAGTCTGCCATTCCTGTGGCTGGGGGAAGGGAAAGTGTGTGTGTGTGTGTGTGTGTGTGTGTGTGTGTGTGTGTGTGTGTGCGTGTGCGTGTGCGTGTGTGTGGACCCGAGACCTACAAATCCATTCCGGAACGGGATGTTCTGTCTTAATCCCTCAGCCGGGCAGGGTCGACGAGTCCAGCATGGGTGGATCTGCGCACGTCGGACTGCCTGCTATTGGGAAGGCAGCAACATGAATATTCAATGTGCCAAGCGGATCTTACAGAACATACATCAGACAAACAAGGGCACACAGACAAAATCCATAAAAGGTATCATGCATATTTAAATGGGCTCTTTTACTTTAGGCAATGTTAATTTTTCAGGTGGACATACCCTTTAAATATTCATGCCTTTACATTACTTTTTTTGTGTGTGGTCTAACTAGAAAATAAATTGATAAACTAACATAAGTATTATACATTTGGTTAGCATTTAATTTTGAAAGTTGTCGATTACTTACTCTATTGCTATTTGTCGTTATGTTTATCAAATGGTTTATTAGATAAACCATTCAGTTTATCTTGTAGTGGTTAAATCCATCTCCCCTTGTCTGGTCCCGGTGTACCGTCTCATCAGACATCCTCACATGTCTCCAGAATGACTGGCGTTCATTTTAATTTCCCAATATATCCAGGTTTTTGACTATTGTTAAAGACTATTCTTTTAAGTGCATGTCCACTCTTTAAAAAACTTTCCATATATTATAGGTATTGCTTCCCCAGCCCCAACCGCTATAATCATATTAGCAGAAAGTTGGGGCTGGGGAAGCAATACCTATAATATATTGATAGGGTTTAACACTAGGGGGAGGGAGACCAAATGTGGTGGGAGAGGGAGGGGGGGAGGCCTGCAGTGCGCATGCCAAACTTCTCCCGGAGGGGAGACAGGAGGCAGAGTCCTATATGGACTCTGCTATTCTCCTGGTGGCCAGTTTTTTGGACTGGGGGGGGATTACTGGAGAACTATTTGGAGCTAGAATGTAAGGATTTTATTACATTACACAAAAGGCCTATTTTGATTGCATTGATTCTGCCTAGTAGTGATAAGTTGTATGGCATCCACTGATACATTCGTTTTGGTTTGGTTTGAAAACATGGGAACATAATTTGTTTAAAATAATAATAAATTTGTACCCCTTTGCACCCTTAGATATTTAAAGGATACATTTGCCCATTTAAAGTGAAAATAGTTATGTAGTTCTAATTAACGTGAGTTAGGGATATTTATAGCATAAGCTGTAGATTTTTAATGATTAACTGCAAAACCCGAGATGTCCCCAAAATCTTTTTAATACATTTTATATGTGTTGATTCCCTGATTTTGGCAGCTAACAGCCCCATACATAAAATGAAGAGTAAAGGTGATAACGGGCATCACTGTCTAGTACCGTTTTCTTTTTTAATACAAACACAGAGAGAATAGTAATCCCCTTCCAATTGCAATCAGTTAAGCCGGAAAAAGTGGGGTAAAATAAAACCTAACCTTTATTAGATATACATTAAAATCATATAATACATAATAAACTAGGAGGGCACCGAGTGCCTAAGGCCTCTTCTGTTAACTATTATGGCTATTTAATTTTGGTTGAGAGATTGCTCCCACCCAATTGAGGGATAATTAGTTTCATTTCACTCTTCTTTGTTTCCTCCTTTCCCTTGCTGACTGCTGTAATGGGATTTTATTATGTATAATATGATTTTAATGTATATCTAATAAAGGTTAAGTTTTAATTTTCCCCACTGTTTCTGGCCATACTTAATGTATTATATGTTAAGCTGATTGCAATTGGAAGGGGATTACTATTCTCTCTGTATTTGTATAAGTTTTTTCTATCCCCAGCAATGAGCTCTACCTACTGTTGGGGTAGCAGTGTGTCACCATTAATTTTATAACAATATTATCTGAGGGATAGCCCATATTTCTTACTACAGGTTTGGGTTTGTTATATAGATTCATTAGCATAGAGTTATAGGTTGTTGGAAATTTGTATCTATCTAGAACATTTCACATATATATCCCATCTACTCTATCATTGGACTTTTCTATATCTAGAGAGAGGACAATTGATTGTATATTATGGGTGGCTGCATATTGGAGGAGGGTGATTGATTTTCTTATATTATCTGCTGTATGGGTCCTGACACAAATCCGGTTTGATCATAATGGATTAGTGGGGTAGGATAGTTTTTAATCTGTTTGCTAATATTGTTGGTATGATCTTAACATCGGTATTATTAGTGAAACTGGTGTGTAATTTGAGGGTTGCATAGAATCACTTTCTGGTTTAGGGATTATTATTATATATGCACCAAGCATTTCTGAGGGGAGATGTTCTGATCCATTTGCTAGACCATTGATCAGATTTCTAAGATATGCAAAAAGTTGTTTAGAATTTTTTTTATAATACAGGGATGTAAAATTGTCGGGCTCTGAAGCTTTTCTTTTTTGAATGCTTTTGATTGCCTTGTTGATTTCTGTTAATGTAATAGGGGTTTGAAGATTATGTTGTTGTTCTTGTGTAAGTACTGGATAATTTCATTGAGAAAATTGTCTGTGTTTGTGTCTGTAATATGTTCTTTATTTCCATTATATAATTTTGCAAATCTGATAGATATATAGTTTGGTTCGTACTGTAATTGGCCAGAGGAATCTCTTAAGGGGAGGTACTTGTTTTGTGTTAGCTTTTGTTTTTTTTTTTAAATTGTAGTTTTTATTGTTTTTTCGAAAAGGAAAAGGAATTAGGTTAAAAAAATGAACAATAACATAGAACAAAAATAGTCATTTTTCATATGAGTAAGATATTACAGGTTACCTGATTTCATCACAAGGATGATGCATTTGCAATTGTTATTCAGTTGTTTATGATACACCTATTAAAGCACAATAGTAAATAGTTTTTAATATTATATCTTATCATTACCTTTGTCCCTATGGGCAATCACCAAAGCCACTGATCTCTGTGAGGTCCCAGCTAGACCAGATATTGTTGAAGTTGTCCATCTTACCATGTATACAGGCTGTTACGGTAAATATTCCATTGTTCTGATGTCTTGAATTTGGGTTAGACAATCAAATTCAGATGGAGGTTGTTTCCAGAATTTGGGGGTGGTTGTTTGTGCTGCTGTTAAAATGTGACTGGCAAGTTTATTTTCAAGGTTTAGAAGTTCAGGGAATGGGAGTCCCAATAAAGCTTGTTTTGGATTTGGCTGTAGAGTGGTTTGGAAGGTTTTAATAATATAGTTAAATATAGTGGACCAGTAGGGGATGATGAGAGGGCATATATAATAATAATATATATATTATATAAAATAATATATTATATTAATATAATAATAATATATAAAACCAGTGCATTATCTTATAAATATTTTCTTTATATATAGTGCATAGTGAGGTTTTGGCTACACTTAGTTTCCATTGATCCTCTTCCAGAGGTATCTCCAATATGTCATTCCATTTCTGCATATAGAGATGCGTTTGGGGATTAGTGCCTATGAGCCTGCTTAAGATGTTGGATATCCGGGATATTAGTCCTTTTTGTGTTGGGCTTTTAGTTATAAGAGCCTCGAAGGGGGTTAGAAATGAAAAAATGTCTGTTTTAGTGGTGGTATAGGCATAGAGAGAGATTTGAGTATAGGAATACCTATAAGGTTCATAGGTATATCTTTTTTTGTTTGTAGTTCTTGGAAGCTTTTTTAGTTTTCTGTTAATAGGGTCCAGGATGTCATAAAAGTGCAGTATATCTTTTTCCAGCCAGAGTTGGGTGAAAGGTTGTTTGTAACTGGATTTTTTACCATACCGGCAATGGTATCATTTGTGATTTTTTCTGTATAAGTGCAGCTTGGAATTGAGTTGGTCCCACAGTTGCTTGGACCATTGTATAGTTTGTAGGGTATTTGAGGGCAACTGGGAATATGTCTTATTTAGCATGGAGTCAAATGGGTGTATTGGATATAACCAGTCTATTTCCAGTTCTGCCCATCTTAAGTAGAGGTGTAGAGTAGTCCACTGGATAATTTGTCGTAACTGGGCTGCTTCATAATATTTCTGTATGTTGAGGTTAGCTAGGCCTCCATATTTTCATGGAGCAGTTTTAGAGAGACAATGTGATTTTTCGTTCCATATAAAATCATAAATTTTGTTGGAATTTGAATTGGGAGGGTAGAAAAAAATATAGCAGTTTTGAGAGTAACGTCATTTTTATTGATGCAATTTTGCCAAACCAAGATAAATATATTTTTTGCCAAGAGGTTAGATAGTTGGGAATCTGAGAGTATAAAGGTGGATAGTTTTCTGTATATATGGATCTGAAGTTTGTTGTTAGTTGTATTCCCAGATAGGAAATCTTCTAATAATTTTTCCAATTATATGGAAAGTTTCGTTGTAGCAGGTTGAGTTGGGTTTTTGGTATGCCAATTGGTAAAGCTTCCATTTTATTTTTATTCAGTTTGTAACCTGAGAGTTTACTATATAACTATATTTCTTGGTGAAGGTTTGGTAGGGAGGTCAGTGGCCGGGAGAACCTCAGTCATTGATTTATAGTATATATGTGTAAAACCATCAGGACCAGTTTTTTTTTGTTTGATTGTGTTTTTTAACTCTTCTATGGATATGTCTCTATTCAGTGCCTCTAGATTTTCTCTAGAAAAGTGAGGAAGTTGGCAGGATTTTAAGTAATCCTTACATTTATATGTTTCTGGATTTTTGGGAGATTGAGTTGAAGTATATAGTGATTGGTAGAAGGCTTCAAATTCAGAGGTTACTTGTTTGGGGTCACTAACCAGATGTCATTTTTGAGTTTTGAGGTGGTTTTTTTTTTGCTTCAATTGATTAACCATTAAGGTATGGAATTTATTTCCATATTCAAAAATTGAACAGAGTAGGGACTTAGCTACTTCATCAGTAGCAAGTTGTTTTAGCTTGTATTGGAAGGTTATAAATTTACATAGCCTTGGTATGGTGGATCTATTAAATATTTTTTTTAGTAAGTAATTTTAATAGTAAGTAATTCTTCTTGTGTGTCTTCTTTTGTCTTCTTTTGGTCTCTGTCTCATTTTATTCGTGACCCCATTGTATTAGGAGGCCCCTGAGAACAGCCTTATGGGATTCCCAGAGTGTTCCTTTGGCAGTTATAGAATGTTCATTGATTTCAATGTCTCCTCTGATTATTGTTAATGGGCAGGAGAGTTGGGAAATAGTTTTAAATGTTTTCTTAAAGACGTTGGATTGTCTGGAGTTAGGTGCATATACATTATATATGACCATATTTTGCCCGTGGATTTCACCATGTATAATTAGGTATCTACCTGGTGGGCATGTGTGAATTTGTTAAATTTCTGGAATATAGTCATTGGAGTATGGCTACTCCACCTCTTCTAGAGTGTGTTGCTGCCACAAATACTATTGGGTAGGTATGTTTAAGAGATCCAAATGCTTCAGGTTGCATCAGATGGGTCTCTTGTAACAAAAGGATGTCTGCCTGAAAGTTTTTAAGTTCCTTCGTGAGCAGCCATCTCTTTGCGACAGTTCCCAATCCCTTGACATTAAATGATACTAGTTTAAGCATAATATTTGACAGTTTTTGCAAAACTAATCAGGTTTTTGCAAAAAAAGGGTAAGTACATATTCTTATAACCCATTACATTTTTCAACCTTTTTAAATTGTTTTTTTTCTTTAAGTGATTTAAAAGAATTTTTAAAAAATAGTTAAAATATAGTTTTGGAAGTACAGCAACACAGTTATAATAAAATAAAAAGAAAAAGGTACAAGATTCCAATATTGATTTTTTATATCAGATAGATAACTTTGAACTAATACTGAGTAGTGTTTGAGGAAGTAGTTCATATTTCATAGGATTTTGCCTTATAGAGAGTTTATTGTCAACACAGTATAAATGAATAATTTGGATATGGGGGTAAATGGAAGCACAGATCAATGTTTTAAGACGGTTTTTCCCAGAGTTTAGGTACTTAATGCTTAATACCCATCTAGTTTGGGGTATGTTGATCTGTGTTGTCGATGTGCCTGAGAAACTTGTCCATTGGCGGTTTTTGTGCTTGTAGGTAAGATATGAGTTTGTCTGAGCTACTGTGTTGTTTTTCCAAATTTTTGATTGATTCAATGAAATGTTTTATCCTGTCTTAAATTGATCTTTTCTCCTCTGCTGCTAGTTAGATTAGTTTCCCTCTTATTACTGCTTTGTGTGCTAACCAGAGCGTTGAGATATCTGTTGCGATATCTGGAGAGATGTTTTCTGCAAAGTATTGTTCCAGAGTTAGCAATATTGCTTCAGCTTACTATCTTTTGCTAGAAGTGATTCATTTAATCTCCAATTTGGTGAGGGAAGAAAGAAAAAAAGAGATTCAAACCAAAACAAACTGAAATTAAAAGTAACTGAAATAAAAATAACTTATGCACAAACTTATATAATAGAAGTTGGATCTAAGTTTTTCTCACTTTCTTTCTGGGTTAGGATACACCGTATCTCACTTTAGAGTTGCTACAGTATGCAGGAATTTATCCTGCTTTAAGTGGGGGGGGGGGTGTTAGTCTTATACACTTTCTTTTAATGGAATTGTAAGATAGAAGATATTTTAGTATCTTTATTCTAAATTTAGGTTTTTTAAGTCTGGCCTTGGTTTGATTGCTTTTGTTAACTTTAAGATTATTCGGAGATGAACAGGATTATTCAATAAAAGTTCTTATAGTTTAAAATGGTGCTAATTTTGCCCCAACCAATCAGATGTTAGCTTTCAAATGTTAAATGATATCTGATTGGTTGGGGCAAAATTACCACCATTTGCTTCTCATCATTTAAGTTGATTTTACTTACCCTCATTGATTTTACTTACCCTTATTCCTCCTGTAAATATTTTTTTATGATGTGGCATTTCTCCAATTTAATCTATAACTACATTTCCCCCTCAATAGCCTGCTTCATCGTTTTTGCTTAAACTTTACTTTTATTTTGGTTCGATATGCCAATTCTAGGGAGATTCAACGAAAGTTCTTATTGTCAAAAATGGTGCTACTTTTGCCCCAACCATTCAGATCTTTTTTATCATTTGAAAGCAACATCTGATTGGTTGGGGCAAAATAAGCACCATTTTTGACAATAAGAACTTTTATTGAATTTATATCTCGTGAAACCCTTTAAGATTGGGTTGTTGATCTATCTCTTTTCTGTATAACTTTCCTCCCCTCCCCCCATCCTCTATCTCCCTTTCTTGTCTCTTATAATTAAATTTTAAACCGTATTTTTCTAGAGTTTATTATTAATAGTAAGATACTGTTTGTTGTTTTCCTGTGTGTTTTGTGGGTTTTGTTGAGGCTGTGTCGATATGTTTTTATACCAGGTGTGGGGAAATGTCGATATGTTTTTATACAATGTGTGGGGAAATGAGGGGAGATCCAAGCCCTTAATACACTGGGTATAGTGAATTAATTTTCGTCCCTGAATGTACAGTATATAGATTTTTATAAATTCTTAATATGTTATGAGACATTTGTTGGCTTTTTTAATAAATATTGTGAGAAGATTAAGATCAAATTTGATCTATTAATGTATCCCCTTTATGATACTATTTTATCCAAACTTATGATACTATTGTATCCCAACTTTTTTTGTTGGCTTATTACCTTCATTTAGACATTTTGTACCAGGGTCTGGTTTAATTTCTTGTTTTCATTCTGAGGTTGTATTGAGCTTCATGTGAGATGTTTCTCATCATTTAAATCCCATTTGATCTTATAGACTCGTATTCCTTCTGTGTATTTACATATAATCTGTTATTATGGTATCAGGGAGTTCCCCAGTTATGTTTAGTTGTTGAATTATATTTTTCCTATGAACTCTACATCTTCCCTAACCCTACCCCATTTCCTCAGCCTCTCTTTATTTACTTTTGAATATAATAAACTTTGTGGAGATATGTTTTGTTTTCACATATATTTTGTGAGTTTTTCTGGGGGTATGCTCGATGTAACCATATATAAAGGGAGAGGGGGACAATCTTCCTGATTACAGTTTCTTAATATACTTTCTAATACATACAGTAGTATCTGAGGATATTTACAGATCTAGACTGCTTGACAAACATATTATCATAAACCATTTTTGAATAACATAACATACATTGTACAAACAGAATTTACAGGGTTATTCAATAAAAGTTCTTATCGTTAAAAATTGTGCTAATTTTGCCCCAACCAATCAGATGTACATGGTAGTGTGCCCATAGGCAAAACTAACTTAAGCCTTAGGTTGAGAATAGATGGCTATATATCGGTAATAAAAACAGCATACAGTGACAAAATAAGTATTAAACCAGTGGCAAAACACTTTTTAGAAAAGGGCCATGCAATTTCCGATTTTAACTTCATGTCCATGTCCTCCAACTACATAGAGGAGGGGACCAATCACAAAAGTTACTTCAATGTGAAGCAAAGTGGATTAGACAGCTTAACACTATATATCTTCAAGGTCTAAATGAAAATTTGTCTCTAAGATGTTTTCTCAATGTAAGATCATTGGTTACTGAACAATGGTTTATAGTTAAAAAAAAAAAAATATTAATTATTATCAGGGTGTTTTATTGTGAATATTTAAAGATATAGAATAAGAGAATTTTTATACTTAAATAAAATGCTTTTTTCTGAAGCCGAAGGGGGACCTAAGCAGACTGGCATTAAGTCCCTACCCCAAGGAGTAGACACTTTAAATTCTTAAAAAGTGAGGCTCCAGCCCCGTCCCTTGCCCATTAGCACCCGGGCACCAGAAGCCTCCTCTAGTTTGTCCCGAAGAGGGAGCGAAGAAATAATTATTATCAAACTGCAAACATTAAACTCAGGGCAACAAGCCAAACTACAGAAAGGAACTGCCGATGAGGCAACACCGACTGGGAGGGTTGTGCCTGGGCGCCCCTTCGGCTTCAGAGAAAAGGCATGAAGTCTATAGAATCTTATGAGCGTCGTAACAGACGACCAAGTTGCTGCCTGACAGATCTGATCCACTGAGGCCCCCTTGCGGGTGGCCCATGAAGCACCCATGGCTCTAGTAGAATAGGCTGCAAACCGCCTGGGAGGAGCAGCTCCAGCAAGACGG
Source organism: Hymenochirus boettgeri (assembly GCA_019447015.1). Classification (NCBI taxonomy): domain Eukaryota; kingdom Metazoa; phylum Chordata; class Amphibia; order Anura; family Pipidae; genus Hymenochirus; species Hymenochirus boettgeri. Next base: position 176,989,556 of record CM033476.1, read on the forward strand.
TAACAGCGCAAGATGGCTGATCATATCCATCTCGCAAGAGTCTGATGCGAGGCTCTAGAACCACGTTGTGGGCCTGCCAAGAGGACAAAAAGAGCCTGAGAATATCTAATGTCCTTAGTTCGGTCAATGTAAATATGAAGAGCAATGAAGCACTCTTTCCTTGGGAGAGGAAGGACAAGGATTCAGAGGGGACAACAATGTCCTGGTTGATATGGAAGGCGGAGACCACCTTTGGTAGGAAGTCAGAGTGAGTTCTGAGAATTGCTCGGTCAGGCAAGAAACGTAAACAGACAGGGTCTACAGACTGGACTTCTAATTCTGAGGCTCTGCGTATCGTGGAAATTGCCAACAGAAAAACTCTCTTCCAGAATAGGAGAGTCAAGGAAATCGACTCTAAAGGCTCAAAGGGGGGTAACCTGAGGGCCCTTGTCACGAAAGCCAGTTTGCTGGGCACGTGATCTGACCAATTAATCGGTACAAGCTGCCACCACTTTAAGTTATGGCCTTAAAGACGCCCCAAAAATTCTTGACTCTCACTGACTATGCACACCCCTGTCCTGGCAGTCAAATGGTTAACACTACACCATTCACTCCAGCAACTAACTGGTTAATTAGCATCAGTCCTTCACAAGCAGTCACAGAGTTAATTAGCATTTACGCTGCAAAACATTCCATTCAACCACATATAGACTTATCAGAGGCTAACTGAGTTCATCAAAGAAAAACCTTATTAAATTTTAGATTTAATATTCCAAAAGGTGGACAGTGCATATAATACAAAAATAAAAGAAAATGGTGTTATAATAAAATGACATACACTAGGTACAACAGTTATATAAAATAAAAAGGATAAAAATATTCACAGACCCTACTCACTGGAAGAAGTCCTTTATCCCGGGATGGGAAGAAACATCGGGTCCTAATCTAAAGGATTTAAGCCAAATTGCCGCACTCTAATTTAGAAAAAGTTTAAATATCCTTTAATAATATAAACAGGGATACAATAATTAAAAACATGAGCATTCTGCCTTAGTAATCTGTAATAGGTAAATACTGTAGTATGCAGTCACTAAACAATTGATACCGGTTAGGTATCAGGTACAACTGTACGGTATCATCGTGTAGCTGTAGTACACACAGGTCATAGTCAGGAGGTCCAAGTAACTTGCAAGTAAGGAGCTTGGTTAGCGAGCAATGAAAGGCAGAAGGCTAAAACACACAAACAGTCGAGTAGGACGCATTTCGCTCCTCCTACATACTGGGAGCTTTCTCAACTACATCTTTCCGCCTTCCTGTGTACTCCTTTTAAATCTGTATGGACTGGAAATCACCCACTGCATTCACGTATGCAGCTATACCGTGCATGGTTAAGACGTCACTCTGTCCCTCCTCTCAAATGTCATATACATTGGGAACTAGTGTTCGTGTCCTAACGTCATTATGCAATTGCGTCATTGCATCCGTTACGTCACTATGTCCATTTCGGCTTAAATGATTATGTAGTATATAATAATGTAGTTTCCAGTCTGTATAAGTTCCAAAGCCTGTACAGAGCCACAGGTAGGTCAATAGCACACGTCAATAAACAACATTTGTATACCCATCCAAGTTTAGAGAAACCAGTACCTGATCTTGTCGGTATAGAGAGAGAAAAGGAAGAATTATATACAAAAATAATTATATATTATACAGCAATATCATCATGGGTGCACCCATTATTCAATGAGCTCAACGTAGTATTACATTTTCATGAAGGGTCATGTCAATAACTGACATAACAGCCAATCATAAAAGGTAAGTAAATAGCTGAATATTAACAATCTTATATAGATAAATAGAGATGGAAATATAACAAATTCTCTTTTAGTCCCAAAATAGATCTCGCTGAATGGAAGTCAATACCTGAGTTCAATAAGTTAAATCCCAGTATATCTCGCTGAATGGGAGTCAAAAAATATCCTACTTAAATTGCCATTGTCCGAGTTCAATAAATTGAATCCCATAATCTTGTCCATATACTTAAATCTGGAGCAACACAGTGTAAAAATAGCTCCATATTATATTAAGTGACAAAGTCCAGGTAGTATATTAAATCTATCTGTGATTCCATAACAAGATAAGATATGTGTCCATTTTTTTCACATCTAAAAAAATGACACAAAGTAAAAAACTGGGACATCATTGGACAGAGAATATAATAATGATAAGTGACTGTTCAAATAAAAGGGGTCAGATCAAAGTCTTCATTAATTCCTTTTGGTGCCATAATAAATGTCATAATAATGTCAGGTAATAAATCCATTTTACTTCTTTTTGAAGCAGTCTTTTAGTTATCTCCTACTCTTATATTAACATACACCTTTTCCAAACCAAGAACCTGCACATTACTTACATAACCATTATGTCTATGTCTGGGAGGCCCCAGCGATGTACCAGTTGATCAACTGGGCGAAGGGCCCATTTGCCCGGGTCGAGAACATGGCGGCTGAGAAGGTCCCCTTGATCATTCAGGACCCCTGGGACATAGATCGCTGAGAGGTCTGTAATGTAAGCCTAGTTGTGTTTATTACTGATTTAGGGTAACCCCTCTGTTCAAATTGCATACACCTCTTAGTCATACACTGTTCTTTAACCTATGGTCTACTGACTATCCGATCCACTCGCTTTTTTGAGTAAAAGGAGTCGTAGGATGCTGGCTTAATGCTCACAGCTTGAAAAAGAGGCCTTAAGGCTGAGGCCACACAAAAAAAAAATGGTGATTGCATGCGTTCTAAAATCACAACGGATCGCAGTGTACACAGTGGGGCCTACTTCCCGCGATTTACATTATAAATAAAATGGCATTGCGGATCGTGAAATGTAAACGGATCGCAAAATGCAGAAAAAACGCGCTACTGTGGCCTAGCCCTAAGAGTCTCAAAACGTTGCTGCTGTGTTTGTGAGCATTATACAGACTTTACAGTTGATACAGTTAATTGGGACCTTGGGCATCCCAGTATCCCAATATATATACCCAATATATATATTGTTGGCTTTTCTTTAACTGTGCTGTCTTTCTGAAGCAAATTGTCTTAAATGCTGGTCTGTAAACCCAGTAAGAATTGTTATTCCCTTCTAAAGGGAGACACAGAGTCCCCTAAGCTCAACTGGAGGTCAAATAGAGCTGGCAATGTGACCATTGTTTTAACTATGGTAATGGTATAGTCCAGTTTTATTTCATACATCCATAATTCAGACTAAGTAATACAATTCTACAGGCTGATATCAAATATGAGGTGGGCAAGACCATTCTGTGCAACCCAAACGTCATTTATGTGGGTCTAGGTACAGTCTGAAAACCCAGATTGAGCCGTTATGGAAAAGCCTAAGTTTCATACATGTCAAATTTGGTGTCTATCAACTGGTAAATCCATGGCAAAAACTCCTTTGGTGATTTCCAGCTGGTAGCACGTTGGACTACTGAAAAAATAATGGCACTGTGGGTATGTCTTCCAAAGATAATCAAATATCTGACACACCCTTAGTCCAACCTACACCTTTCGGTGATTGGCTGGGGGGAAATAATTTGTCATAAATAGCCTTGAACATTCCGGTTTTTCGATAATTATCGAATCAGGGTTCGAGGGTTCAGTAACCCTCCATCAAATTATTTGAGAGTTTGGTAACCCTCGAATCTGGACTCGAGGGTTTGGCAACCCTCGAATGTATGGACCATTTTCGCTAACCCTCAAATCTATTGTTCGCTAACCCTCGAATGTAGCCTTCTATTTTCGGTAGCCCTCAAAAGTATTGTTCGGTAACCCTCAAATTGGCCATAATCCTCGAATGTAGCTTGCGCAAACCCAACAATTGCCCAATTATAAAGTAAGAATAGGGCTATGTACCGAGAGCCGTTATTGGCTATTTGTGTCTTAAAGTCAGGTGAACCAATGTATTAAAGGGCATGTCCACCCCCAAAACTATAATCCCCCCAACTACTGGCCCCACCATGTAGTGTAGTTTAATCCTTACCTCACATCCCAACTCCATTTGGTTCTCCTGTAGTCCCCCCCCAAAGTTCCAAAAACTGACCACCAGGAGGCTAGCAGGTCCATATGGACACTGCCTGCTACCTGGCCCCCGGAGATTCCTGCCATGCGGCTGCTGCAGCCCTTCTCCCCCTCCCTCCCCTCCCTTCCCCCCGTTCTACTATCCTCCCCCTAGCATTAAACCCCCTTAATATTGCTCCCCCATGTCCCCCAGCCCCAACCGCATGTTTTTTTTTTTAAAAAAGCTCCCCAAACTCTTACTTACTTCCGCTTTCCTCCGCTGCACTGAAGACGGCAGCCGCGTCCGTGATTGGCTGCCGCTCAGCCAATCACAGATGCGACTGCCGGTCCCGCCCCTCTGCTTGCATTCTACAAGCAGAGGGCCGGCAGTGCGGCGGAGGATCGAGGAGAGGGAGGTAAGTAGAGTTTGGGGGGCTTTCTGAAAAAAAAAATTATGCGGTTGGGGCTGGGGGACATGGGGGAGCAGAATATTAAAATTCTATTTTAGGGGTGGACATAGCCTTTAAGCGTAATAATGACTTTAAAACACAACTAACGGCACTTGCAAAATTGGTGTCACGTAACTGACGCAACCAATGTACTGAGCCATTTACGGCTCTTTAAGAGGTAATTTCTAATGCCAGCAGATAGCTGGTGTTATAGATTCACAAAAGGCAAACTCCAGTCACAATGCACTGAGTGCTCAGTGCATTGCCTAAAGGGGGCAAAGGAGAGCAATACCTCTCGGTACATAGCCCATTAAGTGTTTAAACAAGTTTTGGTGATTGTGACATGTTCCCCAGACCATTTCCCAGGTGCCACAGCCATTTACAATAAGTTACCATTGCTATTTTATCTGTAAATCACTCCCCATTGACTTTAATGGGTCTGTTTTTGAACTTTTGAACTTTTACTGAAGTTCAAAAACGGACCGAACTATATGAAGTACGGTGATCTCTAATCCATAATATTTTCATTTCATTGTATTTTGGGCCAGTGGGAACACTGGTACAAAATCATGTTTTTTTTGTTCACTGATTTATTGCCAATTCTAAAGTTGCTATCCACACTATAATAAAAGAACAGTTTTTAACTTGATATTCTCAGAATAATTTCCTTTGTTTATTTGAGCGCATGCCCTTTTAAGACCACAGCTTTTTTTTTTCTTCTATAGCCTAAGTTTACAGTAGGAAACCTTGCAGTTAGTAGGGAATTTTACTCATTTTAATTTATTCTACATTTTTTCAGCAGGAAGTGTACTTTAACATTGTAACACTTTGTAAAACTGTAAAACTTTGTAACTTTACTTGAGATTTTACTGGATTTATGGGTAAAATATGTATCAAAAAAAGTAACATTTTCACATTTTCATGGATTTCTTCCCATTTTTATTCATACTGTATATTACTATGGTTACACTCAAAAATCATACTGTTTCTAAAAGCTCTGATACTCCCGAGTACAACGATATCGTTCTTGTACAGAAGCCCCCCCAAAAAACTAAAACTGCACTTAACATAGAATATCTACCAAATAAAATATCCCCACTTACAAGTGAGATATTTTTTAGTAACTAGCAGGGTCATTCAATAAAATTTCTTATCGTTTAAAATGGTGCTAATGTTGCCCCAACCAATCAGATCTTATTTAACATTTGAAAGCTAATATCTGATTGGTTGGGGCACACGAAACATGAGACCACAATTTATAAGCTGTAGAAGAACTTTTATTGAATAACCTGTACATACCGCAGGATTTTGTGAGTGAGGTAAGTTTTGATCACAATGCAGATACACAGCACAGCTCTTCATCAATTTTTAAGTTATTTTTTCATATTTTCTTTTTTCCTTCAACTGTAAAATCAGAAACAATATCAAATGCAAATTCAACTAATATGGAAGGATTGTGAAAGCACTCCTTAGGCTAAATTACAACTACATTAGCAGAAGTGCTACTGATCGGTCAAACATTTATACAAAATAGAAAAGATTATCAATGCACATTCCTAGGCCCCATACAATCTATATTATCTGCACACTGGCATACTTTATAAACAAAGGAGTTTTTGTATACATTACTGTGCCTTTTCCAACCACGTCAAGGTAACCCCAGTCTGGAAGGTCCTAACTTCTAATCTTTTTTACTTCAATTACCAGTAGTAAACTTTTGCATTTCTCATACTTGCACACTGGATCAATATAACAGTTTTTCTCCCTCCCCCAAGCCCTTTGGCTTTTTAAATTGAGGGAAGAGGCCGTCCATCCAGTGATTTATATTAAAGGGCAAGTCCAGCCCAAAAATAAGTAATTTTTAAAATGATTATTACCCCCCAAAATATCACTTTCGCAAGGTTCATAAAATCAAAGATGCCCCAGAGCTTACTTACCTGACCCAGACCCTCGCTGGCTATTCCACGCCTCTTGCTTCTGTTTCGAACTTGTTGCAAGCAAAAACAGGAGCAGGGGACTTCTGCGCTGACAGACGCTTCTCTTCCTGGTTGCGGCTGTCAGGCGATTGGGCGTGACATCATGTCGCGCCCTCACTGACAGCCGCAACCAGGAAGTGGAGCAGCTGTCAACACCAGCCGTGGAGTAGAATCTGCGAAGGTCCTGGTCAGGTAAGTAAGTTCTGGGGGATCTTTGAAGTTTAGGAACCTCGTGAAAGTGAGGTTTTGGGGGTAATAATCATTTTAAAAGTTACTTATATAGGCTGGACATTCTCTTTAAAGGCATAGGACCTCCCATTTCATTAAAGGAGCGTGTTGGGGGTTCTATTACCACATGGAAGCTTGACAATGCTTCCTGATAAATACATACAATAGAAGGATTGTGGAAGCACTCCTTATGCTAAATTGCAACTACATTTTGCAGAAGTTCTACTGTGGATGGCAGTGATTATCTTTTCTATATTTGTATAAATGTTTGACCAGATCAGTAGCACTGATCACACCTTCAGCTACGTAACACTTTAGTGCATTCATTCATATCATCAATGGTATGGGTGCAGTTCTTCATAGAAGTTCGCACTTTTAGCACATTTTCTGAAAAAAATTAACAAAAAACAAGGTAAAAATCATGCCAAAACATGTAATATAAAATAAAGTTACAAAATATCAATCTCCCAAATGTCCTGAATCAAACAGTATGTCATATGCGTGGTTACAAAGTGAGCCAATGCACAGTGGCCCAATTACAGCAACTTTTCAGATGTCACACTAAACATTCCTCTAAATCAGAAATATCCCCCAAAACTAATCTTAAAGTGAGCCAATGCGCAGTGGCCCAATAACAGCAACTTTCCAGATTTTTCAAACTAAACACCCCTCAAAATTATATACACACCTTCAGCAAAGCAACTGTGCCATTTTTTCATTAATACTATCAATGGTGTGCACACAGATCTTCGTAGAATTTCGCACTTTTAGCAGATTTTCTTTAAATGATTAAGGAAACACAAGACTAAAAGTTAAAAGTCAGACCAAAACCCCAAGTAATGAAAGAAAAAAGTTAACAAATATCAATCTTCCACATGTCCTGAATCAAACAGTTTGCCATATGCACGGGTGCACACAGAGACACGGCCACCAACTAACTTAAATGGGACGCATACACAAGTACAATTACAAGAAAAAAAAATTTGAACAGCCTACAACAAAACTTGGATCTACCTCCCACAAACGATATATTTTTGGAATCTGCACACCTTCAGCTATGCAACAGTGTCATGTTTTCATACATACATGAAAAATTACAGACGCAGTGATCCATAGAACTCTGTGCTTTTAGGAGATTTCGTGAAAAAAAAGATGATTCAAAGGCCTCCAATTTTTCAAAGGAATCAACTTCTAAACTTGGAAATACCCCCGATAAAAGATATATTTTTGGAATCTACACACTGTTATGATCTTCAGGGACAGAGTCCAAGAGAACCTCCTCTGGGCACGGAGTCTAAGCGCCTGTTGGTCTTCCCCAGAGCCTCTAATGGTGAGAATGTTGTGCTGCAGACAGACACCAAGTCGTGACCCCAAAGGAAGGAACTCCAGAATCCAATCCCGCAATAAGGAGTAGGTCAGTACCTAAACAGGAGCCAAAAGCAGGCCAAGAACAGCAGACAAGCGGCACCAGAAACAATACCAAGGAACAGGCTGAGGTCACACGGCCGGCAGTTATACTGGCAGAGTCCAGAGTACAAGCACGCTCTAAAGGCAGTTTCCTTTCTCGTAGGCGTCCATCTACCTGAATCGAAAGGGCAAGTAATTCTTTCAAGGTGTTGGGTACACCAATTCTGGCAAACTCATCTTTCAGCACTAATCCTTTCGAAAATTGGCCACATAAACTTCCACTGGTCTTTTATCCTGGGAAAGACTACGTAGAGCTACTTCCGTGGAAGCAGCCCTCTTAGGGTCATCATAAATTTCAGCGAGAGCCAGAAAAAATGCATCTACCAATGCTACTGCAGGACTGTTTTGATGCAGAAGACAAAGAGCCCAAGCTTGAGGTTCATCCAGGAGAAGGGCAATAATGAAATTGACCTTCACAGTTTCACTGCCAAAACTTCTAGGCCGAAGAGAAAAATATAGTCCACATGAACTTTTAAACTGACGGATGCAACTGCCTTTAAAAATCCAGACGCAGTAATCCACAGAACACAGTGCTTTTAGAAGATTTTGTGAAAATTTAAAATATGATGATTCAAAGGTGGAAATCTTACCTAAACCCACTTGGCAAGTAAAAAACCCCACTAAATGTCAATTTCCCACATGTCCTGAATCAAACAATATGCCATATGCGTGGATGCACACAGAGACTCAAATGGGATGCATGCACAATTACAAGAAAATAATCAAAGTGCTCTGTAATTTTAACAGCGTACTATTTTTTCAAACATCCCTAAAACTTGAAAATACCCCCCACAAACTTTACATTTTTGGAATCTAAACACATTTAGTTTTAAAATATGATGATTCAAAGGTGGAAATCCTACCTAAACCCACTTGGCAAGTAAACCCCCCCCCTAAATGTCAATTTCCCACATATCCCGAATCAAAAGGTATGCCATATGCGTGGGTGCACACAAAGACATGGCCACCAAGTAGCTCAAATTGGACGCATGCAAAAGTGCAATTACAAGAAAATAATCAGAGTGCTCTGTAATTTGAACAGCCTATTCTTTTTCAAAAGAAACAGCCCACAAACTTTTCATTTTTGGAATCTACACACCTTTAGCTTCACACCAGTGCCATGCTTTCATACAAACATCAAGAACTCCAGACTCTGTAATCCATAGAACTCTGTGCTTTTAGTAGATTTTGTAAAAATATGAAATATGATGATCCAAAGGTGGAAATCTTACCTAAACCCATTTGGCAAGTAAAAACCCCACAAAATGTCAATGTCCTGAATCAAAAGGTATGCCATATGCGTGGGTGCACACAGAGACACGACCACCAACTAGCTCAAATTGGACACATGTATAAGCGCTCTGTAATTTGAACAGCCTATTATTTTTCAAAAGAAACAGTTCCAAAACTTGGAAATATCCCCCACAAAATATATATTTTTGGAATCTACACACCTTCAACTACACAATAGAGCCATGCTTTCACAAATAAATGCAGAATTTAGCACAAAGTTCTAAAACCTTTTTAGAAATGTATATTTTTTTTGTAGATTTTCCAGAAAAAAAGTGAAAAAGAAAGATGAAACGTAGAAATCTTGAACCTCTCCCCAAGTTAAAAATACAACATCCCTCTAAATATTGTTTTCCCTCATGTCCTCAATAAAACAGCTCAGTGTGTGATAGCTTGCTATATCATTTACTGCACTGTGATTTTAATGGAGAGCGCAGTGCAGTACCTCAACTAGACCACCAAGGGCAGACAGGGGGAAACATAAGGGAAGATCCCTTACCAGCGATCTCCATTTATTTTTGTGGGACCATTTTGATGAACCCGATGGGGGGTCGAGGGGGCTAGGGTGCAAGGGGTATCACCACTTGCACAAAAGAATGTTTATATATCTTCTGTGGCACTTTGGTCCTTTTCATTGGAGAACATACATATACATTTTGTGGCAAGGAAAGGGTTAAACAATATTTTTAATAGTGGTTAAGCTGATTCTCAGAATGCTCTAAATAAAACTAAATAAGAATCTTGTTATATTGTCTGTTATTATTCATAACTAATTTCAGTTAGTAATCCCTAATCCAAACAGCAATGCCAATAATATATTTTGAGCCTTCAGTTCCCCAATGGTAAAAAGTAGACAAAGCTCCACTTACCGTAAAGGAAATACCGTATATACTTCACCAAAGGTAAGCAAGAAGGTTTGAATGACAGAGAAACAGGAAATCAGCATCATATTCTTCTCTAGGAAAACACCTTTTCTGAGCATAAATGTGAGAAATGCGTGAATCCTATTAAAGAACAGCGACAAAGCAATTATTAGAAATCACCAAGCAGTCAAATGAAAAAAGGAAATATTAAAGTTCATATTAGTTTAAAACTTTTTAGTGCTTGCTTTCTGTGCGCTTTATAAAAGCAATTTTCTTTTCACTTCTCACAGCCTAATGCATCTATGGCACTGCAAATATCAAAGCCCTGAACACACACAGCTTAGTAAGGTTACAAAATCAGGTTGAGTTTGATTGGTTTACTAGTATAAAAAAAGAAATATGATTTATTCAAGACTTCATACAGGTAGGTACAGTTAGGCTGTGTACACACATTCCGATATTCTCAAACTATCACTACCAAAATTAAGGAGCAAATGTTCAGCCTCAACAGACCGATGTAGGGCAAGCATTCATCCAAGTCAGACACAATGGTAAATTTCTGCCGATCATGTGGTCTTCAATGGGCTACACAATTGATCATGCTGAAGTTATGTCTGTAGTCTGTTCTGGGCAACTGAGGGTATTTCAGCCAGGCCAGAGAGTTCATTATTTTCTCTCCTCAATATTTTAAAATGTTCCCTGGTGGTGGGGGGCATGGCCAGCTGTCAAGAAGAAAGTACACATGTAGCCTAGCTCTCCAGCAATAATTTGCAAAGCAACTCTTGCTAACACAATCTACACCTTCCCAATTTCGCTTTTATGGGTAATGCATGCGTGACCACGAGAAGCGTGCACTTCCACTGTGCTCTAGTGCGTGAGAGGCATCGCAAAAGTCCATAACATCCGGAATATGTAGCTGTGTTTTTGCCTCTCCTGATCTACGCTCTACTCTGCCTGATATCACTTGGCACAGTAAGTAAAGTTTATATTTTCCAGTCACACTCACTATGGACAAACTTATATGTACCAGTCACTGTGGGCAAACTTTAATGTACCAGTTGCACTGTAAGCAAACATACATGCACCATTCACTGTAAGCAAACACATATGTACTAGTCACTGTGGGAAAACTTATTTGTACCACACTGTGGGCAAACTTATATGTACCAGTCTGACTATGTGCAAAATTATATGTAATATAGAAGCAAAGTCCCAAATGCACCCACACCTGGTAGGGTGCAGACGTCTTAAACCCCCACCCCTAGGGGTATAGAAATACAGTATACAAACTAGATAAGAGAGTCACACTCCAAAGGTACATGTGTTTAATGGTGAACCACAAACATCAAAAATCCCAATGTTTTGGGGGTGTTACACCTTCATCATGTGATTACCATTAAACACATGTACTTTGGAGTGAGTGTCACAAACCCCCGGTTCCATAACGCCCCAACCACCTATCCGTTACCAGAAAACACACTCCAAGCAACCGACAGGCGGACGGAACAGATCAGACCCGGTGGGTTTGGTGAACAAACGATATACTACACAATTAATATTACTAAATATCAATATACTCTCTGCCACCACATCCCGATTAAACAGCGGAATGACCTGTTACCTATATGGGGATATCCACACCCCTACTTCTAACAACCTGTAAGAAAATTGGTTATTCACCCCTAATATTCTATACACAGTTATTCAGTATCTCTATATACCTACACAATACTTCTCTATAGTAGCGTACTTCGAAGACACAGGTTTGTTTTGGGATATACTCAGAATAGGACAATAGCCTATAAATGATTTTATATCATTTATTAAAAGTTGACAAAAATAGTGCATAAAAATATAAAGAAAAATAAAATAAATCACTGAACATAAAGCGGTAACACAAGTGAGGGTAGAATTGGGTAAAAGAAGGAATACTTAAAGATAATTGGCATCTGAATTGTCCATGAGAAGAGTCCAAAACTTGATAATCCAGTTATTGGGAAAATAATAGTCCAAATGATAGTCCTGCGTTAAGCCAACACGGTCTGTCCAGTTGGCTAGATGTTATTCAAGATGTTCTTGTAGATGTTATGACAGACTACCTGGGATGAGACCCAGTTCCATTTTTATCCTTTCTTCAGAAAATGGGAGGGGTCTGGTCCCTAGAGGGGCGGACTTGGTTCTGCCCCTGAAGGTTGGTTCCTAGTTTTGGAGGGAATTGTAAATATCAAATTCCCCCCCAGTCCATAATCCATGAACCATACATGTCACATTCAAAATAATGTCATGATGGTCCATAACTAATTTTTCCCAACAGAACAAGACCAAATACGACATATCTGGGGTATCCTAGGCCTAAGAAGGATAATATCCCAAGTTTGGCTCGGGCTATGATATTGTGTCAGGTATCTATAAATGTAGAATTAATTACTGGATAAACTGGGGTATTTATGAAAACCTGAAATAATTCTACATCCTGAATTATTAAGGAATATGAATGACCTTTGATCTGCCAGTTGGTTTCTGTTCAAATCTCAACTAACAGATTCCCTGCTGTTTTGGTGTCTACCAGTCTATGACTTTGTTTGTATATTCACACCTTCCCCCATTGAAGTTAGACCCCTTGCTAGTCAGCTAATTTAACACCAAATAGCTCTGCCTTTGGGGAAAGGAAGCAGGGCTTACAGGTTAACACGAATTAACTCTGCGATTACCTGGGAACAGGGAACAATAGGAGCTGCCATACTGCTTCATCATGCCAATATGTCAAAATAAACAAAAATTAGGGTTGCAATTTCAGATATTGTCTATGGCGTTTTTACATTGAATACCGGTTCATCACAGTGAGACTCTCATCTAGTTTATATATCGCAAAATAATATGTACCAGTCACACTGTGAGCAAACTTGTATGTACCATTTGCACTGTGGGCAAACTTACATGTACCAGTCACTCTGGGCAAACTTATGTGTACCATTCACACTGTGGGCAAACTTTTATGTACCAGTCACTGTGGGAAAACTTACCGATTTTTCTCCAGAGGATCATGATGTAAGATCCTTTTGATGTAAGATCCTTTAGGGTCAGCAGGTTATTATAAACCACTTTTAGGAGTATAATCAACAATATTTTTATGTATAAGTAATACTGTTGTAGGATGACTTTTTTTATCCCTCTCTGAATTACCTTGTATAAATCCATATCGTATATACAGTATAACACTGTGGGCTAGTCACATTGTGGGCAAATCTAAAAGATGGAATAGATGGGGACATAAACGATATGGCAGAAACAATATGGGTAGAGCTGTGTACAGGAAGCAAGAAGGTAGGTACATTAATTGTTGGGGTATGTTATAAGCCACCAAATGCCTGGGAGGAGGTGGAAAAGAATCTCCATTTGCAGTTGGCGAAGGCTGCTGGTATGGGGCATGTTTTGGTTATAGTAGATTTTAACTACCCTGCCATAGATTGGAGTAAGGGAACTGCCAGCACCTCAAAAGGTAAAAAGTTCTTAAATTTCCTATATGAGCATTTTCTTTCACAAAAGTTCCTACTAGACAGAATGCATTGTTGGATCTTGTGATATCTAATAACCCTGAGATCATTTTGGAGATGAAGGTAATGAGAAGCTTAGGGAATAGTGACCATGATGTAGTATCATTTAATATAGGTTGCAAAAAACTTAAGTGCACTGGATTAACAAAAACTTTTAACTTTAGGAAAGCTAATTTTATGCTGTTAAAGGAATCACTCCTGCTCATAGACTGGGGGGAATTGTTTCTAAGTAAAGATACTGAGCAGATGTGGACCACTTTTAAAGGGATATTAAACTATTAGATTTCTAAATTTGTACCTTTAGGGAACAAGTGTTAAAAATTAGGTCCACTCCTGCATGGCTTAATGCTCAGGTGAAAAGGGAAATGGAAAAAAAGAAAAAGGCTTTTAAAATTTTGAAATCAGAGGGAACAGAACAGGCATACAAGGAGTATAAAAGCTGTAATAAAGAGTGAAAGAAAGCAATTAAAGGGCATGTCCACCCCCAAAACTATAATCCCCCCCACTTCTGGCCCCATTGTGTAGTGTAGTTTAAGCCTTACCTTACATCCCAGCTCCATTTGGTTCTTCTGGTATCCCCCCCTAAAGTCCAAAAAAACGCCCACCATACATAATATTCTCCCTGTCCCCCCATCCCCAACCACTATAGTTTTAAGTTCAGAAAGTGCCCCAATTATTACTTACCTTCCCTCTTTCCTCGCCGCACTGAACTCCCAGCAGCCGCGTCCGTGATTGGCTGCCATTCAGCCAATCACAGACGCGACTGCCGGTCCCGCCCCTCTGCTTGCGAGAAAATGCAATGCCTGGCAGTGCGGCAGAGGAAAGAGGGAAGGTAAGTAATATTTGGGGCACTTTCTGAAATTAAAACCTGGGGCTGGGGGGACAGGGAGAATATTATATTAAAAAATTTTTAGAAGGGTGGACATGCCCTTTAAATTAGCTAAAATAGAAAATGAAATTCGGATTGCCGAACAAAGCAAGTCCAACCCCAAAATGTTTTTTAAGTATAAAAATGGTAAAAACATGAGGACTGAGAATCTGGGCCCATTAAATAATGGGGATGAGATAGTTGTAGATGATGCCAAAAAGGCTAATCTGTTAAACCATTTTTTTTGCATCGGTTTTCACTGTAGAGAATCCTAGTCCTTACAGCAGGGATTGTGATGATGTGCAGGGTAGAAATGAGGAGTATTCATATTGGCTAACAGAAGATATGGTACAGAAACTATTAGACAAAGTTAATATCAATAAAGCCCCAGGACCACATGTATGGCATCCCCAGATTTTAAAAGAGCTTAGTTCAGTTCTATCTAGACCACTGTTTCTCATCTTTTCAGATTCACTTTGGTCTGGGGATGTGCCGCTGGATTGGAAAAAACCAATATAACACCAATATTCAAAAAAGGTAGTCGTTCACAGTCTGGTAACTATAGACCTGTAAGCCTAACATCAGTGGTAGTCAGCATGGATGTATGAGAAATAGATCATGCCAGACAAATTTAATTGGTTTTTATGAAGAAGCGAGTAAGAATTTAGATTCAGGCACAGCAGTGGGTGTGGTATACTTGGATTTTGCGAAAGCTTTTGATTCTGTGCCACATAGGCGACTAAAGTATAAACTGAAACTGAGGACTGTTGGCCTTGAAGAAAACCTTTGTGCATGAATAGAGAATTGGTTATTGGATCACAAACAGAGTGGTGGTAAATGGAGCTACGTCTATGTGGGCTAAAGTTCTAAGCGGAGAAGGGGGCATTGAGAGCAAGGTCTCAGTGTTTGCTGATGACACTAAACTATGCAGAGCTTTGGAAACTTCAAATGATGTGCAAGTGTTGCAAGCAGACCTAGATAGATTAGCAAAATGGGCAGCAGAATGGCAGATGAGATTCAATGTTGATAAATGTAAGGTGATGCATTTGGGATTTAATAATCCCTGTGCCACCTACACCACAAATATCTGTGTGTTAAAGGGCATGTCCACCCCCAAAACTATAATCCCCCCACTAATGGCCCCACCATGTAGTGTAATAAAATCCTTACCTCACATCCCAGCTCTATATGGTTTTCCTGTAGTCCCCCCCCCCCAAAGTCCCAAAAACTGCCCACCAGGAGGATAGCAGAGTCCATATAGACTCTGCCTCTGTTCTCGCCTCTGGGAGAAGTTTGGCAGCGTACTGCAGCCCTTCTCCCCCTCCCTCTCCCCCCGTTTTGCGATCCCTCCCCCTACCATAAAACCCCTTGCCCACATCATAGATATCTCCCCCCAGCCCCAACCGCTAAAAAATTATTTTAAGAAAGACCCCCGTACTCTACTTACCTTCCCTCTCTCCCCCGGCATTCTGAGAAGTCGGCAGCTGCGTCCGTGTCTCAGCCAATCACGGACGCGGCTGCCAGTCCCGTCCCCTGCTTGCAGTGTCTTGCAAGCAGAAGACCGGGCCGGCATTGGAGGAGAGAGGGAAGGTAAGTAAACATCGGGCACTTTCTTAAATTTATTTTATAGCGGTTGGGGCTGGGGAAGATATACTATGATATGCCAAAAGTTTATTATAAGGGTGGACATGCCCTTTAAGTGCATCTGTAATGGAAAAAGATTTGGGGGTTCTGGTAGATAACAGACTTAGCTGTAGCAAACAATGCCAAGTAGCAACGGCTAGAGCTAGCAAGATATTGTCTTGTATAGAGGGAATAGATTCAAGAGAGAAAGATATTATTCTTCCTCTTTACAAGGCACTGGTAAGGCCTCATTTTGAAATGCAGTGCAGTTTTGGATCCCATATACAAAGGGACATCTTGGAAATGGAAGCAGTTCAGAGAAGGGCAACTAAATTAATAAGGGGAATGAAGGGGCTTGAATATGCAGGCAGATTAGACAAGTTAGGGCTGTTTTCATGGAGAAGCGACATTGGCGTGGGGATATGATAACCTTATACATAGGCCATACAATGAATTGTTTACTAATAGGTCATATCAGAGGACTCATGGACATCCTTTAAGGTTGGAAGAAAAAAATTTCACTTCAAGTTAGGAAAGGTTTCTTTACAGTGAGAACGGTGAAACTGTGGAACTGTCTCCCAGCAGACGTGGTAATGGCAAGTTCATTAAATAGCTTTAAAAAGGCCTGGATAAGTCTCTAAAGCTAAAAAAATATTGAGAATTACTGGTATTAATACATATAGATCTGGTTGATCCAGATACTTTCTGATGTTTGGAGACAGGCGGAGGAAAGAGGGAAGGTAAGTAATGTTTGGAGATGTTTCTGGAAATAAAAATATAGCGGTTGGGGCTGGGGGACAAAGCTCTACAGTATATTATAGGGATTTTGAGCTAGGAGGAGGGAGTCCAAAATGGGAGGGAGAGGGAGGGGGAGGATGGCAGCAGTGCGCATGCCAAACTTCTCATGGACTCTTCTGCAGTACTCCTGCTGGGCAGGGATTACAGGAGAACCATTTGGATCTGGGATGTGAGGTAAGGATTTTTATTTACTCCAGAGTGGGGCCACCCCCAAAACTATAATCCCCCCACTAATGGCCCCACCATGTAGTGTAATAAAATCCTTACCTCACATCCCAGCTCTATATGGTTTTCCTGTAGTCCCCCCCCCCCCAAAGTCCCAAAAACTGCCCACCAGGAGGATAGCAGAGTCCATATAGGACTCTGCCTCCTGTCTCGCCTCTGGGAGAAGTTTGGCATGCGTACTGCAGCCCTTCTCCCCCTCCCTCTCCCTCCCGTTTTGCGATCCCTCCCCCTACCATAAAACCCCTTGCCCACATCATAGTATATCTTCCCCCAGCCCCAACCGCTAAAAAATTATTTTAAGAAAGACCCCCGTACTCTACTTACCTTCCCTCTCTCCCCCGGCATTCTGAGAAGTCGGCAGCTGCGTCCGTGTCTCAGCCAATCACGGACGCGGCTGCCAGTCCCGTCCCCTGCTTGCAGTGTCTTGCAAGCAGAAGACCGGGCCAGGCATTGGAGGAGAGAGGGAAGGTAAGTAAACATCGGGGCACTTTCTTAAATTTATTTTATAGCGGTTGGGGCTGGGGGAAGATATACTATGATATGCCAAAAGTTTATTATAAGGGTGGACATGCCCTTTAAGTGCATCTGTAATGGAAAAAGATTTGGGGGTTCTGGTAGATAACAGACTTAGCTGTAGCAAACAATGCCAAGTAGCAACGGCTAGAGCTAGCAAGATATTGTCTTGTATAAAGAGGGGAATAGATTCAAGAGAGAAAGATATTATTCTTCCTCTTTACAAGGCACTGGTAAGGCCTCATTTTGAATATGCAGTGCAGTTTTGGAATCCCATATACAAAAGGGACATCTTGGAAATGGAAGCAGTTCAGAGAAGGGCAACTAAATTAATAAGGGGAATGAAGGGGCTTGAATATGCAGGCAGATTAGACAAGTTAGGGCTGTTTACATTGGAGAAGCGACATTTGCGTGGGGATATGATAACCTTATACATAGGCCATACAATGAATTGTTTACTAATAGGTCATATCAGAGGACTCATGGACATCCTTTAAGGTTGGAAGAAAAAAATTTCATCTTCAAGTTAGGAAAGGTTTCTTTACAGTGAGAACGGTGAAACTGTGGAACTGTCTTCCAGCAGACGTGGTAATGGCAAGTTCATTAAATAGCTTTAAAAAGGCCTGGATAAGTCTCTAAAGCTAAAAAAATATTGAGAATTACTGGTATTAATACATATAGATCTGGTTGATCCAGGGATACTTTCTGATGTTTGGAGACAGGCGGAGGAAAGAGGGAAGGTAAGTAATGTTTGGAGATGTTTCTGGAAATAAAAATATAGCGGTTGGGGCTGGGGGACAAAGCTCTACAGTATATTATAGGGATTTTGAGCTAGGAGGAGGGAGTCCAAAATGGGAGGGAGAGGGAGGGGGAGGATGGCAGCAGTGCGCATGCCAAACTTCTCATGGACTCTTCTGCAGTACTCCTGCTGGGCAGGGATTACAGGAGAACCATTTGGATCTGGGATGTGAGGTAAGGATTTTTATTTACTCCAGAGTGGGGCCACCCCCAAAAACTAATAAATCCCCTCAAGATGGTGGGGCCCCAGTAGGTGATATTATGTAGTAATTCCTTACCTCACATCCCATCTCTATATGGTTTTTCCTGTAGTCCCCCCCCCCCAAAGTCCCAAAAACTGCCCACCAGGAGGATAGCAAGAGTCCTATAGGACTCTGCCTCTGTCTCGCCTCTGGGAGAAGTTTGGCATGCGTACTGCAGCCCTTCTCCCCCTCCCTCTCCTCCCGTTTTGCGATCCCTCCCCTACCATAAAACCCCTTGCCACATCATAGTATATCTTCCCCCAGCCCCAACCGCTAAAAAATTATTTTAAGAAAGACCCCCCGTACTCTTTACCTTCCCTCTCTCCCCCGGCATTCTGAGAAGTCGCAGCTGCGTCCGTGTCTCAGCCAATCACGGACGCGGCTGCCAGTCCCGTCCCCTGCTTGCAGTGTCTTGAAGCAGAAGACCGGGCCAGGCATTGGAGGAGAGAGGGAAGGTAAGTAAACATCGGGGCACTTTCTTAAATTTATTTTATAGCGGTTGGGGCTGGGGGAAGATATACTATGATTGCCAAAATTTATTATAAGGTGGACATGCCCTTTAAGTGCATCTTTAATGGAAAAAGATTTGGGGTTCTGGTAGATAACAACTTAGCTGTAGCAAACAATGCCAAGTAGCAACGGCTAGAGCTAGCAAATATTGTCTTTTATAAAGAGGGGAATAGATTCAAGAGAGAAAGATATTATTCTTCCTCTTTACAAGGCACTGGTAAGGCCTCATTTTGAATATGCGGTGCAGTTTTGGAATCCCATATACAAAAGGGACATCTTGGAAATGGAAGCAGTTCAGAGAAGGGCAAAAATTAATAAGGGGAATGAAGGGGCTTGAATATGCAGGCAGATTAGACAAGTTAGGGCTGTTTACATTGGAGAAGCACATTTGCGTGGGGATATGATAACCTTATAACATAGGCCATACAATGAATTGTTTACTAATAGGTCATATCAGAGGACTCATGGACATCCTTTAAGGTTGGAAAGAAAAAATTTCATCTTAAAGTTAGGAAAGGTTTCTTTACAGTGAGAACGGTGAAACTGTGGAACTGTCTTCCAGCAGACGTGTTAATGGCAAGTTCATAAATAGCTTTAAAAAGCCTGGATAAGTCTCTAAAGCTAAAAAAATATTGAGAATTACTGGTATAATACATATAGATCTGGTTGATCCAGGGATACTTTCTGATGTTTGGAGACAGGCGGAGGAAAGAGGGAAGGTAAGTAATGTTTGGAGATGTTTCTGGAAATAAAAATTAGCGGTTGGGGGCTGGGGGACAAAGCTCTACAGTATATTATAGGGATTTTGAGCTAGGAGAGGGGAGTCCAAAATGGGAGGGAGAGGAGGGGGAGGATGGCAGGAGTGCGCATGCCAAACTTCTCATGGACTCTTCTGCAGTACTCCTGCTGGGCAGGATACAGGAGAACCATTTGGATCTGGATGTGAGGTAAGGATTTTTATTTACTCCAGAGTGGGGCCATAGTGGGGGGGATTGTAGTTTTGGGGGTGGACATGCCCTTTAAATAATACTTTTTCACGAGTCCATAAATGATGACGTCATCCGCTGCTTCCCAGTATTAGGCACGATGTGATGACATCATGCATTTCATTACCGTTGTATTTGAGTTCCCCCCCCATCTTAAATCCCAGAAATAGTCTATTTGATGTCATCACATCAGGGCCCTGTGAAAAATCATTAATTAAACTAGAAGGGCGAATGGCGTGCCCCTTTGTTCATTACCCATTCCCAATTTGCGGGTGTCCCCTCTGAGACTGGTACCAAGAAAGAGAGTGGAAAATTTAGGCTAATCCATCATCTATTGGCACACAGGAGGAGCATCCATGAACAATCGAATCACAGGGGAGGAGGCAAGGGTCACTATTCCTCCTTTGACAACGCATTGGTCTTGGTCCAGCAGATAGGCAAAGGATGAATGCTTAATCCAAAATACAGTCAGCTTTCCAGCTACTGCCCTTGCACAAAGAGTCTTTCGCTTCTTGGGTTGCCATTTGGACCAATACCACTATATTGGCATGTCACTTTCAATGGGATTCACAATATCGTGACATTCTTCGAGGTATTCCTACGTTAGGCAGGTATAGCTTCTATCCTCCATTACCTCTATGGTTTTTTTATTTGTGGGCCCAAACGAGGACCAATGCATACGCGTGTTGTCAATTTCAGAGCAGTAATGTAATACATTGATGTTCCAGTGGCGGAAGAAAAGGCCCAACCCAAGTCATTACGTTAGAAATCGAGACGGTTTCTGGCTGCAGCGCGAAAAGGTATTGACAATATTGCATCTAATTAATAGAGCTCTTAGGGGGGAGATTCAATATAGCCATTTCTCGTCTAAAACCCACGTTAACCCTAAAAAAATTTGGGTTACGTGGGTTTTGGACGGAATTTCGAGCACAGCGCCATTTCCGAATGTTTTTGTAAAAGCGCTGTGCTAACGATCCAAAACCTGTAGCATTAAGTTTTGAGCTACTTTCTAGCGTGAAACTTAACGCTACGGGTTATGGAGCGTTAAACTAACTCCCTCTACTTACCTTTGCCCGATCCCGTGATGCAATAACTGATGTAATCTCACTTACATCAGTTATTGTATCGCGGGATCGGCTAAGGTAAGTAACGGGAGAAGTGATATTGTATCTCCCCGTTGTGTCAAGAAATTATTGTTAAAACAGCTATACTCACTCAAACAACTTTACATTATCAGAAACTACACTTTGGAGAGAGTAAAATGGTGGTACTCCTATATTCATCTGTGCTTGCTTGTCGTTAAATTATTAATGTTTAGTGAGTGTTCCTAATTGCCCCCACCCTCCCTCACTGCCTTCTTGTAGTGTCTGTGACACTATAAGTTCTGCACAACCTCACCATAGAACCTACTCACCTTACCCCTCCCCTCCCTCTTGACTTATTTTCTCTGATGATTCTCCTAAATGTTGCAGAAAGTGTGCTGGCAGGCAGCTAAAGATCCTAGTAAGAGGTCATTAATGGCTCACATATTACAATTTCTGCTCCTGGAGTGCTGTGATAAAATGATGATTTCTCAGGATCTACAGCCCAGATTTAAAAATCCAAAAAAAGTTTTGAAGTAGTGGGAGCTTGCTGTATCTAAAATTCTATTTTTTGAGTATAGATACCATTTAATAGAACATCTGGTATTTGCATGAAAAAGGTACTACCTATGGGGTGGAAATTTTGCAGGTGCTTTGCAGGTGCCTTTAATTGGCCACCATTGGCATACAAGCCCCTCATAACTGCATCAGGATAAAAGGCACATGAGGACGACCTAAGGATATGGCAGCAATTCCTGTGGACTTTCAGGGCACCTCTTGCTAGCAGGATCCAGAGATCACCAGCAATGATCTGGAACTATATATGGTTGCAGCAGCCTCAGTAGGTTTGGGAGCATTTTTGATGGCAGGTGCACCGATAGATGGCCAGAGGAGTGATAGGGGTCTCCAACCCTAAAATTCCTTACTTTCTTAAAGCTTTTTCCCAATCTTGGTATCTGTTTACTTGTGGGGTCATGCACTGCTTTCAGAATAGGCGCCATCATTTTTTTGTGCGATAATGCTAGTTGTGGTAGCGGTAATTAAAAGCTGTCACCACATCTTCTCCAATCCTTGTCCTGCCGAGGGAGCTCATGCTGCAATGTTTAAAAATAATCATTTGGTTAGGGCTAGACACATAGCAGGGGTCAATAAATCCAGAGCTCTCCTGTTTCCAGTTCCATGACTTCTGGAAGCTATGACCTGGAGCCGAGAGGAAGGCTGGTTTCGCATAGTGCCAATTTACTGTCCGAAACTAATCCCTTACACGCAAGAGAGGGCAGACTTAGGATGACACTAGAACATTTGGAAAAACTTCAGCAGTGAGGTGTATCGGGTGGCCACGGCAAACACAACCTTATGTTTTATCCTTCCTATTTAGGCTATTGGATTGGGAGGAGTTCACAAAAGACTTTCCCAATTCGTAGGCATTGAAAGTTTGGAAAAAGGAGCAGGTCACACAGATATCAGGTGCCCAATCTCTTCCACATGCTCTCAAGGATAATGGATACATTGCGTTTCCACCTGCTCTTCCCAGTTTGAGTCCACACTGTTAAAGTTTGCCTTTAGCCTAACATTCTTTAGGGCCTTTAACACATTGGGATACTATTTTCACCTTCAACCTAACATTCTTTAGGGCCTTTACACATTGGGATTATAGTTTCACCTTCAACCAATGAAAAGGGGAATTCAGATGGGAGATGTTTCTCACAACGGGAGTTGATTCATCTCATAATAAGGTTTTCTAAAACAGATCAAGCTGGGAAAGACAAAACAGTCACATTGAAGGGTTTTAGGGTCCCTATGCCCAGTTAAGTCTTTCCATGACAATATGCAAATAAGCCCAGCAGGCACAGGCCCCCTGCTAAAACATGCTGATGGCAAATTCCTTTCTAATTTCTAGCCATTTTTAGAGCCTGCCTTTTAGCTCTGGATGTTCCTACACAGGCCTATGCCACACATTCTTTCCAGATTGGGGCAGCCACAGAGGCATTCCTGCAGGGCATGCCCGAACATAGGGTTAAATGGTAGATGGCAGTCAAATAGCTTTAAGACATACATCCAGCCATACCTCATGCATTAACTCTCAATTGTTTTTGTTTCCTAGCAGGTTGCCACCCCACTTTGATATGGGCCCTGGGCCACTCGTATATACAGTAAGCTGCGGAAATCTGTCCCTACGGATGAAATCTTGATTTGGACCCCTCCGTAGCAAGGGTTGGTTGGCGAGGTATCAGGGCTTTACTGGTGTAGTATATAGTTCCACACAGCCAATCTGATTTTGGACATAAAACAAGATTTAGCAAGATTTTTATTATGGTGGGGTTAATTTTTTTTTTTTTGTTCAATGAATTTTTATTTATTTTTCAGTAAATCAAGATATAACAATAACCAGATAAACAATATATAACATATGGGGAAAAAAATAAAATAAAATAAATATGGTTCTGGTTTCGACAATGAATAAATAACGTTTACGTATATTAGGGAAAATATGGGTATTGTCAACAGAGATGGAGAAAGATGGGACAGGACCAGGTTTAGGTGTACAATATTTTAGTTCATTTGGTGGTTATTGGGTTATTAAATTTTTTTTAATAATTTTGAATAGTGAAGCACTAAATTCATTGATCACATATAATTCTTGAAACTGGTATTTATTTATTTTAATTATTTATAAAACTTAATCTAGAAAATGCAGTGTGTTATGAAAAACACAGCTGTTGAATAGTAGTGGTTCATTAGGGAAGTCTGATTCCTATTTCTTCTTGCTTTGAGTCTGTTGTCTGACCTTTTCTCTGACATTTTCTTTTCTTACTAATCTGTACAATCCACATTGCAGTTGTCAGAATAAGAAATATGCTCTCTAAACTTTTCTCCCTTACTAAATTTCCATATCACTTTTTCCCCCTTTAATGTCACAAATATTTGAAATGACTTCATAGTTAAGCAATATATTATTATTTTGTCATGAGCTTATATAGTCAGTTAAGGCATTAATACCGAGTGAGGGAAGATATTTTGCATGGATTATTTTACAACTAAATAGGATGTTGCTCTGTTGCAAATTGCAAATCAAGGAGATGTGGGGTAAAAGAAGTTATGTAATTTTATGTAATTTTGGTTCAACTGCAATTTCCTGGGGCCTGCGCCACTTTCTATTAAAGGCACAGGCAATGATTGTAAAATAAAAATGTGCTACATTGTAACAAACGCTTTTTAAATTTAGTCATTACCTATGCTCATGTGAGTACTGCATTATGGAAACTGTGAAGAAAGAGGAGCATGTAGGTACCGTATATACTCGAGTATAAACTGACCGAGTAATAACCGGGTACTATTTTTACTAAAAAAACTAGTAAAAGTGATTGACTCGATAAAAACCGAGGGTAGAAAATATGAACACTACTCGCCTTCTGATTCTGTATTGTTTTGAGGCTGTACAACTGTATGGGAATTCTCCTATGCTTTCCTACCTTATACCCCATTTTCACACTTTCCTCTTTATTCTGTCCCTCACTCCTCACACTGACCCCATCCTCCTTTTCTCATTATGGGTCCCCCATCTGTTCCTTTTCCTCCCTGCACCCCTTTTAAAGACTCATTAATTTCAGCTTATGCTCCCTCCTGAAAGAAAAATGGTAATGGTGAGAAGAGCCACAATCAGTTCTGCTATCTGCTGCCTGTAAAACTATCTTACCCATGCTCCTTCCTGGAAGTCACTGCTTAGCTGTTCTTAAACAGAGTAGTGCTGCTCCTTATCTGGCTGTTCCCTGCTCTCCTCTCCCCCTCCCATGCAATGGCTGTTCCCTGCTCTGCCTCTCCTGTCCAGTGGCTGTTCCCTACTCTGCCTCTCTCCCTCCTGAACAATTGCTGGATCACGGAACTTCACAGAGGAGAGGGAAATACTGCCACCCCTCCTTACCAATCTGCAGCCAGTCCAGCACCCGGTTTCACGGAGGACCAGCACCAATTAGCAGTTTCTGGACAGGCTGATCACCCTCCCTCTCCTCTTGCAGGTATTCGCACCACAGACTACCAGGGAGTTTTTGTTCTTTTAGCAGATGCTGTCCCTGGACTGTCAGAGCGACTGACCCGGTATAAACCGAGGTCGGCTTTTCAGGCTGATTTTACAGCCTGAAAAACTCGGTTTATACTCGAGTATATACGGTAATTATTACATCAGGTGCATATGTTTTTAGTAGTAGAATAATATGAAAATGTGCTATGTGTCTTCTTGCACATCCAAACAGGCAAAAAAAGTGTCTGTATTAGTCTTCTTATGTGTTACTGTACAGGTAATATACAGTTGGTGGCCCTCCAGTTATATATGAACTGCATTACAAACCAAGCAAATATGTATAGACAAAGAGAATGGAGATATTGCGTTATAGCAACAACAACAGTTTTTTGGATGGTGTGACTGAGGCCACACTGCAACGCACAGGAATCGCGCACAAAATCGTGAGCATATCGCACGTGATGTGGTGCGCTTTTCTTGTGCATTCGGTTTTCCATTCGCGTTTTCACCATTTCACATTATGGAAACGCTGCGTTAACGCACAAAAATGGTGAACGCATGCGTTACCAAAACGCGAACTTATGGGCAATCGCATGCGCATCGGAAATCGGAATTTCCATTTAGCGAAAATCGCAGGCGCAATTGTGAGAGCGAAACGCATGCGCAAATGCGCGAAAACGCGCTAGTGTGGCCTAGCCCTTAATGGGGTTTTTAAAAGACTTGGCTTTTGGGAATACACAGTTGGTGTACTATATATATCTATGTATTTTCACCGATTCTTTTTTTACGTGTGCACCAATGGACATTGGACAATAAAAGTATCAGATTTTATTCTTTGGACATTGTCACGCAGCACTTTAACAATATGAACTTTTACTGTTGATTACTATACATGTATCGGTAAACACAGGGATTTTTTTACGATTAGCACTCAATTTACACATTATGCACTTTATACTTATTATAAGTACATATTCTTATTTTAGATTGATTCATTAATTTCGGGATGAATATTTGATTTGTAGATATGAGGGGTCTGTTAGTTTATCGTACACAAAATATAGATAGATTTTGTTTATATTTAAAGGGCATCTATAGTGAGTAATTTTTTTTTCTTTCTTTCCATGTGTTCTATAATTCCCCCAACCCCCGAGTGTCTCTTTTTTTTCAGATTCCCTCTCTGTCCTGAGATACACCAGTTAGAAGAATACGTGATTGCATTCCTCTACTTCTACTTGGACTGTCAATCAAATCCATGTGATGTGATTCCCCCTCCCTGCTCTGTAATAATCATAGAGATAAGAGCATTAGCAGAGGGAGAGAGGTAGCTGTTAATAGTAGATATGTGGATATGAATATTGAGTTTTAATTAATAAATTGAATCTAGGAACTTGATATTTATCGCTCTATATTGTTTTTTAGTTGTGCGAATTAAACACAAACCTAAAACATATGGGGACAGAAATAAAACCATATATTGTATATTATGAGAAATCAAACCTTAATTTTTTTATAACAAAAAAGAATTTATAAATATATTTCAATAATGTTTTTATTAAAAAGCAATTAACTAGTAACCAAAACAGATAGGACACATTAGCATTTTATAGCTGAAAAGCTTCCTGGAAAGAATCCTTAAAGGGTATGTCCACCTTAAAATCTTTTATGTAATGTAGCTTGCCCCCTCCTAACCCTAATCGCATGGCGTGTTTGTAAAAAAAAACTTGGATCCTGCGGCCCAGACTCCAATGCAACTTCCTGCAACAGTTTTGGGGGTGAACATGCCCTTTAAGGAAAATGTATCCTATATAATAAAAACTTAACTGCTGCATCCGTGCTGCTGTCCGTGTGTGTGTGTGGTCACTGCATTTCCTATTGACTCACCACTTGATTTGGGACACTGAGGGGGGACTCTGGACTTGGGACACTAAGAGGGGACTCTGGCCATGGGACACTAGAGTGGACTCTGGCCTTGGGACACTAAGAGGGGACTCTGGCCTTGGGACATTAGATGGTGGCTATGGCCTCGGGACACTAAGGGGGGACTCTGGGCTTCTAGTGCCCATATTGTAATGGGCTAAATGTCTAGTTACACTTAATAAATAAACAGGCAGTGGTTTAATTTCTTAGACTCGGTCTAAAGTTTTATACCTTAAACTTGATTGAATGTATACAGTGAATTTCTTAATGCTGAAAAATATTTTAGTGTTTGTATTGCTCAATTTTTAAAGAAGAACTAAACACTTTTTAAATCCTAATGTGAAAGCTTTTCTCCATAGAAACACCTTTATATTGTTCGATTCTTCTCTAGTAAGTTGCATTTAGTACAGTTGCTTAGTTAGATTCTGTAACAAAGAAGTATTCCATGTTGTTGCCAGTACAACTCATAGCCCACGTTGGCTGACCCCAGTATTCACTGTCTCTCTGCACAGAGTTTCTAATGAAAATAAAGTTTCTAAATGTACCTGGACTCCTTGTTGAGTTACTGGTGGCGCACCATGTAAATACCCGAAGTCACAAGTTCAAATCCCTTAGTTTTACTTATGAAACAATACAACATAGTCTACTGCCCAAGTTTATTTCATTTTTTGTTTGTTTGTTTCCTTCATGTTTCTAGAAATTTGTACATATGTACAAACTTTATATATAGCAGCTCAGTTTTTTTTTTTATTTATCAACACGTGAATTGCGTGAGATTTTTTATCAACCAGCATTCCTGGAGCAATACAAAATAATCAACTGACATTTACTGAAATGTACTTGCTTTTCTGCATGTTTTGTGGGGCGCAGTGCTAAAGTGTTGGGTTACGAATCAAACAGACCATTGGGACACAGGTTCAATTCCCCAGAAAAACTTTTTTGGGGGGAGGGGGTTCTAATATGTTTCTAGCAAAAGTAAAAAGATTCTACATGTACAGATATACCACTCCACTAGTAGCCCTTGTAGGAGAAAAGTAGAAAGCTTACTTTCTACTTTCAACATAGAAGGTTGCAGGTTTGATTCCCCATACTTAATTTTATTTTTTACTCAAATGTTAATATTCTGTTTCTTTACTTTTCTGCTATCAAAGAAATACCATATATACTCGAGTATAAAACCATCCCGAATATAACCGAGGTACTTACTTTTAACTGATAAACTAGGAAAACTTCTTGACTTGAGTATAAACCGAGGGTTGATTTTCTCCCATAGGCAGCCCCATAGATAGTTCCACAGACAGTCCCATAGAAGTCCCATACACAGCCCCATAAAAGTCACATACACAGTCCCATAGAAAGTCCCATACACAGCCCCATAAGAAGTCCGATACACAGCCCCATAGAATTCCCATACACAGACCCTAAAAGTCCATACACAGCCCCCATAGAAAGTCCCATACACAGCCCCATAGAAAGTCCCATACACACAACCCTTAGAAAGTCCCATACACTGCCCATAGAAAGTCCAATACACAGCCCATAGAAAATCCCATACACAGCCCCATAGAAGTCCCATACCAAGCTCCATAGAAAGTCCATAGAAAGTTCCATACACAGCCCCATAGAAAGTCCCATATTAAAGGTTAAAAAAATCGGTTTTATACTCGAGTTTATATGGTAAACTGCAAGATTACTTTTCTTTTTTTTTGTATAAAAAGCTAAGGAATTTATTATTGTTAGGGGCAGGAGCATTTGTAATGTGTTTACACAAAACCACTGCACTGACTCTGTGTTTTGTGTCAGAGGGAGGAATGGTCTCAGAGCTGTAGCATGATTGGCTGTCAGCTTCCAGGAATCAAGGCTACAGCTTCCTGTAAAGTGTGCTGGGTGTTCAACTAGGTGAATTATGGGAGCTGACCCCTAGTACCCACAGGTTAATTTCATAAAACCCCAAAAACTAAAGCCCGAAAAAATGGTTTAAACTTGCTGTAATGTCCCATCTGGTTCCAGTTCAAAAAATGCACATTATATCACAGCATCTACCCAGTTTTCACTATATTTTCACACCACTAGCCCTTGTACTGTAAATTGCTTACATGGCAGTTAACTGTGTGTGCAGAGACAACTGCAATACAAGTTTTTTTTTTGTTTTTTTTTTGAATTGCACAATCACCCATGTCCTTTATACAGTGATACCCTGGAAAATGTGGTTTACAGTGTTAGCCAGTCAAAATGTTTAAAGGGTACCCTTTTGAAATAAAATATAGCAAAAGTGGTATGAAGGTAATACGTTTATTGGCTAACTAAGATAATATAACAAGCTTTCAGGACATTCTAGTTCCTTACCAAGCTTATTACCTAATCAGGTTGATAAAGGAGCTAGAATGTTCTGAAAGCTTGCTATGATTATCTTAGTTAGCCAATAAAGGTATTACCTTCATACCACTTTTGTTATTTTTTTTATTCAAAAGGGTTACCCTTAAACAGCGATACCCTGCAATGCTATTTTAAAGACACACTTCCCCTACTTTTTATATTTATGGTTAATAAGTGTGAGTGGCCTACTTCCCCAACAATACAGTCAGGGCCGTTTCTAGCCATTTTAGTGCCCTAGGCGTCCTCCCACCTATGTGCCCCCCCCACATACACACACACACAAAAACTTGGGCCTGTCAAACTACAGCTGGGTTTCCTCCTTCTGCTTCTGCGACACGTCTACTTCTACTTCGACTGTTCTTTATAGTGGAACGTTTTACTAGTTGGTAAGAGGCACAACGCTGTACTTTTGTATGAATGCAGTGACACTGGCCATAAATGAAATCTGATTGGAAGGACAGGCAAGGTTTCAGTGGATGTGCGTGTTGTGGCCCAGTGTTCTCCATAGAAATTGTTTCCAGATGGGTAGGGCAAAACAGGGAAATTTGGTGAGAGCTAAGATGTTTAACTCTTTCAGTGCTTTTCCAAGAATATTGCCATTAATAATTTCAGTGCTAGCAGAACCTTACCATTAACCCTTAAGTGCCAGCAGACCTTACTATTAATACTTTCAGTGCCAGCCCTTTCCAGAGAATTGCTATAACCCTTCGGTGCCAGCAGACTTCCCCGTAGTATTGCCATTAACACTTTCAGTGCCAGAAGAGTTTACCATGAACCATATAATGCCAACAGACTTTCCTATTAATACTTGCAGTTGCCAGCAGAATATTATCTTTAACCCTTCCACCTGCCAGTATTGACATGATATACAGTATGTACCTGCTTTCCATGTCTCCTCCATTGAATTGTTCGCTCCTCACCCACTCTAAGTTCTAATTGGAGAGTTGGATGGAAGGAAGAAAGGCAGGGATTGGGATCTCATGGCTGCTAGTCCCAGGGTCACTTATATAAGTCTGCTGCAGCTTTTACCTGGTATTTTAGAACTGTTCTCCTCGGTACTATAAGCGGAGCTAATTCTCCCCCCTCCTTACTTCACCTTCAGTTCATTTGCAAATTACAACATTTGTTGCTATGGGAGTGTGTGGAGTTCAGGCTCTGTACTAGATACAATGTTGCAGGTTACAGCTGAACAAGGAAAGCAGATCTAACACAGCAAGTAAAAGCTGACAGGGAGATGCTTAGTGAGACGAACAGGCGCCCTGGATCAACATAGGTGCTCTAGTTCATAGGTGCCTAGGTGGGTATCTGGGATGTGAGGTAAGGATTTTTATTTACTCCAGAGTGGGGCCACCCCCAAAACTATAATCCCCCCACTAATGGCCCCACCATGTAGTGTAATAAAATCCTTACCTCACATCCCAGCTCTATATGGTTTTCCTGTAGTCCCCCCCCCCCCAAGTCCCAAAAACGGCCACCAGGAGATAGCAGAGTCCATATAGGACTCTGCCCTCTGTCTCCGCCTCTGGGAGAAGTTTGGCATCGTACTGCAGCCCCCCCCCTCCCTCTCCCTCCCTTTTGCGATCCCTCCCCCTACCATAAAACCCCTTGCCCACTCATAGTATATCTTCCCCCACCCCAACCGCTAAAAAATATTTTAAGAAAGACCCCGTACTCTACTTACCTTCCCTCTCTCCCCCGGCATTCTGAGAAGTCGGCAGCTGCGTCCGTGTCTCAGCCAATCACGGACGCGGCTGCCAGTCCCGTCCCCCTGCTTGCAGTGTCTTGCAAGCAGAAGACCGGGCCAGGCATTGGAGGAGAGAGGAGGTAAGTAAACATGGGGCACTTTCTTAAATTATTTATTTTAAGCGGTTGGGGCTGGGGAAAGATATACTATGATATGCCAAAAGTTTATTATAAGGTGGACATGCCCTTTAAGTGCATCTGTAATGGAAAAAGATTTGGGGGTTCTGGTAGATAACAGACTTAGCTGTAGCAAACAATGCCAGAGCAACGGCTAGAGCAGCAAGATATTGTCTTGTATAAAGAGGGGAATAGATTCAAGAGGAAAGATTTATTCTTCCTCTATACAAGGCACTGGTAAGCCCTCATTTTGAATATGCGGTGCAGTTGGAATCCCATATACAAAAGGGACATCTTGGAAATGGAAGCAGTTCAGAGAAGGGCAACTAATTAATAAGGGGAATGAAGGGGCTTGAATATGCAGGCAGATTAGACAAGTTAGGGCGTTGTTACATTGGAGAAGCGACATTGCGTGGGGATATGATAACCTTATACATAGGCCATACAATGAATTGTTTACTAATAGTCATATCAGAGGACTCATGGACATCCTTTAAGGTTGGAAGAAAAAAATTTCATCTTCAAGTTAGGAAAGGTTTCTTTACAGTGAGAACGGTGAAAACTGTGGAACTGTCTTCCAGCAGACGTGGTAAGGCAAGTTCATTAAATAGCTTTAAAAAGGCCTGGATAAGTCTCTAAAGCTAAAAAAATATTGAAATTACTGGTATTAATACATATAGATCTGGTTGATCCAGGGATACTTTCTGATGTTGGAGACAGGCGGAGGAAAGAGGGAAGGTAAGTAATGTTTGGAGATGTTTCTGGAAATAAAAATATAGCGGTTGGGCTGGGGGACAAACTCTACAGATATTATAGGGATTTTGAGCTAGGAGGAGGGAGTCCAAAATGGGAGGGAGAGGGAGGGGGAGGATGGCAGCAGTGCGCATGCCAAACTTCTCATGGACTCTTCTGCAGTACTCCTGCTGGGCAGGGATTACAGGAGAACCATTTGGATCTGGGATGTGAGGTAAGGATTTTTATTTACTCCAGAGTGGGGCCAGTAGTGGGGGGGATTGTAGTTTTGGGGGTGGACATGCCCTTTAAATAATACTTTTTCACGAGTCCATAAAATGATGACGTCATCCGCTGCTTCCCAGTATTAGGCACGATGTGATGACATCATGCATTTCATTACCGTTGTATTTGAGTTCCCCCGCCATCTTAAATCCCAGAAATAGTCTATTTGATGTCATCACATCAGGGCCCTGTGAAAAATCATTAATTAAACTAGAAGGGCGAATGGCGTGCCCCTTTGTTCATTACCCATTCCTCAATTTGCGGGTGTCCCCTCTGAGACTGGTACCAAAGAAAGAGAGTGGAAAATTTAGGCTAATCCATCATCTATTGGCACACAGGAGGAGCATCCATGAACAATCGAATCACAGGGGAGGAGGCAAGGGTTCACTATTCCTCCTTTGACAACGCATTGGTCTTGGTCCAGCAGATAGGCAAAGGATGAATGGCTTAATCCAAAATACAGTCAGCTTTCCAGCTACTGCCCTTGCACAAAGAGTGCTTTCGCTTCTTGGGTTGCCATTTGGACCAATACCACTATATTGGCATGTCACTTTCAATGGGATTCACAATATCGTGACATTTCTTCGAGGTATTCCTACGTTAGGCAGGTATAGCTTCTATCCTCCATTACCTCTATGGTTTTTTTATTTGTGGGCCCAAACGAGGACCAATGCATACGCTTGTTGTCAATTTCAGAGCAGTAATGTAATACATTGATGTTCCAGTGGCGGAAGAAAAGGCCCAACCCAAGTCATTACGTTAGAAATCGAGACGGTTTTCTGGCTGCAGCGCGAAAAGGTATTGACAATATTGCATCTAATTAATAGAGCTCTTAGGGGGAGATTCAATATAGCCATTTTCCCGTCTAAAACCCACGTTAACCCTAAAAAAATTTGGGTTAACGTGGGTTTTGGACGGAATTTCGAGCACAGCGCCATTTCCGAATGTTTTTGTAAAAAGCGCTGTGCTAACGATCCAAAACCTGTAGCATTAAGTTTTGAGCTACTTTCTAGCGTGAAACTTAACGCTACGGGTTATGGAGCGTTAAACTCCCTCTACTTACCTTTGCCCGATCCCGTGATGCAATAACTGATGTAATCTCACTTACATCAGTTATTGTATCGCGGGATCGGGCTAAGGTAAGTAACGGGAGAAGTGATATTGTATCTCCCCGTTAGTGTCAAGAAATTATTGTTAAAACAGCTATACTCACTCAAACAACTTTACATTATCAGAAACTACACTTTGAGAGAAGTAAAATGGTGGTACTCCTATATTCATCTGTGCTTGCTTTGTCGTTAAATTATTAATGTTTAGTGAGTGTTCCTAATTGCCCCCACCCTCCCTCACTGCCTTCTTGTAGTGTCTGTGACACTTATAAGTTCTGCACAACCTCACCATAGAACCTACTCACCTTACCCCTCCCCTCCCTCTTGACTTATTTTCTCTGATGATTCTCCTAAATGTTGCAGAAAGTGTGCTGGCAGGCAGCTAAAGATCCTAGTAAGAGGTCATTAATGGCTCACATATTACAATTTCTGCTCCTGGAGTGCTGTGATTAAAATGATGATTTCTCAGGATCTACAGCCCAGATTTAAAATCCAAAAAAAGTTTTGAAGTAGTGGGAGCTTGCTGTATCTAAAATTCTATTTTTTGAGTATAGATACCATTTAATAGAACATCTGGTATTTGCATGAAAAAGGTACTACCTATGGGGTGGAAATTTTGCAGGTGCTTTGCAGGTGCCTGTAATTGGCCACCATTGGCATACAAGCCCCTCATAACTGCATCAGGATAAATAGGCACATGAAGGACGACCTAAGGATATGGCAGCAATTCCTGTGGACTTTCAGGGCACCTCTTGCTAGCAGGATCCAGAGATCACCAGCAATGATCTGGAACTATATATGGTTGCAGCAGCCTCAGTAGGTTTGGGAGCATTTTTGATGGCAGGTGCACCGATAGATGGCCAGAGGAGTGATAGGGGTCTCCAACCCTAAAATTCCTTACTTTCTTAAAGCTTTTTCCCAATCTTGGTATCTGTTTACTTGTGGGGTCACTGCTTTCAGAATAGGCGCATCATTTTTTTGTGCGATAATGCTAGTGTGGTAGCGGTAATTAACAAGCTGTCACCAGCATCTTCTCCAATCCTTGTCCTGCCGAGGGAGCTCATGCTGCAATGTTTAAAACATATCATTTGGTTTAGGGCTAGACACATAGCAGGGGTCAATAAATCCAGAGCTCTCCTGTTTCCAGTTCCATGACTTCTGGAAGCTATGACCTGGAGCCGAGAGGAAGGCTGGTTTCGCATAGTGCCAATTTACTGTCCGAAACTAATCCCTTACACGCAAGAGAGGGCAGACTTAGGATGACACTAGAACATTTGGAAAAACTTCAGCAGTGAGGTGTATCGGGTGGCACGGCAGAACACAACCTATATGTTTTATCCTTCCTATTTAGGCTATTGGATTGGGAGGATGTCACAAGACTTTTCCCAATTCGTAGGGCATTGAAAGTTTGGAAAAAGGAGCAGGTCACACAGTATATCAGGTGCCCAATCTCTTTCCACATGCTCTCAAGGATAATGGATACATTGCGTTTCACCTGCTCTTCCCAGTTTGAGTCCACACTGTTAAAGTTTGCCTTTAGCCTAACATTCTTTAGGGCCTTTACACATTGGGATACTATTTTCACCTTCAACCTAACATTCTTTAGGGCCTTTACACATTGGGATTATAGTTTCACCTTCAACCACATGAAAAGGGGGAATTCAGATGGGAGATGTTTCTCACAACGGGGAGTTGATTCATCTCATAATAAGGTTTTCTAAAACAGATCAAGCTGGGAAAGACAAAACAGTCACATTGAAGGGTTTTAGGGTCCCCTATGCCCAGTTAAGTCTTTCCATGACAATATGCAAATAAGCCCAGCAGGCACAGGCCCCCTGCTAAAACATGCTGATGGCAAATTCCTTTCTAATTTCTAGCCATTTTTAGAGCCTGCCTTTTAGCTCTGGATGTTCCTACACAGGCCTATGCCACACATTCTTTCCAGATTGGGGCAGCCACAGAGGCATTCCTGCAGGGCATGCCCGAACATAGGGTTAAATGGTAGATGGCAGTCAAATAGCTTTAAGACATACATCCAGCCATACCTCATGCATTAACTCTCAATTGTTTTTGTTTCCTAGCAGGTTGCCACCCCACTTTGATATGGGCCCTGGGCCACTCGTATATACAGTAAGCTGCGGAAATCTGTCCCTACGGATGAAATCTTGATTTGGACCCCTCCGTAGCAAGGGTTGGTTGGCGAGGTATCAGGGGCTTTACCTGGTGTAGTATATAGTTCCACACAGCCAATCTGATTTTGGACATAAAACAAGATTTAGCAAGATTTTTATTATGGTGGGGTTAATTTTTTTTTTTTTTGTTCAATGAATTTTTATTTATTTTTCAGTAAATCAAGATATAACAATAACCAGATAAACAATATATAACATATGGGGAAAAAAAATAAAATAAAATAAATATGGTTCTGGTTTCGACAATGAATAAATAACGTTTACGTATATTAGGGAAAATATGGGTATTGTCAACAGAGATGGAGAAAGATGGGACAGGACCAGGTTTAGGTGTACAATATTTTAGTTCATTTGGTGGTTATTGGAGTTATTAAATTTTTTTTAATAATTTTGAATAGTGAAGCACTAAATTCATTGATCACATATAATTCTTGAAACTGGTATTTATTTATTTAATTATTTATAAAACTTAATCTAGAAAATAAGCAGTGTGTTATGAAAAACACAGCTGTTGAATAGTAGTGGTTCATTAGGGAAGTCTGATTCCTATTTCTTCTTGCTTTGAGTCTTGTTGTCTGACCTTTTGCCTCTGACATTTTCTTTTCTTACTAATCTGTACAATCCACATTGCAGTTGTCAGAATAAGAAATATGCTCTCTAAACTTTTCTCCCTTACTAAATTTCCATATCACTTTTTTCCCCTTTAATGTCACAAATATTTGAAATGACTTCATAGTTAAGCAATATTATTATTATTTTGTCATGAGCTATATTAAGTCAGTTAAGGCATTAATACCGAGTGAGGGAAGATATTTTGCATGGATTATTTTACAACTAAATAGGATTGTTGCTCTGTTGCAAATTGCAAATCAAGGAGATGTGGGGTAAAATGAAGTTATGTAATTTTATGTAATTTTGGGTTCAACTGCAATTTCCTGGGGCCTGCGCCACTTTCTATTAAAGGCACAGGCAATGATTGTAAAATAAAAATGTGCTACATTGTAACAAACGCTTTTTAAATTTAGTCATTACCTATGCTCATGTGAGTACTGCATTATGGAAACTGTGAAGAAAGAGGAGCATGTAGGTACCGTATATACTCGAGTATAAACTGACCCGAGTATAAACCGGGGTACCTATTTTTAACTAAAAAAACTAGTAAAAGTGATTGACTCGAGTATAAACCGAGGGTAGAAAATATGAACACTACTGCCTTCTGATTCTGTATTGTTTTGAGGCTGTACAACTGTATGGGAATTCTCCTATGCTTTCCTACCTTATACCCCATTTTTCACACTTTCCTCTTTATTCTGTCCCTCACTCCTCACACTGACCCCATCCTCCTTTTCTCATTATGGGTCCCCCATCTGTTCCTTTTCCTCCCTGCACCCCTTTTAAAGACTCATTAATTTCAGCTTATGCTCCCTCCTGAAAGAAAAATGGTAATGGTGAGAAGAGCCACAATCAGTTCTGCTATCTGCTGCCTGTAAAACTATCTTACCCATGCTCCTCTCCTGGAAGTCACTGCTTAGCTGTTCTTAAACAGAGTAGTGCTGCTCCTTATCTGGCTGTTCCCTGCTCTGCCTCTCCCCCTCCCATGCAATGGCTGTTCCCTGCTCTGCCTCTCCTGTCCAGTGGCTGTTCCCTACTCTGCCTCTCTCCCTCCTGAACAATTGCTGGATCACGGAACTTCACAGAGGAGAGGGAAATACTGCCACCCCTCCTTACCAAGTCTGCAGCCAGTCCAGCACCCGGTTTCACGGAGGACCAGCACCAATTAGCAGTTTCTGGACAGGCTGATCATCCCTCCCTCTCCTCTTGCAGGTATTCGCACCACAGACTACCAGGGAGTTTTTGTTCTTTTAGCAGATGCTGTCCCTGGACTGTCAGAGCGACTGACCCGAGTATAAACCGAGGTCGGCTTTTCAGGCTGATTTTACAGCCTGAAAAACTCGGTTTATACTCGAGTATATACGGTAAGTATTACATCAGGCTGCATATGTTTTTAGTAGTAGAATAATATGAAAATGTGCTATGTGTCTTCTTGCACATCCAAACAGGCAAAAAAAGTGTCTGTATTAGTCTTTCTTATGTGTTACTGTACAGGTAATATACAGTTGGTGGCCCTCCAGTTATATATGAACTGCATTACAAACCAAGCAAATATGTATAGACAAAGAGAAATTGAGATATTGCGTTACATAGCAACAAACCAGTTTTTTGGATGGTGTGAGGCTGAGGCCACACTGCAACGCACAGGAATCGCGCACAAAATCGTGAGCATTATCGCACGTGATTGTGTGCGCTTTTCTTGTGCATTCGTGTTTTCCATTCGCGTTTTCACCATTTCACATTATGGAAACGCTGCGTTAACGCACCAAAAATGGTGAACGCATGCGTTACCAAAACGCGAACGTATGGGCAATCGCATGCGCATCGGAAATCGGAATTTCCATTTTAGCGAAAATCGCAGGCGCAATTGTGAGAGCGAAACGCATGCGCAAATGCGCGAAAAACGCGCTAGTGTGGCCTAGCCCTTAATGGGGTTTTTAAAAGACTTGGCTTTTGGGAATACACAGTTGGTGTACTATTATATATCTATGTATTTTCACGATTCTTTTTTTACGTGTGCACCAATGGACATTGGACAATAAAAGTATCAGATTTATTTCTTTGGACATTGTCACGCAGCACTTTAACAATATGAACTTTTACTGTTGATTACTATACATGTATCGGTAAACACAGGGATTTTTTTACGATTAGCACTCAATTTACACATTATTGCACTTTATACTTATTATAAGTACATATTCTTATTTATAGATTGATTCATTAATTTCGGGATGAATATTTGATTTTGTAGATTGAGGGGTCTGTTAGTTTATCGTATCACAATAAATATAGATAGATTTTGTTTATATTTAAAGGGCATCTATAGTGAGTAATTTTTTTTTCTTTCTTTCCATGTGTTCTATAATTCCCCACAACCCCCAGAGTGTCTTCTTTTTTTTCAGATTCCCTCTCTGTCCTGAGATACACCAGTTAGAAGAATACGTGATTGCATTCCTCTACTTCTACTTGGACTGTCAATCAAATCCATGTGATGTGATTCCCCCTCCCTGCTCTGTAATAATCATAGAGATAAGAGCATTAGCAGAGGGAGAGAGGTAGCTTTAATAGTAGATATGTGGATATGAATATTGAGTTTTAATATAATAAATTGAATCTAGGAACTTGATATTTATCGCTCTATATTGTTTTATTAGTTGTGCGAATTAAACACAAACCTAAAACATATGGGGACAGAAATAAAACCATATATTGTATATTATGAGAAATCAAACCTTAATTTTTTTTATAACAAAAAAAGAATTTATAAATATATTTCAATAATGTTTTTATTAAAAAAGCAATTAACTAGTAACCAAAACAGATAGGACACATTAGCATTTTATAGCTGAAAAGCTTCCTGGAAAGAATCCTTAAAGGGTATGTCCACCTTAAAATCTTTTATGTAATGTAGCTTGCCCCCTCCTAACCCTAATCGCATGGCGTGTTTGTAAAAAAAAACTTGGGATCCTGCGGCCTCAGACTCCAATGCAACTTCCTGCAACAGTTTTGGGGGTGAACATGCCCTTTAAGGAAAATGTATCCTATATAATAAAAACTTAACTGCTGCATCCGTGCTGCTGTCCGTGTGTGTGTGTGTCACTGCATTTCCTATTGACTCACCACTTGATTTGGGACACTGAGGGGGGACTCTGGACTTGGGACACTAAGAGGGGACTCTGGCCATGGGACACTAAGAGTGGACTCTGGCCTTGGGACACTAAGAGGGGACTCTGGCCTTGGGACATTGAGATGGTGGCTATGGCCTCGGGACACTAAGGGGGGACTCTGGGCTTCTAGTGCCCATTATTGTAATGGGCTAAATGTCTAGTTACACTTAATAAATAAACAGGCAGTGGTTTAATTTCTTAGACTCGGTCTAAAGTTTTATACCTTAAACTTGATTGAATGTATACAGTGAATTTACTTAATGCTGAAAAATATTTTAGTGTTTGTATTGCTCAATTTTTAAAGAAGAACTAAACACTTTTTAAATCCTAATGTGAAAGCTTTTCTCCATAGAACACCTTTATATTGTTCGATTCTTCTCTAGTAAGTTGCATTTAGTACAGTTGCTTAGTTAGATTCTGTAACAAAGAAGTATTCCATGTTGTTGCCAGTACAACTCATAGCCCACGTTGGCTGACCCCAGTATTCACTGTCTCTCTGCACAGAGTTTCTAATGAAAGATAAAGTTTCTAAATGTACCTG
Source organism: Hymenochirus boettgeri (assembly GCA_019447015.1). Lineage (NCBI taxonomy): Eukaryota > Metazoa > Chordata > Amphibia > Anura > Pipidae > Hymenochirus > Hymenochirus boettgeri. The sequence continues at coordinate 177,029,871 of CM033476.1, forward strand.
GACTCCTTGTTGAGTTACTGGTGGCGCACCATGTAAATACCCGGAAGTCACAAGTTCAAATCCCTTAGTTTACTTATGAAACAATACAACATAGTCTACTGCCCAAGTTTATTTCATTTTTTGTTTGTTTGTTTCCTTCATGTTTCTAGAAATTTGTACATATGTACAAACTTTATATATAGCAGCTCAGTTTTTTTTTATTTATCAACAAGCGTGAATTGCGTGAGATTTTATTTATCAACCAGCATTCCTGGAGCAATACAAAATAATCAACTGACATTTACTGAAATGTACTTGCTTTTCTGCATGTTTTGTGGGGGCGCAGTGCTAAAGTGTTGGGTTACGAATCAAACAGACCATTGGGACACAGGTTCAATTCCCCAGAAAAACTTTTTTTGGGGGGAGGGGGTTCTAATATGTTTCTAGCAAAAGATAAAGATTCTACATGTACAGATATCCCTACTAGTAGCCCTTGTAGGAGAAAAGTAGAAAGCTTACTTTCTACTTTCAACATAGAAGGTTGCAGGTTTGATTCCCCATACTTAATTTTATTTTTTACTCAAATGTTAATATTCTGTTTCTTACTTTTCTGCTATCAAAGAAATACCATATATACTCGAGTATAAACCATCCCGAATATAAACCGAGGTACTTACTTTTAACTGATAAACTAGGAAAACTTCTTGACTTGAGTATAAACCGAGGGTTGATTTTCTCCCATAGGCAGCCCCATAGATAGTTCCACAGACAGTCCCATAGAAAGTCCCATACACAGCCCCATAAAAAGTCACATACACAGTCCCATAGAAAGTCCCATACACAGCCCCATAGAAAGTCCGATACACAGCCCCATAGAAATTCCCATACACAGACCCATAGAAAGTCCAATACACAGCCACCATAGAAAGTCCCATACACAGCCCCATAGAAAGTCCCATACACAACCCCTTAGAAAGTCCCATACACTGCCCCATAGAAAGTCCAATACACAGCCCCATAGAAAATCCCATACACAGCCCCATAGAAAGTCCCATACACAGCTCCATAGAAAGTCCATAGAAAGTTCCATACACAGCCCCATAGAAAGTCCCATATTAAAGGTTAAAAAAATCGGTTTATACTCGAGTTTATATGGTAAACTGCAAAGATTACTTTTCTTTTTTTTTGTATAAAAAGCTAAGGAATTTATTATTGTTAGGGGCAGGAGCATTTGTAATGTGTTTACACAAAAACTGCACTGAAATCTGTGTTTTGTGTCAGAGGGAGGAATGGTCTCAGAGCTGTAGCATGATTGGCTGTCAGCTTCCAGGAATCAAGGCTACAGCTTCCTGTAAAGTGTGCTGGGTGTTCCCAACTAAGGTGAATTATGGGAGCTGACCCCTAGTACCCACAGGTTAATTTCATAAAACCCCAAAAACTAAAGCCCGAAAAACTGGTTTAAACTTGCTGTAATGTCCCATCTGGTTCCAGTCAAAAATGCACATTATATCACAGCATCTACCCAGTTTTCACTATATTTTCACACCACTAGCCCTTGTACTGTAGATATGCTTACATGGCAGTTAACTGTGTGTGCAGAGACAACTGCAATACAAGTTTTTTTTTTTGTTTTTTTTTTGAATTGCACAATCACCCATGTCCTTATTACAGTGATACCCTGGAAAATGTGGTTTACAGTGTTAGCCAGTCAAAATGTTTAAAGGGTAACCCTTTTGAAATAAAATATAGCAAAAGTGGTATGAAGGTAATACGTTTATTGGCTAACTAAGATAATCATAACAAGCTTTCAGGACATTCTAGTTCCTTTACCAAGCTTATTACCTAATCAGGTTGATAAAGGAGCTAGAATGTTCTGAAAGCTTGCTATGATTATCTTAGTTAGCCAATAAAGGTATTACCTTCATACCACTTTTGTTATTTTTTTATTTCAAAAGGGTTACCCTGTAAACAGCGATACCCTGCAATGCTATTTTAAAGACACACTTCCCCTACTTTTTATATTTATTGGTTAATAAGTGTGAGTGTGGCCTACTTCCCCAACAAATACAGTCAGGGCCGTTTCTAGCCATTTTAGTGCCCTAGGCGTCCTCCCACCTATGTGCCCCCCCCACATACACACACACACAAAAACTTGGCCTGTCAAACTACAGCTGGGTTTCCTCCTTCTGCTTCTGACACCGTCTACTTCGACTGTTCTTTATAGTGGAACTGTTTTACTAGTTGGTAAGAGGCACACGCTGTACTTTTGTATGAATGCAGTGACACTGGCCATAAATGAAATACTGATTGGAAGGACAGGACAGGTTTCAGTGGATGTGCGGTATGTGGCACCAGTGTTCTCCATAGAAATTGTTTCCAGATGGGTAGGGCAAAACAGGGAAATTTGGTGAGAGCTAAGATGTTTAACTCTTTCAGTGCTTTTCCAAGAATATTGCCATTAATAATTTCAGTGCTAGCAGAACCTTACCATTAACCCTTAAGTGCCAGCAGACCTTACTATTAATACTTTCAGTGCCAGCACCTTTCCAGAGAATTGCTATTAACCCTTCGGTGCCAGCAGACTTCCCCGTAGTATTGCCATTAACACTTTCAGTGCCAGAAGAGTATTACCATGAACCATATAATGCCAACAGACTTTCCTATTAATACTTGCAGTGCCAGCAGAATATTATCTTTAACCCTTCCACCTGCCAGTATTGACATGATATACAGTATGTACCTGCTTTCCATGTCTCCTCCATTGAATTGTTCGCTCCTCACCCACTCTAAGTTCTAATTGGAGAGTTGGATGGAAGGAAGAAAGGCAGGGATTGGGATCTCATGGCTGCTAGTCCCAGGGTCACTGATATAAAGTCTGCTGCAGCTTTTACCTGGTATTTTAGAACTGTTCTCCTCGGTACTATAAGCGGAGCTAATTCTCCCCCCTCCTTACTTCACCTTCAGTTCATTTGCAAATTACAACATTTGTTGCTATGTAGAGTGTGTGGAGTTCAGGCTCTGTACTAGATACAATGTTGCAGGTTACAGCTGAACAAGGAAAGCAGATCTAACACAGCAAGTAAAAGCTGACAGGGAGATGCTAGTGAGACGAACAGGCGCCCTGGATCAACATAGGTGCTCTAGTTCATAGGTGCCTAGGTGGTCTATGCCTAAAAACAGCCCTGAATACAGTATATATGAATAATCTATGGAGTTGTAGCCTCTGTTTTCTAAATTGTCATAAAATGAGCTGAAGCACTTAGAACCATATAACAAACAGAAAACAATGTGAGAACAGCATGCAGGCAAGTATGTTTTGCTTTTTACATTCAGCAGGGCAAAAAATTTACAATTTTAAAACATGGAAGGTAAAGGAATATTTATTATTATATCTCTGCGTCTGAGGTTAATATATTTTGCTTTATTTGCCCAAAGCAAAAGAAAAATAGAAAAACAACAGAGGTATGAGACTGTGGGTTTTCAAATTTCAGGAATTAATTGCATAAAGAGAAGGATCAGGTAAATTCCCCAGAGAACCGGTCTACAGGGATTATCTATGCCTGGGCTAACACAAAGTGTCTTAATCACAACTGAAAACAGGTTAATTGATTTTTTGACAGCAGGTCTAAAAAAATGAAAAGCACAAAATGTATGCAACTAAATGTTAAATAACCAATGTCAATACAAATGATACCAGCCCTTTAAAAAAAAAGAAGAAGAAAAGGGGGGACATTCAAGTGCCTTCCTTGACAACTCAGTCCCTATTGGCTGATTGCAATAAATTAACACCTGTAATGCTGAATCATATAATGGAGCAGGTACCCCGAATTTTTGCAGAGGCAAAGTGGAAATTAAGTCAACATGATGTCAGAGGACTTTACCTGAAATCAGCAACTTCCCCCTTTTTCGACCCAGTTATGCCCTGGTGTTATAGTGAATTACGATTAGCTGCTAATTGCAGTTCACTTCCTGCTACAATAAGCAGAGGCTTACAATAGTATTTGTGATTTTTTTTTTTTTTTTGCAATAAAGCATAATGTGGCTTATGGCTGGGAGACAGGATGGGCTGTGGGGAGGGGTTCAGGGGGGTCATCCCAGAAATCAAAATTGCCAGAGTGGGATGTCCATACAATGGAAATAAAAATTCTACACAAACTACAAAATGGCAAGGTTTTATATATTATTATTAATAATAATAATACAAATAAATCCTATGAGAACCTGTTCCTTTATATACGTTTTCATACAGATCTAGTTGAAAATTATGCTTCAGAGCACTTTTTAATAACTGATAACTGCTTTTATTTCAGTATTAAATCCTTGGTATACCTGCCTGGCTTTACCACTAAGCAAAAGGCTAAGGACTTGCAAGCAAGCACATTCATCCCAACCATTAATAGTGGCTGCCAATTCAAATTGTTCTAGCCAATCTGTCCACTCCCTAGTTACCCTATCAAATGGATCAGGTTTAAAAATAGGTTTGGCAATTAGGCCTGGTAGAGCTACTAAGTCTAATAAGGGCGTTTTATCTGTAGGTACAAGGACAGGAGGATTTAAATCAATACTTTCAGTAGCAACCTCCATAGCTCAATACAAAGAACAAATATACAGAAATAACAGGGAGAAAAAATGGTATTACCAGCTCTGCTGCCACCAATTTGTACCAGATCATTGCTTAATGGAATGATTATGGGTAGTATGGCACACAGTTGGTTACTCTTGTGATCTGGCAAAAAGCAGACAGTGCACTAAATTTATTTAAGCAAGATAAATCAGTTTTAATTACATTTAACAGTAAGTTTTGCAATGATTTAATAACAAAACAGTTTCCCCACATGTGCATTAATGGAGTAGTCCCTGCCTATGGTGCACCACTTTGAATATTGACCATGCCTGTATATTATGTGTCCTTGTAAGTTGGTGCACACTCATCTGTTGCCTTAGAGTTTGTATCCAATAAGGTAAATTGTCTGTCCAATTATCTGTCCTCCTAACAGGTGGTAACAGGATCGAATACACAGGATCTTGTGTTGCATTCAATCAGGACATCACACTGTGCAAGGGATCACTCCAAACAGATGAGTCCCTTCAGGAGCACATAACAAACACTTCTATACCTCTTTTCACTTTCTCTTCTCCTAGCCATAGAGAGCAGAGATGTCTTGTCTTTTATTACTCACTGACACCACCTGCAGGCTGGAGGTGGTATATAAGGAGCCTTGGTGTATATGTCCAATGCAATACACATCACGTCCTGTGTAGCATACAGAAACTTTTTTTGAATTGGCTATGACTGCCACATGTTTTAAAAACAGCACATCATTGGATTCTACACTGACATTACCACTTCCTTTTTGTATTCACATGGAGACCTCTGAGAAATCACAGGGGTGTGGTTTAACCACCCATTTTGACTATCCCATATTAAAATAGAATCTTAGTCTGTAAGTAAGTTTATGTATTTTGTACAAGTTGTATATTTTATCTTGTACCTAATATAAGTCAGTGCTATACTTAATATACATTTATTGATGGCCATTTAAATGCTAATAGTGAGATAGTACACACATACATATACACCTTTCCTATGTAATATCCTATACCCCCACCTCATTGGTAGCTCATAAAAACTCAATGCAATCTCCTATAAAGACATAATTATATTTATATTATATATGTAAGTCACATTTATATTAAATATGTGTCTTGGAGCTTGAAAAATATGTTTCATTAAAGCCTTTGAAAAAGTCCCTAGAGTGAACCATTTCTTTATGTGACCTTGGATACTCTTATTAAGGTTGCACCTGGGCCATTTAAGAAGTGGTAAAGCGAGTGCCCATTTTATTTAAATATTTCATTTATAAAAAAAAAAAAACCTAATATATATATATATATATATATATATATATATACAGTAGATTTCAAAGGAAGGAGCACTCATGGGTCTTGTTGCAAATCCAGTGATTACTTTTATTGTATCAACGCGTTTCGGCCTTGGTGTTGGCCATCCTCAGGATGCCAGGATTATATATATATATATATATATAAAGTAATGGATAATGCCGCACTCCTTTTATCAGAGATTCAGGTGCAGGTGTTCGGCAGGACCGTAGCTATCAGGTCCCTGCTGTATATAGATAATATAATACACCGCACTCAATTCAGTCCATGCAATAATCTTTTATTATGAGGCTCGCTGTATATCTGGGTGACGTTTCGGGAACCACATGTCCCCTTTCTCAAGCCCACAGTGTCACGGCCATATCATAACACAAAACAGTAAGTAACACACATCAATAGTACTTCCTATATATACTCTTCCCAGGTGTATCCACCCTCCGTTGAACCAATCACATATTAGATAATAGAATAGGTGTAGAAGTATACACAATCACATTCAGGTATAACCTTAACATCATCCACAGGACTCCAGGAGTTTGTGTCACGGCTGAAAGGTTTTAACAAGTTACCGGGTGAGAGGGATTTTAAAACGAAGGACTCAGATAAGGAATTTACGACCAGTAAATGTCGGTGTCTTATATTAATGTTTTTTATTGTAGGGTTTGACAGGGAAAGTGTTTTTTAAAGGGGAAGGAACACAAAATGAAAAGGGAGCCAGGAATTCCTGAGAAAAGGAGAAAAGAATGATATCAGCTGGTTAGGAATTTAGTAAAGAGACTAGTCTGTAAATTCAATTTTGAAACTTATATATTATAAGAAATAATACGCCCCATTACAGTGTAATATAAGGTTTATAAAGTAACCTCGGAGTTCCCCGTCCTGTATAAAAGCACTCGACCTTCGGTCTCGTGCTTTTATATGGCCAGGAAACTCCTCAGTGACTTTATATTCTTATATTACACTGTAAGGGGCGCATTATCCCTTATATATTATAATTTCATTTTTTATGTCTATAAAAATAAGAAACAATTAGTATGTAAAGTGGATAAAAGACATGGCTGCAATGAAGTCACATTAAATAAGGAAAACTAATTAGAATAGTCTCCATTTTTTTACATTAGGCTTCATGTTACAAGATTTGCCTTCTTTGACCGAGTCCTACTTGAAACTAATAAAATACAAATATCACATTGATTTTTAATAAATTAGAGGGTTATTCAATTAAAGCTCTTATCATTTAAAATGGTGCTAATTTTGCCCCAGGCAATCAGATGTTAGCTTTTAAATGTTACATAAGTTCTGATTGGTTGGGGCAAAATTAGCACCATTTTAAACGATAAGAACTTTTATTGAATCTCCCTGACAGTGTTTAGTGTTAGAAACACACTATGTACACTTATCAATTAAAATAAAACATTCACATACACATAAATACGTCCTCATCATACTAGCTCTAAAACCAGATCAGTAGCACTTCCGCTAAATGTAGTTATAAACTAGCCTAATTGGAGTGCTTCCACAATCCTTGTATTGTATGTATTTATTAGGAAGCCTGGTCAAGCTTCCATGTAGTTATAGCACCCCCAACATGCCCCTTTTATGGGAGGTCCTATACCTTTAATATAAAGCACTGGGTGGATGGCCTCATTTTAAAAAGTCAAAGGGCTGGGGTGAATGTTATATGGATCCAGTGCACAATTATGAGAATGCAAAAGTTTGCTAAGTAAAAGAAATTTAAAAAGGTTAGAAGTTAGGACCTTACAGACTGGGGTTACCTTGGCATGGTTGGAAGGCTTTTCATTCATGTGATCACATGGCCTTGGTTTAATGGCCTTTATCAAGATACCTTCTGTTATAAGAAGGTGTTTCTCCATATTTAACAAAACTAACATGGTGCTTGGGGTTGGGCTGGGGTGCCCTACACTACAGAAAATGTTAGTTTGGGGGGTGGATATACCCTTAAATGCAGGCATATGAGTGGTAATTACTGAGCATTTCAAAATGATATGTTGTTTTGTTACAAGAACATATAGATTAACAATAAATGAACTATAGTATATCACTTGACCCCTACCTTCATAACAGTAGTATTTTATTCTGTATCGTTGTAGAAATCAGTGAACTTGTTAGGAACTTATTGCATTAGGTCCATTTTTGGGGCCTTTTTAATGTCATTACACTTTATTGGGTATAACTATTCTTATTCTACTGGAAAATGTGATAACAACTCAATGGGAGTTTGATTCCCTAGAAACAATGTTTGGCACACAACAGGAATCTGAACACTACAAAACATGATTTCCAAAGTCGGATTCCCCTGTTGGATAACTAACATCTACAAGAAATAAAAGAATAAATATATGAAGTGTGTAAAGATAATAGAATAAAAATCTTTTTTAAAAATGCACAAATAATAACAATATGTTATCATGGATCTTGTGCTGAAACGTAAATGTATATTGATAATACGAATTGCAACAAAAACAATTTTGATTATATTGCTGTGCGGGTGTTTTAACTTACAAATGATGTATGCTTAAAGCAAAAAAGGAAATCAAGGAAAGACAAAAGCATGCTCTATATCAAAAATAGATATACGGCTTAAGAAATTCCCACAGGCGTAGAGCCATCTGAAATGTCATGTTTGTATTTGGTTAAATTTGTTTTTCTTTATTTCTTTTTTTCTCCACTTTTTTCCCAGGGAGAATATGGAAATAAATTGGTTCCCTAGATATATTTCACCTCCTTGTGGAATTTATTTAGGGATACAGGTTATTATGCAATTATTTCACACACCAAAAAGCAGAACAACCCTGTCTTCTATTTAAAGTATCCTATTCTCTATTGCAGGATACTCAGATGGCCTTGTAAATTAGCAGTAGAAAGAAAGTTGCTTTAGCAGATTCAGAAAAAATACATTATCTCATCTTAAAGCACAGTGCAGTGAAATTTATACTTTTGTCTTTGTTGCTAAATATTAATCACTAGAGGATTTCTATTCATTATGTGTTTCCTGTAGAGTAATAGGCGCTCTTAAAATGTCCATTTGCTGTTCCAAGTACTGTAAGAGCTAAAAGTAGAGATGTTTGAAACAGATGTTGAGTTTCGTTCTGTTTTCGAAATTTTGAAATTTTCAGAAAGTTCAAAAATTCAAGTTTCGATTTTTGAAAATCGTCTACTTTCTGTTTTCGATGATTGTCTACTTTCGATTTTAAATTTTCAAAAATCGGCTACTTTGATTTTAGAAAATAGTCTATTTTTGATGATTGTCTACTTTCGATTTTAAATTTTTTAAAATTGTCTAATTTTGATTTTCGAAAATCATCTAATTTTGATTTTCGAAAATCATCTACTTTCGATTTTCGAAAATCGTCCATTTTCAATGATTGTCTATTTTCGGTTTTAAATTTTTGAAAATCGTCTACTTTCGTTTTTTGAATTTCAATGATTGTCTACTTTGTTTTTCGATAAAAATTGAAAGTTCAAAAAGTCTGGGTTCTGTGAAATTCGGGAGTTTCAAAAGTTTCGTCGGGACTTCAAAACCCTCAGATTCGTTTCGAAACTGGGTTCTATTCGAACCCACAGTACATCTCTAGCTAAAAGGAAAGAGTAGTTATAAATTTTTATTTGCATAGAAAAATTATGGAATGAACTAGGAAAGACCCACAAACTATAAATTATAGTGGGATATTCTATGTTGTGATATTATTGTTATGTTATGTCTGGATGTGGGTTGTATTGTACAGCAAACTTTTCTGTAAATGCAAATGCATAATGGTAAGCTTGAATGTGCTCATTATTGATCAATTAACATGCCTGGTACTGCATTTTATTGCATATGAATGCAGATACAGTGAGCCTAAGGAAAGCTGTAAGTTAAGGTCTTTTAAGCTTTATACACACGTTATCGCACCACGCATGATGTATAAGACTGCTCATTGTGGCCAACATATGTGGGTGCTTGGTTGCCCGATTCACCAGACTACTGAAATTTTTGGAAAGATTTAACCCTTCAAGCCTTAATCAATTTTGATTGAACTATACAGGGGCATGTTGGGGCCTAGACTTTTATAATACACTTGACAAAGGGTATACTTTCCCAAAACATGTTGTGTAGACTGCAATAAATCAACTATTTGGATTCAGCTTCGACTCCCTGATCTCTATCCTTTATTTGTATATATGATTATTGGTGCCTGGAGAGGAGCACTACTTAGAGATGCGGAGTGTACCTGCCTCCCTGTTGTCTGGACCTTTTCTGTATGATTGTCAACTTTAAAGGGTAACTGTGATCATGATGCCTCTATCTTCTTTGCATCATAACTTGAAGGCCAGTAAAGTTACACCTCCTGGACTGCCCTGTCTCTGTGACAGGCACATGATGAGTTGTTTAAACCTCCCTCCCATCAAAATATGAGTTAAAATTGTAAAATTAATTTGCTAATTACATAATATTTTTAAAAAATTTCTATTCTATTTTATTAAATAAATAGAAAATTCTAATAAACTAACTGTCAGTTTTAGTGAGATATGCAGGTTCTATAAATGTTCCAAAACATGGAATCCTACTGTCTTCAATATGGACAGATTGTTGTTAGGTAGGCAGACATTAATCTTCACTATTAGCTATATGCAACCTTTCTGAACCCATAATAAGTATCCATCTGTTCATCTGAATTTGTAAGCATATTCTCTGACACATTGCCCATTTCATAAAAGGCTGTCTTTATTTATTTATTTTTATTTTCCAAGATGCATTTTACAGACTCCATGACTGTTTCTAGCACTGAGAATGATGCTTAGAAAAGGAAATATAAAATGATGGGTTTTTTTGTTTTTTTACTCCTTCATTCAACACTCACAATATTCTAAGATCACTTTAGAAGAAGCCTGTATGGAGTATAATGTCCCTTGAGAACCCAGGGGACCAACACTAATACTCTAATACAAGAGAGGGAGAGCAAGAAATACAGCAGATGGCAGTGGTAGGGCACTCTATTATTAGAAAAGAAGAGTTTGTAGTAATCCATGGCCTATTTGTCCTATGAAATAGGACAGCCACCTAGCAATAGCTGATGGACAGAGGCAGCTGCCACCACTGATAGCAATTGAGCACACAGGTCCACAGGAAGCAGATGGCTATCACTTAGCATAATAATTCTAAGGAGAATGAAGCAGATGCAATATAACGTTCAACTTGTTTATTTTAAGGTAACAAGGCAGGAATAAAGATAACAAGGAACATGAGTACTAAAACAGTTTCTGCTATTTCTTAAGCTTACATCATATCAAAAAGTATAACAAGGATGATCCCCATGAAAGACTGAAGTCCTTAACTTGTCAGACTCTGATGGAGGGCTTGGTTCTGATAACGCTGAAACCTCACATGTCCTAGAGAAATGAATATATTAAGTTACTTGATATGTAATAAAGTGTCAATTTCATCTATACAGTCTAACATATTACATATTTGTTTTGACTTCCTCCCCCCTCATCATTTAAAAAAAAAATCTTACCAGGAATATAAGGGAGGGAAGGGTCGGGTGCTGTTACTAGGTGGCTGTCCTATTATCATAGATCAGAGCCAGCCACCTAGCAACAGCTAATGGGCAGAGTTGCACACACCTGGTTGTCGCCTTCACAAGAGTATTTTACAAATATCCTGTCAAATGACCATCTAGCTGCTTTACGAATAGTGTGTAAAGTTGGCCCTTTCGAAAATGCATTACTAGATGCAGCAATTCTTAGGGAATAAAGGCAGAATATTGATACATCTATCACTGCTGCAACTATTGCTTGTAGTAGCCAGTCTATACTGTAAATGTTTTGAAGCAAGCTGATTTAAATAGTACAAATAACGGTGTAATGTTGCCTAGGTCTCTGGCCGACAATTGTACATATTGTTTTAAATCGGAACCTTAACATAAAGGGGATTATGCATGCTGGGAGGGGGGGTGCATTAAGGGGAGGTAGATCTGGAGATTTTTCTGTGGAAAAGAGAGAGCGTCCACCCTCCATTCATTCCTGGATTGCTTCCTGTTTGATTTAGAGACATCAGCACAAACAAAGTATTGGGTTATCATCGCAAAAGGGATGGTTTTAAACAAACCACAGAAAGACTTACCTGATGGGTGGACAAGACACTGCCTGGGAGCAGTGTCTAGGGCGTCTACGCACAAGGCACTCAATCTAGTTTCCCTCATTCTGTTGATGTACGCAACCAATGTCCGGTTGCCCAGCAGTACTAGGAATATTTTGCTGAACAGTTTATGTAACCAAGTTCTGAATGACCGCTCTCATCTCTCTAATGAGTTTCTATGTAAGGTGCATTCTTGCTGGGAACAGCCAGTGACCTTTTATGATGTATAGGCCCCCTACCCTTGAAGGGAAGCGTCTGTAGTAATAATAAGGTCTGACGACTCTTGTCTGAATGGACAAGGACAAACGTTTTCCCTTGCACGAAGCATACTCTGAGGGAAAGAAGCCAATGGGGTATGGGAAAAGCCTAAATATTTATGTTTGTAGTCAATGTCATTTGTAAAGATAAAACACAGAGATTTGTTTAGTTTAAAAAAAAATATATAAACAATAATAATAACAAACATGGTGGTATATATGGTGGTATAGTGGTGATACTTAGTCAGAGCTTGTCAGAAAGATCTGCCGCAGAACCGCCTGATTAGTGGTGCAAAAGGTGGTGTTTTATACAACTCAATCACAGATAAAATTTAATATATAAATGTGATACTTGCCTTGGACATTCTGCTGGATGTCCTGGATGTAGTTCCGTCTCTGCTGTTTGAGGTCTGACCACCTCTTTTGGAGCAGAGAGGTGGTCAGATCAATGCGAAACTGCGTCCGCAGTTTCGCCTGCAGGTGGCGCATTATGCGCTGTTTGCGCTCTTTAATGTTGGGGGTGCCGATTGGACTACACCCACTTTCCAGGCTCGATTTTAGATCCTGGATTGCATATAGAAGTCAATGGGAAGAAGGGAATTATAACCGAATGTCGAAATCGAATCCGTGAGTAAAATGTACATGGTATCTAGGTGCGAACGCGAGCATGGAATCCGCGATAAAATGTCCATGGTATCTAGGCGCGAACGCGAATCCGCGAGTAAAGGGTCCATTGAAACCTATATACGAGCATCAAATCCGCGAGTAAAATGTACATGTATTTAGGCGCGAACGCGAATCCGCGAGTAAAGTCTCCATTACAGCCTATACGCGAGCATCAAATCTGCGAGTAAAATGTCCATGTTACCTCGAACGTTCGAACGCGAAAGCGTGAAAGTAGTGCGCGTGAGAGTAAAATCGATCTTACGAAAGTCCTGGATATTGGAACATGCTCCTCAGACAATTTCCCAGGTCCCACAGCCATTTACATTAAGTTACCATTAATATTTTAGTTGTATTTGACTCGAACTTTTCGAACTATTTGCCTCCCATAGACTTTAATGGGTCCGTTTTCGAACTTTCAAACTTTCGAACTTTCCCAATAGTTTGAAAGTTCGAAAACGGACCGAACTGTCAATAGTTCAACCCTCTCTACCGGTGAACAGATAAATGTTGTTGGACTTTTAATATTGAATGACTTGCATTGGCTGTGCCGTTGTCTTTTATGATACCAGAACAGCTGGCAGAAAAAAGTAGGTAAAAGTTGCGCAAACCAATATTGAATTGGTGGAACCCTTAAGCCCCAAAAGGCCCACTTCTGAGTGCCGCAAGGGCCCTTACAAGAGCCAGGGAGAAGGGGTCCCGGTTCAAGCTGTGGGACCACCTAAGCCCCAAAGGGCCCTTCTCAGGGCAGCAAGGGCCACAAGGGCACTTTTAAGTACCAGGTAAGGGGGGTCCCAGTTCGAGCTGTGGGACTCCTTAAGCCCCAAAAGGCACCTTTCAGTGTCCCTGCTGGCGGGTCCCTCCACCATCACCCCCAGTAGGCTCCTCCCTTCCCCCCTGTAAGCGTACAGGGCAGGGGGATGGAAGGAGCTGCTGGGAAGGGGTTGTGCGCCGCACATTCCTTTCCCAGCATCCCCTCCCAGACCCCTGCTCCATTACACTAAGTACATTATCGCGGCAAAGAGAGCTCAAATTACCAACTGGTAAAGCCACATTTGGAATATGTGGTACAGTTTTGAATCCTGTATACAGAAAGAACATCTTGGAATTGGAAAGAGTTCCATGAAGGGCAAGGGGGAGCTAAAGATTAAACAAGTTACAATTAGGCCCACTAGAGAAAAGGCTCTTGCTTGGAGATATGATCACAAATACATGAATGGGCCATACAATAGTCTATCTGGTGCCAATAGAACATGTCATTAAAGGATAACTATATGCTATAAATAATAAACAAAATTGGTTAGGCACCAGATACTAAATATTGAAATTAACTAGGCTCATACCCTTGGAAGTGCTACAGGTGCAACCATCCATGAAGACTTGACAATGAAAAGATAAAGAGACAAAGCATGGATAACAATGGGCACACTGAACACAATCATGGGTAATATCATAAAAAATAACTTTTATTAGAGCCAGTTAAAAATATATTAGAAAATCAATAAAGTGCATGATCACAATCAGAAAACAAGATTAAAAACATCCCATCAATCCCATAAACCTATTAGCAATATACCGGTATATTGAGAACATAAAGTGCTAATACACAACAATGGATCAAACCCTAGGGACACACAAAAATACGTGATTTGGGCAGTGTCAGCAATGAAGCATAAACTAAAGTGCGATACCAGATATACGATACCAGGGGTCCGGTACAAATGCTACGGAGGGATCATGGGCAATTAGAACGATCCGCCAGGCGTGTTTCGTCCGCAGCCGCGGACTTCCTCAATGGTGCATGTGGAGTGCGTCATCAGATCGTGACCATGCCTCATAAATACAGATGTCACGCGAGCATGTGACTCTCGCGAGACTAACAATGAACCATCGCGGCCATATTGGATTAAGGAAGAAGCGAGAGTGCGGGAGACCACCCCAGAATGAGGGTGACTCCCGGACGATCCGGCAGGGGTGGGATACCTGTGAAATGCAACACTGAAACTAGCTCTCCTTACTGAACATTCACTATCTGTATTGACTCCAAAACCCACCCCAATATCTGATTGGTCCAAGATCCAAGATCCAATCAAATTTAAGATTGTATCTAGACCAATCAGATTTTGGGGGTTTGTTTATGAGACACTATAAAACGGCATGAACTCTTCAGACAAGCTCAGTTTCTAAGCAGCAGTTAAACTAGCAGGTCTTGCCTTTGTATTTTAGGTTAGAGATTTGCAAGTAGACGGCTGGTTGCTTGGTTGGACTGCAGAAATGAATATTTTATAGCTCCTGGGTTTCTTACCAATGGTGTCATTGTGTAGCAGTCCATAAGCAGCACATACATGCTGATATAACAGATAAGTAATAATAATAGTTTTTAGGTTACAGAGCCTGAAATTGCTTTATTTTAGCCAAATAGCCTTCAAAGTTGTGAGTAACCCAAGTGCATATGTAGTTGCACTACTAGTTCCACCATTCCCTGACAAGCACTCTCAAACAGCCAAGGGCAGATAGTGAATGTATATTGAAAACATGTACAGGGAGATTCAATAAAAGTTCTTATCGTTAAAAATGGTGCTAATTTTGCCCCAACCAATCAGATCTTATTTAACATTTGAAAGCTAACGTCTAATTGGTTGGGGCAAAATTAGCACCATTTTTAACGATAAGAACTTTTATTGAATCTCCCTGGTAGTGTAAATACAACCAGTTTGTAATGAATGCAGCCCTGCTACTTAGATTTACTATAAGCATCCCCCAATAATGAGATGATCTGATAACTAAATATATATCCGCTTACAATATAAGCTCATTATAAAATAAAAACTATGCTAACAAATACAAAATCACAGTTTATTCCTGTGCTGAGCAGGGAAATGGTTTCTCTACTGCCCCAGAGCACCACATAGCCAGGATAAACCAACTTGGATACTCTGTACAATAGATATGGCCACTGTTCAGACCTGGATAGGCAGATTATAATTTTAGAACATACGGTATTTATGTATGAATGAATGTATGAACCTTCACAAGGGTATTTATGTATATTTTTAACTGTTGTTTGCATCTTAACGCCTTACATCATAGCTAGAATACCATCTAGTCAGGTATTTAATAATTTATATCTGGTTCCCCTTTAATACTTTTATTGGTGTTTCTAAGATTTTCTGCTATATATAGTTTTATATTGCACTTTGACACTTAATGATATTTATTTACTACTTTTTTATTGAAACTCTCAGTCAGTTTAGTAAATTCTTTAATCTTTGATCATTCTGGGCATTCTGCCAAAATTTAGCACTTGGCACTTTGTATTGTTTGTATTTGGTTCATCATAGCACTTAGCACTTTTATATATATTAGTTTAATTTAGTATAGAATACTGTACATTTTATGTTCTTCTTAGTTAATTAAGTGATAGTGAATTTTAGTAGCACATTTATAAGTGTATATTTTAATGTGTGCACTACTAGCGCATGTATTACCGCAGTGGGTCTTGGGAGTGGAGTATTAAGAGTTAACTGGGTTGGTTGGTTGTTATGTTAATCACCTTACCTTTAAAACCAGCAGGAAATGAGGTATTTGTAATCCTGACAACAGGTCCCAGGTGGACTAAAACACTGCACGCACAATCTTACATGTCATTTTACAGATTAAATGCAACCGAAAGAAATAAGTATTAAAAAAAGCAGAATACTACTTACCAAGAAGACTTGAAAGGGAGTCCGGTAGATCACAGATGGTAATTGCAGAGGTGTTTCTAACTTCTTTAACTTTTTAACTACATGCCGGAACAATGGCAACTTTTAAAAACTTTTGAAACTGTCTATCTATCTATCTATCTATCTATCTATCTATCTATCTATCTATCTATCTATCTATCTATCTATCTGTCTGTCTGTCTGTCTATCAAACATAGTAATTAATTAAGGTTGAATAAAGACATACGTCCAGCAAGTCCAACCTATTCACCCTCTTTTTTTTTTTTTTAACCCTACTTAACAGTTGATCCAGAGGAAGGCAAAAAAAAAAACAGCTAAAAAGGGGGGGAAAATTCCTTCCTGACTCCAAACGGCAAACGGAAAGTATCCCTGGATCAACCAGATCTATATGCATTAATACCAGTAATTCTCAATATTTTTTGTTTTAAAAACTTATCCAGGCCTTTTTTAAAGCTATTCAATGAACTTGCCATTACCACATCTGCTGGAAGACAGTTCCACAGTTTCACCATTCTCACTGTAAAGAAACCTTTCCTAACCTGAAGATGAAACTTCTTTTCTTCCAACCTT
This sequence comes from Hymenochirus boettgeri, assembly GCA_019447015.1. NCBI lineage: Eukaryota > Metazoa > Chordata > Amphibia > Anura > Pipidae > Hymenochirus > Hymenochirus boettgeri. The sequence continues at coordinate 177,047,105 of CM033476.1, forward strand.
AAAGGATGTCCACGTGTCCTCTGATATGACCTATTAGTGAACAATGCACCAGAGAGTTCATTGTATGGGCCATTAATATATTTGTATAAGGTTATCATGTCCCCACGCAAACGTCACTTCTCCAATGTAAACAGCCCTAACTTGTCTAATCTGCCTGCATATTCAAGCCCCTCCATTCCCCTTATTAATTTAGTTGCCCTTCTCTGAACTGCCTCAATTTCCAAGATGTTCCTTTTGTATATGGGATTCCAAAACTGCACCGCATATTCCAAATGAGGCCTTACCAGTGCCTTGTAAAGAGGGAGAACAATATTTTCTCTCTTGAATCTATTCCCCTTTTTATACAAGACAATATCTTGCTAGCTCTAGCCGTTGCTACCTGGCATTGTTTGCTATAGCTAAGTCTGTTATCTACCAGAACCTCCAAATCTTTTTCCATTACAGATGCACTTAACACAGAGTTATTTATGGTGTAGGTGGCACAGGGATTATTAAATAAAATCTATCATCTGTCTATCTACCTACCTACCTATCTATCTATCTATCTATCTATCTATCTATCTATCTATCTATCATCTGTCTATCTATCTATCTATCTATCTATCTATCTATCTATCTATCTATCTATCTATCGTCTATCTATCTATATATCTATCATCTGTCTATCTATCTATCTATCTACCCATCCCTATTACAGTTACAGACTTGCCTTTGGACAGGACAAACACTCCGAGTCCAAGTCTAGGCCACAAGCGCTGCTCTGTTAGGAAAGAATGCAGCCTGTACTGGTCCTGCACGGGCTGAACTAGCGCTCTTTCAGTGCTGACGTCACAACGTCATGCACGCCGCATTCCACGTTGATCCAGGAAGCTGTGCTGCTTCTGCTGGTTCTGGTACCAGTGACAGTCGGATGGACAGATCGGGCTGCATTCTTCTGCCAGTGAGTGCCAGTATTCAGGTAGCACACACACCCCCACACACCCACCCCGACAGAAGGGCAGTAGGGCGTACGGACGCCGGCCTTCAATAAAAAAAAAAAATTCTTCTTTCCCTTCCCTACAGGGTGCCACTTCGCTACAGTGTGCCTCTCTGCATTGTGCTACACACTGCTTCATTAGCAAGGCGGCCCTGCACAGGTTCTCACACACAGGATCTTGTGTTGCAGTCAATATCACCCCAAAGCACATAACACAATCCACTTATATTGTGGATTGTGTTACCATAGAGAGCCGGGATGACTTTTTTTTATTACTCACTGACACCACCTGCAGGCTGGAGGTGGTATATAAGGGGCCTTGGTGTATATGTCCATTACAATACACATCACATCCTGTGTAGCAGACAGAAACCTTTTTTGGATTATACTTCCTTTCATATGGAGCAGATACAGGGGTGTGGTTTAAGCTGCCATTTGACCATTCCATTTCAAAATAGGGATCTCCGCTCTGTAAGTAAGTTTATGTATTTTGTATCTTTTGTGTTGTACCTAATATAAGTCAGTACTATACTTTATATACATTTACTGATGGTCATTTAAATGGTAACAGTGAGATAGTACACACATACATATACACCTTTCCTATGTATAATAAATATATATATAATATAAGGGATAAGGAATATATATATATATATATATGTGTGTGTATATATATATATATATATATATATATATATATATATATATACTATTGATAAACTAATTCAATCTAACATCAACATGCTACTTGCACACAACAATATTAGATCATGTAGTACTGATGACTATAGAAGGGAAAGGGTTAATGCAAAATCCCAGAACCCCATTTGTTTGCATGTTTACCTGATTATTTTAACCATTATGCAAAACCCTTGTGATTGGTGGACATATCTCCATAGGCTACAAGCACACTGCCCGCTATAGGAGGAGAGAAATCAATTGCTGCATAAGAAACACAAAAATGAAAATAACTTGATAACTGTTCCAAAAAATAATGAAAGTAAATGGTAAAATTACACAGGATAGCGCTCCCTACACTACAGCAAAACATAGTTTTGGGGATGGACATGCCTTTAACGTAAAAGGAGCCGTCTATAAAGTAGTTTTTGCGGGTGTGTTCTTATTGGACCTTTCTGGAAAGGCAGATTTATAAATATCAAGCATGTAATAATTTGCAATTTTTTGTGTTTTTTTTTATAAAGCAATGAAAAGAGTTTTTTGTCTTATTTTATAACCAAAACACTTTGCCTATATGAGATGGAGTAAATGTTTTTTGAGAGTTTTGCAGGATGAAAACACTTTGTTCTATTCAATGAATTTCTATATTAATGCTAAAAAAATGGCCGTTCCCGCTCCTATGTAAATATTGCATTAATGCCAATCCTAATATTGTCTGGCCAGTCTGGAGGAACCAACATACTGCAGATTATATTATTGTAATAAGACTTTTGTGCTAAACCATTTCTAAAAATGTAGCTCTGAGGAAATGTATTTATTTTACAGATGGTTGTGAATATCAAGGACAGTTGTACCCCCACGGAGCACAGTTTAGCAGGGATGACAATGGATGCACTTCCTGCTTGTGTCAGGTCTGGAAGAGTAAAACTTTTCTGTCATTGCAAAGCCATGATGTCTGTGCCTCCCAGGGGTGTGGCTGCAGTGTCGATCCTTTCAGGGGGAGTGGCCACGTCACCTGCATGTTCAGGGTGTGTGGCTATGATACCTGCGCTTCTCAGTGGTCTGTCCACCGTCATGATGTCTCTTGGGTTGCAGGGTTTAAATCTAGCCCTAGGGAGCAAGCCATTTTTGGGGCTGTTTTTTTTTTCCTTCGGTTTCCCTGCAGCCCTTTCCATTTCAATTTTCACAAGGTGGCGCCCCCTGGGCTTCAAATGAGACAATGATAGGAAAGTCCATTTGGAAATACTACTACAAAACACCATGCCTTATTTATTGCATACCAAAGCCCATATTAGTAATGTAATATCAGAGTGACATATTGATTTAACAGCAAAGTTATGTATGTCATTCTTCACAAAAAATACAACCCATCACTAAATATTTTGGTATTGGTTTAGGAGATCATTTTTTACCCTGCATTTTGTTGGGTGAAATGTAAAATGAGGCTCAGTTTCCATTGAAAACGGTCGTCTACTAATCTGCATTTACTTGATTATTCCCTGGGCACCAGTATTGCACATGGCAGACAAATGGTGTTGAACTTTATTTAGGCTTAGTTTATTTATTTTGACATAAATGGCCTACTTGACACCTCTTTTGAACCAATCCTGTTCCTTGGCCAAGATGTTGATATTACAATCTTCAAACATATGTCCTTTTCCTAAAGATGCAGGTACACGGCTGAGTCCTGACCCAAGGAATTGGCTTTTCTTTGCTGGGCCATACGGTGCAGCTGCTGTTTGGCCTCCCCCACACACAAATCAGAGCACTCTTCACTGCACTGCACTGCGTATAAGATGTCGCTTTTCTTGTGTTTTGGTATTGGGTCTTTTGTATACACTAGTTGCTGCCTCGGTGTGTTGCTTGCTTTGAAGCAGACAGGGATACGGCGTTTGTTGAAGATTCTTCTTAATTTTTCTGACACCCCATACATAGGGGTGACCATGGTCTTTCTCTTGTCATGCTTTCCCCCTTCACTAGTGGTATTCTTTTTCCTGCTTTTTTTTCTTTCCTTCTTCCAGTTTTGACAAAGGCCCAGTCTGACACCGGAGGAAGGGGGTTAGGTCCCCAAAACGTTATATGACACTATGTCTTGAATTTGAATTAAAAGTATCACTATATGAAGTGTGCGCCCTGTTTTTTACTTATAAGGACAGTCATTAACTCCAAAGGCAGGAGTTCAGAGACACACCTGCTTTAACTTATCTGGTGAGTTTTTATCCACCTATCTATACCAGTCTGGATATCCACACGTTTTAAGGGCTCCTTCATAAGCTAAACATAAGTCCAGTTGATCTAACTGAATACCCCAGATAGACCATGACCTGGATGAAGACCATGACCTGGATAAAGACCATGACCTGGATGAAGACCATGACCTGGATGAAGACCATGACCTGGATGAAGACCATGACCTGGATGAATGAGAAACTTTACAAGTATCTGCTAGTTAGGAAACACAGAATCTGTTCAAGCTTGTTAATATTTTTAGCTTTTGTTCTCCTTAAAGGATAAAAATTCTTCTGCTTCAGATACAGTAATAAACTCTATTTGTATTTGTCAAATGAACATTATTTTATGGGTTTTTTGTTCCATTCCCTACCCTCTGTACCAAAAAATGCAGTTGGGTTTGGGTGTAAAACATAAAACCTGCCAAACATGTAAAACCAACACAATGAGTCAGAATTCCCCAAACACTTAACCAGATAAATCGTAGCTAATTTATGAAAAGAATGTTGTAATTTAACACTGGCAGATACAAATATCGTATGGCCTTTACTAAACACCTTTAGTTGCTAACAGAAATGCTCTTCTTGTTTACCGCTATACATCCCACAGCCGGCTGAGTGAATGTGACTTCACCATCACATGGGTCAGGTTCCCCATCAACTGCACCAGTTACTCAGCCTTTACCACAGATGATATATCTTACCTCCAACCTACAAGCCTGTCCCCTATTCCCAGCAGCTGCTGCTGATAATCCAAACGAAAACCTTTACACTTAGCGATACTTGGCCAAAAATAGCCGTTTGTACGCCATCATGCATGGGGGGTTGGCCCCTGCGACCACAAGTATGCTTTAGAAGGCCTGTCCGTAAGAAAACTTTGGGCAATACTGTCAACTAGGTTTTCCCTCATTAATGCCTATTTTTTAAAACTTTTTTCCCCTCATTTTTAGAACGGAGCAGTTGAATGTTCATTTCTTCCTTGTACCAGTCTAGAGTGTCCTAGAGAGGACTGGGTCCTAAAGTCTGGGCAGTGTTGTTTTAAATGCCGGGAACCTCTGGAGACTACAGGTAGCAGCGATTTGCTGGGTAATATAAATAAGAGTTTGTTTTCCCCCTAAATATAAATCTAACAGGCTGAACTGTGCAGGTGCGTAACTGCAGCCCCCCACCCCACCCCGCATGCTCAAGATTAGAGGCCCCTGAACCCCTACCTAGAGCATCTGTGGTCAGCTGATTGTGCATATGACATAAAGATATTAGCGATCAGCTGTTGAAAAGACCGTCACTGAACCAGCAGAACTTTTAAACAGCTTATGGCACATATCTTTATGGCATACATGCGATCAGCTATTTAAAAACTCATGGAAGGGGATCACCCTCGTACTCCCTGTCCCCCCCCAGCCCAATAACTATGCCACTGGTATTGTGTTAGTTACTGATAGCTATCCCAAGCCAAATCCACTGAACTGCACTTTAGAAAAACTAAAATATAAATGACCCTGCATGAATACTACAGTTGCTAACTAGCATCTCTCTAAGGGCCCGACCACACGCATTCGATTTCATGTGTGATTTTGTTGCGTTTGCGCATGCGTTTTTTCATTTGATGCGCATTTTGATGCGCAATTGCATTGCACCTGAAAACACGTGTTTTTGGTGCGTTGCCGCGATTTCAATGATCGGAAAAAACCCATGTGCAAATGCAAAAAAAGCATGATAGTGTGGCCTAGCCCTTAGGGTATATCCACCCTTAAAACAAAACCCTGTTATATTTAGTTCTAGAAATTGTAGCTGCCTTCTCCCTCCCTTGATTGACTGTATGGGGGAAGAGCCAGTTTATTCTGCCAGAATGGAGGAAATTATTATCCTTAAAGGGGAAGTTCAGTGGAAAATATAAATTCTTAGTTTATATTACACATACCTAGCTATTCTACATATTTTCTTCCACTTAGTGAGCTGCCATTTCTTGTTCTGTAACAGTCTTTCCTTATCCCAGAATGCACACTTCCTCAAAATGTTCCAAACAGTAATTTGTACATTTTGTAATTTGTAATTGGCTGTTGGATGGATCAAACACACTCAGATCTCTACTGAGCAACTAAATCAACCCAGGCGCTATATCAAGGGCAGATTAAGGTCAGTAGGATGAAAAAATCCTGCTTTTTTCTTTAAAGCATATGTATTTGCACTTCCCCTTTGAATGTATAGACTGACAAGAGGCTAGTTTATTTTTTTATGGGTAGAGATGCCCTTTATGGTGTATAAGGATTAACATTGGGGTGTATTTAGCTTTACCACAGAGTCACAGACCCAGGTTCAAGTTGCACATGCCCAGTTAATTCCCTCTCCCCTTCCCCCTACCAGAGCTGTCAAGTGACTATTGGATGATCTTCCTGTAAACTCCATTTAAGACTGAGCAGAAAGCCAGAAAAGCCAATTGTAACTCACTAAGGAGGGTCTGTAGAAATCAGTTATTGTCAATAACCTGCACAACTGCAGATGATTTCTCTAGAATGCTGCTTATTTCAGAAATGAGGGTTACAGTTATCTGCTAATTTTCCATTATAGAATTCATTTAAGGTCATTTACATTTTAGCTTTTGTTCTCCTTTAACGTGTCCAAAAAAGCTCCTTGTAAATGGCTGACCGTGGTGTAAAATACTGATACTATGCGGTCACAGCCCATCGACCACCACCACTGCTAAACCCTCCTGCGATCAAGAATTATTGATAGCGACTGAATGTTGCCTTTTCCCTTTTTAATGTGTTTTGGTCTATTTCCAGGGTGTCCTTTTGATGACAATGGGATTGAAATCCCCATTGGACAGATCTGGTCACCAGGCGATCCATGTGAAATCTGCATTTGTCAAGTAAGAATGAGCACATTTTTTAATCCTTATATAAAATATGTTATACCATCCGTGTGATTATTGATAAGACATAGTTATAAAAAAAAATGTATGTGTATGTAATACATAAAAAAACAATATAAATGTGTCATATTAAGGAATCCCATATTATAAAATCCTAAGTGCTGCGTCCGTGTGATATGTGTGTCTGGCACTGTGTATGTCACTGCACCCCTGGCCACTAGGTGTCCCCACACTGTCACGGGGGGGACTGTCACAAAGAGGGGGGACTGTCACAGAGGGAAAACTGTTACAGGGGGGGGACTTTCACAGACTGTCACTCTGACTTTAGGACAGAGGGGGGGACTCTGGCCTTGGACACTGAGGGGGTTCTCTGGGCTTCTAGCATCCGTTAATGTAACGGGCTTAAAGAGTAAGTTCAGTGCAAATATATATGCTTTTCAGAAAAAAAGAGCAGTATTTTTTCATCCCAATGACCTTAATCTGCCCATTCAGCATTGTGTCTGTGTATAAATAAATGCAACCGAAATACTGACTTCCTGTTTGCAGGACCCCTAATAGAGACCGTTATGGTCTTGCCCTTGACCCAGCACCTGGGTTGATTCAGTTGCTCAGTAGAGATCTGAGCATGTTTGACCCATCCAACAGCCAATCAGTAGAAAGCTGTTTAAAAACCTGGGCCTTCCCACCGTCGCAGACAGGGCAGTCTCTCTAATGAGACAAGGTGAAGCACATTACAGAGCAGCACCCTGTAGGGAGGCAGCAAATTTAATGGCAGAAATTGTTTTCCCCCTGCCATCATGTGCCCCAGAGATTTTTTCATGTGCCTTGGGCTCAGATGCCAGGTGGTTGTAAAAAAACACATTTTTGGGAGGTACTGTCACTTTAAATTGCAGGAAAGCTGTGACTTTCATTGCGCAACAGAATGCAGCTACAACTCCTCCCCCTCCCTTCTGACTGGCAATTCATTTGATCAAAATCAAAGTCTTTCAGCCCTGCAGATCAAAAATTAATGTTGGGCATCATTTACCAGTCACTGTGGGCATCATTTACAATTACCAGTTATGTGTATAAAGCCCCTCCCATTTCTGGACAATCCACACCCGACTTCCAGACAAAGCATCACCCACTTTCAATTATAAAAGCACACCCCTTCCGGCGGTGCAGCATTTTAAATTTTTTTTCAGATGCCAAAAAGTCTAGAGACGGCCCTGGTCGCAGAACCTGTAGTTAAGCCTCTGCCAGGTGGTATTCAGGATTTTCACATTCGGTCGAATTGACGGAGAGCAGTTAAATGTGGGGTTAAAGTCATGGTGACCGATTAAATGCCGGTTTGCTTGACTTTAACACCTTGCTTGCAGTGGCTATGCAGGAATACAAAAGACACCCCCTAAGCTGCCAATTCAGTGGTTATCAGTTCTCCACCTTGGGGCTTTTAGCTGTCGTAACAAGGTGTGAAATGTCAAAAACGATTGCAAATAACAGATAACGATTGTAAATCTATGATAGATTTACGATCCCAACAGAATGCCATTGTGGTAGTTTAAAATAGTTTATGGTAGTTCTACGACCAAACATTCTTTAACTATCAAGCGTTCAGCGAAAACGCACGGTATCGCTAAATTGCGATGCCACGCTTTATAAATATGGCCCTAGGTGCGCTGTGCTGAGATCCACTTTTTGGTTCAAATGCAATCAACATTTTTGGTGCAATACGCATGCGGTCCGATACCTAATATTACAGGGATCGCATCACAAGTGGACGGTAAGGCGCTTTTGTGTGCACTACTGTCCACTCTGTTGCTCTGTTCTGATCCTGGAAAATGCAATAAAAAATTCTGTTCATGTGTGCTGCTCCTTCTCTTCCTGTAGGACCTTCATGTGAGACAGAATTACCAACATCTTTAATGGGTCTTGAACCATCATCAGCAAAGTACAGTACCATGGTTAACAGTTGATTGAAAAGCATTAGGCTATGTTCACACTACAGTACGGAGGAATCACTCTTTGGATATAGTACAATGTTTCACCTTCGCTGTTGCATGCCAGTGCCATTGTTTGCTATGGTAACCCTGTATCACTCCACTCGCACCGCCCCAAGTGTAACCGCTAAAAATTGTTCCTATAGGCAAAATATTTCCGTGCAATTTTCCAATTGGAAAACAAAATATGGCTAAGCCATACCCAGTCAGGGAATATTGTGGGGGCATCGACAGGTAGATGTTACGGTCAAATTGAACATTAAATCCACTGCAATATCTAAAAAGTGCATTGCCATCTTTAGTACTTTCCATTACAAATTAGATCATTGTGATCTAAATGTCTGTTTTGTTTAGACAGATGGTTCCATTATGTGCAAGAAAACTGACTGTGTAGAGACCTGCCCCAACCCAATCAAGGTCCCAGGACAATGTTGTCCCGACTGTTCAGCAGGTGAGAGGGTGTGTTACATTCTGTATCTTCGCACCTAATAATGTTCACATGTATCATCTGTTGGATATTAGAGGGTGGGCATGCATTTCCTCCACACCAGTGGCATAGCTCTGATTGGTCCAAGTTGAACATGCTTACTTTGATGGACACTTTGACTTCACTCCAGGGTCCCTATAATAATCATTTATAATAGTTATTCCAATCCAATTGTGCAAGTCTGACATATCATTAAAGAATTACGGTGCCAGACTATTTCTTTCCTATTCTGTTCCTTGAAGGTTGCTCATATGGCAAAAGAACATACAAGAACAATGAAAACTTCCCCTCAACTACAGATCCATGTCTGACTTGCATATGCCTGGTAAGGACGTCTTCCGTCAGACCATGAAAGTAATATGGCGCTAAAATGTTGCCAGTTTTGACCAATACATCTTTACAGAAATACACTGGTGTGAAATTAGAACGACTGAATATATATAAAATATATGATTGGCTTCCTCCATTTTGTCCTCTTACAGTTGGGCACCATTGCCTGTTCCCCGATAGAGTGCGCCCTAAACTGCACATACCCTTTCCACGATGAAGGAGAGTGCTGCCCCTTGTGTAGAGGTAAGTCTTGTTGGGATCATATGGTAGTTTTGTTTCTATGCTTTATTTTAAATAAGGATTTAATACCTTTGTAGACTGCACATACGATGGCAGGAAAGTGCTGAATGGACAGATGTTCTCCCTGGAAAGCGAACCCTGCACTCAGTGCACCTGCCAGGTGAGATTAGCTCTATCACAACTCTCTTAAAAGAGGTCTCATTCAACCTCCATGCATTTGCACATGTGATTTTTTTCTAACATTCAAATCATGGCAACGCACCGAAATTGCGTGATCCGTTTGCAATCACATGCAATTCCCTATCCCAAAAAGGAGAAATCTCAAGCGCAAATGCACACAAATCGCATGTAAATCACACGTGCAATCGAATGTGGTTGCGTGAGCACTTCCGGTACATACATATCCTGGTCTGTGGGAAGTTACTATGGCTTAGTCATATTGGCTTTATTTTTCAGAATGGGGAGGTTCACTGCCAGGATATTTTGTGTTCAACTTTCTGCTCACATCCGTACATCTTCCCCGGGGAATGCTGCTCCCCATGTGAAGGTACCTGGACCATTTCTTTAGTTTAACCGTTTAACCTCATTCTATAGGAACATTTGCATATCATGATCTGTTCTATTTACCTTAGAATGCTCCTTTGAAGGACATGTGTTGGAGAATGAAGGCTCATACATATTAAAGTCTGACCCATGTGTTGTGTGTCATTGTTCTGTAAGTATGTCCAACGTTATATATGTCCACCAAAGGACCTTTGGATATTACTTGTAACTATTCTGAAAAATTACTTTTTCTCATATAAATCAATAAACAAATATATGTAAATATATGTGTTGCTGCCAGCCTTCAGGACAGTATCACCCTTTCCATTCTTAACCAACACCTTCTTGCATTTGACATTACTTTCTGTAACGTCAAGCATGCTCAGTAATCACTAGGAGCCAGCAGAGGAAGAGATTTCCCACAAAGTAATTCACACATACCAACTGCCACCATTGCAGTTACAGCAAAACTGCACACAGCAGAAGAGTTTAGGGTAATAATACATTTGATTGACATCTGAAATGAAAGATACTTCCAATTGAGCTAACAAAATAGATGAAGTAATGAGTTGGATTTTTTCCAGTATAGATGCCCTTTAACATTATTTGTTTTTTCCCTTTAAAGATAATTTAGGTAGACTTCAGAACTGTATGTAAATGTAATAATGCCCAACTTGTTTATAGGATGGAAATGTGCAGTGTGAACAGAAGGTGAATTCCTGTATCCCATGTGAACAGAATACACAAGATTGTTATAATGGTAAGTCCACTTGAAACTCAAAACTTGGAAATCCAAAAATGATCTTATCTTGTCTCTGGACCTCATAATGTTTGTTGTTTGTTTGTAACAAACTGCAGAGGTCCCTGACACCACTGACATCAAAAGGCTGCAAAATATACAAGCAGAGTTGCGATTGTCTTCTGGATTCCAAAGGTCCAATATCCCTCTGAAGTCACTGAATAAGGCAAAGCTATCCCAACACAGTGGCCTTTCTTTGTTCCATAAAATTATTTTCAGGAAAAATACACAAACGCTGGACACAACGCCGCATGCAAAAACATCTACTGAACGTGCAACAGAACACACAGACTCCATCCTTGGTTATACTGAAACAGACTTGACTTTAAATATTGAACATCCTACATCAAACTCAGATACAACTGTTACACTCCCTGCACACAAGGAATTTACTTTCATTTCAACCCCCCCCCAAAGACATGATCTTGCAACACACAAAATCACCAAATATTCTTCAATCCCAGGAAACAACTTCCTCCTCAATTGCACAAGTGGATGCATTTTCCTATCCATCTATTATGGGTAAACCTGTTCCAACTTCCTTTCCCGTTACCTCAAGTAAGTCTGACATTTCTAATATCATTAAGAAGGCTTTGCCTCCAAGAGATCTTACTACCTCAACTCAGTTACCTCAGAATATTCCTGACATGTCTACTTATGATCCAACTTCCCCCTTTACTTCTGGTCACTCTAAAAGTTTTTCTCAGCCACCAGTTCCTACTCTCTCCCCCCAGGCACAAACTTCAGGTTCATATTTTACTTCAATTATTCTGGATCCTTCCGTAAATCCAAAGATATTTTCCAGTCACACTTCAGTTCCAGCAAGACATGATGCTGTCTTGACCTCTCCTGCAGAGATCACAGAAGTCTGGAACCTTCAAAGAAGTAATAATGTGAAGCATGGGCCTGGACCTAGACCACGTAAGGAAAACGAAAATGTAAAAAAAAACCTACAGCAATGAATAGTACAGTGGCACTGCAAAAATAACCTTCTAACTATTTGCAGAGCTTAGCTATACTACAAGGACTTCCTTCATAATATTTAGTTTCATTTCAAAGGGAGAACAGATTTGTCTGGCATCATAGCTTTAAAGGGCATGTAAACTGCCCAAATTCAAACTTTTAAAAACCTCATAACATAAAATTCCATTTCCCCCCATTCCCCCAACATGTCTCTCTATTCCAAATCTGTCCATCCGTTTTTTATATATTAGATTTATAAATTTCCCTGATTCTGAAGGAGAACCTGTCAATTATTATTGATTGACAGGTATAGTCGCGCCCTTCCACTGATTTGTATTACCATACCCTTCTCTCTAACTATAAACAGAACAGAAGCTGCTAACATGTGTAAACAGGACACACGTGTACTGGCAGATCAAGATGTCTCTACTATTCCCACTTTACAATTATTACAAATGTAAATTAAACTCTCAGTTCATTCCCTGGGAATACTGAGGGAAATTTCCAGACACTCAATGGGAAACCTATTTTTTATCACATTTCTCCCCCCACACAACTGGTCTGTAAGAGCCATAAATGAAAGTTATGTGGTAACAAACCTTTTGTTATACAGAGCCTGACAGACAGATAATATAATTAGCAGGGCTGCATTATTGTAAATTGATTGTATTTTATACAGTGATCATTGTGACTCAGCCTTGCTGCATGTACATCAACCTGATTAACCTGTGGTTCTCCCAGTGGTGTAACTCCCACCCCCGCCATCGTGGGGGGCGTGAAAAGTAAGAGTTCCCGCAAACACACACCCCTTCCCCCCTGGTTCAGGTGTTTTTAAAGAGCACTTAACATAAACACAGCACAGGGTGAACATTGGGGACTGTGTGTTTCCCTCGACCGCTGGTGACTTTCATCTATAGGGAGACTACCGCGGCTGAGGTAGTCAGGAAAGGCGCTACACACATTGCCGATAAAACCCCGATACCGCCGGATCCAACGTCAGGGCCACATGGGCAAATTTATTGGCCTGACCGACCGTTCACTGATAGCATGCGGTCAGCTGGGATGCATCCCTGTCAGTCTCCTATGCGCTGGTTTTCTGACATGTCTGATCGTCCTTTTGCACTATCCAGGTGAACAGGCAATCGCCATCGATCACCGGCTAAATCAGCACAGATTTTTATGCCCGACCAACCAATGCACAGAAATATCGTTTGTTGGGCCGAAAAATCTGCCCGTGTGCACCCAGCCTAATACACATTTTGTTCTGAAATGACCGGTAAACTGCTGGTTAAAATGACATATCCCTGGCCTGTCTACTCAAATTAAAGGTAAAGGTACACTTGTGAGACGTTCATATATATTTTACAAGAAGGAAATTCGAGTCACATTACCCAACATGTGCATCGTGCTGTAACTAGTTTTGCTTGTTTAGAGCTTTAAAGAAATCCATAAAATAAACATATCACTATTCCCTATCGTCTCATTACAAGACTTAAATAATCTTTAAATTGAAACATTTATCGTAAAGAATGAAGGGGCCATGTATGCAACAATCGCTTTTAAGTGTATGTGTTGTAGAGAATAATCTTATCTATTTTATCTACTTTATGTTTGTTTTAATCCCTCTCTAGGATGTTCTTGGAATGGAGTTGACATTACCAATGGTTCCCTGTTTGTCGCCGATACAAACTACTGTCTGCAGTGTGAATGTCTGGTAAAATCTAAGAATCGCAGACACATAGTCAAGAGCAAATATTTATTTTCCCTTTGCTTTAATATTTTATGGTTTCCCTTAAAGGGGAAGTTCAGTGTAAATTCATATACTTTTAAGAAAAAATGAGCAGTATTTTTCCATCCTAATGACCTTAACCTGCCCATTCAGCATTTTGTATTGTGTATAAATAAATGCTTCCGCAATACTGACTTCCTGTTTGCAGGACCCCTAATAGAGACCGTTATGGTTTTGCCCTTGACCCAGCGCCTGGGTTGATTCAGTTGCTCAGTAGAGATCTGAGCATGTTTGACCCATCCAACAGCCAATCAGTAGAAATTACTGTTAGGAACATTCCACGTTAGTGTGCAATCTGGGAAGAAGATTACAGAACCTAAAATGTCAGCTCACTAATGACAACAGCAAGGAATAGCAAATCGTATGAAATCAGCTGATTTCTAAAGTGGAAAAGAATATGTAGAATAACTAGGTATGTGTAATATAAACTAAGATTGTAAAAAAGAATGTAAAAAATAATCAGGGATATTTAATAAAAGTTCTTATGGTTAAAAATGGGGCTAATTTTGCCCCAACCAATCAGATGTTAGAAATGTTAAATAATATCTGATTGGTTGGCGCAAAGTTAGCACCATTTTTAACCATAAGAACTTTAATTGAATCTCCCTGAATATTTTCCTCTCAACTTTCCCTTTATGGAGTAAACTACGCACAATGCCCATAGTGAGAAATGCTAATTCAATTTAGGTGCAACAATATCTTTTCTCACGCAGCACATAGTAGCTCATTTACTGGGCAATAATATAGAGTTTATATCGTGCTAACTGGTTCGCTCCATTTTAGTGCAGGATATGCAAAAGACACCTGCGCATCCGGTGCTCGTGATTCAATATCACGTTTGCGCTACTTTTAGCACATTATTTAACAGTAAATACCTTCTGGGATTCACCCACGTGCACTAACGCGATAAATCGTAGAAGGGAGATTTGCCCAGAGTGATAGCGGCTCTGGGTAAATCTCCCTCATAGTCTGTTCCCAAACTAAAATTACAGAAGGATCAGACGTATGTGGTAGAACAACATGTGAAATGTCATATGTTCATTTATCCTAAACGGTCACATGGTCATTGTAGTCTCATCTCTGTAGTCATAGTGTGGTGCATAGAAACAATTTGCTGCTTCAGGTTTACTTAAAGGAGGTCTAAGCTTTCATTATAACTTAAAGGGCAACTATAGTGAAAAAAAACTTTGTCTGTATACAATGTATAGATCACTTAGTATAAGCTGCCTTACTTTCATGTTTCTGTGTGGCTTCGTTTCTTCACACTGGTAGAAGTTTGTACCAAGCTGTGTAGTCCCCCTCCCCTCTCTGTCTACTCCCCCTCAAGCAGTGAAGGGCTGTATACAGAGTCCGAGCATTGTCAGTTGAAAGGACTTTAAATGAAGTGCTGACATCCTGTTGACCCCTCCCCTCCAGAGCTAGACTGCAAGCAGTAGAGAAAGTAGCAATATACTGAAGGGAGGGGCAGAGGGGGAGAGAGGAGGACAAGTGGTGCTGAGATTCTTTACAAGTAAGTTACTGAACTCTCCCTGTTCTCTAACTTTGCTAATTGTTATTTACTTTTTACCTAAAGTTCATATCTCTCCCCCTGCTTAGCTGAGATCATAATCACTGAAGAGAGAGTCAGTGTAACAGCAGCTTGTAGTGAGACCTTCACAAACACAGTGACACTGCTTGTTGTCCTGTTACATTTCAGTTGCTTTAGTCTATATATTTCATAGATTGCACTGTGTGTCTTGTTTGGTATATAGTCTGTATTACTGTATTATATATACTGTATTAGTGTTCCATTTGAGTCACTGGTTTTGTATGTATATAAGATTTTTTTGGGGGGGAGGGGCTGTTTTATAGTGTGTTATGCTCATATTGCTGGGTTAATGGTTTATTGATTGTGTTTAGCACTACAGCATTTGACTATATGTTGCACATGGTACATATAGTGTGGGTGAGAGAGTGTGTGACAGTACTGCATGGGAGCTTTGGATTGTGTGGGTGTGTGCCTTTGAGTGACAGATGAGGTGTAGCAGCTCCTACAAATCACAGCATATTCAAAGGCTTATATCTCGGGGACTATGTAGAATTTAAAGAAACTAAAGGTACCCTGGTGGATGGGATGACTTATAGGATACATTAGAAGAAATTAAAAAAAAACAATTTTCTCACTATAGTTGCCCTTTAAGCTAATCTTATTCCCCACATCACCTTTCCTATTCTGCTAGATTTTTAAGTTAGGATTTTTCATTAATTCACTTCGGTGCTTTCATTTATTATCAAGACACCAAACAACATTTCAGGGCGTTGAGTATAGGGGGCATGGAAGAGGCTGATGGTAGTTCCATTAGATACATAAGCTAATGTTACACTTTAACTTTCAGAAAGGAGAGATTTACTGCACAACAGACCAAACATACAGTAATGGACTGTGCTGCCATAGCTGCGTCAACCATTCGGTGGATTCCTGTGAAAGAGATGTAAACCAGGTAGCTCCTTTAAGAGGCAGAAGTGAAATAGTTTTGGTAAAGACTGGATCTGTACACACATTAGAGAATGGTCTTATAGTAACTTACAGTAGATGGCTCAGGCACCTGGGAAACGGTCAGGGGAACAAGTACACATCACCCAAACCCCCATAAAAATCCTGAACTTCTGGTACACACAAGATATTTTCAAGTTTCTGGTCATACTTTCAAGGCTTACCGATCATTCAAGGCTACTTTCAAGGGTCACCAAACATACAAGGCTACTTTCAAGGGTTACTAAACATACGAGGCTACTTTCATGGGTTACCAAACATGCATGGCTACTTTCATGGGTTACCAAACATGCATGGCTACTTTCATGGGTTCCCATGATTGTGTTCAGTGTGCCCATTGTTATCCATGCTTTGTCTCTCTATCTTTTCATTATATGCTATAAATGACTCTGTGTTAAATTAATCCCTGTTGTTAAAGGATTTTGGAGTTTTGGGGGATAACAAACTTAAAGGTAACAAACAGTGCCAGGTAGCAACAGATGCATACTTGTATAAAAAGACGTATGTATTCAAGAGAGAAAAATATTATTCTCCCTCTTTACAAAGCATTGGTAAGGCCTCGTTTGGAATATGCAGTGCAATTTTGGAATCCTGTATACAGATCTTTGAAATGGAAAGAGTTCAGAGAAGGGCAACTAAAATAATAAAGGGACTGGGGAAGCTTGAATATGAAGACAGATTGGATAATTTACAATTATGTTCCCCCCAAAAAACACTGGAGCATTGTTCATCAAAAGAACATGTCAGAGGACACGCGGACATTCCTTAAGTCTTGAAGAAAAGAAATTTAGCCTTCAAGATCGGAAAGGGTTTCTGAAAACAAGGAATGTTGCAGGTAACTGGTATTGATACATAAAGTAGAGTTGATCCAGGGCTATTTCCGATTGCCACTTGGAGTCAGGAAGGAATTTTTTCCCCCTTCATAATTCTGGTGTTTATTTGTTTTGTTTTTTACCTTCCTCTGGATCAACAGTTAGGCAGGAAGTGTGGGTTGAACTAGGTTGACGTATGTCTTAATTCAACCTCAATTACTTTACTACTATGCTAACTTTACTGTAAAAATTCACTTTTTAAAAATGGAAAGTACCGGGGATAGGGAAGTAGGATTAATTATTCCTACCTCACAATATTGTTTCTTTGAGGAGCTACAGCACGTACAGTTTTCATTTGCCAAGTTAGTCCTGGACTAGTCCTTTATTACAGATAGTGCTGAAGCCAGGAGGAAGACAGGCAAAATTAATTTTCTTTTAAGAAAACTTTATACACACAAGAGTTCTCTTATAAATACTTTTAAAACCAGAGTGCCCTTTAACTTACTGCACTGTGAGTTAAATAACTGTGCATTGACTTTTTAGAAATGTATTTTATGCCTAAGAGTTTTTATCATCTAGAATCTGCAAAGTACTTTACGGCCATATCCACCCTCAAAATAAAATTTTGTATCCAGCCAGAACACCCCCAAAACCTAGAAACCATTATTCTTACAAAGCTGAATATCCTTTCTACAATGAGATAAGCTGTCCAATCTCTCTTCACTCTGCTAAAGTCAAAGCCTATGACTGCACCGTATTCTCTGAGATTTCTCTCCTAAACGCTAAAAAAGTGCAGCGAGCCTACGTAAAAGCTCTGACCTTTCACAGCATTAAGGAGACAAGGGGGTAGGAGATAGGAATTGGCCAGCTTATCTCATTGTACAAGGTGTATTCAAGTAAATATAAAGGTTTCTAGGGGAGGGGTTGGGGTGTTCTGACTGTATCCAAAATTTTATTTTGGGGGTGGACATGCCTTTTAATAAATCATTAATAAAAACATATAAAAATATGATTTCCCTAGATTCTGCTTGTGGTGCTGCTACACTATTTTCCCATGGAATAAGTTATTATGTTTTCCACAACCAGTCAATTTTTTTCCTGTAGTGGTGTTTTCGGATTTAGAGCTGTTTACTGACTGAAAGGACGGCTCTTTTTTTTATACTTTCTATTTTGTTTTCTCTTTATTTGCTAAGGAAATGCAGCCTTTGAATTATGTATTTCAAATATTTGTCTGACCATTTCCCACAAAATGTCATTTTATTGCTTTCTATAAGTACATTTTGTTGAATACATCTTACAAATTGCATTGGAAAAAAGAAAAAAATGTCTTTCAGCCTGTTATATCTGTACCTTGCAAGCCATCATAAATATGGGTATATTACTGCCTTTTCTTAATACCTTCTAGTTATAGGGCACTGGGATTATTCTCTTACAAATTTATATAGCTATTTTATTACCAGATTTCCTTTTGGAAATAGCTGGTATATCTGGTGATACAATTACAATAATTCTAGGACATTTGGTACAGTAAAAAATAGTTGAAAGAGATAGTGGACCCAATATCTCTGATACAAAGGAGTAAATTTGAGTAAGAAATTACTTGCCTTAGCAACCTCCTCAGCATTTGCAGTTGTGTTTGTTCCCCAAAACGTAAGTACAACTCTGCCAGTACAAGCATGATTACAGCCCATACCCTAATGATTACTATGATGTGTGAATATATTAAATAAAAACATGCTGGGAGGAGCAGAGAGCCTCACTGATTTTAACTGACTTGTATATTCCTAGTAGTAAAATTACCTTATTAAAGGGTATCTCCACCCTAAATAAAGTTTTCTAATATAATATAGGACACCCCTGTCCACCCCCAACCGCCATGTTAGATTACTAAAAAAAAGCATCATTAATCTACTTACAGCTAGGGATGGCCGGTTCGTGGATCCGAACCCGGATCCGCCGCTGATTTATCCCGTTCGCGAACGGTGGATTTTTCCGGATTTTCCGCCTTCCGAACTTCCGAACCGCGGATTTTTCGTATTTTCGAAAATTTTCGAAATTACAAGGATTTCGCGGATTTTCGAAAATACGAGAAATCTTGTAATTTCGAGGATATTTTTCATTTTAATGGGTCCGCTCACGGATTTTTGAATTCTCAAATTTTTCCGAAAATTCGCGGATCCTCGAGCGGACCGGATTTTGCGAAGTTCGGACATCTCTACTTACAGCCCCTTGCTCCTACGGAGATTTGATCCAGCCCTCTGTTTGCCAGATTCACTGGGAGTGAGTGTCGACTGTTACAGGCAGCTTTGCATATGGGGATAGAAAACAAGGTACTGTACCTAATTAGAATGTGCAGAAGGAGTTTTGCATCAATTATCACCAAGAAGAGGCAAAACTATAAGGCAGCAACGACATCACAGATTTCCAGTAACCTGAAATATTCTATAAATGTTTTCATTTATACATTTATATTCACATCATTTTACTAAGTAACAATTATAGGATCTGTGGAGCTGCCTGTATTTTGTGTTTTATTCTCCTTTATTTCAAAGTGACTTTATTTGAACATAATAAAATAGAGGGAGTATTCCAATTTGAGGCAATAGTGTCACTGGTAATATTAACCTGTTGCATTTTGCCTATGACAAAATCTTTCTCAAACTATTAAACAAGAAAAACAGCCTACTTAGCAGATTCTGTTTGACACATGCCATTATTTCAATTTGATCTTCTTGAACTTATATTTATACGTATATTTGTCTCCTTAAGGCCTGTACACACGTGTGATCATATGGGCCTGATTCTCAACGCACAGTGTGTATGAACGGGCATTTTGGATCGCACATTATGTGTGTGTGTACGAGCCTTAAGAAGCTTTCAATTAGGTTAAGACATTGTCTTTGAAGATATAGGTAGAATGAACATGCCCTTTAAAAATGTATTGATTCATGAGCCAAATGTAAGGGCATTAGGATTAGGCCATCACATTCAGAATACCACAATGTATCCTAAAAGCATTCCAACCTATGACCCTCCAGTTTAAAAACTACAACTCACAGCAATCATTGGGTGCACTCTGCATTTAAAAGGTGAGGGGGTAGGGAACTCACTGATAATATTATGCAAGTTTACATAGCCATAGGGTGTGTATTACGCTCATATGGTCAGACTTAATTGCAGTAGTTTGTATGTTTAATTATTGATATTCTGTAAGGGGAGACATATCCTTAATAAACAAGTTTCAAAGCTGATAGTTTATTTTTTTTCCCGATTCAGAAGTATTTTTAAGGGCATGCCCATCCAACATAAATGTGCTTGTCGGTAGCTGCTCCTCCATTCACACAGTCATTTATGACCATGACAGCCAATGATTGACTCTTCCCCCTGCTACCTTCTCTACTTTCTAGAGGGGTTGGAGTTTGGAAAGAATTATGGGTTGAAACAGTATACTTAAAGTTTTTAAATAATATACATTTTTGGGCAGTCATTTTTAGTAAATTTTGCAAAAAAATGATAGTGTAAAACTTTTGCAGGATGCAAATTGGTCAGGGAAAACTCCAGTCAACTCCTTCTATCTCTCGCCCTCTACCCCATTAAAGTAACAATGCCTGGGATTACAATTTACTTGCCTTTAAGTTTGGTTTGTAATGTTCCCTTCTGCTTCCTGATTACACACATAGCCAATGGGAAGATGTGCTCCTTTCAGAGCGTATTTTCCCATAGGTGTACAGGCCACAGACACAGAGGGGAATTGGACACAGGGAACCAAACTCTAGCCAAGGATTACTCTTAAACTATTGTGATCCCAGGGTAATGACAGCATCAGTTCACATCTTCAACCTGGGTACTTAAATGGGTGGAGGGAGGACAGGAGGGGTAAAGTACTCTTTTAAGAAAGTTGACTTTGTGTAAATCTTGTGTAAATCTAAATATTTAGTTAATTAATATTTTGAGGTATTTGATGCTGCCATGGTCCAACTAAAAGGGCATTGTAACGAATTGGCCTGTAGGCCAGTACTTCCAATGTACGCCAACAAAGAAAGCAGGTAGGTAGACTGGATACTGGATGCAGGTTGGTAAGTTGCTGGATGCAGGCAAGATAATAGCCGGATAAAGAATACTGGCAAGAGGACACACTGGAAACAGGTGTGGTAAGCTTGATACTGGATACAGGCAAGGTGAGTAGCTGGATACAGGAAAGGTGAGTAACTGGATACTGGATACAGGAGGTAAGTAGCAGAATAGATGCAAGGTTAGTTGCTTGATACTGGCAAGGTGAGTATTTGGATACTGGATACAGGAGGTAAGTAGCAGGATAAAGGCAAGGAGAGAAACAGGATGCAGGCTAGGTAAGAAACTGGGTACTGTCACAACTAGTGCATCACACAGGAGCCAGGAGTAGCAAGGCTACAATCAGGCGCTGGGTCCAGGAAGACAGCGGTATTTGAATTCTTCCGCCACGTGGCTTGCTGACATTATGCCGTCATGATGTCGCCAGCGGCGCCCACCCGGAAGCACCTGGCTGTTCCTTCAGTGTCGCTGGACTGAAGCGCTAAGTAAGCTCACGACAGGCATTGTTTTGTACAAATAAATTTTAAAGATGTACTAAAATTCTGACAATATATAATTCTGTGGTGGAATTTCAAATTCCACAAAACAGAACGGCTTCTGAAATTTTGCTGATAACACCATCTGAACACTTATTTCAAGGTATTAGCAGGAACAACTAGGAAGATAATACAGAAATCCCTGACTCTAGACTCAACACTGGGAACAGGGCCGCCTCTCCCATGAGGCCCAGTAAGCCTTTTAGCTTAGGTGGCACTTCTGCGATGCCAAGGAGAGGTGGCAGAATGCAGCAATAAAAAAAAAAAAGCAATTGTGCAAGCTCCAAAAGCGTGCGCCTGTGCAAAAGTTCCTGTTTCTGGTCCCGGACAATGTGCCTCTCCTGTTTCCACCTGCACCTGTGTGCCTTTCCTATCTCCACCTAATCTTGCCTCAGAAAGTAAGTGAGCAAACTTGTATGTACCTTTCAGTCACAGTGGGCAAACTTGTATGTGACAATCACAGTAGTCAAACATATATGTATTTATCAGTCACAGTTGGCAAACTTGTATGTGGTAGTCACAGTGGGCAAACATGTATGTTCTTGTCAGTCCCAGTTGGAAAAACTGTATGTGCCAGCAGAGCCATCTAATGAGGCAACCTAAGAAAAAATTTCAGGGTGGCGCCCCTGTTGGTAGCCATAGAAGCAATATATTTAAATTTGAATTTTTTTCTTGCCAGCGCCAGAGTAGGCGCTTTTTTGTAATGCTCTTATCTTACTGGGAGCTGCACCTTCTGGACACTTTCAACCAATCAGGTTGAATGCTGGAACACACCCATGAGGGCTGCTGGAATGATTGTAAATGTATGTAACACCCCTTTGTTACTACATGGGCGGGACAAGCTGGGCAGTGTATGCAGGCCCAGCAGGGAGAGAGAGCAGAGAGAGGAATGAGCGGAGTCTAACAGTGTTTGTGGATGGAGGAGTCAGTCAGGAAATGACAGGAAATTGTAACATGATATACAATATTATGTCCTTTCTGTGCTGATTTTAAATTCAACTGATTTCATATGTTGGTTGTGTATAGTATAGTGTGATATAGTTTGTGTGTATAGTGTGTATGTATTTAGTGTGTATATAGTGTTTCTGTGTGTATGTATATTGTGTGTATATGTGTATATAGTATGTGGGTGTATAAATATAGTGTGTGCGTGCATGTATAGGGTATGTGTATATAGTGTGTGAGTATATATAGTGTGCACTGTGTAGGGTCGGACCCTGCACTCCTCAACCAGTATATGCAGTCAAGCACTGCAAATGTTTACATGCTGGGTGCTCCAGTTACTGTAGCCAACAGTCCATATATGCGGTCCCTTCATGTTTGTCTGAAGACGGGACCGCATGTGATCCCGAAACGTCACAATAAATTTGACTTTGCACCTAAGACTGGTGTGCCCGGTGATTACTGTAGCCAACAGTCCATATATGCGGTCCCTTCATGTTTGTCTGAAGAAGGGACCGCATGTGATCCCGAAACGTCACAATAAATTTGACTTTGCACCTAAGACTGGTGTGCCCGGTGATTATCTATATTGCATATATATAGTGTGTGTGTAGGTTTCAGGTAATATGATGAAAGGAATCAATAGGGTCGGGGTTGGATAAAGTTCCATAAAGATTGGGGGTGTTTCAGATTGATTAAAACTTTGAATACAGTGACCGTCACTAGTTATGTTCTTCCTTTGGGCTGGACCGTGGCAATATATGTCCATCCATTCAGTTTCCCGCTTTCCAATGTGTCCTTCATTTTTCCAGTCCTCCCTCATCTAATCCCCCTTCTCCTACCAAGTCCAAGGGCTAACAATCAGTTTACTGAACTTGTCAGTACTACTTTACTGGGAATAAGCGTTCTCACCTGTGAATAATAGATACAGTTGTTTAGTAGAGATGGGCAGAAAACTGAACCCGGGTTTGAGCCGAACTTTATGAGTTCGGACAAACTCGAACTATTCAAACTAGTTATTTTTTTCAGGCTCCCGGCTGTATTTTTGATAATTATCGTAAATTCGATAATTATCAAATTTACAGCCCATTTGCTAACCCTAGAATGTATAGTTCGATAACCCTCGAAAGTATAATTAGTTTTCGGTAACCCTCGAATGTATGGATCGCTTTCGCTAACCCTAGAATGTATCGTTCGCTAACCCTTGAATGTAGCCTTCGATTTTCGGTAACCCTCGAAAGTATTGTTTGTTTTTGGTAACCCTCGAATGTATAGATTGTTTTCGCTAACCCTAGAATGTATCGTTCACTAACCCTCGAAT
Source organism: Hymenochirus boettgeri (assembly GCA_019447015.1). NCBI lineage: Eukaryota > Metazoa > Chordata > Amphibia > Anura > Pipidae > Hymenochirus > Hymenochirus boettgeri. Next base: position 177,071,207 of record CM033476.1, read on the forward strand.
GTAGCCTCCGTCTTTCGGTTACCCTCAAAGTTATCGTTTGTTTTTGATTATCCTTGAATTTATGGTTCTATTTTCATTAACCCTCTAAAGTATCTTTTGGTAACCCTCGAATTTTCCAGAACAATCAAATGTAGCTTGAGCAAACCCAACAATTGCCTGATCATAAAGTAAGGAGTGTTTAAACAGGTTTTGGTGATAGTGACATGTTCCCCATTCCCCAGGTGCCACAGCCATTTACAGTAAGTTACCACTGTTAGTTTATCTGTAAAACATCCGAACTTTTTCGAACTTTTCACTCCCCATTGACTTTAATTAGTCCAGTTTTACTGAAGTTTGAAAACGGACTTTATGAAGTTCGGCCATCTCTAATGTTTAGTGTTCGTTTAAAGGGAATGTCCATCCCTTTCTTCAAAAATGAATATATAGTAGAATACCCCCCAAAACCTAGAGATCGTTTTATCCTAAAGCTGTAAATCCGCTCTCACATTGAGCTATTATACTTACATGCTCCTCCTCCGTTGCGGCTCTGCACTTCCAGGTAAGGCAGTCAGTGTCGACCATGACCATGATGTCACGGCCAATCACTGACTGTCATTCCTGGGGCAGTCTCCACTGCGGCTGCTCAAGAACACAAAAAGAACAGAGCAGCCACAGTGGAGACTGAGAGAGGAACCCGGAAGTGGCGGTGGAGCGAGGAGCATGTAAGTATAATACATAAGTGTGATATTTTATAATGGGAGCTGCACTGGTATATAGCCTTATAAAAATCACTCAGCTATGTCACTAAGTGACTAATTTCTTATATTTCTTATATCCCACTACACCGCCCATTCCAATATTCATGCCTGGACAATGAATCAGCGTTTTTTGCAGTGTTAACTTCACTAACGGAACCTGCTGGAGCTGCTTCCTGTCACTGCATAACCAATGTCTCTCTCCGCCTCAAAGATTTGTTTAACCGCATAGATGCTGGGCAGGGATGTCACCTTTCTACTGGGTTTAAGTTGCAGAAGGTAGCTTGAAGATTTAAATTAAGGTGGGAATAGGGACAAGGCTAGAATTTAAAATGTGAATGGGGGGAATCTAAAACTTATGTATTATAAGAAATAATGCGCCCCTTCATATTATAATATAAGGATATTACGCCACCTCGGAGTTCCCTGCCCTATATGGTCAGGGAACTCCTCAGTGGCATAATATCCTTATATTATACTGTAAGGGGCGCATTATCCCTTATATAATAACTCTGTGGGAGCCGATTTAAAGCTTTAGGATAAAACGATCTCTAGGTTTTCGGGGGGTAATCTACAATATATTAATGTTTGAAAAGAGGGATGGACAGTCCCTTTAATAGCTGTTAATGTGTACAATAAGGTCAAATACTGCTGATTTTTCATTAAAAAACAAACTTTTTAGATGTATTCCCAAAAAGATTCTTCTGGATATATATAATTCCTTATTATATTACAGTAAGTCACTTCAAATACAGTAACAATATATTATATAAAAAATATGAAAGCATGGCTCAATATATATTTTATGCAATATATTACAAGATATAGATTATTTATTTATTATTCTCTTAATTTGTAACAGTTTTTCAGTCAGCGCAATAGTAGGTCCATGTAGTTCATTCTTTATTTTTGTCTCAGCGAAGAAGAAACTTTAGGTAAAAGTCACCATATGGGATACTAATGTGGCAGTGTTAAGATTATTTTTGTTTGGCTTGAAATCTAATGATCGATTTCTAAGAACTGGAATTCTACCAGATTCTTAGAACTAAGAACAAGGATTTTAGATAAACTTCAGTTCTTTCTTAGGCGATCCATTAGATGGTTCTGCTCAGAACACATTAGATTTTTTTAATAAAAAATATGAAAGAACAAAATCACTCATAAATGTATTTAGCGACAACGGCTTCAGCAAATGCAAGTAATTAAAAGGATACCAGATGCTTATAAATTGGTTTAAATTGTAACAGAACAACCATATCCAGCCTCTAGCACAACCAACAGGCACAATCTGAACAGATAGATACATGAATCAGTAAGAACACATTTTCCTTTTGGAATAATGATTGAGACTCAAAAACAGCTGCTAGATAAAAAATGTAATTATAATGGTATGGAACAAAGCAGGCATCTGACAAAACATTGATCCATGAAAAGCAAATGAGAAGATTTAAAAGAGGTTCCAACATTAGACAGAAGGTCCTAGATGCAGTCAGCTCTCAAGTGATAATTACATGATGAAAATACTTATTATCCACAGGTATCGTGACGTTTCCCAGAAAAATATGCATTGTAAGGGCTATGTCTTCCAGTATAGCTTTCTCTATTTGTTCTATTGTTTAAGTTTGCTTGCTTGTCAAATGTACTTGTTAGAAACACTGTGGGTTAATTATGCCTTTATTTAATTGCAGTATGTTAATTTGAGCTGTACACAACACATTCTAACATAGAAAACTGTCAAAACTTGTATAACTCTATGTGTTGCCTGTAACATAAGGGTACTTGAACTGGAATAAAAACACTTTTTGTGTATTAAAAGTAAAGGTTTTTCAGAGAGCAATTTTCCATTATTTGCCAAGCTACATCTCCCAGCTTCTCCCCTAAATCCCTTGATTGGCATACTAACAAGAGACAAATGGGTTTGCGAAAACCAATGAATATGTCAAGCTGTAGATTTTAAGGGGGCAGGTAATAGTTTACATTTTTATACTTGTGCTTCCAATATGGTAATATTTAACAAGCTTGTATACAGATATGACAGCCCCAAGAATTGTTAGCTTTTTCTTTGCACCCTGAAATGGAATAACTGCTTTAACTACCAATCAACATGTATATTGTCAAAATAAAAAAAATACGTTTTAGCCAGACCCAGCTTGAATAGCTTTCTAGCAACAGAAATGGTGAATTCACAAAGCATAGAAAATCATTGCTATCACTGCTCTAGTAAAATTTTACATCTTGAAAATAACTCAGACAAATGATATATCATTTTAAAGGATAACTATACTGAAAAAAATTATTTTGCATCATCTTAATCTATAATTAATTTGGCTTCAAAGAGACTAATTCTTGTTCTTTCTGTTTCTTCTTTTTCTCTTACTTTTACTTTTACAGAGGTATGGGACACACAGAAGTCTGCTATTACCTAGCTAAGGAAGCATTACCACATCACCGGCAAATTTTGAGCCATTTTCCCCCATTGACTATAATGGGCATACTCCTCAAACACACTAGCGAAACTGCAAGGTCTCAAGCCACCCTGCAAGTTTTGTGACAGGCCTCTGCCAGACTTCTGCCACACACCCTCCGCAGTATTTTTAAACAGCTGATTGCCCACCTATACTTAAAAACAGCTGATCGGTGGGCTCTCTTAATCTCTCTCCCCCATTGTGGAGGCTGTAGTTACTATACTGCTCAAACATTAACATTCTGGTCATGTATGGTCATGTGGTCTAATCAAATCCCAACTATCCCTTTCTGTATGAAATGCAGTTGCTACACTAACACTATCAGGGCAATGCACCAACAGGTGCACCGCTCCTGTTTTGGAGTTAAAGTCACACTAACCGATGTTGCGGTGGCTGCGTGGCTTACATCAAAGTTAACCATGCAGCCACTGAAAGCAATGTTATATGCCGAAAGCGGCATTGTATTGCGTCACCTTAAATGCCAGATAATAGCTGGCATTAAAAGTGTCGAAATAGAAAAATGGCAGATAGCGATGCCCCGAGAGCCAGCATATAACATCGTCAGGCTGTTTGGAAGAGGATGAAAGAAGATGATATTTGAACTTTATTTTCTATGTTTAGGAGTTTATCACACTTAGTGCTGAAGTTAAGTGCACCTCACTGTGCCTCTTTAAATTAGTTTGCATTATGTGTACTGAAGTTAAGTGCTCCCCCTCTGTGTCTCTTTAAATAAGTTTGAACTATGTGTGCACAACTTTTGCACGTGCGATTTACAACAAAGCAGACATTGCGTTTGTCCACGTTCTGTTTTTTTTTTTTTAAAGACGTTTTTTGAATTTAAACATCTTGTGATGTCACTTCCTGTTTTTGTGGGGTTTGTTGGTGTTGGTTTTGGTGTTGGTGCTGGTTTAGTATCGATAATGCAGAGGCAAAAAGTGATCGGAGATTCTGGGTGCACCCTCTGTTGAGAGAGAGAGAGGACAATGGGTCTGTGCCAGTATCCGGATTTTTTTCCCTCCTACGCCAGGTAAGATAAAATTTGCTACTTCTGTTCCTTCAGTCCCTTTTCCAATCTGCTACCATTATCTACCTGTCTATCCTAATGTACTATTGTAAAATAAAATGTGTATTTTGTTTTCTACAGTTTTTACGATTTGTTGGAGATCATGAGGGCTGTTGTCTTAAAAGCAAAATACCACCTTTCGAAAGAGTATCACACCCACAGAAAGACTGATTATCATCTTGCAGTATGTATGCAGTAAATGAGGGGTTTGTGGGGAAAGAGTTATGCAGGAGAAGTGATGGGAGGAAGAGGAGGGGTGGGGAGGTAGGATGGAGTGGGGAGGAAGAGGAGGGTTGGTGGAAAGTTAGAGGAAGGTTGAGGAGGAATAGTAGGGGTGGTGGGAAGTAAGGGGAGAAGTGATGGGGAGAAGTGAGTTGTAGGGAGGAAGAGGAGGGGTGGTTGGGAGGAAGAGGAGGGTGATGAAGAATAGTTTTCTTTTTTACAATATTTATCTTTCAAGTCTCTACATCTGGACTTCAGGATGGTAAAGACAAGTGTTCAAAGGATTGTCCACCACAACTTCTGACACAGACTACTGTGGCAGAAGTTGCAGCCCCATCACATGGCCTTTCCCAACAAAGACAAGTGGGAGTACATAAGTCTACAGAATTGGGAGAAGCTGCAGTTCTCCATTCTCCAACTGTGTAGGTGCAATTTATGGGAAGCATGTAATGATGGTTAGGCCTCTCTACAGCGGCAGCAGGTACTACAATTTTTAAAAGTACTTCTCTATTGTGCTGCTAGCTGTGGTGGATTCTGACGATCAATTCACCTACATAGATGTGGGTTCGTATGGTAACTGTGTTTCGGCACAACTTACTGGGAAAGAAATTATGCATAGTGCAGCTGGATCGACCCCTTCCCAAACCATTGCCTGGCACGGAGCACCCTACCTACCCTCACGTGGTTGTTGCTGATGAGGGGTTTGGACTCTCTGAAACTTTGTGACTCCTGCATGTTCCTTACCTTGGCAAGAACAGTATTTGTGAACAGAATTTGTGGACTTGTTTTATAATAAACGTTATTAAATTGGAAAGAAATGGATAAGTTCCCCCCCCCCCCATTTTTATAGGCTATCCCTACTCAAGTACACTCACAACACTTGTTTGTTTGGTGTTTTATGCTTGTATAAACAAATCCAAATGTTAAAAGTAGAAAATATACTTTATTAACATAGCCCTTTATCTGCATTCACAAGATAGCAAACATTTAAAAGAAGACCTGATACTTGATACTGTAACTTTTTATATAGAATAAAACAATATACTGTAGTCGCACCAAAATAGAGAGAGAGAGCTACATTAATAAAAATAACAGTATGCTGTTTACTTATAAATCAAAGACTTCAGAAAGGCATTTTATGGATTATTGAATAAACTGCCATCATTCACCCCTTTTTTTCATATATTACAAAAACTTTTGTGAAAATTGCACATGAGGAAAGCAATAATACGATTATACATATGCTGATTAAACGAAATCTCCTGCAGGCCTGGTACAAACACTTTCACTCTATAGGGAATTGTACTCGATAGCAACCCATTTTATCAAACATTAGTTTCTTTGCAGTGAAACTCTTTGACAATAAACAATCAGAAATATGTATTTTTAATGTTGAGCGCTAAAAAGAGCAAATCAATTCTGAGTTAATCTAATCCAAACTAATTTACATTTGACTCTCATTCTTCTATGTACAAACAAAGGTTTCCAACTAATCAAAACTTCATGCAGCACGAGATGAAATAAATTCTATCTACAAATGGAATAGTAAGTTCTCTCATTATTATTTGCACTGTAAATGAGAATTGATTTTATTCCAGGCAGCCAATGAATTAGTAAAAAATAATTTCAAATGCAGGACATCCATTCACACTTACTGTTAAATTCATTTATAAATATCAGCATATATTATCAAAAGGTAAGGGGGAAAATATGCACATAAATCTATCAAAAGTTCCCAAATTAAATTTTAATCTAGATGCTATTGGACTTTTTTTCAAAGCTGATTCTAAACTGGTAAGCTCAACTTTCACTTTTCACCTTGCGCCAGTTGTGTAGCTATCGCAAAAGGCAACTGCAAAAAAATTAAGTCAGCTGTTTGACCAACATATAGCATGACTATTTAATGCCAGAAAATGTCTGGTCTTAAAGTCTCGCCCCAAAAGGGATTTACCTACAGCCACAAATTGATTATTGAATCCTGGTAGGGAGAATTACCCAGGATGATTGCTGTTGTTTCCTTGCATGGGTGTAGTTAGGTTTTACCCTGAGCAGATATTCCATTATTTCCAGTATTATTGCCAGTATCTTTGTCTAGAATTTCCTTTTTTTTCAACATTGAAACCTTTTTATAGACTGGTCTTTATTACTTGTATAGACCATATTTTCTAAGAGAATAATTTGAACTTTTGCTTATATTTCTTTTTAGCTTTCATGATCCCTTTTGTAGCAACCAAGATCCTAATTTTATTTAAGGAGAAGCAGAATGCGTTCAGAATTTCCACTAACCAGAAATGGGTTGAGATAAACAATTTTTACAAAAAATGTCAAGCTACCCTAATAAACATAAGAAGCAAAGTGAACCATGCTTAAGTAAACCACTAAGAAAGTTTACCATGTTTAGTTTACTGGCTATTTGTCCATAATGAGTAAAATCTCCACATACTGTACAACCTAAATCCAATCTGTATCTGAAGTCAGCGAATGTTGCCCAGTAGTGTTATTCAAAAATATCCAACCTGAACAGATTCACTGATCAAAATGTTGGATGTGGCTACATCCCTAGTCTAGAAAGCAACACTAGTGCTTTTTAGGAATTTCACATCAGGATAGATTACCCCTTTTATTTAAACAAATAGAGCATTTGCATTCATGCAAAAAGAAGAACATTTTTGCGTGAGCAGCTATAGTTGGAATTATTGGTAAGAAATATACTAGAAATAAACCAATATCCCCTTTACTAACTGCACTTATCAAAGCAAAATCAGTATTTCCTACAAAAAAATCTAATTATGCTTATGTAAGAGAAACCATTTTGAGAGCTGTTGGATTATTTGTTACACTTTGTAGCACTACTGTACTTTTTGCACTATTGGATGCACTTTAAGCAAATGACTGATTAGCATTTTACACCATCAGATGCATTTTAAGTGCTACTATATCAGTAGACAACTAAATATAATCTCAATCTCAAAGAATGATTGGCTACTGTGTTGTGTCCTTTGATACAAACAAAAACAGTAGTGTAGTTAACAATGATGTTTATTTTGTGTGTGTATATATATATATATATATATATATATATATATATATATATATAAAACTTTCAGTTTATATTTCGGAGACTAATAGGGTGACTGGCAATACCTTCTTATATCTAATACCTTCCATTTAGAGTATCCTATTAAGGGAATAAGCTTATGTTAATACTAAGTTTCCTGTTAACAAATAACCCAAGATGTATCAAAGATGACGTCATTATGTTTCGAACTTGTGCATGGGGCACAACATAGTGTCGTAATTGCGCACAACAAAACAGCATAATTACGCGTACAGAAACTGGGGCCATTATGCTTTAAAGCCACAAGGAAAGTAAACACATTACCGCTTTTGAAAAATACCTTATGGCGGACAAAACGCATCACCTAAGCTGATCCTTGTTCAGTCACTAGCTACTAAAGGACAGCCTAATCCTCTGGAGCAAACAAGTGAAAGTGCACTCTGTCCCAACAGGTGGGTGCAGATACCTCAAACAGTCCTCCATTAGGAACCACAGTATATGGCCAATATGAAACCGAGATTCGCACTCCAAATGAAAAGCTTAGTTTATTAAAGACCACACATACAGCCTCAAATCGGCTTCTTTAAGGCACTAAGCAGAATCATAAACAATAGTAAAGTCTTTTACAAGGTGTTTTCCATGGCATTCATTTTTTAGTAGTCTTTATTTTTATGCTGTTACATTCTCTTTTTGCTAAAACAATGATCCATTTCATTCGGTCAGTTCTAAACTCAAAAAATATAACAAACAACATCATATAATGATGGTGTGAGTTTCTGTGATTCATCCAATAGCTTATATATTTCACATGCATTTTTTTTTATTTGCAAATGGGTTTTTCAGAGCTGAATGTGCATCTGTCAGATATTTAAAGGTAAAATTAATTCTCTGTCTCTATTTATAGTTCATTACATTCTTTCTTTCCAAATATACTGCTCTTCCCTTTTCTTACCTAAAAGGCTTGTTTACTTATCCCTTGGCTGAAAATGTATATATAGGTAAATAACATATATTTTATTAGTAGAAGAGGCATGCTCTAAGAGAAATCTCAACATGATATAATATTTGTGCTGAAACCACTCAACGTTTCGGGGAGACTAAGCCCCCTTCCTCAGGTGTTCCACCTGCGCTTGGCCTTGATAAATAGATTTAGGTAAAAGACAACTAGGGAAAAAGCCATCGGTAATTGTCTGTCTTTGGAAGTCAACTGTCTTCTAACTGGAAGAACCAGGAATCAGAAAAGCAGAAAAAAGGGTAACAGAACAATCAGGCAGCATTTCATTTTATATAAACACATAGAAGAGCGGTGCTCCCAGACAGGCAAGTTGTCAGGTAAGTAAGATTAAAACCACATCTGTTATTTGGAAAACTTTAAAATACCCGCATTACTTTAAAGTAAGATTAAAACCACATCTTTTATTTGGAAAACTTTAAAATACGCGCATTATGCCTTACGTGTTTCATGCTAGTCCCAGCACTTACTCATTTGGCCTATGAGTAAGTAATCTTACTTACTTGAATACTAGCCTGTCTGGGAGCACCACTCATCTATGTGTTTATATATTGGCTGTACTGAGGACCTAGCAACGGGTCTACGGCAGCTGTACCCTGACCGCCAACAGTGCCTGGTGAGCATGCAATACCTATTGCTTATATTTGTCTGTGATGCAGTTTCACTTAGAGAAAGATCCGGGCATGAGCGCACCCGGATCTCCAACTTTTAACGGTGAAAGCTCCACTGCACATGTCAGAGACCTCTAAGAGGACCAGGAAGTGGCAGGTATGGATTAAACAAAGAGAGGACCCTACTCTTCATTTTTTTGTACTTTCATCAGGTCCTGCAGGACAACCATAGGGAGCAGAAGAGAAAGGAAAAGATTTTATAACACTAGACAGTGGGGCCAACAGTGAGACAAATTTTAGTTGGGGGAGAGGACATGCCCATAACAAGGGTTTATGGATCCTACACAGAATGCCCGCATTTCACAAAAATATATGAACAATTAAGGAAACAGTATATTCCATTATGTTTAAGGAAGTTTTTATTAATTTAATTTAAACAAAAGAAGTATTACTTTTGTTGACGTGTATATATATATATATATATATATATATATATATATATATATATATATATTACTAGTATTACCTCTGTTTAAAAAGTTGATAACAACACAATTGTATTTTACAATGTTACGTTTAAGGACATTCGGAAGCCTTACTTTTTGCTGATTTCTGCTGCCTTTAATTGCATATATGTGAAAACACAAAGCATTCTTAAAGATAAATTTATAAAGATCTATTTTCTGAGAATTCTGGTCAAAGGAATAAGTGCATTTGTTGCTTAGGATATGACAGCAAGTATTATGACATGCAAGTATCAAGAGCACATGCAAACCACAGTAAAACATATACCGTATTGTACAAATTGGTTCGACCGATGGCAAGGTTTTCACCACTATAAATAATCTTAATAGGGTCAATAGTCATTTCTGCTGTTAAGTACATCATGTATCTTAAAACTTCATTAGCTTAAGAGCTTTGTATTACAAACTACTGAAAGCACAAGAATCAGCTGACCCTATCAATACTAATGTGGTTAATGACATATTTCTCTACTGCAAATTTCATTATGTTAAGAGACACACATAGACTTAAGATGGGTACACACTGTAAAGATCTTTAAAAGTTGACAGACAGAATCTTTAATGGACAACTCCACCCCCATAATAACATATTTTAGAAAGAATGTCCTCTTTAAAATATGTTGATATTTCATACTATAAATCAATTACTGTATGCCTGCTATGCTTCTCGGTTCTCATGGAAACTGAGCAATTTAGAAACCTGTACTGAGCCTGTACTGAGCCTGGGTATGCTCAGAAGAGGCAGCTAGGGGATTAGCATTCCCCTAGCTGTCATTGGCTGAGATGTCAACTATCAAATCCATAACTGACAACTGGAAGAACCAGGAAAAAGAAACCTGGGCAACAGGATATTATGCAGGATTTAACGTTAGACTTATATATTTCAGATTTCAAACTACTACCATTTGTGGTTTTGGGGGGTGATTTACCTGTATATAAGTTTTCATTTCAAGGCTGGACTTGCCCTTTAAGATTCTGTCTATTATTTTATAAAGAGGCTACTCACAGTCCCTAGCCCTCTTCCTGTATAAAGTAGTTGGCGCTCTGGTTTTGAATTTAGCTTGTGGAATGCTGTAAAAGTCTTTTTAAAGATATAGCTTCCTAAAAGCCTCCATGGAAACATGGTAAATTCCCAGAAGTCTTTATTCCTTATTTGCATATTGCTGAAAGGGGAGTTTCAAAGCCTTTATTGTCTGCCTATCCTATTTAATTTATATAAAGTATCCTTATTTGCATATTGCTGAAAGGGGAGTTTCAAAGCCTTTATTGTCTGCCTATCCTATTTAATTTATATAAAGTATAGGAAGAACATTTGGGACACACTTTAAACAATAAATGTGTGTATCCAGCTTTAAGCAAGGCTGGATCTAGCCTCGGGTTTTTCAATCTTAAAGATTATTAGGGTGATTTACCCAGCGGCGCTGGGCAGGTATTTGGAGTTAGTCATGCTAAGCAGTTCACTACTGCTTAGTGCGACTTTAACTCCATATTAGTGCCGGATGCGTGGGTTATGTAAACAACATGATTTTAAGATCAAATTTGTGTTGGCTGTGAGAGATTTATTAAAAAGACAACCACACAGCAGTCCCAAGCTATCTAATATATAGATTTTTTTGTGAGACTTTTTAATGCTGCCAACTAATGTTTAGTGTTATAGTCTGAAGAAGTATGTTATTTGAATGAACCATTATATTGGTACAGTACACCACCAGTGAGTTTGCAATAAGTGAACATAGCCTTAAAGGACATACAGGAATATATGTTGTCCCAGCATGCATTAACCTTTTAACCCGCCTCCCTAATTATTCTGGTCAGATATGTGTTTTTTTCATCTATTAATGTCATCTGCATCTAAAACTAGTCTTTAATAATTGTTTACTTGTTATAAGGTAATGTACAATTTTATATATACAGAAAAACCCACAGCATTTATTTTTCTAAGAATGAACTTAAATATCAAACCTAATATGCTCACCAGCTGAGCAATGCCTTTCAGTATCTTGAACTGAAGGCCACATGCTGTGCTCTATTGCAGAATAGCTGTTGATGTATTAAGACTAACAATTCAAGGGGATGAACTTTCAACTTAACTTGTTGTTTCCCCACAATAAATCCAAGACTATAGTATATACTATTAACTGTAGTCCAATACTTTGGAATAAATACAGAAGAAACAGCTGGAGATGAATCACCTTATAAACTCGCAATGCTTTTTAACCTAAGGTAAGGTAATTTGAATCTTTTCACTGTAACAAATGGCAATCTCAAACACTTGTTTGCTTATAAGCAGGAGTAAGAAAAAAAATTCCCTCAAGAAGCCAGATTTCGTATGTGTGATAGATGACCTGTAGTGCTTTATCCTTTAGTCAACAAGAATAAAGAATCATACCTCATTACTCAAAACATTTAACTCCAGGGGAAGCCTATTTCTACAAAGAACGTTTAGGGTTTGCCCTACCACATGAAGCCACTAGAGATGGCCAAACTTAATAAATTTCGGTTCGTTTTCGAACTTTGGAACTTCAGTAAAAATTCAACCCATTAAAGTCAAAGGGGACAAATAGTTTGAAAAGTTCTGTTAAAATATGGTTAAAATAGCAATGGTAACTTACTGTAAATGGCTCTGGAACCTGGGAAATGTTCTGAGGAACACACACATTGTATTAGTTTAAATACTAACAGGGTTATTCAATTAAAGTTCTTATCATTTAAAATGGTGCTAATTTTGCCCCAACCAATCAGATGTTAGCTTTCAAATGTTAAACAAGATCTGATTGGTTGGGGCAAAATTAGCACCATTTTAAATGATAAGAACTTTAATTGAATAACCCTGTTAGTATTTAAACAAGTTTTAGTGATATGTATGTGTTCCTCAGAACATTTCACAGAAAATTTCGCTTAGCCGTACTCGAGGCTAAGCGAAATTTATACCCTTGGGAAATAAATGTAAAAAAAATAAATCCGCGCCCATGTGACTGAAATCTGATGTAAAGAGGTAAATGGGAAGGAAGAAAAAGGCATTTAAAACCTTTAAGGCGGAGGGAACAGAAAGGGCCTTTAGGGATTATAAAAACTGTAACAAGGAGTGTAAGAAAGAAATCAAACTAGCTAAAATTAATAATGAAGTTAGGATAGCTGAACAAAGCATCTCTAAGCCTAAAAATATTTTTAAGTATATTAATAGTAAGAAGATCAGGACTGAGAATGTGGCACCATTAATTAATGGGGATAAGTTAGTTATGTAGGATGGCGATAAAGAATAATTTTTCCCCTCTATATATATACACTATAGAAGATCCAAGTACAGATATCATAGGGTATAGTAGCAATAATGGTATAAAAGATTCAAGTGCACTTTGGTTACCCGAGGATATGGTACAGAAAGAACTAAATAAGGTTAATATTTATAAATCTCCTGGACCGGATAAAATACATCCTCGGGTACATAGGGAGCTAAGTTCAGTTTTATCTAGGCCATTGTTTCTTATTTTTGCAGATTCCCTCATGTCCGGTGGTGTGCCTCTGAATTGGAAAAAGGCTGATGTTATTCCAATATTCAAAAAGGGTAGTTGTTCACAGCCGGGTAATTACAGGCCTGTAAGTTTTACTTCTGGTGGGGATGATCCTGGAAAGTTTAATAAGGGAACATGTTCTAGAGTATGTTTCAAGGACTGACATTATAAGTAGTAACCAGCATGGATTTAGGAGGAATAGATCTTGTCAAACTAACTTGCTTGGCTTTTTTTTTTGAAGAAGTAAGTAGAAATTTAGACTCTGGCATAGCAGTAGATGTAGTTTACTTGGATTTTGCAAAGGCTTTTGATACAGTCCCCCATAGGCGACTAATGTATAAGATAAGGTCTGTTGGTCTGGGGAGTCACATTTGTACATGGATAGAAAATTGGTTAATGAATAGGATGCAGAGAGTAGTTGTAAATGGGGCTTCATCATTATGGACTAAAGTGCTAAGTGGGGTGCCACAGGGTTCTGTGTTGGGGCCTCTTCTATTTAATCTATTTATTAAGGATTTGGAAGTGGGTATTGTCAGCAAGGTTTCTGTGTTTGCTGACAACACAAAGCTTTGTCGACCATTAAAAACTTCAGAGGATGTGCAATCGTTGCAGGGGGATCTAGATAGATTGTCACATTGGGATGCTAAGTGGCAGATGAGATTCAATGTTGATAAATGTAAGGTGATGCATTTTGAACTTAAAAATCCTTGTGCTACTTATACTATAAATAACTCTGTGTTAAGTGAATCCCTGTTGGAAAGGGATCTTTTTGGTGGATAACAAACTTAAAGGTAGCAAGAAGTGCCAGGCGGCAACAGCCATAGCCAGCATAATATTGTCTTGTATAAAGAGAGGTATGGATTTAAGGGAGGAAAATGTAATTCTCCCTCTTTACAAAGCATTGGTAAGGACTTATTTGGAATATGCAGTGCAATTTTGGAATCCTGTGTACAAAAAGGACATCTTTGAAATGGAAAGGGTTCAGAGAAGGGCAACTAAATTAATAAGGGGATTGGGGGAAAAGTTACAATTATGTACGCTGGAGAAAAGACGCTTGCGTGGGGATATGATTACTGTGTATAAATACATTAGCGGGCCATAAAATAAACTATCTGAGGCATTGTTCACCAATAGAACATTTCAAAGGACACAAGGACATCCCTTAAGACTTGAAGAAAAAAGGTTTAGGCTTCAAGCTCGGAAAGGTTTTTTTACTGTGAGAACGGTAAAGCTATGGAACTGTATTCCAGTGGACGTTGTTATGGCAGGTTCATTGGTCAGTTTAAAAAAAAAAGCTGGATGAGTTTCTGCAAACAAGGAATGTTGCAAGTTACTAGTATTGATTCATAAAGTAGAGTTGATCCAGGGAAATTTCCGATTGCCACTTGGAGTCAGGAAGGAATTTTTTCCCCCTTCATTTGGTGTTTTTTTTTTGCCTTCCTCTGGATCAACAGTAAGGCAGGAAATGAGGATATTGCTAGATGGGTTGGACTGGAAGGACATACCGGTATGTCTTTATTCAACCTCAAATACTATAAACTATAAACGCCACAACATTCAAGGGTTATCGCCGAATTCAAAGGTTAGCAAACACCGCATTTGAGGGTTAGCAAACAATGCATTCGAGGGTTATGGAGTGCTAAAGTTGAGGGTTATCGCCGAATTCAAGGGTTAACTAACACCACATTTTAGGCTTATAGAGAGCTAATGTCGAGGGTTATCAATTCAAAAATTCTATAATCTTTGAATGTTCAATAATTATTGAAAAAAAGTCTGCAAGTTCACAAAGTCTGAAAGTTCATAGTTCGAAGAGTCCACGAACCCATTAAATCGGGTTTGAGTTTTAGTCCATCCTTAGAGGCCACTATAATGAAAAACATTCTTCCAAAACCAATGTCTCTGTATTGAAAGCAGCATCTTAAAATTATCTATGATTAAGGGTGGCACCTGAAACAAGTCGAATGGCTACTGTGTGACTGACGTTTTTTTTCTTGTTTTTAATACTGTGCTTTTACTAAAAAGACATTGGCTTGGAAGGAAGTGTAGCCTGCCCCTTGATTTTGTCTAGAGTTTTCCGTGCTGGGGAGGGCATCTTGTTAGTTAGTTACCAGCCAATAATCCCAAACTATATATTTTACACATTATTAGATGTATTACTAACCAGATATTTAAGTAAAATGATTTCCCCCGTTTTGGGAGAGGAAGCCATCCCCTCCTGCCATGCAGTCAATAAAGACTGACACTGCTGACATCACAATCAATAATAAGCTGTTCTTTCCCTTGATGCCTCCTCTGTAAATGCTTAAGTTCCTAAATACTTATTGAGCTGGGGAAGGAGTTGGCAACCTCTGCCAGAATGGGAAAGAACTAGGACAATACTTGTCATGCCTGTAATAAAGTACTAAACATAGCAGATAAGATTAGGGGCAACTAAATTATACGTGACCAGGTTTACAGGTGAACATGCACTTTAATCTTCCAATCTGGGATATCAATAATCATTTAACAGATGTGTTTTTACCCAGAATACCTGCATTTTTGGTAGACTAAAACAATTACTATACTGTATGCTTGTAACATCCCAATGTCCATTTGATATCAACAGGAATATAATGTTGACAATTTTGAAAAATGTGTTTTATTCACCTATCTGAATAGAATAATGGCAAGGCAAGGCTAGGCTTTGCCCTTTTTTTAAGCTTAAAATATTTTCCTACCAATTAATACCTGATCCAATTATTTCAAAAACCTTTTAATATTAAAAGGTTTTTGAAATAATTGGATCAGGTATTAATTGGCAAATATATATATATAAGTATGAACGGGGCTTTTAATAGAAAAAAAGCTGAGACAGGTCTGAAGTTTTTTCATGGAAAGCAGTTAAAGCTTCTTGGAAGGTTTGGCATTTCTTAAAAGGCTACCACGATTATTAACCAGAGATCTCTGTTCCTTATTTGCATATTAGTGAGGTAAGAGCAAATGCCTTATACTCTCCCTATCTCATTTAATGTCTTAGTGACATCTGTTCATAGGCTCTTCAAATTGCAAACCAGATACCTATACTACTCTGATGATAGCTCTATAAAGCCAAAAGCTCTCTGTAGTTGTCTCTCTGGTTTTGCATTTAGCTAGTAGAATGCAGTTAAAACATCTTAAAAGGTGAGGCATTTGTTAAATTGTTGTCATGTTAAATACCCACAAGTCTCTGTTCCTTATTTACGTATAAGAATAATAAATTTAATAATAAAGCAATGAATAGAGCAAGAGAGTTTCTAAAAAGTCTAAATGTTGGAAAATATCAATTGTGTTGTTCTGTGTATAGATGAATAACAAACCAATTAATTTTGACAATCTGCGTCCTGCAAAACAGCCTCAGAAATGTAAAAAAGGGAAAATATAGTTTTTGTTAATATAATTCCACAATCCTCTCCTACTTTACTATTTGCATATATAGCATCTTTTAGCGATGCCACACCTTTAACAATTGGTTTGACTATTGTTAAACCAATCGGTAATTTCCATTGAGTTTATCGATCGTTAATTTATGGTCGTTATCGTAGATAGATTTATGATCTCCATAGAATACCATTGCGGTAGTTTATGGTATTCTAAGACCAAACATTCATTAATTAACGAACATTTGGCATAAATGTATGACCGTGGCTGTACATTAATGGGCGCTGACATACATTACCGATAACACGCGTTATCGCTAAATTGTGATACCGCGATTTATAAATATGGCCCCAAATGAGCTGATGACATCTTCAATGGCACCCACACACTAAGAGGAATTTTTTTTAAATTACCCTATATATGCATTTTAGTTTGGGGTCTGGACATTACCTTACTTTCTAAGATAAGAAAAAACATTTCATATCAAGTCTTTTTTGTGTGGTAGCTGTGGACTTTTTGAAAGTCATTGCTTACATATAAATATTATATATAAGTATTACTCCACATGTAAGATAAACAGTTTACAGTCTCTTGAAAAGTCCAGTGATCATTAAAAATTTTAAATTGCCATTAAATCTACAGTTACAGTATAGCAATGAAACAAGACAAATGTATATTCAGAATCATGCAAAACAATACTTCTCTGTTCAGCAGTTTCCTTTGCTATTTGCAGTTTGACCTTTTATATCAAGTTCGTTATGTGTGAACGTACAATTTTGTGGTAACATGCTGTGCCAACATGAGCTATAAAGGCCAGAGATACTGTATAGAGGTGTAAGAATAAAATACAAATTGTGTCAATTTCAAGCAGTGCGCTAAGTGCTTTGAGCTAAAATAAAGGCAGCTTGTGAATAACAACAAATTGAAATCTGAGAACTAATTGTGTTCCGTTATCTTACATTTACATTAAAATTAATTAATTAACAACAATGTAAACAGAATATTTTTAGGAACAAGAAGTAAACCTTGGTAGGCCCATTGACTTAATTGAGCAAAGCAAGGTTGCACTAGCTTCTACATCCTTAACTACCTTATGCATTTTACTCCTTGACTCCCTTAGAAGGACACTTTAAGGGGTGCTGCTGATGTAATTAGTGCAAAACCCACACTACTCCGAGCTCCCTGCCCCCAAAATGGTCATGGAAGTCATCAGTGGCTTATCCTTATATTACACTGTAAGAGGCGCACTATATTATTTAACGATCCCTGTTTTTCACCAGCAGGAAAATTCAAAGAACCTTTCTCAGAGAGGAAGTTTTATATTAAGAGTTCCAGGTCCAGAGACATCAAGTGAAACGTTTATTACAGGAAGTGTATGAAGGTTCATGTAAAACTTTCTTCCAGTCTTCCTGATTACCTTCATCTTTCTTGCATTCTTTCTTTTGTTACCTCTGGGCATCCACTTGATCCAACTCTTTTCCTTCGATTAGATGTGATAGTTTTCACGTTTCAATCAGTACCTTAGATGGGTTTTTTTTACCGAGAGCAGTTACAAACATGCCTCAGTAAACATGTCTGACCATTGAAATCTTGAATGTTCTCTGATCCCATAAAGTCATTGCTGCAGAATATATTTGTAAATAAACCTACATCACTTATGTTAACAGCCCAGCAAGCCAGCAAGAAATAGGGACAAGTACTTTGGGGCATTCTTAGATAAAAAAAAAATATTTTGGGCATTTAAAAAGTCTTTTAAAGGGTTATTAAACTGAATTTGGACATTATGCAATATCAGCACTTAAAGAAAGCTACTTGGCTGCATGGCAAGATGGCAAAGTGATAGGCCGCACTTAAAGGAGCTCCCAGCCTCTACTATGAGAATTCATTTAATTTCTGAATTGTTGATAATCAATTGTATTATAAGTGGTATATTGGAATGTGTGAGGTATTAAACTACTTCTAGGGTGGGAGGGGAGGGCAGTTGGGATTGTTTTGTTTTTTTTTTTTTTTGGAAAGTTACTGTAAAGGTCAGTTCCTCTTCGAAACCGAAAGCTTCTTTAAATGTATCAAGAAAAAAATGCTATAAGAATACTTTAAAACACAATGATGGAACAAGTTAAAATATTATCATGGAATATTAGGGGTCTAAATGGAAAACTGGTATTCTGGTATTCAACTATATAAAACACTACAATCCTGCTATCCTGTGTCTTCAAAAGACCCACCTTCTTGGAACCAGAACACGTTTACTACAAAAACGCGGGGTTGGGAGGTCGGCACACAGTAATCACACCACATATTCAAGGGGATTCTCCCTATTGATAAAAAGATCTGTTTGCTACAAAATACTTAAATTATGCACTGACCCATTGAGCGTTATCATTAACGGCCTGCACTATATTCTATACTGTATATGCAATATATTCTATACTATATATGCAATCCACCACCGGCAGACCTACAAATAGTACAGAAAGCAGCAATTTTTGGTATAGATTTCCCTGGGGCACACTTTATAGGTATTGGAGATTTTAATTATGTTATGTTTTCACACTGACAGCTTACTATAGCAGGTACTGAACTGCGATCTGAATGGATATCACAGTTCAGTACCTTACGCTGAACCACGAGGGAAGTTCTATTTGTGAATGGATCTTTTTGATAGCAGGAAGTGAACTTGTGTTCAGTGCTGATCACATGTTTACTTCCTTCACTAGACCACCAGGGCTGTTTGGTGGAAGACATAGGGAGGTCCCCAGCATCAGTGGATCTCCTTTTAAGTCAAGGGGAGATCATACCAGTGATCCCCACATTGGTCAATCAGTCAGCCAAATGGTTAGCTTACCTTGCAAAAAACAAATCACAACAAACCCCTATCCTAGCCATCAAAAATAACCAGAACATTCTAATAACCACTGCCACTGCTTCCAACAATACTATATGGATCTTTATAAGTCCAAAACCCAAAATACATACAAGACAAATCTAGAATATCTAGATACAGTTGAATTTTCACAAGTAACAAAAGAACAACAAACACTTTTAGATGCCCCGATAACCCTACTGGAACTCCATACTGCAATCAGCCATCTACACAAAGGCAAATAAATGGGTCAGACAGAAATTTCTAAAAGATATCAAATCCAATACTTTTATGGATACCCATAATCAGTCCTATAATAATGATTCACTACCACACATTCTATATGATGCCAACATAATATTACTAAAACCAGGTAAAGATCCAACTGAATGTGGAACTTATAGATCCAAGAGGTCTAGTTTAGGTCTTCATCCTGGGTACTATACATGGCAGGAAGAAGTGGCAGAGGTGAGTATAACCCCCTTGTTAAAAAGTATTTACCTTTATAGTAAACAGCTGAATTTAATCAATTTTTGTACCTCTGGCCCTTAAACTCACCATAAGCAAGAGAAATGCGTCCGTGGCTACTAGAGATGTAATGTGGGTTCGAATCTGAGGGTTTCGAAGTCCAGACGAAACTTTTGGAACTCCCGAATTTCACGGAACCCAGATTGTGATCAAAAATCAAAAATCGAAAGTAGATGATTATCGAAAATCGAAAGTAGGCAATTTTGACAAAAATCAAAGTAGACGATTTTGAAACTCGAACTTTCGATCATTCTGAAAATTTGAAAACGGAACGAAGCTCATCTCTAACTCATCATCGAACATATCATCGAACATCTCTAGTGGCTACAATACAATGGGTGAAGTAATCTAGGAATAAGTACAGACTATAATGTATGTTTTGACTGTATATTAGTGATTTTATCACAGCTTTATGAAGAGTTAAAGCAAAAACACATATAAACAAACAACAAATGTTACCAAATAATGTCAGTAGATCAGGTTTCACTGTGACCTGACAGACTCAGCTGCTTAGTTTCAGAGTCAGGTACATCTTTGTGCCTTAAATTAATCAATACATCATCCAATTACAGGAAGCCAGTACCTATAACTATAAGCACATAAGCCTAGCAGATTCTTGTGAGATGTATCCTGCTGTGCCGTCATAATTTGTTTGTAGTTGTATACCTATTTGCAGCTTTAACTGTCAATCAAGATATACTGTACTTTTTAGATTTGTATACTTTTGAGGCTACAGTAATTCATCAACAAACATTTTATTTTCCTTTAAACCTATACCATAATGTTTGTATCATGAAATCAATGCTTTTAAACTTTTTGATTATTAAAAAGAACTTTTTGCAGAAATGTCTGATACCACTGGTTCATAATTATGCCCCTTACAAATAATATTTAGTAAAAAAATAATTCTGTAATAAATGGTGAACTACTTTTCTAGTAAATTGTTTTACTGTACTACCAAACTACATTTATTTCAAATGTAATGATCACTATTGGTAAATGTGTTAGAGAGGGATCACTATTGGTAAATGTGTTAGAGAGGGATCACTATTTGTCAATGTGTTAGAGAGGGATCACTATTGGTAAATGTGTTAGAGAGGTATCACTATTGGTCAATGTGTTACAGAGGGATCACTATTGGTAAATGTGTTACAGAGGGATCACTATTGGTCAATGTGTTACAGAGGGATCACTATTGGTAAAAGTGTTAGAGAGGGATCACTATTGGTAAATGTGTTACAGAGGGATCACTATTGGTAAATGTGTTAGAGAGGGTTCACTATTGGTAAATGTGTTAGAGAGGGATCAATAATGGTCAGTGTTACAGAGGGATCACTATTGGTCAATGTGTTATAAAAGGATCACTATTGGTAAATGTGTTACAGGGATCACTATTGGTAAATGTGTTACAGAGCGATCACTATTGGTAAATGTGTTACAGAGCGATCACTATTGGTAAATGTGTAAGAGAGGGATCACTATTGGTCAATGTATTAGAGAGGGATCACTATTGGTAAATGTGTTACAGATGGATCACTATTGGTAAATGTGTTAGAGAGGGATCACTATTGGTCAATGTGTTAGAGAGGGATCACTATTGGTCAGTGTTAGAGAGGGATCACTATTGGTCAATGTGTTATAGAGGGATCACTATTGGTAAATGTGTTACAGGGATCACTATTGGTAAATGTGTTACAGAGTGATCATTATTGGTAAATGTGTTAGAGAGGGATCACTATTGGTCAATGTGTTAGAGAGGGATCACTATTGATCAATATGTTACAGAGGGATCACTATTGGTAAATGTGTTAGAGAGGGATCACTATTGGTCAATGTGAGCTCCTATAAAGAACCCAGACTATCCTGTCTTGTCTCAGTCTTATTACATTTATCAGTTCAGGACACAGGTTCATGGCTTCTATGGGGTCTATTGGTTAAATAATGTAATAAACCATTAACAAACTCACTTCATTGTCTCAGAGAAATGGGCATGGAGATGTTTTCTTTTCAGTCCCCCTATCATATAGATATCTCTCCCTGTCAAGCAATCAGCAGCTCTCCTTTTTGTCTATTGAGAGGGGAGGGGTGGGTGGAGTGAGAGTGAGAAGAATGTTTTTACTAAGACTGTCACATGTTTTACAAAGGAAGTGACATATAAGTCTTGCAACTTCCTACTAACACTTCCTACTTCCCTACTAACACTCAGAAAATGTTTTGATTGGCTAACACTGCTGTCAATCTAATATTAAGCACACCATTGGATCCAACACTAAAAGGGAAGTGAGAAATATGTTCCTATGTAATCTTCCATTGCCTCCCTGATAAACTTCCTGGGGCATGTCTTAACAGTCCATTTTGAAGATACCATTACAAAACAGGAGTGGGGACCACTAAGTACTTTTATTTATTTATATATTTTGCCTTATTTACTTTTCTATATACTTTAATGGCATTACTACATACTTAATAATAATACTTAATATTGATATAACTATTTATTTAGTGCTTAAACAACACATAAACACTGTCCCTATGTATATTACTTTTACCCACCCCCACCAACATAGTACCTCCGAAAACCCAATGTATTCCTCATAAAATTATAAATTATAAATTATATATATATATATATTTTTTTTTTAATTTATTTATTTATTTATATAATGCTTTATAATACAAAATGCCATAAAGAGCATGAGGAAAGATTTCCCTTTCCCATAGAGCTTACAGTCTAATTAGGTGGGTAACATATAGATACCTAGGGAAGTGTATCCTATGCTTTGCTCTGAGATGTAGGATGTGAGATTAGATTTGAACCTTATTGCAGTTTCTTGACGAAGAGAGAGGAGGACGAGAGCAACAAGATTAAAGAAATATAAGAAGGAGCAGCAGAGAAAAAGGTCTGAAATGTTAAGAGAAGGATTTTGTAAACAATATTTTGTTTAATGGGGTTCCAGGTAGATGTGTGGCACAGGGGACATTTTAATTCCTGTTTATTTAAGTGAGACAATGTGTGCAGTTAATATTGACTGAAAGGGAGAAAGATGGGAAGCAGGAAGACCAGAAAGCAGAGGGTTATGGTAGTCCAGGTAATAGGATAAGAGCATTGATAAGCATAGCAGTAGTCAAAAGAGAGAGGAACCTACAAATTTTTGAAGTAAGCTGTTGAATAAATTGGTGCACTCTGGGTCTTGTTCAAAACAAAATTGTGTTTATTGGTTCATAGCAAACAAAGCAACATTTCGGTCACAATTCAAGGACCAATATCAAGCTCCATAAAGGTCCTTTTATTGCAACTGAAACATTGCTTTCTTTGCTATGCACCAATAAACACAATTTTGTTTTGAACAAGACCCAGGAGTGTACCGATTTATCCAACAGTTTGCTATATACTTACCCTACGGGCTGCACCCGGGTATATGAACGGTTAAGAGTGAGTGCCTGCATCTGTCTATATAATTCCAACCAAGTCAGTAGCACACTCGAAAGATGCGGATGCAGAGCTGTAGAAATAAATCCAGTAAAATCGAATATACAGCAGCATCAACCAGTAGTAGACACTCATAAAGGTATTTTCTTTGAATTTTATTTGCTTATCTGACACATGCAATGTTTCAGGTAACACCTGAAGAGGACTGAAATGCGTAGATTATGTGATCTAATTTAGTGTTAAATAAATTAATTTAAGAATTCCAGAAGGGTACTTGACAATTGTATCCAATACTGTGTATTTAACTCCTCGTTTAGAAACCACTGTTTGTGAAACTCGTTTGCTGCACATCCTATGAGTAAGGGGATAGCACGTTCCCAAAACGCGTCAGGCGGTTCTGCATTTTTAGACATGTATGTATAATAAAGATGTTTAATTATAACTGAAGTGCCGAGGAGCTGTTTGTTGGGAACCAAGAGTCCTTTATTATATTACAAATTCACTCTTTCAATCACCCTTTATGACCCAGGTGCTACTGTGTGGTCCACATATATATCTCCAGTAGTATTCAGTGCACACTTGGGAACCTTTTAACAATTTTTATTGTACACACACATTCATATCTGTGTCAGGGCAACATTTCGGTCCTGGACACAAATCTTTTTCAAGCTAATTCATGTGTCCAGATGCAATACAGCCTAATGGTATAGAGCAGGGGTGTTAGTTGGGAACTGTCACATGTTTGAAATATACGACTCCCACCATTGTCTGTTTGCCGTAAGTTTCTTCTTAATGTCATGTAGGTAATGCATGCAAGAACAGGGGA
Source organism: Hymenochirus boettgeri (assembly GCA_019447015.1). Lineage (NCBI taxonomy): Eukaryota > Metazoa > Chordata > Amphibia > Anura > Pipidae > Hymenochirus > Hymenochirus boettgeri. The sequence goes on from CM033476.1 coordinate 177,095,451, forward strand.
GTTGAACTTGTGACCTTTCAAAGGTTTGAAAACTACAACTCCCGGCATTGTTTGTTTGCAGTAAATTTCTTCTTAATGTCCTGTAGGTAATGCATGTGTCCAGATGCAAAAAGTATAGAGCCTAAAGTATAGAGCAGGGGTGTTGAGTTTGTGACCTTTCACATGTTTGAAAACTACAAATTCCAGCATTCTCTGTTTGCAGTAAGTTTCTTCTTAATGTCCTATAGCTAATACATGTGTCCAAATGCAATACAGCCTAATGGTATAGAGCAGGGTTGTTGTGACCTTTCAAATCTTTGAAACCCACAACTCCCAGCATTCTCTTTATGTTCATCGGCTAATGAATGTATTCAGATCCAATCCAGCTTAATTATATAGAGCTTGGTGGTTGAAACTACAACTCCCAGCATTCCTTGGCTGCACAGAAAGCTAGAAAATTTAGTTTTCATACATCCTGAAATAAAGACATTTTTATGACTTACAGACATTTAAATCTCAAAACATGCAAGTGATCCATCTGCCCTTCCCTAACATCAATAGCTATTATACCATTGGACTAGGGTAGGATTATATAAATCACTCTAGGGAGTAGGAGTTCTGAACATTACCAATCATGCCCTCCCTTTTCTACCCCCAACTAGAATACAGGGGTTCCAGTTGCAATGAACATGCAGGTCTGAGAAAAGACCCAAGCAATCCTGCGACAATTAAAACTAAACAACACCATTAGGCAACCAAGGACCCTATACAGGGTCCTATTAACATGCTATACTCATACTAATTCATATCAACCACAGCAAGCTCCAGATTTATAGCTGCTATGGGGTTAGGACTTGGGAGCACAGGATACTGATTAGCTTTATAGGTTAAGGTGAGGTGGGGTTAAAGGAGCTAAAATTTCCCCACAGATTATAAAATGAAATAGTGCCTTCTTATAACAGAAGGTTACCTCACAGCCTCATGTTATTATAGTAGCATTGCTCTAATAATCTAACATACAAACACATATCTCTCTCCCAGCTTTTCTACAGAAATGGGCAGGGACATGCAAAGTATCTCATTTATATCCTGTAGCTAATGCATGTGTCCACATGCAATACAGCCTTATATATGATATAGAGCATAGGTTTTGAACTTTTCACATGTTTAAAACTACAACTCCCGGCATTCCCTGGCTAAACAGAATGCTGAAAATGTAGTTTTCATACATGCTGAAATAAAGCATTTTTTTCTGACTTGCAGTATACATGCTTACATACATTCAGGCCTTGCTGACTGTCTCTTTACAGATGGATCAATCATTCCCTGATAATTCTATTTAAAACATTACGTTGTATTCCACTGGGGGTCTCCTGAAAGCTTGCATCTGTGGTGAACAGTATTTTGTTGACAAGCCACTGCTGCAGTTTTAGAATATTATATGGGATACAAATAAAGAAATTTGCTGACATGAAACCTAATTCTATTAAATTACGGGACCGCAAAGCTACTCAATGCTTTAAACATAAATGTAGATTAAAGAGCATTATGGAAATGGAGTTTGTAAAGCAGCATGAAAAGGAACATTTCCAGCAAATGAGCTTCAAACAAGTTTTGTTTGTTATAAACTTCCTTTCTGTAATATGAAATATATGTATAGCTGGTTTGTTGAAGGTGGTTACTCAACAGGAACTGAAAAAGACACATTGCCCACGGTATTGGAAAACTACAATACTGTGGGATTATGCTGTTGGGTTACAATGTGGCCAACACATTATTGTTACTTTACAGGCCCTACAAATTACACAATATTCCACAAGTCACAGCGCAAATGCATGGTAACAAAAGATGAAACGCGTTACACAGCCTTAGACTACTACATTATACTCTATCAGCCTTCAGAGAGATGTTCTATTTTATACAATTAGTAAATTTGGTATTACTTCTGGATAATTACCATGGAAGCTTTTAGGAAAACTATATTTTTAAAAAGACTTTTACAGCATTCCACAAGCTAAATGCAAACACAGAGCAGTAACTACAGACCAGTTTCATCTTTATTGCACAATCACCAGTGCAGTGCAGGCCTCTGGTTTTGCAGTGTGAGCCTCCTATAGACCAACGTCACCAATAAATTAAATAGGATAGAGAGAGAATAAAGGCTTTGAAACTCCCTTATCAGCAATATGCAAATAAGGAACAAAGACTTCTTGGTAATTGCCATGTTTCCATGGAAGCTTTTAGGAAAGCTATAGCTTTAAAAAGACTTTACAGAATTCCACAAGCTAAATGCAACACCAGAGCACCAAATACAGACCAGTTTCAGCTTTATTGAGCCATCATCAGCATAGTGCAGGCCTCTGATAGAGCTTTCCTAAAAACTTTTCATGGAAACATGGTAATTATCTCAGTAAGAAGAATTCCTATGTACATCCAACAGCAGACCCTCCCAACCCCTACCCCCTGGGGTAAATGGCATCCAATTTTAGAAATAGTACATGGAAGGTTGCACACCAAGGTATATATTGTATTATACTCTTTATTGAACCATGGTTGAGGGGATCTGTAGGGCCTTCCTTCCCCAGAAGGCTACAAAAGGCCCACCAATACTAACCTCCCTTTTGACCCCCAGCTGCCACCAGGAAGTCTCCAGGAAGCTTTAGATTGGGAAAGCTGAAGATCCTAAAAAGGACCCAACCTGTCCTGCCACATACCAAATGAAAAACAAACATTTAGTGGGGAATAAGTGCTAAGTGAATATAAACATTGGTGCCAATTCATCCGGGAAAATTAATAGGGGTGTCAAATAGGCCTGGGAGTAAAAAATTATTCTGCCATTGCCGAAGCTGTGGCAGGAAGTGAATGGAGTGCTAAACACGTGCTAACCCGTGCACAGTAGTGGGAATAGGAAGCCTGAGCTTTTACACACCCCTGACTCAAGGCTTCAACCGGGTTGCATACCACTCCAAACTGGCCTACATGACAGGGGGACACCATTACCACGGGTCCTCTGCCCAGGTCATGAACTAACTGTCCAGAGGGTGTACTTTGCCTAGTCTTATAAGTGAAACGTCCAGCTTTCGATTTGTCTAAATTGTGTAGCAGGCAGATACATTCAACCCAGGGAGCATGGTGGGATCAACCCCCACAGAAAAAAGGGCTCTCCCCCTTCACTCAAGATAAGAACAGATTTTTTAAATTGTTTTTATTGAAAGCCCGTTTTGTGCTTTCATGCCTCACACCACAAGTGAACACACAAGTGCTCAAGTGGTGGTCAGGACCAACTTCCCCTTTCGGTTGTCCAGCTGCAGCTGAACCCACCAAAATGGGAGGCCCACCCTTTCAACTCCCAGATACCACCAAAAAGTCTCCCGGTAGGATTCAATTGGGAAATCCTAAAAAGGACCCAGCCTGTCCCGCCACAATACAGTGCACAAAACAAGCATTTAGAGTGGAGTGAGGATAAATAAGGGTGCCATCTCATCCAGACAAATTAATACGGGTGTGCCAATATGGCCTAAACCTAATCGGGCAAAGTCAAAAAATGTATCCAGGCCCCTTGATAGATACTACACTCGCTCTTAGCAGAAAGGCTTAGATTTTGCACTGATTGCTTCTTAAAATTGCAGAATTGTTTAAAAAAAAAAATTCAAAACAGACATCACTAAAAAATTATATAAGATAGGGAGAATATGCAAATAAGGAACACAGCCTTCTGAGTAATTTACATGGTAGCCATACTTTATGAGAGGTTTAAAAAGCATCCCCCAATCAAAAGGTTAAATTTAAGAGCCAGCCACAGACCAGTTTCAGCTTTTTTTTGACCCAAACTATTCCTTACTATAAATATATATTTATATATTCCTTTATATATATATATATATATATATATATATATAAAACAATCATACCATGTATTGTATCACAGCACAGGCTGGATACAATACACAAGCACTCATCTCAGCTTTTTTGACCCATCTTCAGTCTAACTGACTTTGGTTTTGCAGTGTGAAGAGGCTATAGGCAGACATCACTTAAAAAATTAAATAGAATGAGGAGAGAAAACAGCATTACAGCCTCCCTTCAGTCATATGCAAACAAGGAAAGAAGCCTTATGGGTAATTACCATGTCCTTTGTAGTCCTTTGAGAAAAAGTTATACCTTCTAAGGGCTAGGTCTCACTATGCACATTACATTCCGTTTTCTGTGCACAGTGTAATTTAAAATATAATAGAAATCGCGAGAATCAGTTCCCACTGTATAATTTGCATTCCAAATCAATGTGGTCCATTTTTTGTCTGTATGTGTGCACGACTTTTGGTCCGTGGGTCAGAATCGCACTTTAATAATAGTCTATGGGAACGCAAAAAAAAAAAAAAAATGCGGACACACTTATTTTTTGTATTTTTTTGCATTTTCTTCAGTGTTTCCTGTTGATTTTCCAAAAACTGCACATGCACGCAAATGGACTGGAAACACGGACACACGCACAAAAATGCTTAGAAAACGCATGTCTATTAACCTACAAATGGACAGGAGCGTGGACAAAATGCATTGTCCTAAACCGCCTCAAAACTAGGGATGGCCAAAACTCACTAGTTTCGTTCCGTTTTCAGATTCCTGGATCTCATGTACCGTTTCGATCATTTTCCAAAATAGCCTTGAACGTTCGAAAATTATTGAAAATATTATCAGAGACCATTTTCGAGTTTCCAATAGTTTTTATTTGAAGATTTTAGAATGTTTGAGGCTATTTCCGAAAATTATCGAAAATAACCTTGAACATTCGATTTTAAAAAATGCTATTGGAAACTCGAAAATGGTCTCCAATCATATTTTAAGATAATTTTCAAACGTTCGGGGCTATTTTTGAAAATTATTGAAAATAGCACCATACATTCAAGAATTATCGAAAATGTCTTCCACTCAAAGTCCTGAAATAGATAGAGGATTGAGACACTGGATTGGATTTAAAGATCGCAGTTTAGAGCACTTATACATTTTTGGTTTATATCCCCAATACATACTCAACAATCCTCCATTCCCAAGAATTTAAAATCGATTTACGCTAATCCTCAGGTAGCACTAGAAAAAATTAACAAAGAAATTTCATTAGGTAGAGTCATGGGCCCCTATTCCAAGCCACCCTATTCAGATTTCAGGGTCTCTCCATTGGGTTTAAAGCTGAAAAAGAGGCAGGTGCCTTCAGATTAATCCACCACCTCTCCTACCCACCAGGGCAGTTGATTAACGATGCCATTGATGCAGACGAAGCAACAGTATCATATACTTCATTTGACGAAGCGATTCTTCTTTTGTCCTTATATGGTTAAAGGAGCCTTATTAGCCAAGGCAGATATCTAAGCTGCTTTTCGACTCTTGCCCATCCAAGGGTGTTACAGGCTTCTTGGCTTCCACTTTAAAAGTCAATTTATCTATGATACGAGACTGCCAATGGGCTGTTCATTATCATGTAAGTACTTTGAGATCTTTACAACATTCTTGGAATGGGCAGTAAAGTTTGAGGCAGGAGGTGCCAGGATCTTGCATTTCCTATTCATCGGGCCTAGCGGCTCTGATCAAAGTTTTGTTCTTCAAAAGTTTGGAGTTCCGTTAGCTGAACCTAAGATGCTTCCCCCTAGTATCACACTCTGTTTTTTAGGAATCGAAATTGATTCTGCTCTGCTAGAATTTAGGCTACCCGCAGACAAATTAGTTACAACAGCTAATTAATATCTGTTGTATTCAATTACCGTATATACTCGAGTATAAGCCGAGGTACCCATTTTTGCCTCCAAAAATTAGAAAACCATGATTGACTCGAGTATAAGCCGAGGGTATACAGTAACCCTAATACCTTTCCACTGTAGATGTTTGAAAACTACAACTCCCAGCATGCTTGGTTGCTGGGAGTTGTAGTTTCCAACCACCTATAGTAAAAAGGTAATGTGGGTGTCTGGGGGGAAACCTTGCTATTCAAATGTTTGTTTATCTTTTCCTTTTTTCTAGCCCTACGTGCTGGTGAGGCTGTCTACCATAGTAAATACACCCCGGGTGGTTTGCAATGGGATGACGTTTTTCTTATTCAGGACAGACTAAGAATTGTCTTTACACATACCAAAACAGATCAAGGCTATTTTGAAAATTATCGAAAATAGCCCCATACATTCAAAAAAAGTCTTCCGAAGTCGCGAAATCCGGAGGATCCGTCCTCCGAGGGGATCAAATCTCTAAAAACAGACAGCAAAACACAACGCACATAGTTGGACCTAGTCCTAAGAAGTTTTAACAGCATTCCACATTCTAAATGAAAACCAGAGCAAGTCAGTGATTACTACACCCTTTTTCTATTGCTAATGCTTTTGTGCCCATCATAATCAAAGCACGTTAGATTACTTTCAAACTTTCTCTTAAAGTATCATAGAAAGCAATAGTCATCCCTAGTCACCAAAATTAATAAAAAAATTGTAGACATATAGACATGCGAATGTTAATAATTCAAAGCAGCAGGTGTTTTGCTATTTGAAGGCAGATGATCAAATCATGTCTTGTAGTGATATTTACTGACATCGCTCAGCTTCAAAAAAGGCCAATATCACACTTGTCAGTAATAATAATGATATGACATATTAAAACTAGCCTCTCCCGGTAAACCAAGAATAGGATGAAAGCAGCTCTGTATTGAAGATTATGGCAGCACACACAAACAGAAATTGCCCTTTCTAAGTACTGTATAAATTATTAAAGAACATTCTTCCCTTAACTTGCATTTTATTAACCTTCTCAAACTTTGTAAAAAACCTGGTAATCATTGAGAGAGCAGTTAATTTTAATATATTATACGCATGTATTGTATGTCAGTTACTAGATCCTTTGTTAAGCAGAAGCACTTTCCCATTCTCTAGTAGAATGACAATGTGTGCTTCCTTGTTTAAGGATATTCGTTACTTTTTATGCTTATTTTAAAGCCACAGAAGATATAAGGCAAAGAAAGCCACCTTGACTGGCCATGTGCACTAGTTTCACACAACTAAATAATACTGACATATGTTAAATGGCTCATTTTACTATTACAGTGCTAAGGGAGGTGTTATTTTGGTATTTGGGGTGTTTTTGTGCCATTTTTTAAAGTTCCAAACTTGGTGCATGGTCAGTTTTTAAATACTTCAGAGGACTAAAGAAGCAATACTATTTGATATTCCTTGTTTCATTGATTGAAGAACGGGAGGTAAAGGAGCTATATCTAATGTCTTGTTCTTCAATTAATGCAACAGGAGCTGTGAATGAAACCTGTGATCGCGCTCCTCTGCTGACTCCTCCGACAGTTCCCGACTGCATCCGCGCTACATTATACTAAGCACATGCGATTTATAGTATAGTATAACTTAGATGCAGTCGGGAGCTGTCAGCGGAGGAGCGCAATTGCGGGTAAGTTTAAAATTTTTATTCCTGCCTCCTGTTGACTAATTGTCCTGACTAATTGGAGAAATGGAGGTAAGACATTTTTTTACTTTACTGTCTTTAATTAATAATAAAAAGGATAGGTTCACTTTTTACGTGAATCTATCCTTTTAAGTTCTAAGTAAAGGGGTTTATGCAAGATGTAAACAATCCTTTGCCAACAACATTTCAAGAGCCTGGTTAAGAATGATTAATGGGAATCACTTTTAATACCTCTTTATAAAAACAAGTAAATGAAATAAATGCTATCAGATTAAGATTTTCAGCAAGTTATATCCAATGCAATAATAAATGTGTCCAAGGCTAGTTTTGTTTTCAAATAAATTCATTTCACTTCATTTAATCTGTTTTGTATTGGAAGCATTTCCGTTTCTGTGTATTCATCATCATAAACACAGTTATATGAAACCCCTAAGCAAATTTATTTTATTTTAATAAACACAATGAAATGTTTAAGCCCCCTTGTTGCTGTCTTTTGATTTTCTTGCAATTCTCTAGTGCCACGTTGAGTCGTTTCAGCATTAGCCTACTGAATCTGGCTGAGCAGCTGTCAAATTGAGCCCCATACCCTCCTTTGTGATATTAGTTTTTATTGATATCATTAGTCACTCTGTCAGTGTTAATTCTTACACTGGTGGTTGTTTAATAGAAACACTTATCTTAGAAAGTAACTCCTTTGGGATGATTTGATGAGCATGTGCTCCAGAGTTCCTTGAATAATTTTTTTCACTCTCATTTAAAGGGCATGTCCACCCCTAAAACTATAATTTAACCCACTACTGACCCCACTTTATAGTTTTAAAAAATCCTTACCTTACATCTCTGCTCCTTATGGTTCTCCAGCAATAACTTATCAAAGTCCAGGAAAGTGAAGAGAAGGAGGTGTCTGTGAGCCATCCGGTCCTTGCTGCTTGCTTGTCCTCAACAAGGGCTGTGACATGCGCAGTTCCCCCCATCCAGATCCATCCTCAGCCACTGTTGCACCTAGTGTGAAATCCTTTGGCGGTAAGGTAGGTAACACCTGCCCACCCACAACCACTGCAATATTTCTTTAAAAAAATCCCCAGATCTGTACTTACAGAGCCATCTCTCCTGTGATGTCAGCTGCGTCTCTGATTGTTTGCCTCTAGGCCAATCACAGACACAGCTGACAGTCCGGCCCCTGCTTGCAACTTCCTGTAGAAATCTGGGGCGGTTGGGGATGGGTAGGGGTTACCTACCTTACCCCCAAAGTTCATTTAACAAGTGTCTAGAATGAAAGCCTACAACAAAAATATTAAAAAGTAAACTAAAAACAAGAAAGCTGATTGCTCTAGGGGGTTTCTATTCCTATTCCAGAAAATAAAGGACATATATGTTTGCTGGTGAAACTTGTCCTTTATATCACTACGAAACTAAACTGCTTGAATAGCGTCTCTCCCAATTTCGAAAAGGTTTAATTCATTTTTCTCAATACAAACTGCTTTGTTTTGTACTGAATAAACAATGTTTCTATTTTGGTATTTGTAAATTTCTACTGAGAAGAGAATTATAATGCCGGTACGTACCAACAATAAAGATGTAATAATCGTGCCAGGAAATGGGTAGAAAATGTACTGGAATAAAATGTAAGCACATGCACAAACATATTCTATTTATAAAATGTGGAAAGCTTGAAATTATATTTCCCACAGTATGTAAAAACAATTCCCATAAAATATGTAACACCTTTATTCAGTAGATTGAAATAGTGAATGTTTTCGAACAAAGACCTTTTCTTTTTCTGCATAGTTATGGGATTGCATACAGTTATTCTACATTAGCAGAGAATAGAGGACACGTGATCAATTTAACTATGTATGGAGCAGTCATACAAAGTGGCTGATATCAAGGACAAAGGTGTTTAATAAATGTATAATGTTGTTGCTCAGATCAGGATTTGCTTCTTGTCTTTTTGACTTTTTGATCAAACATTCCCCCAAGCATAGAACACTGTAATTTCAAGAATAGCTACTGGAGCAGTTTTTATTGCTGCCTAATGCTCTTCAGATAACTCTCTATTGATCAGTGTGCTGTAATGAGGGCTTAGGTATTGTCTATGGAATTCAAAATTACACACTGTGGACTCTTAAGGCCATAATCTTCTTTATATATTGTATATAGCTTAAAATAAAGAAGCTTTAAATATAGGCTTCTATTTTATATTTAAATTTTCGATGCAACGCAATTGTACTGTACTGTGTGTGTGCAACGAGTCAGCTAAACAATAATCAGAATCTTCAATAAACAGAAGAGGTTGCTTTCTTGTAATGTTTACTGGTCAATTCTATAGATTATATAATTTTGTGAAACTGAAGTACAATACAATGAACATAGTATCAGTATATATACACATAATCATACACAGGAAAACTGTAACTGTTAATTATACACATGTACTTACAGACAAGTAATCTCTAAGGCTTTAGGTAAGAAGTTTGGTACACCATGAGGAATGATCACCAATATGGAGGATGACCTTGCTAGATACTTCCTGGTTCTGTAGCTATAAACTTTATTAATAACTTTACAAACTGATTACCTATTTGCAATAATGAGAATGGTCAATGGTGGCAGCATACATATGAATACACTGACACATAGGATATAACATAATCTACCTAGGAGGCAGCACAGCAATGCTTTAATGCTTTATAATAAAAGCATTGCAATTAGCACTGTATCTTTTTACAAAATACAGTATATAACATACTATCCAACACAAGCTTGAGATCAATAAACACCATATTCAGTGGGGTAACATCAGGAACTGCAGGGACCACGGTTTGCGGAGGGGCTGTGAGGTAAGAGAGACCATGATCCCTTCACCTAGATGATCCACGGATCAGCTGTTTTTAAACATGTATGAAGTTAAGAAACATGTGATCAACTGTTTAAAATACCAGAACCAAATCAGAAGTTTGGTTCCGTTCTTTTAAACAGCTGATCGTGCGTATCTTTAATGCATGCATGATCAGCTGTTTCAAAACAGCGATGCCCTGGGGAGGGAGGTGGGACCTCCCATCTTGTGGGGGGGTCTGGGCCCCTGCAGTTACACCCCTGACCATATTGCTGAGATTAGGAGTGTTGTGTCTTTGGATATTTGCATATTTTTGAACAATGTGGCACAGTCCACATATACATAAGCCTGACCCCAAGTGCGGTCACACTACACTTGTGGAACTTTTATATTTATAAAGATATATATGTCATTTGAAAGTGTTTCTTTTTTCATGTTCTTCATTTATTTTGATTCTTAGTTTGATTCATAGTCCTTAGTTTATACCAGGCAATTGGTAGACTGGATTTATGGTGATTATTCTCTGTTACAGTCTAGTTTACAGCAATGTATTCGGGAACTATGGGGCATATTTATAAAGGTTTGTTAAATTTTTCACCACCATTATCAGCAAATTTGGACTTTTTTGTTAATTTTATAAAGCACAGATAACCAGTGTCGAAAAGTTGTTGCCACCACCTTTCGCCATTTCGCTTTTCGCCATGCATCAACGCAGTAACAGTTCAATCATATTTTAAAAGTTTTTTTATTGCGTTAAGTACAGCCATTCAAATTTGCCATGTCTAAGGTGGCGAAAACGCACAAGTGCCCATTTATCTAGCCTGCCAATGGGTCCGTGGAAGGTGTCAGCACATTGTGTTTCTCAATACTAATAAGTACCCAGGGGTGTTGGGCTATTTTCCAGTGTTTACTGTAATGCGATCTGTGATTTCCTATTTTTCTCTTTTCCACCAGACTTCACCACAATTTTTTAACTTTAAAATTTTCTTTTCAGCATTGTTGTTAAAAAGGCAAATTTTAATCAAAGGTGAAAAGTACAATGCAAAAAGCAGCACTAATAATGCTGAAAATGTTGCTAAAAGTTAAGTTCAGCTCATATGATAGGTAACACTCCCTGGTGGCTTTTCAAAGTGTCAAATTGGTAAATACACACTGAATAACTATCTTTGTTATTTAGAAAGAGCCTAACACATGTAGTGTGTTTTTCAGCTATAGATACGATAAATAGTTTAAAACTCACCCAGACAAATTTTCTTTGGAACTAATTTTTTAGTATTGCTTATTTTCAGTAAACTGCAGCTAACAATCAAACCAGCTACATTAAAATGGGAACATACCATAGTGCTCTGTAAGAAATAGTCATGTTAATGGAACATTCCAGTAAGTAAAAGAACCCATTTATGGGCCAGTCCCTATTTTGGCACTTTATAAATGATGCTATGAAAAATACCTTAATTCTGGTAAAACTGCAAAAAATGAAACAAAAGGCAGAAAAGGTGGAAAAAGTCAAAATTTCACATATTTATAAATAACATTAAATAAAAAATGTCAAAAATAGCTCTGAAATTTCACCTTCTTTGCTTTATAAATATGCCTCTAAATTCAACATAAACATTAGTGGGTTTTTTGCTAACGACCCCCGTTTAATGTTGGCAGCTTTTTGCTTGTAGCCTTGGTCTGGTAATGGCAAACGCTAGAGAGCAATTTCAGTCAATCTGCCCCATGTCTCTTCCTCCCCTTGCAGCCCCCTCCTCTTGCAAGCTCACCTGGTCCCTCCAACTCATGGACCCCATGGCCCCTCCATTTGCAGGCCCCATGTGGCCCGCCCACTCATGGATGCCATGGCCCCGCCCACTCATGGGTTCCGTGGCCAAGTGAGTGGCCACTTGTGGGTGCTGTGGGACACTCAGACACCCCCCCTACAGAAAAAAAGTCTGTTTTCACATAGTGAAACTGTCATTCAAAGCATGATAGCTTTGAGTGACAGTTAGAGGCAGACAGAATTATTATCCCCCTTCACAGCATGGCTAATTGGAGGCAGAGAGTGGCTTGAAATCAGGAAAAAAAATGTATGGGGAGGGCTGCATACCTTTACTCTTTTTTAAGCAATTATAAAAAAAATGCATTGAGACAATACAGTTATCCTTTAAATGGATGATTCTGTCAGATCCAATGGAATCGCCCTTTTATCAGTAAAGAGTGTACTATAAAAATTAGCATTCCCTAGGCTGAGTTCATCATTAGTCTTGGAAAGGATCGTAATTGACCAAAAATTTTCCTTGGTTGCAGTTTGTAGTGAGTGTGGCAGTCCTGATTGATCTCCCTATACTTTATCTGTTGTATTCAGTTAGATCAACTGGACTTAAAGTTTAGTTCTTGAAGAGGTTTTGCTAGTCATCCGACTGGCTTTCTCAACTCAGAATGACTCAGAATGCCAGTCGGATGACTAGTGAAACGTCTTCAAGAACTAAACTTTAAGTCCAATTGATCTAAATGAATACAACAGGTATACAATGACCTGGATGAATGAAAACCTTCACAAGCATATTGTAAATCCCTATACTTTATTTAGGGAGAATGCTTGGTACTGTGTGTTGCCACATATTTAAAAGATCATCTTTCAAAAAAGGTTGCAGTGCGTACCCAGCTTTACATGTATGTAATCAGTAAATCATGACTATTTTTATTTTTATCCTGACAAACAATGGGTCATATTTATAAAGGGCCGTTATTTACACCCAAAAATTACCGCTGCACATGGCCGCGTTGAAAACGTTATTTTTGCCATATTTATAAAGGTGATCCACATCTCCGCGAAAAGTAGTACAGTATCGTTGTGAAGAGAGTTCAAACCTGACGTACAGAGCTGGGAGGGTCTGCTGGGAAAGGATTGCCTCGCAGGTGGTCGTTCACCCCACCTACACTGCCCTTGCCCCCTGAAGTGAGGGCGTGGGTGTACACAACCCCTTCCCAGCCCCCTGCCCCATACGCTCACGGGGAGGGGAAGGGAGGGACCCGCTGGGGGGGTGGAGGGACCCTTCAGTGGGGGAACTGACAAGTGCTTTTTGGGGCTTAGGGGGTCTCACAACTCAAACCCGAACCCTATCGGGGCTCTTTATCTTCTGATAACTTTTACCAGTCTGTGTGGGCTACGAATGAGGGCATCTTGTATTAAACATTTTGTGTGGGTTATGCTGGAAATGAGGGAAATGAGGGAATCCTATATTTAACATTATTTGTGGGCTGGGCATGAGTTTTTATATTCACCAGTCTGTGTGAGTTGGGCCTGATGGCACCTTACATTTACCAATCTGCATGTGCTGGGCATGAGGGCATCTTATATTCAATAGCCTGTGTGTGCTGGGCATAAGGGCAACTTACATTCACCAGTCTCTGTGTGCTGTGCATGAGGGTATCTTATATTTACTAGTCTGTGTCAGCTGGGCATGAGGGCATCTTATATTCACCAGTCTGTGTGGGCTGGGTAAGAATGTATCTTATATTCACCAGTCTGTATATGCTGGGCATGAGGGCATCTTATATTCATCACAAATTCTCGATACTGCACCTTAAACAGGCGTTATTTCTACAACCGCAACTGTACAATTATGATTGTGGTCGTAAAAGTATGATCACGGTCAATGTACTTTTACAATAATTCCCGATACCGCAGGCTAGTCTTGAAAAATCTAATTGTAAGTCACTAAAGAATGATAGTATTAAGTATAGGAATAGTAGTGGCCCGTAGCACATGATCCGTGTTGGCAAAAGTTGTCATTTACTAGAAATGCTTAGTGAAGTAGACTGCTTGACATTGCACAAGCAAAATAAGACTGAGGGGCATACTTAAATTGCTTCAAATTGCAACAGGTCGCGAAACCAGATTTTCATTCTTGTTTCATAAATCCTAAGCTATATCTGACAGTGGGGATTTTTCCCAAGAGCCCTGGCCAACCAGGAAATTAAAGGTGTATATAGTTTACTATACAAGAAGCTTTTTGAGAAGTCTACTACATAGCACATTATACTTGGGGACACAAATCCTTGCAACAATAAATAAAATTACAAAAGTATTAAGGATTGTACTTCCTTCACATCTTTGTATTGAAACCTAGAGAATAAAGCAAGACACATTTGGAAATTGCAGGGTTATATATTAAACCTTTAGATGATACATATCAAAAAGCAAAAGTGTATCAGCCATAGCAAATAAGGAGAAACGAGAACTGAATACACACAGAATTCCAATACACCCACATGACACACAATATTGTACAAAATACTTTGATAAAGTCAGACTTGGGGTAAAATGTCAATATACTGAAGTTACTGAATGAGAGTGGCTGAAATATATAAAAGCTGATGCTCAGGGTGGTGGATTTGCATCTGCTTCTGTCACAACAATGTTCAAAAGATATGTGCTTGGATTAACCTGCTTTGACTAATGTCACAACTCTAAAGCATGTTTTCTGACCTGAAAGAAAGCAATAACAAAATGTACTTCCTCAGTTCACTGTAACTTAATTTGCCAATTGAAATGCAGCATTTGTTAATGGTAATTTAATCTGGTTGACTAATGATTTAGAGCATAGTGAAACTATCATTTATTTTGTGTACAATGACAAGTGTTCTGTACATTGATTGATATGCTTTTTTCTGGCATACAAAGGCTGTAAAATCTAAATACAGAAAATAAAAACAAATAACAAATAAATTATAATTTGTAAATATTTTTTTCTAGATTTTTATTGTGCATATTTGAATTTACCAGCCTCTTTTATACTTTGTATTCTACGCATTCTTTTTACTGGTATTGACACATAAAGTTGATCTAGGGATTTTTTCCGATTGCCACTTAGAGTCAGGAAGAAATACTTTAAGGGCTAGGCCACACTAGCGCGGTTTTCGCGCGTTCGCGTATGTGTTTTGCGTTCACGTTCGCGCCCGCAATTTTCGCTAATATGGAAATTGCGGGAACGCGAATGTTCCTGCGATTTCCGTTGCGCATTCATTTGGGCGTCCGTTCGCGTTTTGTGGCGAGCATTTTTTCGCGCAATCACTTGCGGTTTCTCTTTAAAGATAGCGAAAGCGCGAGCGCAAACGCAAAAATAACGCTAACACACAGAAAGCGTTCACACAATCGCATGCAATAACGCACGCGAAAGCTTGCACGCTTAGTGTGTTGTAGTGTGGCCTCACCCTAAGGGCTTGTTCACACTACATCAGTTTGTATCCGTTTTTCAAAAGCAGGTGCGTTAAAAAAATGGACAGACAGTAAAACCCAATAGGATTTCATAATATCGTTCACACCTGCTGCGTTATAATCCGTTCCGTTCCATGCAGCATTTCTGTCCGGTTTTTCTTGCATTTCCTATAGAAATCTATGGAATACACATTGTTAAAAAAATGGATACAAATGTATGCAAAAAATGGATACAAAATGACAGAAACACATGCTGTGCGTTACGGTCAGTTTCTAGTGTGAATGAGCCCTAAACAAAACAAAAAAAAAATCCCTTTCCTCTGGATCAAATGTGGGTATTGCTGAGTAGATTAGACTGGATGGACATATGTCTTTATTTAACCTCAAATATTATACTAGAGTATACATAAGTGCTCTCCTTGGGAGTGTGGACAGGGACCCAGCACACTGGGAGCTGAAGCTTCTTTACTATGTTTATATTCTTTGATTATTTAGTATTGTTCTTTTTCATATTTCTCAAAAAAAACGTGATATACTTGAATTAAACTCAGCACTGTGTATTAAGGATTAAACATAAGAATAGTTGCAGTATCTTTATTTGAAACATCGGATACCTTTTTGCGTCCATTTTTTAATGCTTTTTGTGCATGTTTGTCTATGAAAGATTCAGCAGGAAATCTTACATGACATGTAAACATGTACAATTAATTCGTGCAGAACTGATAGGTGTAGAATGGAATTGTACAAAATTGAATTCTTGTTCAGAAATGTAAAAATAAAGTGACCCATGATTAAAAAAAAAGTTGTAGTAAAAATAATTGACTCTATTGAAATATCAACACAATACCATAAAAATGGGGTATTTTGAGTGGAACGGTAATGTTCTGTGTGATAAGGCCCCACATAATAGTGGGTCAACCTTCACCCCCTCCCATCCATTTGAAGATTAAACCTACACACGGGCCGATTATCGGGCAAAATGTCCGTTCCTACACATCGTGTATCGCACGTGTGTACGAGCTTTTGGAGTCCTCTGATATGACCTATTAGTGAACAATGCACCAGAAAGTTTATTATATGGCCCATTAATATATTTGTATTAAAGTCCACAGTAAAATAAAGTTATTCTCAATTGGAAGCTGAGCTTTAAAAATACATTTGGCATTTTTTTCCCCTAAGCCCTTTCAGAGCCAACCTTTGTAGGCTAAAAGTTGCTGACATCTTGCTTGGGGTTAGGTGTAGAGTTTGCTCTGCCCCCCAAGTTTTTCTGCTGCCTTCTGATTGGTTGAGCCACATTTGCTGTTTCCCAGTCGCGCCATGCGCTCCGTGCAGGCGCATCTGCCGTGCACAAGCATGATGCCATGGCGCGTGAGACGTGCCGTCAGTGCATGCATAGACATGTGCGCGTGTGACGTCATCTTGCTGCGCCGTGTGCACTGAAAACACTGTTGACCTTTGAATTGTGCCTTAACATGTGGTTTGTTGCACTGTGGCAGGGATTTAAGCTATTTAGAATAACATTAACCACAACTATTAGAAAAGACCAACAGGGTTATTCAATGAAAGTTCTTATCGTTTAAAATGGTGCTAATTTTGCCCCAACCAATCAGATGTTAGCTTTCAAATATTAAATAAGATCTGATTGGTTGGGGCAAAATTAGCACCATTTTAAACGATAAGAACTTTTATTGAATCTCCCTGCAAGTATTTAACATATTTAAAAGACAATTAAACTTAATTTTCTTAATCATAATATGAATGTTTTTCTCCCCAAAACACATATACTTTGTAGGATACTTCTCTAGTAAGATGCATTTACATGGGGGCTTGGCTACGCACAGAATGAGATGGCAGCATAAGACCTAAGCTCCAGAGCACTTTCTCACAATAAAGCCTAAAATAAGTGGACATACTCCAAACAAACTGACAGGCTTCTATAAAACAAACCCCAACACCCCCTGCAATTGAATGTGTAGACAACAAACTAATGAAGCAACAACAGCACCCACCGCAATGGACAAATACATGAAGCACATGGATGGCGCGGAACAACAGGCTGACACCCATTCGCAAAACTCAGAACCTTCACTGCCGGCCTCCAACCAAGAGGCAACAGAGGAAGCTATCCTTACCCCGGCAATACTGGAACGACACCTCGCTGCCTTCTCACATAAAATAACAGATTCTCTGGCAAAATAATTTAACAAAGGCCTAGCAGAATTGTGCATGGAACTGTCTCAGATAGGAGAATGCACCAACCGTTTGGAAGATTGCATGGATGAAATGGCAGACTTCATACAGCATCTGGACTCAACATAGACCTCTTTCCAAGCCGAACTGGACAGCCTCATGCTACAACAGGAGGATCTAGAAAATAGGGAACGGCACCAAAACATCATCTCCCACACTGTAACAGACGAATCCCTCTGGACATACCTCCAGAAATAGTTCAGCTTCCTAGCCCCACAGATAAAAGGGAAGAATGGCACCTGGACAGGGTGCACAGAGCTTTGGGAACACATCAAACAGGACCAGCAGGCCCAAAAGACATAGTAGTGCGACTACACTACTACACCAGCAAAGAAGCGGTAATGCAGGCATCAAGTGATAACTTTCCAGGGATCTACCATGCAAATTTTTAGTGACCTCTCCCCACTTACCTTATCCAAACCACGACTATTCCACCCAATAACCTCTACATTGCGGGCCAACAATATTCCATACAAATGGGGGATTCCATTTTGCCTAATACTAAAAAAAGCTGGCAGACAATTATCCGCCAAAAATATAGAAGAAGCAAATAGACTAATACAATCGTTGGGCCTAATGCCCCAAACAGAAGGGACATACAAAAACTCACCTGGAAACCCCCCCAAAGCTGACTGGACTAAATCACTGGCAAAGCTACAACAAAATCGTCCATCTCCAGGACCGACACAAGCTCCTAAATCTCCAGAAAAACAAGCTGAGAACTAAACCAGCCTCATCTACCCAGACACAGCCAACTTTATGGAATGCAAAACCCAGTGGTAAACTATGGACTAAACCCCCATACTCTCTTTACCATCCTCTCTCCCACTATCTCCCTCGCTCCCACCTTTATCCCATAAGTGTTGGACACAAAGCGCTAAGGGCCCTATATATAAAAGATCGATATTATCATCGAAAAAATAACGATCATTATCGTAAAATAACGAACGGTATTTTCCGATAACGATCTGTATTTTACGATATTTTAAAATACCGATTGTTATCAGAAAATACCGATCGTTATCGGAAAATACAGATCGTTATCAGAAAATACAGATCGTTATTTTACGATAACGATCGCTATTTTACGATATCGATCGTTATTTTTACGATAACGATATCGATCTTTTATAAATAGGGCCCTAAGTGCCTGGACATTAATGACAAAATAAGCACTGAAAAACTTTTGAAATCATCTGCCATAATCTTGAACTGGGCTACCACCCCCCCCCCCCCCTTAAAATACATATTACAACTAACCAACTGTTAACGCCCCAGATAGTAACGTTTCCATATCACCATACCTGATATGAAAGGTAGTAATCAGGGAAAAATTCAAGTGAATTATGTTTATGCTTTTTACATTTATTTGTATTAGTTATGCATATAATAGTTAATGTATTACTTATGTGCAGAAATTTTTAAATATGACACTGTTGTTATCTACCAGGGCTATCAAAATATATGAGCTAAATCTAAGTTCTAAACACGAAAATGCAAGATACATAAGCAAAATAATACTAATAGAAATATATAATGCTTAAAATTCTATCACTTAATGTCAAGGGACTGGGTACAGTAACAAAAAGATGGCTAATCAAAAAAGAAATCCAAAACCTACAAGCAGACATTATTTTATTACAGGAAACTCATTTGATGCAACCAGAAGCCTTTAAATTCCTTAAACACATCTACCCAACAGTTCAAGTAGCAGCTACAAACTCAAGAAGAGGAGGAGTAGCTATTCTGTTTAAACATAACTGTATTCTTAAAATCCCACAAGTACATAGTTGTCCACAAGGACAAAATTTACTAATAAAAGATGAAATACAAAAACATAGAATAGTTATATGTAATATCTACGCACCAAATACAAAACAAAATGGATTCCTCAAAAAAGTATTCAAAAAGGTATCCCAACTATCCTGCCCACTCACAATAATTGGGGATTTTAATGTCCCCTTCTCCCCAACAAAGGACATATCTTAACTACACCCCAAACCCCTGAGAAAACACACTCTAGAGCTCTCCCGAATTAACCACCCCACTGAACGACAATTCATGTTCTATTCAGCAGCATTTAAAATGCTCTCCAGGCTAGACCATTTTTTAATTACGGCCCCTACCCTCAGAAAACTAAAGTCCTCAGACATTCACCAAATATCATGGTCTGATGATTCCCCAATTTTGATACAACTGGACCTCGAAATACCAGGTACCCGTCTCTGTCCCTTTTCCAAAACACTAGGGTACTTCAATAACTCACTAATACAACAAAAGAATACCTAGAAATCAATGAGGGCACAGTAGCCTCTGTAGGAATGCTCTAGGAAGCCCACAAAGCTGTCTTCAGAGGACAAGTAATACAATGGGGAGCCCGGCTAAAACGAGACAGACAATACCAACATCTCAAAACCCAAAAAGAATTAACTACTATGGAAAAAAAAATATTTTATAGACCAACAATCCCAAAACTACGAAAAGAAATAACCCTCCGATACAAATTAAAACAACTAGCTACAGAAAAAGTAGCTAAAGCCTTGATCTCATCAAAACAAACATTTTATGAATACGGAAACAAGGCCCATACAATAATGGCCAACCAACTAAACCAAAAAAATAAAGAGAAAACACCATACTCCATAAAAACAAAACAACTTGGTAGCTTCAGAATTTGAAAAATACTACCAAATGCTCTGTAATATAGTCAAACCTTCCAAAAACCCAAAAATACATACTCTAGAAACTCAAGAATACTTGACATCATGGCGACATCCGAGTCTTTTAGACACACCTAACATTGAACCCAAAACAAGCACTACTGGGTCAACCATTCCCGGAACTCTTCGAAAATGAAAATAAATTGGCCAGACACATACTAACAGCAGCAAGGGCAACCATTCCAAAATTCTGGAAACAAACAAACCCACCTTCAGAATATGATTTTCTTACACGTCTCCAACATGTAAGAATAATGGAATACTTAACAGCATGCACACAGAATTCTGTGGACAAATTCCTAAACATTTGTTCCACATGGGATGAGGTGATGGTGGAGGTCGGCAGGTCTGGTCATGCCGAGTAGAGATTATGAGATGTTTAGGGCTATGAGAATGTTACCAACCTGACAAATGCCTTCTTTTCTTTTAATTTATTGTTATTGAAAATATATGACACATTAACAAAATGTGAAGATGTACTCTGAATGTAAAATGTACTACAATTGTGAACCCTGCTATAACACAGTTAACTGCATATAGGTATGCTTTAGTTCTATCTTCTTTTCATCAATGTAAACATGTTCATTTTATTTTAACCAAAAAAGTAAATAAAAAATGACAATTAAAAAAAAAAAAAGATGCATTTACATACATATAGAAAGTATGGACCAAATTTATTAACCCATGGCATCGGAAAGTTCTCATATTGCGGGTTATCGTAAAAGTATTTATGGACGCGGTATTACATCTATATAGATTTGGCTGTAATATATATGTAATATATAAATGGCCTATATTCTGTTACTAAAAAGGCTTCCGTGTTGTTGAACAGTGGAGCCAGATTGCTGGGTTCCTGAGTGATGCAGCCGGATTGCCTGATTGCTTAATTCACGCACAGCAAGTCCTCTCCTCCACTGAACTGGGGGATCTTTTGGGGGTGGGGGAGTGCTTTATTTGCCACTGCAGATGTTTGAAACTACAACTCCCAGCAACTAAAGCATGCTGGACTGTAGTTTCCAAACATCTGGAATGCCAAGGAATTGGGAGTTACTGTGTGGGATTATTCTCCATTTAAAGGGCAATTAATGCTTTAAAACAATACAGAATCAGGAAGATGGTATCTATTGTTAAAAGATTGCCTTCTGATTCTGTATTGTTTTGAGGCTTTAGTTGCCCTTTAAATGGACAGCAGAATGCCCAAACAGTAGCCCCATACAGTAATAGCCATACTAGATTTGGCTATTACTGTATGGGACTACTGTAGCTGGCCAGCTTAGACCTGTCCTAGGTTGCTATTATATGCATATTTATATAAACAAACAACCTCAATACAGTTTATTTGTTCATATGTTTAAGTTAAAAGCAGAGTTATAACTGGAGTTTTATGTTTCTGAATGTCATATAACAGTTATATATGCATTGTGTTAATAGAAGCAGAAAAAGAAAATATACCTGTAAGAATCATCATATAGGTAAAACAATCACAGCCAGCTTCCTACTGCCCAAATAGATAAACAATAATGGAGGTGCACTCTGTCCAACTGTGGGTGCAGACGCCTCGTGGGTTCTTCCCTTTGGAACCAATAGCTTCGCAGGAAAAAAGGCAATTGAGGGTCGCACTCCAAGAAATTAGAACAATTTTATTGTGATCCACACATCACACGTCACAACGTTTCGGGGGAATACCCCCTATAAAATTGTTCTAATTTCTTGGAGTGCGACCCTCAATTGCCTTTTTTCCTGCGCAGCTTCCTACTGCCCCTGTGAGGGAAACCCCAGTTTTTTCTTGATTCATCAGTGAAAGAAGCAGAGTTCCAGTCAGAGATTTATTCAGAAAGTTTTATGGAAGTTAAGAGGGCCAAATAGGTATTTAACACTTGTTTATATTCTCTTACTGTTTAATAGTGTGGACATATATATTGAACCTGTTGTATGTGTTTACTTACAGTTCCACCAAATCCAAATCTAAATTCAAATCCATATACAAATGCAAATGAAAATGCAATTACAGATACAATAACAGATTCACTGTTACATGAAGTTATTAAAGAAGTTAATAAAAGTATTTGGTGTGCTCTTTAAACCTAATGCTTCCATAGAATGGCGCTAGAGGAATTACAGAGTAATAGACAATCTGATTAAACTAAAGAGACAGTGGTTGCGTAATTCTTCTAATGCTATAGCGCACAATTCCAAATACAATAACAATCCACATAATATAATGACAACAATATTGTTTACTAGATTTGCAATGCTTAGCTAATAAATATATCAAAAATCAAAACAGCAATTAATTCTTTAAAGGGTATCTCCACTTGCGCATAGAGTGCAGAGTCCATCGGGACTACATGGCAGAGGAGCGAGCAATTGAGTACGTTTCTTACCTTCTCTCCTGGCTCCTGCGGGTTTTATTGAAGAACGGGAGGCAAGACACAGCTCCTTTAATTTTTTTTTTAATTTTACAGCAGTGTTGATACCCTTTAATTTGGGGAAGAAATATCCGAGTGCCACATTTTCCTATTATGAAGCTGTTCAGAGGTTTTTTTTTTCTTTTGTGTCCTGTTGGGGAAGAATGTATTTTGCTGCTTTTGCAATTACAAGAACATTCTGGTTGATTTATTTAAGTAAATGCAAATGCACTGTAAAGATTGTTTATTAACTTTTAGTTTTTGTTTTGTTTTGTTTTAGTTCTAAAGTACATATGGTTCTGTCACAGAGCCATCTACAATCCATATACAATAAATGCAGAAAGCAAGAGATTAAATGGAGTCTCAACTTCTCTTCCAGGACATAAGGAATGGCTTTTCTATATATGACACTACACATATATTGTGCTGTAAATATATATAAAAAATAATAATTGTATTCGCCAGTCTTTTTAACTACTTGTTAATGGAATTCATGGTGGGATTGTTAGCTACATCAGTATTATGTGTTTCTGTCACTAGATGGCAGTGTTCTATTAATTGCTATATAAGATAGGTATTATGCAATAATCTATTTATGTGTGTTCTGCTAAATGAAGTTTGCTCAACATTTCGTGAAACCAATACTTTGCATAGTGGACCTTCTGGTTTTCTAAAGGATTGAGAAAGAGAGAGAGATTGAACTTCATAAAAGGATTGAACACCCAGAACACTTATATATTGTAAGATATTTTGTAACTAGTAAGGCTTCCATTTTGTTGCCAGTACAAAACACGCCCCATGTAGCCTTGTGAGCATGTGCATCTATTGGTCATTCCCCCAGATTCCAATATTACTCTCCCTATGCCCAGAGTATTTTCTATATAGATGTCAATCCATATTGGTTAGCGCGACTTTAACGACTGCCAGTGAAAGGAATTTAATTTGCGAATTGTGCTAGTTTTTTCATTAATATTTAATAGCATTGCAATGCGTGAATCCCTTCCGGGATTCACTCACACATGCAACCAGCATATTGAATCTCGGAAGTGAGATTTACCCAGAGTGATAAAGGATCCATTACGTTCCTAGCAAAAGTAATGACTCAAATAGTAGGTACTTCTTCTGCAATGTGTAGTGGTGGTTCACTGGTAAGGTGCTGGTTTTGGGGGGAAAAACACACCATTGGTGCACAGGTCAATTCCCCATCCATTTTTGTTTCTAATATGTTCCTAGCAAAAGATAAAGATTCTACATTTACTGATATCCCACCTGGTAGCCCTTGTGAGATGAAGTTAGAAAGCTTTTCTTTTTTGTATGAAATGCAATAGAATTTATCATTGTTAGGGACAGGAGCATTTGTAATGTTTTTACACAAAAACTGCACTGGAATCTGTGTTTTGTTTCAGAGGGAGGGATGATCTCTGAGCTTTAACATGATTGGCAGTCAGCAAGGCTGCAGCGTCCTGTAAAGTATACTGCATACACTGAGCTGACTCCGAGTACCTACAGGTTAATTTCATAAATCACCCAGCATCTACAGCAAAGGGAGAGGTGAGACACAGCTTTTTGTATCTTTGTGAATGGCCGTTAATATATTTATACACAGAAATCCTACCCCACTACTTTAAATGTGTGGTATTGCCATATAGCAATAAATAGAGCCCGTAGTCTTTTAGTTATGTGCTATTTATTTTACATTGTGTTCTAATTTGTCAACATAAGGGCTGTTCACACTAAATCAGTTTGTATCCAATTTTCAAATGCAGGTGAGTTAAAAAATAAAAAAAGGACAGACAGTAAAACTCCATAGAATTTCACAATATTGTTTTTAAAAAATGCACTGCTGCACGCATTTCTATACTTCTAAAATGCATGAAAACTCAGTACAATGGATAACAACGGAAAACAATGCACGTGTTTGTGTTTCTGTCCATTTTTTTCAAAGGATGCCTGGGAGTTCCAATGATGTCATTTCTGGTCCACGGGTATAGGAATTACGCTGAAGAATAGCAAAATCAGCAGAAAACCACAAGATCTCTCTCCACAACACTATCTGCTACCTCTCTCTCCAAAAAGCTCCTGAAACTCCCACACTCCCAGGAAGTGATAAGTGTTCTTTGGTCTTGCCCCTTTAAATTTAAAAATACAATCAAAAATGCGTTAAAAAGCAATGGACAGATACACAGGAAAAAAACGGATAATAACGCACAACACAAACAGTTAGCAACGGATATAAAAACGTGTTAAAACGTCACTAAGCGCACTGTATTTTTTAAGTTGTGTTTAAGTCTGTTCCTAGGGTGAATATGTTTTGAAGAAGACTACACACAGTTATATTTTTGATTTCAGTGCTCTTGCTGCTTCATGTTCTTGGACCTTTATGGATCCTTTATCGGGCTTGATAAATACTCCCCTGCTATCATGTTACCTAATTATTATTTACAACCCTGGTCTGGTATCAGTAGAAGTTCTGGTGATATTCCTCTCTTTTGTCTAAATGGCAAAATTACCACTGCGGCAATAATCTGCGTTTTTATAAATACAGTGATAATAGTGCAAATCACCTTTGCGAAATATGGCATTTACAAAATGTCAATGTTAGCTCTTCATTGTAAATATGCCTCTTTATTATTGAATGTTTTTGTCTGCAGTAACATTCATGATTATACAGTATGTCAACCTTCATTAAATGTACTGCCAGTGCTATAGGCCATTCTTTAATTAGAATTCACACATTCAGATTAATCAGATGGAAAAAAAACCAGATGACATCATTTCATGGTTTAAAAGAAACAAACAGGGAAGTCCAATACGGGAAGTCCCGTTACTTACCTTAGCCCGATCCCGCGATACAATAACTGATGTAAACGAGATTACGTGCTATGAAGTAGCGCAAAAACTTAACACTACTGGTTTTGGAGCGTTAGCACAGCGCTATTTCTAAAAACATTTGGAAATGGCGCCATGCTCTAAAATCCATCTAAAACACACGTTAACCCAAAATTTCTTTTTTCAGGTGAAAATACTGTACAGGTAATAAGTTGGTAAAGATTCTAAAAAGTATACAGTAAGTAGGAAAAAAAGAGAAGGGGAGAAAGAATGATAATGAAAATTACTAATATGGACTGTTTATGTGTCTGATGAAGGTGCGGAGGCACCGAAACGTCATAAGGTGTTTTTTGATGTTCCAATAAACACCATTTGCATCAAGACTGGTGTGCACAGTGTTTCTACATTTCGTGTTTCTATGATTGCTGGCAGACTGTGGCACCCAGCATTTGACTACAAAAGTGAATTAAGTCAGGAGTGTGCATGGTCGTTTGTTTTTCTAATATGGACTTTTTACACACGATAGATGCACAGCCCCATAAATATAAAATAGGTTTTTTATGATATATAAATGTATATATGATTTTATCAAATCATCTCCAAACGAAATCCAATATTTGATTTTCATACAAAACATTAACAGGTGATTCTGTCAACCAAGTTTGTGAAGATGATTTAGTATCCGTAAGACAGGGATTTCATTTAATAGAAAATCATTGGCTTTCCTCTGGAAAAGTTCATAGGTAACAAGCGAGTTTATGCCTCTTCTCCATAAGGCAGATCAAAAGGGTATTCCTCGCATCAGAGCGTTCAGTGAGTAATAAGCCGTAACTTGTATAGGACTCGGTAAGGAGACAATCAGGAAGAAAAAAAAAACGTGACAATGCTGCTTCAGAAAGAAATTTCTGTAAATGAAATCTCTGTTTCCCATCAGTCTTTATTGCTAAAATAAATTAATAAAATAAATAATAAATAAGCTAAAATAGAAAGCTAGGAAGCTGCCTATCCAGATGCCTCATTAACTAGTGGGACATTAATTGAGGTTTTCTCTCTGTTTTCTGCAGTTAACCCCAATATGGACAGAACCATACACATGGACATATTCAGGGGGATTTGTGGCAGAGCATTCAGCAGCCACATGGCTATTTAAAGGGGTTAAAGGGGAACTAAAGTCTCAACATTGCCCCAATAAAAAGAGCACATTCACAAGGATACAAAAAGCAGTGTCTTACCTCTCCCTTTGCTGTGGATGCTGGGTGATTTATGAAATTAACCTGTGGGTAATAGTGGTCAGCTCCCATAATTCACCTCATCTGTGAACACCCAGCTTAGTGTACACAGTTTAAAAGGAAGCTGCATCCTTGCTTCCTGGAAGCTGACAGCCAATCATGATACGGCTCAGAGATTATCCCTCCCTCAGACACAGAACACAGATTCAATGCAGTTTTTGTGTTAACACATTACAAATTACCATAACAATGATAAATTCCTTTGCTTTTCATACAAAGAAGAAAAGTAATCTATTTACTTTTCTAACATTTCGGTAAAAAATAAAAGTAAGTTTGGGGAATCGAACCTGCAATATTCTATGTTGTGTCTTGCTAAAATGAAAGCTTTCTACCTCTATGCCAGAAGGGCCATTTATAAATGAATATGAACAATAAAATATAACACAAAAAGGCTCAAAACAGAGGGTGGTCTAGGCCAGTCTAATAACAAATGTACAAAAGTACCATAACTGAAAAAAAATCGAAAAATACAAAAGGCTTGATGAAAAATATATTACACATAGGTAATAATAGGAAGGAATAATCTCAGTAAGTAAGTTTGTTTAAGGTTTATTTCTTTTTTTTAAGTCCGTAAGATTAAAGTAGTCCTTCAAACAAAAGAGATCAGATGACCTGATTTCAAGGAAAAGCACTGTAGGTCATGGAGACAGTTGACTAAAGGACTTTGTTTGCAATCCAAAATGAGAAGTGCACAAGGAATAATTCTTATCTGCTTTAAACACAGCTATCATTCCTCAAACGTCTTATTCCTGCTCTCCATTCTGTTTCAGGTTCTACAGAAATCCCAACTTGCTTGTACTACATTTTAAGTCTGTTGGCATGGAAACTAGTGGGAACCTTTGTGATGACTAATTCTGCCCTTTTTCTTATTCGGAGCAGAAAGAGTAATTGAGAAGTTACAGGTAGAAGAAACAATTGATGGTAATGTGATAAGGTAAGGAGCCCTTCCTGACCCAATCATTGATTAATTCTTTCACTTTGAAACCCATTATTATTGTCAACAAAATTATAAAACAAACACTATTTTTCAAACCCCCTCACAGTTCAACATACAATTTTTTTTAGACTGAAATATATTACATTTTTGTCAATTTAGGGCAAATCTGTAGGAGATTTTTGTTTTAAACATTAATCATTTCATTTAGCAGAAATAAACATTTACGGTGTCATTTTAGCAAAGCGTTGACGATGATTTAAACAATTATATAAATATCACATTTCATATTTAAATTGATGAAAACAAAATTGTATTTAAGATACAAAAAAATAGAAATGCAGTTTGTCTCTGATTTTTTCATAAAGCTCAATAATTGTGAAGCGCAGAACCATTAGATTCTGTTCCAATGAGTGTGCATTGAAATGTTGTGCAGATTAGAATAAATGCAAATTAACTAAGAGCCCAATAATATGGATATGTGTGCATGCAGCATTACATGAATGTATATCTGTCTTACAAGTTATAGAAATTAAATGTTAAGTTTGTTAATTTGGTCATACAAATTTAAAAAACATAATAAGGAAGACCTTTCATACCAGGACACACTCACAGGAGTGAGGGGTGAGACTGGTCAATAGCCTGCAATTTACAAAAACTCTCAGGAGTGGGGGTGAGACATGGTCAATAGCCATGCACTGTACACACTTACAGGAGTGGGGGTGAGACACGGTCAATAGCCATGCACTGTACACACTCACAGGAGTGGAGGTGAAACATAGTCAATAGCCATGCACTGCACACACTCACAGGAGTGGGGGTGAGACAGTGTGAAAAGGCTTCCCAAAAACGTTTCACCACTAACATGTCCCTAAATTCATTATTCTTTTTTATTAAGTTTGTTACACTTTATAGTAGAATTATTTTTTCTGTTGTAGTGCCTGTCTGAAAATTCCAATGCCAGACCATGGAGGAAGTTTTCCCCACATAAAAAACCCACATGGTTATGAAATGATGTATATATATTATTTGTGATTGTGCTTATATCATATATCCATTCCTAACAAATCTTTTCAAAATTAAAGTGTTATAAGTTCAGACCCATTCCATAACAGACCTCACATTTGTAAATAAGTGCTATTGGGCACAAAAAAAAAAAAAAAAAGAAAGTCAAGCATTCTGAACCCTTTGTTTATATTAGAGATGGCCGGTTCGCGGACCCGAACCTGGGTCCGCCGCGGATTTATCATGTCCGCGAACGGCGGATTATTCTGGATTTTCCGCCTTCCGAACTTCCGAACCGCGGATTTTTTTTCCAAAAATTTCGAAAATGAGATCCCCGTATTACGAGAATCTACGATCTTTCGGGACCCGGAAAAACCGAAGATCCTCGTAATTACGCGGATTCTCGTAATTACGAGAATTTTCGTAAAAACGAGAATTCTTGTAAATTCGCATTTTGGGGATTATTTTCAAGACGGAGCAAGCCACATGACTAAAATAAGCCAATGGCAGCTAACATGATTATTGCCAGCCCCCTGGGTATAAAAGGCTGCTTCACAGGCGACATTTTGTCGTGTGTTGGAGTGTGTTTAGTGGAGACCTGACAGTGTAGGAGTTGGAGAGAGATTTTTTGTGCTTTTTGAGCTTGTGTCCATGTCTGTGTGTTTTGTGTAGCTGACAGTGCTACTCTGTGGCTAATGTTTTCACCTCTGGTTCAATCCTGCCTGGCCCGAGAGCAGTACTCCATATTTGTTCTTCCTTCTCTCTCCATGAGGCACCTTTGTGGTGTCACCTACTCTGACCATCTCATACAGCCGCAACAGTTACTCTGTGGCTAATGTTTTCAGCTCTGGGTCAATCCTGCCTAGCTCGAGAGCAGTACTCCATATTACAAAGTGTGGGCCTGCTGTAACTCAATGGTGCTGTTCCTACACATTCACCTGCTTTCCCTTGCACGAAGCATACTCTGAGGGAGAGTAGCCAATGGGGTGAGGGGTATGTCCAGTGGGGCCAGCCTGCCTGGCCCCACAACAATGGTGGCAAACTGCAGTGGCCTGCTGTAACTCAATGGTGCGTGTCCTACGAAGCCTTACCCTTTCACCTGCTTTCCCTTGCACAAAGCATACCTTGAGGGAGAGTAGCAATGGGGTGAGGGGTATGTCCAGTGGGGCCAAGCCTGCCTGGCCCCACAACAATGGTGGCAAACTGCAGTTGGCCTGCTGTAACGCAAGGTTGTGTTCCTACGAAGCCTTACCCTTTCACCTGCTTTCCCTTGCACGAAGCATACCTTGAGGGAGAGTAGCCAATGGGATGAGGGGTATGTCCAGTGGGGCCAAGCCTGCCTGGCCCCACAACAATGGTGACAAACTGCAGTGGGCCTGCTGTAACTCAATGGTGCTGTTCCTATGAAGCCTTACCCTTTCACCTGCTTTCCCTTGCATGAAGCATACTCTGAGGGAGAGTAGCCAATGGGGTGAGGGGTATGTCCAGTGGGGCTAAGCCTGCCTGGCCCCACAACAATGGTGGTAAACCGCAGTGGACATTATGTAACCCAGTACCCCCATCGCCTTCTTTCCCTTGTTGTGTGCAAACTACTATATAGGGGAATGTGGCCAATGTGGTGTGTGTAATTGCATTAATGGTAAGGTATATACAATTATAAGTACCAGACATATAGCTAGCTAAAAAGATATGTGTATTTTAATTTTTCAAATAAAAATTGATTATGAATCTATCTGAATAATTTGATATATCTAAAAATAAAGCCCAAAAACTATTTTTTTTAACAGTTTTTATATATATATATATAATTTTTCTTTTTTTTACAACTATATACAAAAAAAACCCAAAAAAAACAAAAAAAACCACTGGGGTTACTGGGGTACCCTCCTCTCCAGTCTGGTCAGGCGGCAGTCCAGGCGGCGGTCCAGGCGCCGCACCATGTGGCGCATCTCCCGCCACATGCTCTGTAGTTCTGTGGAGGAAGATATTGAGAGAATTGTGTTGAAGATGTTTGAGCAAAAAGAGCACATTTCCTAAAGCACCATGCGGTAGATGCAATTTTGCACCTGATAACTACTTACACATACATGGTACTGCAATGCTATAATGTTGCGGTATGTCATAAAAAGGAAAGCTCAGTATAAGACATCATTATTTCTAAAATTCTTAGTTTATAGGAACTTTTCTTCTACATGTAATATATTCCTAATGGATTGGACGGTGATTGTTGAAATAAATTTTTTTTTTTCTACAGGCCCTCCACCTTCTCCATGCCCTCTACCCTCTCCACCCCTCCACCCTCTCCAGCCCCTCCAGACTCTCCACCCTCTCCAGCCTCTCCAGTCCCTCCAGCCTCTCCAGTCCCTCTGGCGGCCATGCTTGAGAATCGTAAGTAAATCATATGCAACGTTAATGAAATGGTATGTACAAGACTATTAATATCTGTATTTTCCCAGTGTAAAATCCACGCTACATGATGCAACATTGGGTACTGTGGGTTTGACAATGCTTTTATGGAGGTGCACCACTTCCAAAAAATTTTGTATGTAGCACAGTCCTAGTGATACAAACCAAGAATGTTCTGATAAAATTTAGCAATAAACGTAATGTTTTATGCCAGCATTACCTACTGCTGTTTATCAGTGATCCCCCATGATGCAATAATATCGCTTTAAGTGGAAGTTCAGTGATAATATATATACTTTTAGAAAAAAAAGCAGTATTTATCCATCCAATGACCTTAATCTGCCCATTCATCAATCAGCATTGTGTCTGTGTATAATAAATGCAACGGAAATAAGACTTCCTGTTTGCAGGACCCCTATAGAGACTGTTATGGTCTTGCCCTTGACCCAGTCCCTGGGTTGATTCAGTTTGTCAGTAGAGATCTGAGCATGTGTAACCCATCCAACAGCCAATCAGTAGAAATCACTGTTACCATAACTATGTATGCCATAATAAAACGAAGAAGAATTTAGAAATAATGTATGTATTATACTGAGCTTTCCTTTTTTGACATACCGCAACATTATAGCATTGCAGTACCATGTATGTGTAAGTAGTTATCAGGTGCAAAATTGCATTACCGCATGGTGCTTTAGGAAATGTGCTCTTTTTGCTCAAACATCTTCACACAATTCTCTCAATATCTTCCTCCACAGAACTACAGAGCATGTGGCGGGAGATGCGCCACATGGTGCGGCGCCTGGACCGCCGCCTGGACTGCGCCCTGACAGACTGGAGAGGAGGGTACCCCAGTAACCCCAGTGGTTTTTTTTGTTTTTTTGGGTTTTTTTTGTATATAGTTGTAAAAAAAAGAAAAATTATATAATAATATAAAAAACTGTAAAAAAAATAGTTTTTGGGCTTATTTTAGATATATCAAATTATTCAGAAGATTCATAATCAATTTTTATTTGAAAAATTAAAATACACAATCTTTTTAGCTAGCTATATGTCTGGTACTTATAATTGTATAACCTTACCATTAATGCAATTACACCACCCACATTGGCCACATTCCCCTATATAGTAGTTTGCACACAACAAGGG
Organism: Hymenochirus boettgeri; assembly: GCA_019447015.1. Taxonomy (NCBI): domain Eukaryota; kingdom Metazoa; phylum Chordata; class Amphibia; order Anura; family Pipidae; genus Hymenochirus; species Hymenochirus boettgeri. The sequence continues at coordinate 177,127,899 of CM033476.1, forward strand.
AAAGAAGGCGATGGGGGTACTGGGTTACATAATGTCCACTGCGGTTACCACCATTGTTGTGGGGCCAGGCAGGCTTGCCCCACTGGACATACCCCTCACCCCATTGGCTACTCTCCCTCCAGTGATGCTTCATGCAAGGGAAAGCAGGTGAAAGGGTAAGGCTTCATAGGAACAGCACCATTGAGTTACAGCAGGCCCACTGAGTTGTCACCATTGTTGTGGGGCCAGGCAGGCTGGCCCCACTGGAACTACCCCTCATCCATTGGCTACTCTCCCTCAAGGTATGCTTCGTGCAAGGGAAAGCAGGTGAAAGGGTAAGGCTTCGTAGGAACAAACCATTGAGTTACAGCAGGCCAACTGCAGTTTGCACCATGTTGTGGGGCAGGCAGGCTTGGCCACTGGACAACCCCTCACCCCATTGGCTACTCTCCCTCAAGGTATGCTTTGTGCAAGGGAAAGCAGGTGAAAGGGTAAGGCTTCGTAGGAACAGCACCCATTGAGTTACAGCAGGCCCACTGCAGTTTGCCACCATTTGTGGGGCAGGCAGGCTTGGCCCCACTGGACATACCTCCACCCCATTGGCTACTCTCCCTCAGAGTATGCTTCGTGCAAGGGAAAGCAGGTGAATGTGTAGGAACAGCACCATTGAGTACAGCAGGCCCACACTTTGTAATATGGAGTACTGCTCTGAGCTAGGCAGGATGACCCAGAGCTGAAAACATTAGCCACAGAGTAACTGTTGCGGCTGTATGAGATGGTCAGAGTAGGTGACACCACAAAGGTGCTCATGGAGAGAGAAGGAAGAACAAATATGGAGGTACTGCTCTCGGGCCAGGCAGGATTGAACCAGAGGTGAAAACATTAGCCACAGAGTAGCACTGTCAGCTACACAAAACACACAACATGGACACAAGCTCAAAAAGCACAAAAATCTCTCTCCAAACTCCTACACTGTCAGGTCTCCACTAAACACACTCCAACACACTGACAAAATGTCGCCTGTGAAGCAGCCTTTTACCCAGGGGGCTGGCAATAATCATGTTAGCTGCATTGGCTTATTTTAGTCATGTGGCTTGCTCCGTCTTGAAAATAATCCCCAAAATGCGAATTTACACAGAATTTCTCGTTTTACGAAAATTCTGTAATTACAGAATCCCGTAATTACGGATCTTCGGTTTTTCCGGGTCCCGAAAGTCGTAGATTCTGTAATTACGGGGATACTCGTATTTTCGAAAATTTTGGAAAAAAAAATCCGCGGTTCGGAAGTCGGAAGGCGGAAAATCCAGAATAATCCGCGTTCGCGGACATGATAAATCCGCGGCGGACCCAGGTTCGGGTCCGCGAACCGGCCATCTCTATATAAACAAAGGTTCAGAATGCTGACTTTCTTTTTTTTTTTTTTTTTGGCCCAATAGCACTTATTTACAAATGTGAGGTCTGGTTATGGAATGGGTCTGAAATTAAACACTTTAATTTTGAAAAGATTTGTTAGGAATGGATATATGATATAAGCACAATACAAATAATATATATACATCATTTCATAACCATGTGGGTTTTTTATGTGGGGAAAACTTCCTCCATGGTCTGGCATTGGAATTTTCAGACAGGCACTACCAAACAAAATAATTCTACTATAAAGTGTAACAAAAATTAAAAAAAAAGATAATGAATTTAGGGACATGTTAGTGGTGAAACGTTTTTGGGAAGCCTTTTCACACTGTCTCACCCCCACTCCTGTGGTGTGTGCAGTGCATGGTATTTGACTATGTTCACCTCCACTCCTGTGAGTGTGTACAGTGCATGGCATTGACCGTGTCTCACCCCCACTCCTGTAAGTGTGTACAGTGCATTCTATTGACCATGTCTCACCCCCACTCCTGAGAGTTTGTACAGTGCATGGCTATTGACCATGTCTCACCCTCACTCCTGTGAGTGTGTCCTGGTATAAGAAAGGTCTTCCTTATTATGTGTTTTAAATTTGTATGACCAAATTAACCAACTTACATTTAATTTCTATAACTTGTAAGACAGATATACATCATGTAATGCTGCATGCACACATATCCATATTATTGGTCTTAGTTAATTTGCATTTATTCTAATCTGCACAACATTTCAATGACCACTCATGGAACAGAATCTAAATGGTTCTGCGCTTCACAATTATTGAGCCTTTATGAATAAATCAGAGACAAACTGCATTTCTATTTTTTTGTATCTTAAATACAATTTTGTTTTCATCAATTAAATATGAAATGTGATATTTATAATTTTTTTAAATCATCGTCAACGCTTGCTAAAATGACACCGTAAATGTTTATTTCTGCTAAATGAAATGATTAATGTTTAAAACAAAAATCTCCTACAGATTTGCCCTAAATTGACAAAAATGAAATATTTCAGTCTAAAAAAAATTGTATGTTGAACTGTGAGGGGGGTTGAAAAATAGGTGTGGTTTTATAATTTTGTTGACAATATAAAGGGTTTCAAAGTGAAAGAATTAATCAATGATTGGGTCAGGAAGGGCCTACTTATCACATTACCATCAATTGTTTCTTCTACCTGACTTCTCAATACTCTTTCTGCTCGAATAAGAAAAAGGGCAGAATTAGTCATCACAAAGTTCCCACTAGTTTCCATGCCAACAGACTTAAAATGTAGTACAAGCAGATTGGGGTTTCTGTAGAACCTGAAACAGAATGGAGAGCAGGAATAAGACGTTTGGAATGATAGCTGTGGTTAAAGCAGATAAGAATTATTCTTGTGCACTTCTCATTTTGGATTGCAAACAAAGTCCTTTAGTCAACTGTCTCCATGACCTACAGTGCTTTTCCTTGAAATCAGGTCATCTGACTCTTTTGTTTGAAGGACTACTTTAATCTTACGGATTAAAAAAAAGAAATAAACCTTAAACAAACTTACTTACTGAGATTATTCCTTCCTATTATTACCTATGTGTAATATATTTTTCATCAAGCCTTTTGTATTTTCGATTTTTTTCAGTTATGGTACTTTTGTATTTGTTATTAGACTGGCCTAGACCACCCTCTGTTTTGAGCTTTTTGTGTTATATTTATTGTTCATATTCATTTATAAATGGCCCTTCTGGCATAGAGGTAAAGCTTTCATTTTAGCAAGACACAACATAGAATATTGCAGGTTCGATTCCCCAAACTTACTTTTATTTTTACCGAAATGTTAGAAAAGTAAATAGATTACTTTTTTCTTGTATGAAAAGCAAAGGAATTATCATTGTTATGGTAATTTGTAATGTGTAACACAAAAAACTGCATTGAATCTGTGTTCTGTGTCTGAGGGAGGGATAATCTCTGAGCCGTATCATGATGGCTGTCAGCTTCCAGGAAGCAAGGATGCAGCTTCCTTTTAAACTGTGTACACTAAGCTGGGTGTTCACAGAGAGGTGAATTATGGGAGCTGACCACTATTACCCACAGGTTAATTTCATAATCACCCAGATCCACAGCAAAGGGAGAGGTAAGACACTGCTTTTTGTATCCTTGTGAATGTGCTCTTTTTATTGGGGCAATGTTGAGACTTTAGTTCCCCTTAACCCCTTAAATAGCCATGTGGCTGCTGATGCTCTGCACAAATCCCCCTGAATATGTCCATGTGATGGTTCTGTCCATATGGGGTTAACTGCAGAAACAGAGAGAAAACCTCAATTAATGTCCCACTAGTTAATGAGGCATCTGGATAGGCAGCTTCCTAGCTTTCTATTTTAGCTTATTATTATTTATTTTATTAATTTATTTTAGCAATAAGAACTGATGGGAAACAGAGATTTCATTTACAGAAATTTCTTTCTGAAGCAGCATTGTCACGTTTTTTTTTCTTCCTGATTGTCTCCTACCGAGTTCTATACAAGTTACGGCTTATTACTCACTGAACGCTCTGATGCAGAGGAATACCCTTTTGATCTGCTTTGGAGAAGAGGCATAAAAATCGCTTGTTACCTATGAACTTTCCAAGGAAAGCCAATGATTTCTATTAAATGAAATCCCTGTCTTACGGATACTAAATCATCTTCACAAACTTGGTGACAGAATCACCTGTTAATGTTTTTGAGAAAATCAAATATTGGATTTCGTTTGGAGATGATTTGATAAAATCATATATACATTTATATATCATAAAAAACCTATTTTATATTTATGGGGCTGTGCATCTATCTGTGTGTAAAAAGTCCATATTAGAAAAAACAAACGACCTGCACACTCCTGACTTAATTCACTTTGTGAGTCAAATGCTGGGTGCCACAGTCTGCAGCAATCATAGAAACACGAAATGTAGAGAAACACTGTGCCACCAGTCTTGATGCAAATGGTGTTTATTGGAACATCAAAAAAACACCTTATGACGTTTCGGTGCCTCCGCACCTTCATCAGACACATTAACAGTCCATAAGTAATTTCATTATCATTTCTTCTCCCTTTTTTCCTACTACTGGATACTTTTAGAATCTTTACCAAATTATTACCTGTACAGTATTTTCACTGAAAAAAGAAATTTTGGGTTAACGTGTGTTTTAGATGGATTTTAGAGCATGGCGCCATTTCCAAATGTTTTTAGAAATAGCGCTGTGCTAACGCTCCAAAACCAGTAGTGTTAAGTTTTTGCGCTACTATAGCACGTAATCTCGTTTACATCAGTTATTGTATCGCGGGATCGGGCTAGGTAAGTAACGGGACTCCCGTATTGGACTTCCTGTTTGTTTCTTTTAAACCATGAAATGATGTCATCTGGTTTTTTTTCCATCTGATTAATCTGAATGTGGAATTCTAATTAAAAATGGCCTATAGCACTGGCAGTACATTAATGAAGGTTGACATAACTGTATAATCATGAATGTTACTGCAGACAAAAAATCAATAATAAAGAGGCATATTTACAATGAAGAGCTAACATTGACATTTTGTAAATGCCATATTTCGCAAAGGTGATTTGCACTATTATCACTGTATTTATAAAAACGCAGATTATTGCGCCAGCGTGGTAATTTTGCCATTTAGACAAAAGAGAGGAATATCCCAGAACTTTACTGATACCAGACCAGGGTTGTAAATAATAATTAGGGAACATGATAGCAGGGGAGTATTATCAAGCCCGATAAAGGATCCATAAAGGTCCAAGAACATGAAGCAGCAGAGCACTGAAATCAAAAATTAACTGTGTGTAGTCTTCTTCAAAACATATTCACCCTAGGAACAGACTTAAACAAACTTAAAAAATACAGTGCGCTTAGTGACGTTTTAACACTTTTTTATTCCGTTGCTAACTGTTTGTGTTGTGCGTTATTATCCGTTTTTTTCCTGTGTATCTGTCCATTGCTTTTTAACGCATTTTTGATTGTATTTTTAAATTTAAAGGGGCAAGACCAAAGAACACTTATCACTCCTGGGATGGTGGGAGTTTCAGGAGCTTTTTGGAGAGAGAGGTAGCAGGTAGTGTTGTGGAGAGAGATCTTGTGGTTTTTTGCTGATTTTGTATTCTTCAGCGTAATTCCTATACCGTGGACCAGAAATGACATCATTGGAACTCCCGGCATCCTTTGAAAAAAATGGACAGAAACACAAACACGTGATTGTTTTCCGTTGTTATCCATTGTACTGGTTTTCATGCATTTTGAAGTATGAAATGCGTGCAGCCGTGCATTTTTTAAAACAATATTGTGAAATTCTATGGAGTTTTACTGTCTGTCCTTTTTTTATTTTTTAACTCACCTGCATTGAAAATGGATACAAACTGATAGTGGTGAACAGCCCTTATGTTGACAAATTAGAACACAATGTAAAATAAATGCACATAACTAAAAGACTACGGGTCTCTATTTATGCTTTATGGCAATACCACACATTAAAGTAGTGGGGTAGGATTTCTGTGTATAATATATTAACGGCCATTCACAAAGATCAAAAAGCTGTGTCACCCTCCCTTTGCTGTAGATGCTGGTGATTTATGAAATTAACGTAGGTACTCGGAGTCAGCTCCGTGTATGCAGTATACTTTACAGGACGCTGCAGCCTTGCTGACTGCCAATCATGTTAAAGCTCAGAGATCATCCCTCCCTCTGAAACAAACACAGATTCCAGTGCAGTTTTTGTGTAAAAACATTACAAATGCTTGTCCCTAACAATGATAAATTCTATTGCATTTCATACAAAAAGAAAAGCTTTCTAACTCATCTCACAAGGGCTACCAGGTGGGATATCAGTAAATGTAGAATCTTTATCTTTGCTAGGAAAATATTAGAAACAAAAATGGATGGGGAATTGACCTGTGCACCAATGGTGTGTTTTTCCCCCCAAAACCAGCACCTTACCATGGAACCACCACTACACATTGCAGAAGAAGTACCTACTATTTGAGTCATTACTTTTGCTAGGAACGTAAGGATCCTTTATCACTCTGGGTAAATCTCACTTCCGAGATTCAATATGGGGTGCATGTGTGAGTGAATCCCGGAAGGGATTCACGCATTGCAATGCTTAAATATTAATGAAAAAACTAGCACAATTCGCAAATTAAATTCCTCACTGGCAGTCGTTAAAGTCGCGCTAACCAATATGGATTGACATATATAGAAAATACTCTGGGCATAGGGAGAGTAATATTGGAATCTGGGGATAGACCAATGATGCACATGTCACAAGGCTACATGGGCGTGTTTTGTACTGGCAACAAAATGGAAGCCTTACTAGTTACAAATATCTTACAATAATAAGTGTTTCTGGGTGTTCAATCCTTTTATGAAGTTCAATCCTCTCTTTTCTCAATCCTTTAGAAAACCAGAGGTCCACTATGCAAAGTATTGGTTTCACGAAATGTTGAGCAAACTTCATTTAGCAGAACACACATAAATAGATTATTGCATAATACCATCTTATATAGCAATTAATAGAACACTGCCATCTAGTGACAGAAACACATATACTGATGTAGCTAACAATCCCACCATAATTCCATTAACAAGTAGTTAAAAAGACTGGCGAATACAATTATTATTTATATATATTTACAGCACAATATATGTGTAGTGTCATATAAGAAAAGCCATTCCTTATGTCCTGGAAGAGAAGTTGAGACTCCATTTAATCTCTTGCTTTCTGCATTTATTGTATATGGATTGTAGATGGCTCTGTGACAGAACCATATGTACTTTAGAACTAAAACAAAACAAAACAAAAACTAAAAGTTAATAAACATCTTTACAGTGCATTTGCATTTACTTAAATAACAACCAGAATGTTCTTGTAATTGCAAACAGCACAAATACATTCTTCCCCAACAGGACACAAAAAAAAAAAAAAACCTCTGAACAGCTTCATAATAGGAAAATGTGGCACCGGATATTTCTTCCCCAAATTAAAGGGTATCAACACTGCTGTAAAATTAAAAAAAAAATAGGCTGTGGCTTGCCTCCCGTTCTTCAATAAAACCCGCAGGAGCCAGGAGAGAAGGTAAGAAACGCTCAATGCTCGCTCCTCTGCCATGTAGTCCCGATGGACTCTGCACTCTATGCGCAAGTGGAGATACCCTTTAAAGAATAATTGCTGTTTTGATTTTTGATATATTTATTAGCTAAGCATTGCAAATCTAGTAAACAATATTGTTGTCATTATATTATTGGGATTGTTATTGTATTTGGAATTGTGCGCTATAGCATATTAGAAGAATTACGCAACCACTGCTCTTTAGTTTAATCAGATTGTCTATTACTCTGTAATTCCTCTAGCGCCATTCTATGGAAGCATTAGGTTTAAAGAGCACACCAAATACTTTTATTAACTTCCTAATAACTTCATGTAACAGTGAATCTGTTATTGTATCTGTAATTGCATTTTCATTTGCATTTGTATATGGATTTGAATTTAGATTTGGATTTGGTGGAACTGTAAGTAAACACATACAACAGGTTCAATATATATGTCCACACTATTAAACAGTAAGAGAATATAAACAAGTGTTAAATACCTATTTGGCCCTCTTAACTTCCATAAAAATTTCTGAATAAATCTCTGACTGGAACTCTGTCTTTCACTGATGAATCAAGAAAAAACTGGGGTTTTCTCACAGGGGCAGTAGGAAGGGCGCAGGAAAAAAGGCAATTGAGGGTCGCACTCCAAGAAATTAGAACAATTTTTAGGGGGTATTCCCCCGAAACGTGTGACGTGTGATGTGTGGATCACAAAAAAATGTTCTAATTTCTTGGAGTGCGACCCTCAATTGCCTTTTTTCCTGCGAAGCTATTGGTTCCAAAGGGAAGAACCCACGAGGCGTTTGCACCAAGTTGGACAGAGTGCACCTCCATTATTGTTTATCTATGTGGCAGTAGGAAGCTGGCTGTGATTGTTTTACCTATATGATGATTCTTACAGGTATATTCTTTTTCGCTCTATTAACACAATGCATATATAACTGTTATATGACATTCAGAAACATAAAACTCCCGTTATAACTCTGCTTTTAACTTAAACATATGAACAAATAAACTGTATTGAGGTTGTTTGTTTATAAAATATGCATATAATAGCAACCTAGGACAGGTTCAAGCTGGCCAGCTACAGTAGTCCCATAACAGTAATAGCCAAATCTAGTAGGCTATTACTGTATGGGGCTACTGTTTGGGCATTCTGCTGTCCATTTAAAGGGCAACTAAAGCCTCAAAACAATACAGAATCAGAAGGCAATCTTTTAACAATAATACCATCTTCCTGATTCGTATTGTTTTAAAGCATTAATTGCCCTTTAAATGGAGAATAATCCCACACAGTAACTCCCAATTCCTTGGCATTCCAGATGTTTGGAAAACCAGTCCGCATGCTTTAGTTGCTGGGAGTTGTAGTTTCAAACATCTGCAGTGGCAAATAAAGCACTCCCCCACCCCCAAAGATCCCCCAGTTCAGTGGAGGAGAGGGCTTGCTGTGCGTGAATTAAGCAATCAGGCAATCCGGCTGCATCACTCAGGAACCAGCAATCTGGCTCCAGCTGTCAACAACCGGCAGCGAAAGCTCAGTATAAGACATCATTATTTCTAAAATTCTTAGTTTATATTATGCATACCTAGTTATGGTAACAGTGATTTCTACTGATTGGCTGTTGGATGGGTTACACATGCTCAGATCTCTACTGACAAACTGAATCAACCCAGGGACTGGGTCAAGGGCAAGACCATAACAGTCTCTATTAGGGGTCCTGCAAACAGGAAGTCATTATTTCCGTTGCATTTATTTATACACAGACACAATGCTGATTGATGAATGGGCAGATTAAGGTCATTGGGATGGATAAATACTGCTCTTTTTTTCTTAAAAGTATATATATTATCACTGAACTTCCACTTAAAGCGATATTATTGCATCATGGGGGATCACTGATAAACAGCAGTAGGTAATGCTGGCATAAAACATTACGTTTATTGCTAAATTTTATCAGAACATTCTTGGTTTTGTATCACTAGGACTGTGCTACATACAAAATTTTTTGGAAGTGGTGCACCCTCCATAAAAGCATTGTCAAACCCACAGTACCCAATGTTGCATCATGTAGCGTGGATTTTACACTGGGAAAATACAGATATTAATAGTCTTGTACATAACATTTCATTAACGTTGCATATGATTTACTTACGATTCTCAAGCATGGCCGCCAGAGGGACTGGAGAGGCTGGAGGGACTGGAGAGGCTGGAGAGGGTGGAGAGTCTGGAGGGGCTGGAGAGGGTGGAGGGGCTGGAGAGGGTAGAGGGCATGGAGAAGGTGGAGGGCCTGTAGAAAAAAAAAAATTTTATTTCAACAATCACCGTCCAATCCATTAGGAATATATTACATGTATAAGAACATTTCCTAAAAGGCTATGTAGTGAACATTTCTTGGATAATTTTGGATGTTTGGACCGAATTTCGTAACTTAAGCTCAAAAACTGAGGGACAAGATACAGCCCAGAGTCGGGGACAATAAATGGGAATGAGAAATGAGAAGAACTGTGATCTGTCTCTCAAACCAAATTAATAGATTTGTTGCATTTTTTTTAACAAAATTTTTTATCAGTGAAATAATAAAATTCACTTAATTATGACTGATAATTTCACTAATTATTTGCTGACAATCAAGGTCAATAAAAAGATTAAAAAAATTGCTTAGGATGCACTTACGTGTCTGGCTGGTGCCAGGTGCCTCCACTTCGGGCGGTGGACTGCCCGGTGGGGGCAATGGAGAGCCCGGAGTGGGCAATGGAGAGCCCGGAGTGGGCGATGGGCTGCCCGGAGAGAGCAATGGACAGCCCGGTGGGGGCAATGGAGAGCCCAGGGGGCTAGTTGGTGGTAGTGCTAAAAAAAAAAAGGAAATTTATTTTAACTCTCACTGTCATTAAATGTTCGTATACATTTACTAAAACAATTCTCGGAGAAGTTGTCAAAATTATGCAAACATTTGGATAAAGGGCTTGGACATATCAACGTGTTAAAAAGCACACAATAGTGTGGCACAATTAATGTGATCCTCAATTTTTGCACAATTATGCTATCGTACTGCACTCGCATGGCAATACACATGAGCGCACCAGAAACACGCGCTTTTATGCTTATTTCTGGAGCGCTCGCACTCGTGTACGCTGTAATGTGGCCTTGGACAAATGAAAGATTTAGAAAAAAAATTTTTTTTCAATAGGCTGCGCTTACATCTTCTCTGGCGGGGACGGTGGTGGGGGTGGGGTATCCGAGGAAGATTCCCCTGCAAATTACAAAAAAAAAATACATAATGAATGATATATTTAAAGGATATATTTAATTATATACTTTGAATTCTGCTTGAAAATACAGATTAAATAAAGCAATATGTTAGTTTCTTTAAAAGTCAATCATATTTCTATGGAATGATTCATACCTATTCTGGCTAAGTACTTATATTTATTGTGTGTATTGTAGCCATGGAAAGGGAAAAGTTGGTTGGTGTAGGGGAGCATCAGTAGCTGTGTGTACTTGTATCTGTATAGATTTTGTGGGGTAACACAACATTTTTAATTTTGGAGTGTAAAATCAACATTTTATTTTTGACTAAAAAGTATACTTGCCTTCCATCATCTGCCGTACGGCTGCCACATATTGAGGCCTCTGCCTCTTGAGATCCGACCACTGTCTCTGGAGGGTAGAGACAGTGGTCTGGTAGCCAAAGCGGCGCAGGATCTGTCGCTGCAGCCCCTCCATGATCCTGCGCTTTTTGCGCTGCACACGATACGTTCCAGGGGGGAAGTCATCATACCCCTGGACAGGAGGTTACTCAGGCATACAGCTGCCTAACAGAAGATGCCATTTTGCAGGAAGGAAGTTCCGGTTCCTCGTTTTTACGAAAATCCTCGTTTTTACGGAAATCCTCGTTTTTACGAAAATCCTCGTAATTACGGAAATCCTCGTATTTTCGAGAAAATACCGTTTTTTAAAATCACGCTGGCGGACTGTAATTTTTAGGTATTGTAGGCATTGATACGTGTTTCTAAGGCCATTACCCGGGTCCCTGAGTGATTAAGTGTACGTTACCAAGGCTATTTAGACCACTTTTAATGCGGATTTTGCCGAACTTTCATTTTAATAAGTTTTAACGGGTCCGCTCGCGGATTTCGAATTTACGGATTTTTTCGAAAATCCGCGGATCCTCGCGCGGACCGGATTTTTCGAAGTTCGGACATCTCTAGTTTATATCTTAATGGATTTATTTCTAAATAATTAAGGGCCAAGTGTATGGATTCTGTAAAGGAGTTCTAAGGTGGAGGCCTATCCATCCCAATATTTTTTGCCTTTAAAGAAATAGAGAAATAAACAGCATTTTTACTCTTAAACATGTTTTACTCCTAAGTCCTAACTAAACATTTTTGCTCCTAATATAAAAACCATCCTCCCCTAATCATTGCAAAATAATATTCCAGTAAGTTTAATTCATGTGAATGTATTAAGTGGATTTTATTACAAATTATTGTTGCCAGTACATATCTCTATCCATGTGGTCTTCAAACAGCCTTGTGACCATGTGCAGCAATTGACCATGCCCCCTGTCTTCAAAGTATTAGCTGCTTCTATTTACAGAGTATTTATACTGTATACAGATGCCTGCACACCAATATGAAAGCCTCTGATAAGTCTTTGAAAGCTGCTGTTGCTCTGCAGTTTATTTTCCAGCCAGAACAACCTACCACCAGGAACAATACTAAATAATCAGCTTTTTTACTGTATTTTTTTCCTTTTCCCGTAAATTGTAAATTGGCTTCTCTTTTAATTGGCCTGTAAGTTTCTAAATGTGCCTATTTTATGTATGTTAGTGTTGGTAGGTTTGTAGACTAATGCTTTGGTTTCCAAAGGCATAATCCACAAAGTTACAGATTGAAACACCCAAACTTACTTATGGATTTTTAATTTTGTTTGAGACATCCATGCTTGCTAGGAAATAAAAATAAAACTGCAAAGATTACTTTTTTTTAAAAATAACATTTTGTATGAAAAGCAAAGGAACAAATGTGAAAAGGAGAATATTTCTAAACACAACTGTATAATGTTCTGTGAATAAGAGTGGCAGGATCTATGTGCTGTAACATGATTGTAATGTTTTAAAGGGCAGGGGAGGTTGCAGCATCTTTGTTTTGATCTGTTGTGCACTAGATAAAAAGTTCAAAAGCTCTGACCTGATGAAGAGGGTGTAGCCTCGAAAGCTTGTCAACTAAATAAACTGTTAGTCCATAGAAAAAGTATCACAGTACTTTTTTACAGGCATACACTTAGGGGCATATTTATAAAAAACGTTTAAAAAAAATTACAGCCACACACCGCGGTCGCAAAAATAGCGCTATCGCCGTATTTATTTTGGCGAGCGATATTGCCGCAATATGTATCGCGGCCGCGATGTCCTGCGGTATTTTTAAGTCTCTTTGCGGCGATACTGCGGCAATAAGTACAGTATCGCCGCGAAGGGACTTAAAATCCCTTCCCGGCGCTAAGGGGGCGGGGCATACGCTCACCCTGCCCTCGACCCCCGCGGCGGCGATCACCTGCTGTCGCTTCCCAGCAGCCCCTCCCAACCCCTTCCCCGCTTGCAGCAATCTCGGAACAGGAGGCTAGGAGGGGCTGCCAGGAAGGGGCCGCAGCGGGTGGTCGCGACCACCTGCCGCACACCCCCTCCCCAGCAGCCCCATCCAAGCCCCTTGCCCAGCTGGCAGGGAGGGGAAGGGAAGGGCCCGCTGGGAGGGGTGGAGGCACACTCCAGTGGGGCCCTGAGAAGGGCCTTTTGGGGCTTAAGGGCTCGAACTGGGACCCCCCTCCCCGGCCCTTATAAGGGCCCTTGCGGCAATGACAAGTGCCTTAGGCGGGGGTCGACCCCAGTGTGCGGCTCTTAAAAGAGCCCTTGGGCGGCGTCTTCTTTCTTCCAGTCCCGGCGACACCAACTCCGCTGCGGCCGCCAACCCCCAAGAGGCACTCCTGCGGCTGACAGGGGTACCCCCGGTGAAAGCCGGCGACCTTAACGAGGCCGATGTTGCCGACGTCTTCGGGCTGACGACACCAACCCCACTCAGGTCGCCGATGCCAGACAGACTCCCTGCGGCTGCCAGTAAGCCCACTGGCACCGCCGGCCTACTGCGATGGCATCTGAGTTCCGCAGCGGAGTGCACCTCTTTATATAGGTTTGCAGAAAACCCTAATCCATTTCTGATTGGTCAATTTTTTAATGCTTGGTTTACATGCTTTACATTAACCAATCAGATTTCAGAACTTTCCAGAAAATCTGATTGGTTAATGTAAACCAAGCATTAAAAAATTGACCAATCAGAAATGGATTAGGGTCTACATAAAGAGGTGCACTCCGCTGCGGAACTCAGATGCCATCGCAGTAGATGGCTGAAGATAGAAGAAGAAGCGGCTGGCAACATCGGCTCCGATGAGGCCAGCGGTGCCAGCGGGCTCACTGGCAGCCGCAGTGAGTCTGCCTGGCATTGCGACCTGAGTGGGGTTGGTGTCGCCAGCCCGAAGACGTCACGTCAGATCAAGACGCCGGCAACATCGGCCTCGTTGAGGTCCCCGGCACCCGCCGGGGGTACCCCTGGCGGCCGCAGGGGTACCTCTCGGGGGTCGGCGGCCTCAGCGGAGTTGGTGTCGCCGGGACTGGAAGAAAGAAGACGCCGCCCAAGGGCTCTTTTAAGAGGACACACTGGGGTCGACCCCTGCCAAAGGCACTGTCAGTGCCGCAAGGGCACTTATAAGGGCCGGGGAGGGGGGTCCTGGTTCGAGCTGAGGGACACCTTAAGCTTCAAAAGGCCCTTCTCAGGGCCCCGCTGGAGGGTGCCTTCACCCCTCCCAGCGGGCCCTTCCCCTTCCTGCCAGCGGCAGGGCAGGGGGCTTGGAGGGTCGTGACCACCCGCTGCGGCCCCCTAGCACTGTTCAGAGATTGCCGCGAGCGGGGAATTGGTTAGGAGGGGCTGCTGGGAAGCAGCGGCAGGTGGTCGCCGCCGCAGGGGTCGAGGGCAGGGTGGGCGTGCCTCCCGGGGCGGGTGCGACCACCCGCCGCGGGTTGCATGCCCATCCCCGCCGCAGGGAAGCTAGTATCGGCTGCTTTCGCCACCTTCAAGGTGGTGAAGCAAAACAGCCGATACTAGCAGTGCGAAACAGATACCGCCACTTTATAAATAGAAGCAGCGGTAACAGGTAAGTATCGGCGCAAAGGGTTAACGTCTCGCCAAATTTTCGCGGCCGTTTACGGACATTAATAAATCGCGTTAAACGCGATTTATGCAGAAATGTCAGGGAAAACGTCTGCGAAAACTTAACGAAGCATTATAAATATGCCCCTTAGACTCCCAACAACCCAAAGAGGTGGATTATGGGATCTGATATCTAGTTTCCACAAGTTAATTTGATAAATGATCCAACAGCCACAGGAAAGTGTCTGTTGGTGTATCATTGTGTATCATTGTGAATGTTTTGTCTTTTTCCAAATTATTTCTCATTCTCAACACATTTAGCTTCTGTAATACTAATTTTCAGCAATAGGTATTATTGTATTATTTTCTCCTTTGTTTTTAAATTCTAAAATCCAAAAACCCTCTGCACATCAGATATTATGGTAATTTGATATACATTTATATTTTTTGCAAAAAATATTTCTTGTGTCAATTATCTGGATAAATGTATCTTTCCTTAAAGGCCTTGTTTAAAGGGTGGTAAATGTGAGGGGGTTTGATTCCATTATATAATTTGTCACAGCCATAACTAACAGCTCTACTTGAAAGTGTGGTAGCTGCCTCAGTATTGTGTCAGTATTAAAGGGTATCTCTATTCTCCATACTGCTTTATTGAAAAGAGCATTCTTATACCTTTCAAACAAGTTTAGCATGGTGTCTCTAGCTTCTCTGGATCTTAAGTTATAGGTTTGTAAAACTGCCCTATCTCTGTGTTATAAGCTTTGTAATAAGCGCCTTCCCCGAAAATCAAACTTTTCTGTAGCTAGTTAGACCTGCATCCTTTCTCTGTCAATTCTTCTACCTATGTGCTCCTTAATGGCTAGCTTTAAAAGTTCGATGTAGGGATTATGATGCAGCTGATGATGCCCAGCTCTGGGCATGCTCCATGGTGGTGTCACAGCAGGGGGCATGGTGATGTCACTTCTCACAGTGCAAGCTGGAAAAACCACCATTTATACTGCTGTAACTTTAGATAAACTGCAGCTAGAAGCATGGTCCTGGAGAAAGGTTGCCATGCATCCCTATTTGGACTTAATCCAGAGTCCTGCAGTCAGGGCTGAAATCCCTTTCCAACAGAGGTAACTGACAGTCTCACCCCTGAATTCCCACTACCTTCCCCATTCTGTCCCTAACCCCACCTCCTGCTGCATGGTGGGAGGAGACAGCTTTGTCTGTCAGAATAGGAGCAATATTTTTTTTTAACATCTGGGTAGTAATACATCTAATATTGTGCTGAATATATTGGTTGGACTTTGGGGTAACTTACAATAATCCGTTTTTTAGTTTTAAGGGTAGACATGTAATTTAAAGTGCCTATTAACCTTTCAATGTATGTCCTTAGGGATGGACATGACCTTTTAAAACTCATTGCCTTCTCTCTAGAGCTTTTAAATTAAGGGAACATGCAACATGATTTTTTCCCCCTTTTGGCCATACCTATTCCAGTGCCAGAGGGCACATATAAATGAAATGGCTTTTCACACACTTTCAGATTGCAGCCAGTAGACTGAGCTAATGAGGACAATAGGTTTTTCACTTCTGGCTTAAGCACACTGTTCAGACTGTATTTCATTTAGCTGAAATGCTTTCTGTATGTAATGTTTTCAAGAGGGAAGATTTGCTTTTGTTTTGCTGGAACAACAAATGTATTTTATAAAGCTGCTATGCTATGATATATATAGAAAATAAAACAATGGGCTATGAAATGACTGAGCTGCAGATGAAAGCAGAGCAGGATGGGTAACCTCTTTATGCTGAAATATAAAACAGGACATTCCTATTGTTACGGTGTGCCTATATACAGACTTGATTTACAAAATTGATTTTTTTTTTATCTTGCTGCATAGCATGATTCAATTGGCTTCTTGCAGTGCTTTATTTCTTATGTAATAGACTATGCTGTTCTTGCATGTTGTGTACCTTGGAAACGTAAAATCATTGGGTCTATTTAGAAAACCACTGTAAAAGGGTCATTACTTCTACAAGCACAAGATAATACACAGGAATAAAACACCCAACACCACAACGTATTTTACGTATCCTTGCACTTAATCAGAATGTTTAACTAAAAAGTCTCTAGACATGTATCCTACTGATGAAATGTTTTGCACCGCTGTGAAGATAATTAGTCTGTTGGTGTAAGGGGGAGGTATAGTGAGCAGAATGGGACAGATAATGAATGTTTCTTCTACTGTGTCCCTTATTTAGAGGCTGCCGTCCTTCATGTACTTTAATCAAAAAAATCTCTGAGCATTTTACCTAAAACCTGGTACACTAATGTCATCAGCAAGGAGTTTGTATGGTTATCCACGCAATCATAAAGACAAACTGATATGCTGAGTGTCAGATATGTATGAACAAATAGCAAAGGGTTGTATAATATGTACAGCACTATAAAAAAGCTAAATACTACTCAATATTAAAAGTTGTATAAAGTCACTTTGTACGTCTGTTCTAAATGGGTCGCATATAAAAATAGTATCTGTATTGTAAATATACAGTATATTAATATTTGAAACTGACATTTTTTTCTTAGAATTGTTCTGACCCAATTTCTGCATTTTTTAACACATGTACTAGTTTGATCCAAGCAGATGATTCAGGTAAGACGATACATGCAGGCAGGTTTCCATTACCAGTAATACTTGATCTTACATCTTAACGCTTGCCCTCACAATCTGCACAGACATAATGCGAATGCTATTTGTAGATGTAGACTAATGCATTGTTTTTCAGCTACTGCCAGTCACAGCAAAGATCAATCTTCTCAATGGCATGTGCACTGCAGGGCAGGTTACAACACTCAGTGATTGTGTTGCAATGACCAGTTAATAGAGAGGCTGCCCTAGACATCAGCAATAGCATCCCAGGGGGGATTGTCCTTTCCCTCTGCATTTAATCACAGTGACAAACATGAAACACAATCACTGCATCTGTGCCAGTTTAAATTCTTGGAAAGCATTGTTACTTGTGTCCATTTAACTGAAAGTGTTCTCACATTTGGTCACACAGCTACGTTCAATACTGCTGACATTACTGCAGACGCATAGGTGTAAAAAGGCTATTATAAGCGTTCAATTTATTTCAATTTCCAGTGATTAACTTGACTTTTGAGAAAATCTAAAGGGATTGAGCACAGACACCTTGATTGTATTCAAGTAAAATGCAAATCAGCTTAGATTTGATTACAGCAGCTTGATCTCCATCAAATCCTACAGAGAACAATATTGCAATGAACTGGGCACAGTTCGACCTCAAATAAACAATCAGTAATATCTAGCATACCACTAAGGACATCATGCGGTGCTTTTTAACATTAACAATTTATTTAGATATATTCTGAATGCAGACTTATTTCAGTAGCATTTTTATACACTAATAGCGCTATATTATATGTTAATCATAATAAATGCATCATCTACCTTTAAATGAAAACCAGTTTGAATGCAGGCCACATCCTTCCAGCCGTCTGTTATTATTTATCCCACAAAGACGGTGAACTGCTTAAATGTCTTTTTGCGGCATTGTTATATTCTTTGAAATAATGAAGCTTCAGGTATTGATTTCACTGCTTTGAAATGCTGTAGAAGCTTCCATTTCCCCAAACACCAGAAAAGTACTTGTTACATGGAGAACATTTTTAACTCTTTAATTCCTTGAACTTCAAATTTCTTTTTTCGTTTGTTTTAAAAATATATATATAAACTTGTAAAGCATAAATATAAGGATTTTACTATAAATATATTTATCAGTCGTTTGCTTTAGATATTAAAAAAAAAACGTTGTTATTAGTATAGAAATAATGACATTGTTATAGCAGTGGTGTTTATTAGGGAAGGCTGAATCCACTGGGTTTTGTTCTGCAGGTGAGTTTGTGGAATACTAGTATTTCATTGGTGAAATTTAATGGTAAAATTTCAGTGTCATAAATATGTAAAAGAAACTGAAATTCTGACTCGAAATTGTAATTTTTATGCTGTAGCATAAATATCACAGATTAAAGCCAATTACTCCAAACTGTGTAGCATTACAGACTAAAATCGCACTCCACCCGTCCTCAGTGGTAACAAACGCAACAGTATATAGAAAATAGTGTGCGAGCCTTTAGCAGGCTTATACTGCAAAAATTTCCTTTATTGCATGCAACTTGTTTCGGAGCAAACGTGCTCCTTTATCAAGCGCTTGATAAAGGAGCACATTTGCTCCGAAACATGTTGCAAGCAATAAAGGAAAATTTTGCAGTATAAGCCTGCTAAAGGCTCGCACACTATCTCCTTTAAATTGTAATTTTTATGTCAGAACTTCAAAAAAAATTCTACACTAGTTTTGTCCTTGAAAATTGTATTTGAAACTAATATTTGAAATAACAGCCCAACTCTAGAATAAAGTATAGTACAGTATTTGAGGTTGAATAAAGACATACTGTATGTCTATCCAATTCAACCTACTCAACAATGCCCCCATTTCCTGCCTAACTGTTGATCCAGAGGAAGGTGAAAAAACCCCACCAGAATTATGGAGGGGAAAAAAATTCCTTCCTAACTCCAAGTGGTAATCGGAAATATACTTTATGTATCAATACCAGTAACCTGCAACATCCCTTATATTCAGAAACTCATCCAGCTTTCTTTTCTATCCAATGAACCTGCCATCACAATTTCCAATGGAAGACAGTACCACAGTTTTAACGAACCCGGTGGCTCCCCACTTATTGATGAAGCCTCATTAATAACTACTCTCTGCATCCTATCCATCAACCAACATTCTATCCATGTACAAATGTGCCACCCTAGCCTAACAGACCGTAGCTTATAAATTAGTCGCCTATGTGGGACTGAATTAAAAGCCTAAGCGAAATCCATGTAAACTACATCTATTGCTATGCCAGAGTCTAAATTACTACTCACTTTCTCATAAAAGCCATGCACGTTAGTTTGACAAGATCTATTCCTCCTAAACCCATGTTGATTATTTCTTATAAGGTCAGTCCTTGAAAGATACTCTAAAACAGGGATTGGCAACCAGTAGATCTCCAGATGTTTGAAAACTACAACTTCTAGCATTCCTGAACAAGCACTCTGTAATTAGGGAATGCTAGGATATGCAGTTTTCAAATTGGAGATCTACTGGTTAACTATCCCTGCTCTAGAATGTGCTCCCGCATCAAACTTTCCTGTACCATCCCCACCACTGAAGTTAAACTTACAGGCCTGTAATTACCTGGCTGTGAACGACTACCTTTTTTTAAATATTGAAATCACATCACCTTTCTTCCAATCCAGAGGCACACTTCCGGGCATGAGGTAATCTGCGAAAATAAACAATGGCCTAGATAAAATTAAACTTAGCTCCCTAGGACCAGAGGATGTATTTTATCTGGTCCAGGGAATTTATAAATATTAACCTCATTTAGTTGTTTCGGCACCATATTCTCAGTTAACCAAAGTGCACTTGCATCTTTTACACCATTATTGCTATTATACTCTATGCTATCTGTACTTGAATACAAATTACATTTTTATTATATCAGTATTCTATAATGGGATTTACAAAGTTAGGGTAAATAAAAAAATGGTGAAGTTATGCAACCGATGTTCCACTCCCAATCTCTCTAACTACATAGTTTGTATGAACTCTTTATGAGGCCTGTATGGCCATGATTATTTGCTACACCCAAAAGAGATGTAGACTTACCCTTTAAGGACTTGCACTTTAAGAATTCAGACTACTTTAAAAAGAAAGCCGAAAGGAAGCAGAATAATTCAGTTTGATTTTTAACAACTGGATCAGAATTTGTCACCAGCTGTTAGTGACAACATTGAGTACATATGAATGACAATTTTAAGTACACAATATTTTTTTTTTTTTGCATTAACACAAGCAATTTTTTTTCTGCCTTATCAATTCCCTATCCAGGTTTTTAATCATTTCTATTTTGATCAATAAAAAAAAAACAACAGCCAACCAATCAGTCCAGACCTAATTGAAAAAATCATTATTACAACCAAACCAAAATTTATACGTAAAGCCAACAATGATTTGTCTTCACACAGCACACCTTAGGGAGCAGAAGACTAGCTGCACTATTAGTAAAATAATTAAAAATAAAGTTGTTTTGATTTTTCTTTTTATGGTTTTTCTGAGAATGTGAGTGTCTAGAGGAAGGAGTCTGTAAGATGTGACCAGTACACTTCCACCTATAAAAAAGCTATTAGAATGACCAGACTAGTTTTCATAGCAGGCCTGTTTTCATAGGGTTGTCTGCCACAAAACTGCTATGGCCTTTACATTAGTCATTGATATTTTATCATCAACCCTTCCAAGCACTTTAAACTGCTAAGCTGACCATACATGGGCATGGATTCTGATGGAAGGAATTTGCCTTATTTTGCCAATGTATGTTTAACAAATAGACAAATTTGACAGCACAGGACTACTGTATATCTATTTTGATTAGCCATTTCTGTCTGGCTGTCATGAGCCCTGCAAAAGTAAATTGGAATGAATTACTGCCCATTACATATAGAGGCAGCAGAATATTCAGTTCCATGTAGATGAATATGAGGTGTCCCTTGATCTGCATGTTTTAGAATGCCAATAATTTTCATCAGAACCTGCAAAAAAAGAGGGAATCACTTCCTTGCTTTCTTTCACCAGATGACTTCCTGTATATGGGCTACCTGTTAGGTAGGTCTCCTGAGTAGACTAAAAAGGTAAATTAGATGGACATCTGCCTTCAACCTCTGGTACTGTTAGTATGGATGAATGTATGTTGTAACGCCTTTGAGTTTGTCTTTGACTGTTATACAGTGTTTTTACCAGGTATAAATTCCTAGCTGCCCCCTATCTGTCACCCACCAGCCACCCACCAGCTCACATTATATGTAGCTTTGTATTGCATGTCATAAACAGGATGGTGTGCAGTACTGGGAACACTGGCAAAATTATGAAAATAGACATTTTCCACTGCACCAAATTGAATACTGCAGCACCTTGACAAATGAGCCCCAGAAAGATGATCTGTTGCAAGATGCAATTTTGCTAAATGGTATATTGGTAAGCATCCAAATTACCACTCTTAAATTAATAGTGCAGTTATATGTTGCTTTAAAATTAAATGTAAATATTGAGATCATAGACGTTTGCTGTATTTCATGCAGCTGCAGGTAATTCCAAAAGGGTCATGTTGAACTATTTAAAGGAGAACTAAATGATACAAAAGTTGTTTAGCAGATTCTATGAGGCTTAAATTCAAAACTATGCTGAGTCACTGCCATATTATATCCCAAGTTGCATTATGGGCAATTTATCCAGAAAACTAATGGCATGGTTCAATATCATTTTAATAGTTCTTGGTAAATCCCAAGAGGATTTTACCACCAGAAATCAGCATTAGAAAGTCATGCCTGGGCCTGATATATATTGGATTACTAACAACACCTACCCTGGTGTAGTTTGCAAAATCCACGAAAGCTGCAGATATTTAGGTCTAACAGTTGCACAACAAAATAAGTAAGCATGATTTTAAAAACGAACAGCCTAAAGTGGCCCATATTGTGTTTAGTTCCTTTTTAGTAATTCTCCTTTTTTTCGGAAAAATTTCCATTATGCATAAACACATTTGGCAATGCTTGTGGGTCATTCTTACTTTTAATTTAAAGGGAAACCAAAGTCACCAGAAATTATTGCCCCAATAATCAAAACATATTTACAAAGATACAACAAGCTGTGTCTCATCTCTCCCTTTCCTGTGGCTGTTAGATGATTTACTACATTATTCTGAGAGTACTAGAGGTCAGCTTCAATAATTCACCTTTTTATTTTGATGGAAGTCCTGCCCAACTAAGTGTACACAATAAAAGTCAAAGAAGCTGCATCCTTGCCCCCTGGAAGCTGGCAGCCAATTATGTTACAGCTCCGAAATCCTGCCTCTCTCTAAAACATTTCAGTGTATGCTTGTGAAGGTTCTCATTCATCCAGGTCATGGTATATCTTTTGTATTCAATTAGATCAACTGGACTTGAAGTTTAGTTCTTTAAGACATTTCGCTAGTCATCCGACTGGCTTTCTCAATTCAGAATGACTTGTACAAGAATCTGTGGCAATTATGTACCCTGGAAAATCCCATTTAGTATATCACAGCCAGGTCTTAAGGAGTGTAATTGCATAGTGGCTAAGAGGTGTTATAGGAACACCCAGGGTAAGGTGTCAAAACAGCATTGTACACGGCAGGCAGTTGGTGTCAACCCCCCCCCCCACCTCTATTTAGGTTTGGTTTCTTTATTTTCACATAAATGGCCTCCTTGACACATATCTTGAACCAGTCATGTTCCTTTGCCAATATGTTAACATTACAATCTTCAAAGGTATGTCCTTTATCCTTAAGATGCAGGTACACGGCTAAGTCCTGACCCGAGGAATTGGCTCTTCTGTGCTGGGCCATATGTTGATGCAGTTGCTGTTTGGTCTCCCCCACATACAATTCAGAGCATTCTTCACTGCACTGCACTGCGTATATGATGTCGCTTTTCTTGTGTTTTGGTATTGGGTCTTTCGGATGTACCAATTGCTGCCTCAGTGTGTTGTTCGGTTTAAAGCAGACAGGGATACGATGTTTTTTGAAAATTCTTCTTAATTTCTCGGAGACCCCTGCTACATATGGGATGACCATGTTCTGTCTCCTGTCTTGCTTTTGCCCTTCACTGTTGGTATTCGTGTTCTTTTCTTTCCTTTTACTTCTTTTGACAAAGGCAATTTGTCAAAAGGCAATGTCCAGTAGATCTCATTGAATACAACAGATATGATTTCAGTGTAGTTTTCTATAAATACATTTTAACACTCCTGTCCCTGAAAATAAAACATTCCTAAGCTGTTCATAAAAAAAAAAGAAAATAAATAATTTTAGTTTATTTCTTAGCTAGCATGGATGTACGAAACAGACTAATACATTTTCAGTAAAAAATAAAAGTAAGTCTGGGGAATTGAAACTGCAACCTCATGCACTCTTTCTTAATGCAGACCATTAAACCAGAGCATTAAAAGTCCAACATCATCTTTCCAAGAAACACAATAAAAACAAAACAAACAGTAAAATCAGCTGAATATTTAGTATTTTTCCTTGTAGGGTATTCTTTGTGCCATCCTGCTTGCTTGAAAATAAGCTGCGGGGTTTCCATAATGGTATGGAGACATCTGTATCGAAAATACTCTGAATAGAGATAGCGAATACTGAGGCTAGTGGAGAAACAGCGAATACTGAGGCCAGTAGGTGTGGCTAATAGGTGCACATACTCACAAGGCTCTTTGAAGACTACATGGGCTGGGAATTGAACTGGCAACAACATGGAAGGCTTCTTAGTAACAGAATATACTTTTCACTTTAACATATATGCAATATACTAGAGAAATAATTTTCAATGTTCTGGGAAGAAAAGCTTTCAAAATAGGAAAGAAAAAATGGTGACTTTTCTAGAAAATGTATCCTAACTATAATAAACTTTTAGATACATCTATAAATCTGTAAATGCTCTTTAAATTATAACATTTTATTAATATTTTGGGCAGTACTGTACTGCTTGTCCCATTTTTTGGACAGTTTTATTTCTGGAGCCTTGCCCATCTGCCCCAGATATAAAGTCCTGAAGTCTAAGTCTCAGAATGGACAGGTTGGTCTCGGCTTGTCTGGGTGGAGGTTAGATAAGGGTGGAGTGGGCATGACTAAGCATGTATATTTTTATTTTGTTTAAGCAATTTGTTTTACACACAACTTGGTATTACTGTATGTCTTGGTGATTGCAGGGAGTAATATATACATAAACTCTTTGCATAGGAAGATTTGAGCCTAGGACATCAGCTGTGGAAGGCGTCAATGCTAACCATGCTGCCCATAGTCTAAATGTAAAATTCAAAAACAGATTCTTTACTCAATGCCACAAGTCCATGTTTTTTGTTGTTTGTTTTAGTCAGAATAGAATATATCCATTTCATATGACTTAAAACTTAAAAAAATAATGCATTTTAAGCTATCAGGAACAACAGAGGATTTCTCTAATTCCCATTTAACATACAGCACTGTTTCACACCAAACCACATGCAATGAGCTAATTATTCTGATGATAGTTATAATATCATTTACTACAGTATTTGCACTTTAAACATGAATAGCATTGCCCACAAAATCCAAAAAACAATAAGCAATTTCTTACTCCCAGATTACCCAGAGTAAGGGGCGGAGATATGCAAAATCCTCCTTTATGCCTCTTATCTTATGCATGTGTACAGAACTGCTGGCTTAATAACATGCAGTATAGCCTAATATATAGAGCCAATCATCTGACCTGCAGACATGACATGTTTCGATCTTGTTAGATCTCATCAGTGCAAAATAAAGATTCATGGCTCTATGGTGTAGGACTTGCCCCCCCTCTCCCTAAGCTAGAAAGCTTAGGGAGAGGGGGGCCAAAAGCCCTCTACTGAGCATAAAAATGGAGAAACACCTTCTTATAACAGAAGGCATCTTGCAGTCTCATGCTATATGAATAGCATTGCCCACAAAATCTAAGAAACAAGAAGTCATTTCTTACTCCCAGGTTCCCCAGAGTAAGGGGTGGGGATATGCAAAATACTCCTTTATGTCCCTCAGCTTATGCATGTGTCCAGAACCGCTGGCTTAATAACATACATTATAGCCTGGGAGTAAGAAAGTAAGTTCGGCCTTCTTGGATCGTCCACTCTGTGGGGTTCACCTGGTATGCTGCTATTGGATTAGGGGCCCATCCCAAGTATCTTGGCAAGGATCGGGTGTGGTACAGTCACGAGATCTTAAAAGCGATCAAGAGCTTGCACTCGCAAATGTTTTTTTAAGAGGGCATCGTGATCGACGGGACCTTTGAAGAAGCACTGCAGAGTTCCTGAGCCCAGCAGAGTAACCGAGAAGCCCCCTGAGATCCCAAAGAAGATCCTGAGACTTCCCCCCGGAATTTAGGCTGGGCTTGCATTTATTTATATAGCAGAAATATACAAGTTGTTTCCACAACTGAGAAGGTCAACCGGAACACCAGCCATGAACCTGCCCAGGGTAAGTTAAGCTGGGCTAACCCTGATGGGACCCCAATCCTGGAACCCTGGATGAGACAGACAGTGGTTCTGAAACTGAAGAAGGTGGAAGGAAGGGTGCCAGACATGTCCATCGAGGTGTTTGGCAAGAAGATGGTACAAGAGCAGGGTTTCTCGCCAGCAGAGACAGTAAGTATAAATTCCTCTTTGCTGGTGTTTTCTACATAATGTTTGCCTCCATTGCTATATGTAGAATGTACTGGGACCAGGTTAAAGTGGCTAGGCCTGAATCCCTGATTTGTGGGTAATTGCCCTATCCAAGTCGAGGAACAGCGGGTGACGGACATTGCCACCTTTCTGGGATGGTTCTGCAATGTCGTCAAGGACCCGGTCCGGATCCTCGACTGCAACGGATACTGGAACTGCAAGTGGGCAGTCATTGTCTGGCTAAGAAAAGATGGATCAACACAAGATGGCCTCCAGCACCTGCCTCAGTTCTTCTCCCTGGGCAGCTCCACAGGAATTCTCCATTACCCTGACCAACCACAGATTTGTCATAAATGTGGCAGGTTAGGGCATGTGGGGAAGGACTGCAGCAAGCTGGCCTGCAGGACAGTAGGGCATGAGGCCAAAGATTGCCCCAAGAAGATGGTCTGCAACCTCTGTGGTCTAGCAGATCATATCTACAAAACTTGTCCCTCCAGAACTCAAACCTATGCAGACCAACTACCAATGTGCCTGCTCCCAAGCCACTTGTAAGGGAAAAAGTACAGAAGGACAAGAAAAAAAGTAAACCCTCTGCCTTAGTGGTACCTCCCCTCCCTCTACCTATCCCAGAACCAGCACTCCCCAGTCCTCCTGCTGTCTCGACCACTTAAAGTCCCCCATAATGAGCACACTCCCCAAACTTGCAGCCCTTGCCTCACCTCCTCTCTGCTAGCATTTGGCGGCTTATAGCAGACACCAACAATGACATTACCCCCTTTCCTGTTGCCTAATTGCACCCATATTGCCTCCACTTTAACATCTATATCGCCAGTTATCTCTTCTTTTAAATTTGGCTTTAATTCTTTTTTAACATAAACACATATTCCTCCCCCTTTCCTTTTTTCTCTGTCCTGCCTAAACAAGGCATATCCTTCTAAATTTACAGCCCAGTCGTTCTCATTCTCTTTCACGTCTGATGCGAAAAGCCCAGGCTTCTCGCATTTGCAAACATACATTTTAGATTATGATTCTGTAATTTATTTGTACACTTTAATACACATGCCTCCCTATCCCCTATGCTAGCCCCACCCCCTTTCCACCAGCCACTGGCCTATCTACACCCTGCTTTCCTCCTGGGCTATCTCAGTGAGACTGCTAAATCCCTCCCCTCCAAACCTAGTTTAAAATCTCCTACAACACTCTAGCCATCTTCTCCCCTAAAACAGCTGCACCACCATCAGTGAGGTGCAACCCACACCTACTAAAGAGCCTCTAGCTGACAGCAAAGTCTGCCCAGTTCTCAATAAACCCAAACTTCTTCCTTACACCACCCTCTTAGCCACGCATTAATGCTCCTAAGCTACCGCTGTCTCTGCAGACGCCCAGTCAATGACCACACTCATCCAGACCTGCAATGAGCTGGCAGAGCTTCAGGGGCAAATATCAACTGCAGGTAGTCAGAGGCTCTACTCTTAGAGGAATGGCACATGTCGTCCACCACTTCAATGCCCTTCACCGTGAAACCAGACTTCATCAAGTCCTGGGATGAAAGACTCTCCAAGATGAACCAGAAATTCTGACTATGGAGCCTCAGAGACCTTTCCATCGAAGGTAAAACACTAGTATTGCGGAATGAGATACTTCCTGTTCTGCAGTATATGGCTCAGGCCTGGCCCCCACTTGTAGCAGTGGCCAGAGCCATTACTAGGGCGGTGTTTTACTTTATCTGTAAAGCAGTCAGTGATGTACAAGGACCACAGCAGGGGAGGGAAGGAAATCCCTGACACCCCCACCATGCTACGGATTTTCTTTGCATGTAACTGCATCCACCGAACAATTACAAGTTTTGCCAACAGCTCCGCGGGAAACTCAATGTCATGCTTTTTCCTCCTCCCTCTTTGGAGGGGTTTCGGATGGGACAAGTGGGACAGCTCCATTGCTTACAACTGGGACACACCTTGGTTTTACCTGGATGTTACAAAGTTTGTGAGGGAACACCAAGCTCATTAGAGCTAAAGACATAATAGAGTCTATTTCAGGGCTCCCTGCTGCTACAGCTGAGACTGTTTGGGACAATATTGCCAGCAGCAGGCTCACCAATGTCTGTATTGCCTCTCAAGACTTTCATGCATGCCTACAACCTGTGCCCCAACAGACATTGTCCATTCTGCATCGTCCAGATGGAGACTACATTGCATCTCTTCTGGCCATGACCTGTAGCACAGGCCTTGTTGGATGCCTTGGAACATGAATTCTGAGACAATGTGCCCAGGAACAGTCTTTCTTACCATTCGGTACTTTATGGGCTATTTCCTGGTGCCCATGGAGACCAGGCGATCCAGGATTCCTGACGCCTTATGAACTGTTTTAAGGACGCTGTCTGGATAGCCATGAATCGCCTGGTTCTGAGAAGGGAGAGGATGTCCATTCTGGACTTCCGCAAGCTAATTCCATTATGGACAGAGCGGAGGAAGAAGACAGCGTTTAATTGTTTTCTACCTCCCCTCTCCTTTCCCTTCCCTGTTTTTTTAAATAAAGCTTCGGGCAAATGTTTCCCTCTCCTTACTCCTCCTTCCCTCCCCATCACATTGTTGCTTTATTTAATCATGTTACAATGTCATAATGTGTTGATTGTGTAATGCTGCCTCCCGCCCACACTCCCCCCTGATGTTTCACCTCTTGTTGTTTTGTTATGTAATGTACCCCCAGCCCCGGCCCAGCCCACACCTCCCCCAGCATTTCCCCACTGCAAATGGTAACTGCAAATGGTAACTGCAAATGGTAACTGCAAATGGTTGTCACTTTTGTTCCTAACAATCACATTGAAAACAAATAATACAGTGTATGAAGGAGAAAAACAGAAACTATTTTGCTTTAACAATTCTGACCTTAGATCCACTTGTAATGTTTAAGTCTGGGACTACAGTAAGCTTTCTGCCAGCCACTGAAGGACCCCATATACCCTGTGATATTCCAGTTTCCTCCCAGTGGCCATTACCCCTAAGAAGTTAGCAACCTTCCAATCTATTCAACCATATGTTAATAATAGACCTTGCAATGTATTTAACATTTATTTTAACCCCTCTGGTGCTTGATTTTAAAGCAACATATATAAAAGTTATTGTTGTTTGTAGAAAATACATATGTTCTATCCTATATACTAAACAATGAGCACCACATAATCAATCTCCTCCTCTGTCTGTGCCATGCTCGGAGGAGGTATGATGATGCGACACTCACGCACCCATGAGGACATGAGAGAGGAAGAGAAGGCGGTAATGGTAAGTGGAGGAGTGGAGGAGAAAGACGCCAGGGAGGTGATAGACGCGGGGTGGGTGGAGGAGAGAGACGCCGTGAGGTAGGGGTGGTGGAGGAGAGAGACGTTGGTGGGGGGAGGAGAGAGACACCATGAGGTAGGGGTGGTGGAGGAGAGAGACACCGGGGGGGAGGAGAGAGATGCCTGGGGGGTGGTTGGTGGAGGAAAAAGAGCCAGGGGTGGAGGTTCGGGTGGTGGAGAGAAACGCTGGGGGGTGTTGGAGGGGAGCTATGCTGGGGGGATTGTGGGTGAAGAAGAGAGATGCGGGGGGAGATGCTGGGGGTGGGGATTGTTGGAGGAGAGAGACACTGGGGGGGATTGTGGTGGAGAAGAGAGACACGGGGGGAGATGCTGGGGATGGGGAGTGTTGGAGGAGAGAGACGCTGGGGGGGATTGTGGGTGGTGAAGAGATGCGGTGGGGAAATGCTGGGGGTTGGGAGTGTTGGAGGAGAGAGACGCTGGGGGGGATTGTGGTGGAGAAGAGAGACACTGAGGGTGGTGGAGGAGAGAGACACTTATAACTTTTGCTGCTTAGCAAATGTTCACTATTTAGGTTCCATTAGTTTGAGTGTTTTTTGAAAGTGACCTTTTGATTTTCTTGGGAAATTATATAATATTTCTTCCCTTTTTTCCCCAAAATTAATTTTGTATGATTGATTTGGGGGACTGATATATGTTGTTTGAAATATATGGTTATGTAAAAAGATAATTTAGAATAGCTTTCAACAGACAAAATATTACAAATACTGAACCATTAGTTTACAACATTTTTTACCTCCTAAACATGTCAGCAACCAACTTTACATCACATAACTACTACAGATTCATTTTTGTTTTGCAATATCAAGCCGAAAGAACTCAATCGATAATCATACGGAATTGCAGAAAAGGTCACAAACTGTTTACTGAATAAAACAGCCATGAAAATAAGTCTAGTATATATACAATGAATTCAATGGTTCACATACTGTAAATACAGCTGCAATTACCTGAACAAATCAATGTTATTAACATAGTTATATGCTGCAAAAATTACAGCAGGTCGTAGATAAGTTACAGTGTGTAATCACTGAATAGTTAATCATTTGTCATTCTTTATGGATGAATCAATTTGCTGTGTGTGTTCGTTTACTGCTTGTAGTTTTTGTTCAGACCTGCTTAACAATTGTACAGCTTCCATCAAGCCTCTCTGAATCCCGGCGTGAGCAAGACAGTGCAAACCTTTGATTGATCAGTACATGAACAGAAAGAGTAGGCAAGTTTCCTGTCAAGCTCTTGACTGCTGAAAGTCTCCACATGCCTCACATTGTTATCATGCTTCACAAACACTCTCTTAATTTTTTTTATTCCTTGTGGCACGAGCAGAAAGTTGTAATTGCTTGGTTCCTTTTTTAGATGTGTTTTAAGCAGCAGATTGCCATTTCTAAAGACAAAATAAATATAAGCAACAATGTACTTCTTACATCTTGCAAGTTGACAACACACAGAAGCATTTGCACAGGCCACTTGTGGGGTCACAAAATTGTTATATTGTTTGTAGAAACGTTTCAGCAAACTAAATTATTTTATTCATTAAAGGGACTGTAACAATCTGCAGATGCTGGACCGGTCAGTGCTACTTAAGACAATATGCATAGGGACATGTGGCTAAAGAACTTAAGTGGCTGTGCACTGTAGGACTGGGGGGGAGAAGTGGTAAACAGAAGGAGGGAGAGTGTCCAGGAAGGTGCTAGGGAGACTGAAGAAGGGGCCAGGTGTGGAGCAGCAAGTGAATGGGATCTCCTGTGAAGTTAAAGACTTATCATATTCATTTAGTGAGTCATCATCCATCATCCAGTTAGAAGTGACTGTCCCCCTGTGGTTTCTGACAGAGCCCAGGACACACAAAATTTGCCTCCACACCGTCCACCTTTGGATTTACTGGCCCACCACTTTGCCACTGAAAACTGTAAGTCACCTCATGCCAGAGTGAACTGCAGTGACATTTATTTATCTGTCTGTGTGACTCCCATATGCACTGGGGATCTGCTGAGTGCTGGAAGTTCCACAGCACCCAGACAGTGCTTGCCCACCTACCTATATCAAACAAGGAAGAAAAGTAGCCTTGTGAAAGTGGACCTGCTTTCTTCTTTCCTATTTGGAGCTTAGGAGCACTTAGGATTTCTGCTTCCAGAAGGGGCCTGTTTCACCTTAGTGAAACAGGAAACACCAGCTGGTAAAACATTGGGGGGAAAGGTGTGCACACAGGGAATTACTATTTAAGTTACTAGTGCTAGCTAACCTTATTGTACTGTATATTGCGTGTTGCATCAGTTATCACACACTGCTAATTTTCATCCATTTAAAGGGTGTCTCCACCCCTAAATTACCATGTGCAGTTTATCCCATTCCACCCCCAAACACAGTTAGTTTTGCAAGAAAATCCCCAGAAAGTTACTTAAAGACCTTTGATCCCCCATTGATCGAAAATAGCTCCGTACATTAAAAAATTATTGAAAATGCGCTCCGAATTCCCAAAATCCGGTCGATCCCCCAGTTTAATTTTAGTTTAATATAACCCCTTTGGGCTATACTTACATTTAGAAGATATGCACACACACTTAGATATTCACCTTTAAAATCCCCGATCCACTGGTGCTTGGTCTCACCTTCTCCACTGCTGAAGCATGCCCTTTACATGTATTTTAATAATAATATGTGATGTGTAAATAGTGGTCAGCACATCTGCTGCATTAGGTGCAAAGGTTAGTTGTATTTACCTTTTTTTTTTTTTTAAATGATTGTTAACAGCTATGTTTTTGCTATCTAGAAAATTAGAATATGTGGGTTGAGGATTTGTGGAATTACAAAGAGCAGGTGTCTTTGTGGCACCATGGGGGCTCAGTGGGCATTTACAGGGGTCCATTATTGAAACCCACCCTTTCTACATCTGGAAGGAGTTCTTTATGTGTTTGCGAGGGTATATTCAAGATCCCCACAAAATCCTAAAGTTATATTAATAGGATATGTGTCTTACAGATTACTTACATTGTAAGCTCTTTGAGACAGAGCCTTATATGAATTGATAAACTTAAAGTTAAACTTGTTGTGTAAAATGTTCTTAATTCTTTATATATTGAAAAGAAATAAAAAAAACATAAAAATACATAGTGGTATTAAAAATTTAAGAAGTGACACAGGAGAGTGTCAAATATATAGTTATATCACACTGTACTTGTTAAATGGCTTATTATAATAATTATACTAGCATATTTCTCACTAGCATATTATATCATTATACTAAGCAATTAGCAAATGATTCTTCATTAAAAAGTGTTCAAACTGGAACTTTAAATGTCACAAATAAATAACTTGCACTCTAAGGTTAATATTTTCTAGTGATACAAAGGGTCTGGAAAAAGTCATTATTTCCTGTAATTATGAGGTATCAGTTATTCTTTGGGTGTAATAAAATAATGTGATTAAAATGAAATATTAAAATGAAATAATAAAAAGAAATAAACCTTGGCATACAGGTAACAGCAGTTATTTATTCATCAGCATAAATGGCTTATAGAAAATTTTACAAAAAAAGAAATGCAGAATCTGATAAACAGGACTTTAGATGTTATTTTCTGTATACAAGGACAGCCAAATGCTTCAGGTAGACAAAATGGCGTAACCACGTATGAAATTGTGAGTACCTATGTATAAATATTACGGAAGTGAGGCACATGGCCACAATGCCATTGAGAAAGCAGAAACTAAGGGGCAAAAAGTTTGAGTGCAAAAGCCCCACCCCACCCCCTACCAGCACTATTTTACAACCCTCCATGTCTCTGCTGTGTCTTCAGATGTTTTGGACTGACTTGAATGAGACTGACTTGGACTGATAACTATTGATAGATACTAGGAACATGGGGATTACTGTTTTCACTCTCAGTGTTCTGGTTTAGTCATCTGGGGCAGCATACCTGTGGTTTTATTTTTGTAAATATCGACCATAAAGTCATATTTTTGTCTCCTCTTCCTCTTTCTTACCAGGCCAAAGTTATATATACATATGCCAGATTATGCAGTAATAAATGCAATGGTTGCTGCTTTGCTGCAGCGGATTAAGGAAAGTAAGGCTCATTGCAGTTTTTATAACCCAACCCAATAAAAATTAAGTTTCAGATTACATAGAAGAATGGAAGTTTATAGCATTAGGTTCCCTGCACAATTTTCCCTTAAAAGTTTGGAAATTGCACAGGCCCTACAAAATTAACATGCCCTGTTAGATAATGCTAACCAGGTGTTAGATCATGCAGTGTGGGCAGGGGAGTACTGGCCCAGTAGGCTGAGGGGCAAATGCCCCTTGAGCAGCTCCAATGTAAAATTTGGGCTGCTACAGAAGCTATTATTATGTTAGGTGCTTGAAAGGCACAGTACACACCTCTAGCTCTAACATGGGCATGGAACAGGAAACTCCTCCTTCAGATAGTTTACCAGTCAAACCTCCAGTTCATTAGCCAGTGTCATCATCCCTCCAGTTCATTAGCAAGTATTGTCAACCCTTCAGATTGTTAGCCAGTGTAAGCCAGCCCTCCATTTTATTAGCAATGTTGTCAGCCCTCCAGTTCATTAGCCAGTGTTAGTCAACCTTCCAGTTTCTTATTCAGTATTTGCCTGCCCTCCAGTTCATTAGCTGGTGTTAGTCAGCACTTCTGATTAATTAGCAGGTGATAGTCAGCCCTCTAATTTATTAGGAACAAAGGAAACTTTGGGCAGGTATAAATTAGAAAGTTAGAAAGTGTACCCAGGGGTGAGGACTTAGCGATTCAGGTCCTCACCCGAGTACTTGTAAGGGGGAGGGGGAAGATTTTAGGACTATGATTGCCCTTTAACAACATCATACACTTCAAAATGTTGCAGGCAACAATGTAAAATGGGAATAGTGGTCTTAAAAATGGGCGCAACTTAAACAAAGTGTGTGACCTTAGCAAAGTGGTAGCGCAGACAAAAATGTTGCAGTTTACTGTGAAAGGGCCTCTTGGTTGTATTTGCCCCAAGGCCAAAAGGTCCCAGTCCTCCCCTGAGTATGGGTTTCCCACTCATTTTAGCGATTGCACTTTCTTTCAGGTGTTTGGGAATCTCCTTTAAATGCTGCAAAGCAAAATAAATAACAAATAATCAGTTTGGAGCCTTTAGCAATATATAATAGAAGAAGTTAAAAATCTTGTTCTATGAACAAACTAAAATACCATTAACTGCTATAGAACTAACCAACAGATTATTTATTAACAGCAGTTTTTTTCATAATGAAAAATTTAAGGTGATAGCCTTTTGTATTTAATTTTTTATAGTCCATTTGTAACTGTTAAATATATTTCAGCTCAAACGTTTTTCCAGAAAGAGACTGACAGGCAGCTTGATTGCAGAATTTCTGCATCTGTGCTTATTTTCACACATTTTGATGGCTGCAAATGGAAATATTTCTCACTTGTAATTTATCCGTATTCAACACTGAATAGATTTTTTTTTACAGTAGGGCAAAGTGTGTCCTTTTAAAAACTAGAATGTAATACTGTTAAACTATATATATATATATATATGTATATATATATATATAGTGGTGGGGCGCTCACCAACTTGCCCTTGCCCTATTTGTGCATCACACCATTCAATGCATTTCTGTCTCCGCTGCAACCGGAGGTATTTGTGTCTTAGAGCCACGTTAACCCTTGGTACATTGATTAACTCAGCCTTAAGACACATATAGTCGATAGCATCTCTATGTACATAGCCCCATAGGTCTCCTAGATAAAATTCTGATTGTTTAGAACGACAGTTGGCAAATTTATTTTTTTGAGCTGCAGCTTGTTTTAAGTTTGATTGAACCTGGTGCCAGATTTGAGAGATGTGCGTGAACAAATCTCCAAGAGCTCCAAGAGAGACCTGAAAAAGAAGAAAATTAAGGATGCCAACCATTATCGCACCAGAAATAAGATACTTGCTTGAGTGGTTACATACAATTTACCATCTTTAATAAGAGAAGCAAGGCCATTGTTGCTTTTTCCACAGGATGCCCAGAATGTTTTGAATAGTGGAATTTTTGGAGGACCTGTAAACAAAAAGTTAAAGGTATGAATAAACAATTAGGTAGTTTCCCAGGCAGAACATCTTTCTGGAAGGGTTTTAAGATTTTAATTAGATTACATGATAAAGCAGTGGGTGTACCAGTCCGGCACGGTGATGTCAGCGCTGCACTGACCAGTATGCAGATGTCGCCTGATTTCTTCCTGATTGGAGCACTGCTAACCTTGCTCCCTTATGCCTTTATCGGAGTCCTTGTTTAGCGTCTTGTTCTTATATTCACCTCCTTTCCAGTTTCCAGTATCCAGCTCATTTCCAGTATCCAGCTCGTTTCCAGTATCCAGCTCCATCCAATATCCAACTCCTTCCCAGTATCCAGCTTCCATCCAAATCCAGCTCCATACCGTCATGCCAATGTCCACTTATGGTCTGCATACCTACACTCCAATCTCCAGCTTCGCTCTCCACACCATTATCCAGCTCCATACCAGTATCCAGTTTCAGTCGCCACACCTTCACACCCTCATCCAACTACCAAGCTTCCTCCCAAAAGCAAGTGAGTACCTAGGACACCCCAAGGCCCAAATTCTTCACAGTACAACCAGCCCATGGATGCACCTGTGGAGGCTATGGCATATCTAGGCAAGGCCAAACAGAATTTATCCAACGGTTTGAAACATTTTGAACATCAGCACACCTGCATGGCTCAATTCATGGACTCTCTGGCAGCTCGGTTACCCCCCCAAGGATTCTCCTCCACCTGGGCCTCCTACCCCAGCTAAAATCCATTTCCAAAGAAAACCACAAAAGCCGCCACCTTCCTGTTTTGATGGGAACCCTCAGGCATGTTGTGGTTTTATAAATCAGTTTTAAATCCACTTTGAAATACAGCCATCTCACTTTGTTTCAGACTGATATTAGGTATGCTATATTATTGCCTTGCTCAAAGGAAATTCTTTGGCTTGGGCTTCCTCCTTTTGGGAAAGAAATGACCTTACAGTAAACAACATTTTCATCTTCCTTGACACCTTTAAAAAAGTCTTTGACACACGAAGAACCACAGCAGCCTCCTCACGCCTAACACAGCTTCATCAATGTTCTTGCTCAGTGGGACAAGATGCTATTGAGTTCTGTACCCTGGCTTCAGTGACTTCTTGGAACAATGAGCCTTTGGTCACAGATTTTTGGCAAGGTCTCTCTGATTGTATAAAAGATGACTTGATTTCTAGAGATCTGCCCTCACAACTAGAAGATCTCATTACCCTTATTATTTGAGTGGAGCTCGCACAACAATTAATTTTTCACATCTTCCGGCTGCATCACCCCTGGAAATAGTCTCCGATTGGATTCAGTTTATTTCTAAGTTTTGGCGAGCTCTTTGCAAATCCTTGGGTATCAAACAACAGTTCTCCTCTGCTTATATCATCTCCAATCCAATGGGGCTGCTGAACATACTAATCAATGTTTAGAGCAGTACCGCATATGTTACATCTCCTATACATGCTTCTTCTGGCATTTCTCCTTTTTTGTGTGTTTCTGGATTAAACCATTATGCTTTCCATGTGAAACATGTGAAAAAGCTATATGAGATTCTACTGTATTAATGGAAATCATGACTTTGCTTGCAGGGATTGGGGATGGAATGTCTGTATTTAGGTGCTGTTGTCTGGTCTGTAATTTTAATGGTTGTAGGGTTTGGGGTGTTCTAAATAGATGTTAAAGATCGTATTGCAGGTGCACATTCCCTTCAAGTAAAAACAGAGAGGTTACAGATAAATGGAAGTTACAGTGCCACGGAAGATGTTGGCGCTTTATAAATCCACAATAATAATAATAATAATAATACAGATCAGAAGCATGGCATCTTTTTTTCTTAAAGGGGTGCTTGTGAAGGTTCATTCATCCAGGCCATGGTATATCTGTTGTATTCAGTTAGATCACCTGGACTTTAAGTTTAGTTCTTGAAGACGTTTCTCTAGTCATCCGACTGTCTTTCTCAATTTAGAATGACTTGTATAAGGATCTGTTGGCAATTATGTACCCTGGAATGTCCCAATTAGCATATAACAGCCAGGTGTTAGGGACCTTCTGAATGCAAGATGTGGATTCATTGAGGCTAAAAGGTGTTATCGAAACTGCCCAGGGTAAGGTGTCAAAACAGCATTGTATATGGCAGACAGTTGGTGTCGAACCCCCCCACCTCTATTTAGGCTTGGTTTCTTTATTTTCACATAAATGGACTCCTTGACACCTCTCTTGAACCAGTCATGTTCCTTTGCCAATATGTTAACATTACAATCTTCAAATATGTCCTTTTTCCTTAGGATGCAGGCACATGGCACCTCAGGTCAGGACTCAGCCGTGTACTTGCACCTTAAGGAAAAAGGACATACCTTTGAAGATTGAATTGTTAAAATATTGGCAAAGGAACATTAACTTTAAGGCAAAGGACTAAACTTTAAGTCCAGTTGATCTAATTGAATGCAACAGATATTCTTACAGGGGTCAATAAATGACAATAAGTGGCACCTTTTCGTGAGAAATGTACCTTAATGTGAGGGCAGTAAGGTTGTGGAGTACTATGCCTGATAAGTTGGGATAAAAAATTGATTTTATTGTGGCTTGAATAACTTCACATAAACTTACAGGGTATTGAATCACTCCTCCAAATTGGTTCCTCTGCCACCTGGGCTTCACACCAGTCAATGATCATGGATAAACAAATTGCAGTAGGATACACCAAAGTTTGTTGCAAAAATTGATCCTTTTTATTTACCTAGAATGTGAGATACAGGCAACGTTTCGAGTGGACCTCCACCCTTTATCAAGCCAAAAAATAAGTGACCACAACAAACTTAAATACAGTGTGTCCTCCATTTTGTGGATTACTGATTGAATAACTTCAAGCAGAATAGATAAAGGTAAACTAAAGTCACCAGACAGCATTGCCCCAATAGACAGAGCTCATGAACAAAGATACAACAAGCTGTGTCTTATCTTTCGCTTTGCTGTAGCTGGCACCACTCCCCTAATAATATATATATTATATAGGACCACAATGTTGTGAGCAGGATTTTCACCCTGCTCCATGGACTGGTACAATAGAACAATTAGTTAGCCCAATATGCCACTTCCCTTTAATACTGTCTTAAAGATACCAGACATGTCTCATATATGACAAAAGTATAAAGATAAACAAAACTTTGATCTAAAATACAGTAATAAAACAAGACAAATACACTGCCAGGCCTAATTCAACATTTCATAAAGCTCAAGCCTTGTTCCCCAACAAACGTTATTTTCACTAAGAAAAGTATTCTTCTGTCCCAGGTATTTCCTAGTGCCCCAGTAACATGATTGTGTTAATTTATATTCATACTAGGCATATATTTTTATATTAAGATGTTATTTGTTATTCATATAGAGACAGAAATGCACATTTTGCTATTTCCATGCCAAACCATTTCCTTCTGGCTCCAGGTTTCCTATTCTTATATTGCTAACATTAATGTCTAATTAAGACTAATACTTCTAGGCTGTGGATTTAATTAATATAATAGTATTATATATTATTAAATACAGTTAAATTAGAGTATACTTTTTTAAAGGACATGTAAACTGTTCTAAATTATTTTCCAACCAATCACTCAGCAAAAAAGTCTGATTGACACCAATATTAAATGTGTTTCTCTGATCCTTATTTACCCTTTCATCTCTATAAGTTTTACTTCTGCAAGGTGGAGAGGCACAGACAAACAGTAAAAAACTGTCAATTATTATTATTGAGGATTTATATACCGCCAGCATCTTATGTGGCGCTTTACAATTACATGTAAACATTAACATCAGGCCCTGCCCCGAAGAGCTTAAATCTAAGCACATTTTATTTGACATATACAACCTATCAGTATGTCTTAATGATTGTGGAGGAAACCAGAGTGTCCGGAGGAAACCCACGCAAGTACAGTACAGCGAGAACATACAAACTCCTTGCAGATGTGTCCAAGGTGTCCAAGGGTCGAACTCAGGACTTAAGCGCTGCAAGGCATCAGTGCTAACAACTGAGCCACCGTGCTGCCCATTATCCACTCACTTTGCATATACCAGCCCCTCCCCCTGACCCCACTATTTGTAAAAACATTATAATTTATATAAAGGAAATGGTTATTCCTCTGTCACTGCATTGCTAACTGATTCAGCAGTATAATCATTAAAAAACATTCAGGATTATTCAATAAAAGTTTAAAATGGTGCTAATTTATCCCCAACCAATCAGATGTTAGCTTTCAAATGTTAAATAAGATCTGATTGGTTGGGGCAAAATTAGCACCATTTTAAATGCTAAGAACTTTTATTGAATCTCCCTGATTATCTGCTTGTCTGTGCAGCTGACACCCAATTCTTTATTTACCTGTTGACTTTGTTTTGCTTTTGCAGTTCCAATCTAGCACCACACCTAAAATAAGCAATTTCACAGTTCTTCCGCCTAAACACGCACCCTTGTCAAGTCATTTTATTCACTTCAGGGTCCCTTCATATGTATAAGATAAATGTAATTTTAATGACTGTCATTTATCAAATGTGTTCAAGTAACCTGACCTGTTAAAATAAATTTATAAGTACTAGTCAAGTGCAATACTTTCAGGCTTTCCCGCATGGGACACAAATAACAGTAAATCTACAGTACCAGTAAGCATGTTTCAGATTTACGGCACCAAAGCTGGTTTTCCCTGCTTCCTAGTCATTTTAGTTGGCTTCTTTGTGTCATTTTATCATAGAAACCTTAGGAAGCAATGTAACTAATGAGAACTAATGATAACTAGCCTTTTCATGCTTGGTAGGAACTCGGGTCATAAGATACACCAGTCTCCAATTTAATGTTTTCTGCATTATGAGCAATCCGTAATGCTGATTTTATTAATATTAAGGGCTAGGGGTGAATTAAATAACTTATATAAATGCTTTTGGCTGGGTAAAAAAGTTGGATAATACCGTATGTAAATCTACAACATTTTTGGGTCTCGGGATGTTTGGGACATACCTGTTGTGTGTTTCACTCCAATAAATAGCTATTATTAGCAATTATCTTAGGAGTTGCTCCTTTCAAGACCCCTCAGGAAGTAGCTGTATTCTTAATCTTTTTATATAACTTTTTCCTGGACAGGGCAAGTAGCACTACTAGAGGAAGTCATTTTACAGTCTGACAGTGTGATTCATTTAAAATGTAATCCCTTTGTTCCAATTATTGCAGTGCTCATGGAGTGCCAGATGGGGCAACATAAATGAAATTATTTTTAAAGGTGATGTCCACCTCAACCTTTAAAAATCTATACTTACCTTCCCCTGACCACCCCACACCCCAAGACTCTGCAGTCCTTGAGGTTCCTTTTGTCTGCTTTTTCTCTGCCACGATAATGCCAGCATCTTTGATGCTTCCTTGTTGGAGCAGTCAGTCACGGATGTGAAGGGGCCAGCATTGACAATGACTTACTGCTACAAACCATTGTGCTTCTGCAGCTGCATTAGTTCTCTATGAGCTCATTGAGGGAAGACCAGCTTTGTAAGAGAAAGGTAAGGGAAAGGTAAGTATAAGAAGCTCCAGGGACCATGGGGAAGTAAATATAACGCAGTCCAAGGAACACTCCAGCACACCTCTGTTGGCTGTATGCCAGACAGGTAGATAGGTGTAATCCCCCTAGCCCTCCACCCCCAGGGGCCAGATAAATCTCCAGCAAAAGAAAGATATGGGGGAGTACACTAATCAGGTGAGGAAGGGACAGGGCGTCCCAAAACGTTGTGTATGTTGTTGCAATAAAATGACTGTAAATTCACCTGATTAGTGTGCTCCCCCATATCTTTCTTTTGCTGGAAGTAAATATAATATAACAATCTTGTGTTTAGGGGTAGGGCAGGGATGGTTAGTATTGGGTTGGGGGGGGACATGCCCTTTAAGACAATGCTAAGAAACATAATTACAGTAATTGGGAAAGTTGTCATAGTGGTCTTTACTATATCTAAAGTTTATATGTATATTTCTAAACATTATCTAGTAAAAAGGCTATGCTTTTTCTTTGACAATGTGCTTTAAAATTCTGTGTTGCGGGACAAATCTTTGTGCTGAGATTTTCTGGCAGTTAGTCATTTCCCATAATTCTTTTTTTTTCTTCATCAGTGGATTATAGAGCTAATAACAAGGACTTAAGTCTTTATTTATATTCAGGATCCTTCCTCTATTCCAATTCTCTGTACCAGTATTATTTTGTAATATTCCTTAAGTCAAATCAATTGAAGTCAATATAAAGTTTCAGAGCTAACCCTGGTTGAATCCATCTGTAATATGCTGACACATTTTTAAATTTCTGGATATGGTTTAAAGCCATTTCATTTCTTGTGGATTATACATTTTAATATGAGAGCTATTCAAATTAGAAAACTGAAAATAGATTTAAAAAAAAAAACAAGGGGAATCTTCAAACAAAAATACTTCAGCCCTTCTCCATTTAAAGCACTAAAACTGTAGATTAAATCAATGTATCACGTTTCACATTTGCCAATAAATAGACCCTACTGTGGGAAATTTCTCAGTCTTCAAACCAGATTATCCAAATACACAGAATATACAAATACCTGAATGTACAAATACACAGAGCAATCATTTTACGTTGAAGAAGAAGGCTGCTTGCACAAAGACTATTTGAGCGTTCAGTTAAAATATTTATGTTGTGGGGGGGGGGGGGGGGGGAACAAAAGCATAAAGGTTGTAAGAAATTGCATTCAAATTGTTTTATTTGTTTTTATATGTGCTTTATAATGTAAAAAAAAAAAAAGCTTATTTAGACGGTAAGGTTTTCAGGGCAAGAAACACTTTATTCATTATGTATTTATGTACCATTATATACTGAATGTATTATCTTGTCTTTATTGAAAATATAGCCACAAAGAAGAATCTACATTAGGTGAGCTGGTTACTTACCTTTCAGCCCCAGACTTTTATTTAGCTTCTATGTAAACTCCATGCACACCCTCACTTGCAATGGAATTTGAAGATAAGGGCCACTGACTGTTTTTTTCTGCTCTAGTTAGCCAATTGCCCCCATAATTTGTGATCAGTCCCTATCAACAATAGAACATTTAAAAATATAGAGATATGGTCCAATTTAAATCTACCTGAGGACACTGTAGAAGGTTAAGAGGGATTTTTATAACCAAACTCACTTTAAGAATTATGTCTACTGTAAGAAATATATTGAAGAGGGCAGGTTAGAAGTGAATGGAGCAGGACTACTCTTTGACCACTATTTAACACTCTTGTAGCCCTTGCGTACTGATAATCTTCTCAGCAGTTTGCTGATTACTTTAGAGCTAATAGATATCTGCACTCTAATCCCTTCACCCTAGGACAACTCACACTTTCTTCTGCATCACCTGTAGTTCTGGAATCTTTCACCCCTGTTACCTATTCTGTAGTCTTTGACCTTCTGTTGTCCTCACCACTTTCTTCACTCTTGCTCACATTATTAATTCCTCCCTCACCTCTGTGATTTTTCCTGCTGCCTTTAAACATGCATGTGTAAAACCTCTTCTTAAAAAACCCTCCCTAAATGTGTCTCTCAAACTACCACCTTTTCAACCTTATAGTTTGTGTCAAAATTCTTAGAACATCTTGTCTCTATATGCATTAGTAATTACCTCAATGCTAACAACCTATTGGATCCTTTGTAGTCAGGATTCTGACTGGGTCATTGAACTAAATCGGCCCTCTGCAAAGTCTCAAATGACCTACAAAGTGCCAGTCCTTGGTCCTCATTCATCAGACCTGATGAAGGGGGTGTTACCCTCAAAACGTTGTGTTTGCTGTTTGATGTTTGGCTTACAATAAACATTCTATTTTGGAGTGCAGTACACCTTGTATCTATTTGATTGCCTTGTTCCCTTTGAAGTAGGGGAATTGGACTCTCTGCACCCACCTGGGGATTAGTGTGCATATGGACTTTGTATGAAACAAACATACATACATACATACAGATAACTGGTAGATACTTCAAAATATCCAGTTTTGCTGGTACACACACATTGTTATCCATTGCAAAGTGTTTAGGTGAAGACATTCACATGGTACTATTGCATCCCAAAACATATTTATATTTTAA
Organism: Hymenochirus boettgeri; assembly: GCA_019447015.1. Taxonomy (NCBI): domain Eukaryota; kingdom Metazoa; phylum Chordata; class Amphibia; order Anura; family Pipidae; genus Hymenochirus; species Hymenochirus boettgeri. Next base: position 177,171,415 of record CM033476.1, read on the forward strand.
ATAAAATGAATGTCACACAATTGTAAAACCCTCTCTTATCCTAAGTATTTTATTCATAATATACACCCCTGAATATGCTTACTTCTGCATTTGTCCATCTTTAAAATGTAAGCTACATTTAACAGTAGGTTCATGAAAAAACTCATTGATCAGTGTGGTCATGGCAGTCCTTACTGACTGACACTTTCTGCAGCATTCCATTACGTAAATCATGAGGGAGGGTGGGTCATTGATGCATAATATATAAACCATACAATGACAGTACAAAGAAGACAAATATCTGATGCATTTTTATAGCTAAATACACATGTCACTACTAACAAGTTGTCTCAAATGTTAGAGCACAGAGGATTAACTACTAGGCATTCACTGTTTGTATGGCTAATTGTGTGGATCAGAGGGGGTGAAGTCATGTAGAGTTCAGGGGCTATGTCACAAACCTGTATGAATGGAAGAATTCATTGAAACACCCTGTGGATGATCTAAAAATGAGAGTAAAGTAGAATTTTTTATTCTAATAAATATACTATAACCAATGAACAGTAGGCCCTTTTTATTCAGCAGGCCTACTTGTTCATGCATTTGTAGCATAAAGCTTTGTCAGATTTCTGAATCTATTTTTCTGTTTTGTGTTTTGTATCTGTTTAATTAATGTGCTGTGTGAGCATAAATTTCATTTTCTCTTTAGTTTATGCAAGTGAATAATCGGGGATAAGATTTGATGCAGGTAATTGATTGAGATAAACATGATCCCTGCTGATTTTTACAATGCTCATTAGAAGCTTGCATAAGGCTTTGTGTTCATGTAATATGTGAGAATTAGATACTGTACATATCAAACAAGAAAAGGTTACTTAATAAAAGAGATAATTACAGTATACAACCTGGATTAAAGGAAAACTGTACTCAAGGCACCAATATTTTAAAATACTGTATCTAGCCATTAAGATTATTAAAAGAGAATGTTTAAGGGCTCGTTCACACTAGAAACTGACAGAAACGCACAGCACGTGTTTCTGTCAGTTTGTATCTATTTTTTTCATACATTTGTATCCATTTTTTAACAATGTGTATTCCATAGATTTCTATAGAAAATGCATGAAAAAACGGACAGAAATGCTGCATGCAGTGTGTTTTTTAAACAGACTGGAACGGAACGGATTATAACGCAGCAGGTGTGAACGATATTATGAAAACGCACCTGCGTTTGAAAAATGGATACAAACTGATGTCAAGGAATTGTCAAGGAATCTCACCGCTCGGTATGCCTTCCGGCCAGTTTTTTGCTCCCGTAGGAGACAGCTCAGACATGCATGGTGCGGGTAGTGACCATGCATGTGTACACAATGATGTCCCAGAAGTGCTACTTTATCTGCTGGTCACTCATCCAGGTAAGCGCTGAGCATTGCTTGCACTGTATTGGCTTTCAGTTTTCCCATGAATTTCACCTTGTGCCTGTACTTGTGTACCTAGCTGTACCTGGTTCCTGTTCCCTGTTGCTTTCGAGAGATACACTTTCTTGTTCAGGTCAAGCAATATTCCTGGGCATTTTTGTGAGTATAGTTCCAATTACACATCTCTAATGTGTATTTTAAAAATATTATTTAAATGTAACCTGGTGCTACTATGTGTCATTTACAGAACCCTATTTTTTTCCTAGTTCATTTGTTTAGCCCACAATTTCAACTAAAGCAAAAAGTAAGCAACAATACATAATGACACAAGTTATACCCATGGAACCAATAATTCTTCAATTCATTATTGTAACCTGATGCTTTATTCAAGAGTCAGACACAACAAATACAGTAACACAAAAATATATAAGGGATAATGCGCCCCTTACAGTGTAATATAAGGCTATTATGCCACCGAGGAGTTCCCTGACCATATAAAAGCACGAGGCCGTAGGCCGAGTGCCTTTATAGAGGTCAGGGAACTCCGAGGTGGCATAATAGGCGTGTATTTCACTGTAAGGGGCGAATTATTTCTTAGAATACACAAGTTTTTATTTTAAATAAGTATAGTGATAATAGCTGGTGAAAAGAATTTATTTAACTTTTTTTTTTCCAAAGTTTGTTTAGTTTTTCAATTGCATGTTGTATGTAACATTAAAAAAAACATTGTTAAACATTTTAACTATTATTTAAAATCTTTATCTTAGATATATGTTTATGTTATATATGTTTCATTGTTCAAATGTTAATAGTAATTTAGTCAGAATCAGATGTTTATTTCACTTGTTTTTTAGGCTTTATGTTTACCCCTGTTTGTTAATTTTGGTTTATTCCGTTTTGTTCGCGCCTGTTTTTTGTTTGCATAATGCGTGTGTGTTGGTATTGATTTCATCATGTGCCATAATGGACGGTAATGCGCATGCGCGCCAGGCTGTTCTGTGCCGTGTATACACGGCTGATCCGTTCCTGTCCAGCTCTTGGATTTGTGATTTTGTGAAATGTTCAATTCCGGGGTGGCTGGATAAGAGGTAGGACAATGATGTTTATGTTATATTAGGAATGGAGAGCTGCAGTGGCACTAATAATTGAACTAATCACTCAGTGACATCACTGAGTGATTCTAATAAGGATTCTCGCCACTGCAGCTCTCCATTGAAAATACAGAGACTTGTGTATTATAATGTAATAATATCATTAGTGACTAATAGAATATAACAAACCAACTGGGATAATGATTTTTAAGAAAAATGCCAAGCGTATAAACCAAAATGGTAGCAATAACCCTGTATGGATAGGGAGGCAAATATAGATTTAGAGTGCTCATTTGTATGTGGGAGAGACCAAACAGCAACTGCATCAACGTATGGCCCAGCACAGAAGAGCCAATTCCTCGGGTCAGGACTCCTGCAGCTTAAGGAAAAAGGACATACCTTTGAAGATTGTAATGTCAAAATCATTTCAAAGGAACAGGACTGGTTCAAGAGAGGTGTCAAGGAGGCAATTTATGTGAAAATAAAGAAACCAAGCCTAAATAGAGGTGGGGGGGGGTTCAACACCAACTGTCTTCCATGTGCAATGCTGTTTTGACACCTTACTCTGGGCGTTCCTATAACACCTCTTAGCCACTATGCAATCACGCCCTTAACACCTGGCTGTGATATGCTAATTGGGATTTTCCAGGGTACATAATTGCCACAGATTCTTGTACAAGTCATTCTGAATTGAGAAAGCCAGTTGGATAACTAGTGAAACGTGTTCAAGAACTAAACTTTAAGTCCAGTTAATCTAACTGAATACAACAGATATACCATGACCTGGATGAATGAGAACCTTCACAAGCATATAGATTTTAAAGTTCTTTTAGCAGTTGAAAAGGGAACATTTAGTATTTTATTTAAAAGATTAAAGCCCCCAGATTCATACACAAGGAACCACCCAATCAGAGGTTAAGTGGTACCAACTCAATTTTCTCATTCAACCATAAGTCTAGAAAAACTTGCAATTTACAATAAAAGTAAAATGCTTTTCTTTCCATGGTAATAAAAATAAATAAAATAATCTTGACCATGTTATGTAAAAATAAACATGATTTCTCTGTGTGGGCAGATAAATCATAACAGAATAGTGATTTCCCCCCCCCTGTAATCTAGTTCTGAGCTGTTTTTTATGTATTTGTTTTGATTGCATTTGTTTTCCTTCAGTTTCTTCATGGGGGTCTAAATCCACATGAATGAAATAATTACAATTTCAGATCTGCAGAGAAATTGAAGAGTCAGGCATAAAAAGCATTTGAAAAGAAATAAAATTGCTTATTGGTAAAGTTCCCTTGTAAATGCTTAATAAATCTACTTGTAACTTTGAGCTTGGAAAGCAAGCCGTATTCCTATTTACCACAACTGTGTTTATTTTAGCAAACTCTAAATTTGTGCTTATCAAAGAACCAAATTCAGGTAGATTGTTTGGAATTACGTTGATCAATAAATTCACATTGAACCATGTTTTTTTATCTGTAAACAGGAAATAGCCTGACACATACATTTACCGTACATCGTCGTCTACACTTTTATACTGTAAACTTTTAACAATAAATCAACATAAAGCAGCCTGTCAGACACAAGGTGTTTATCACATCACACTTTCTGGTGCATTAAATATATATTTACAGATAGTATTACTATTTTACTATTTTTACTATTTTAGTCAGTGATAACTGATCATGATTAGTATATATTTAAAGGGTATCTCCACCCGTAAAAAAAAAAAAAATTGCTGCAGTGTAGAGCACCCTATCCCACCCCAAACCACCAGGTTTTATTGTCAAAAAAAAAAAGATCCGAACTGTACTTACATGCCTTCATTCCCCCAAAGCTCAGATCTCAGCCCCATGCTTTCCGGAAATGCAAGCAGGCGGCCAGACTGGCAGCCGCATTTGTGATTGGCTGAGAGGCAGTCAATCACGAATGCATCTGCCAGCTTTACTGAACACCGGGGGAATAAATGAAGGCATGTAAGTACAGTTTGGATGTTTTTTTTGACAATCAAACCTGGCGGTTGTGGGTGGGATGGGGAGCCCTACACTACAGCAAAATGATTCAAAGCTAGGACACCATTCTAAAAAGATAGATTGGGTGGGAGGGAGGGAGATGGGGGATGACTACCCTGCACATGTCACACACCTAAACAAGAACAAGGAAGCAGCGACCGGATGACACACAGACAGCTCCTACACTACACTTTCTGAGACTTATAACAAGCTTAGTAAGAGAACCATTTGGAGCAGAAATGTAAGGTAAGGATTTTTAAACACTACACAGTGGAGCCAGTGGTGGGTTAAATATTAGTTTTGGGGGTGAACATTTGACTGGTGACATACATTTACATAAAGAAACCTCAGTGAAAGAGATATCATTCATTTAATAAAATAGAGCTGTCAGGAAGTTTGATGGGCCAATTACTAAAAAACATGATGATTGTACCGAGGGGGCTATTGGATTGGACATTTTTTGGGAACTGAAATTCGTTAATCAATTAACCTTACTGGTGCATGTAGAGAATCAAGACAAGAACAACCATTTTCCCCATTTCCAGTATAACCCAATAACAAAGCCTGATAAAAAAAAATCAAATTCATTAGTGAGCGGCCCATCTGTCTAATCAACTTCTAATCAAAGTCCAGAGCTAACTCTAACAGATGTGGAGTAGGCAGTAAGATAAAATAGTTGAATTTAATGGGTATTTGGAGTTTTATGAACTTTCATACAATATAATTGTGTAAGAAAATAAACTGTCAGGAAAGACATTACAACAACATCTGTAAAGACATTGTAGGTGAAAACAAACGTGGAAAAACAAAACCCGGCTGCCAAAAGATTTGTTCTGTAAAATGTCGAATACAATCCTGCCCTGGATAGGCATGCTGACTTTATGTATATATAAAACAATAAAAAGAAAGCCATGTAAATTAATGGTAACAGAAGAATAATCAATTATCATTCAAAAAAAATTCAAAAAACCATTAGCCTGACTTGGCAATATGCCATACTATATTTGAAAAACAATGCATAATCTCTTATTTAATATTACTGTAAATATGTACTTTTCTCTTTATGGTTTTAAAGCATACATTAATAACTTGGCTGTGTCTTTATTAAAATTCATATACAGGAATACACATCATCATAACTATTTTATAGAGTTTACAAATGGTACAGAAATGTCAAAAACAATACCTTTATGATTCTATGCAAGTTATTATACAATGAATGTTATTTTTTTTATCCCGGCAGGCTGCGCACAAAGGTTAAAGTAATGTGCACACAAAAATCTGCCCAAATATAAGCACTGTAGTGTGTAGTGCACTAAATTTCATTTTCCTTGCACACAGATAATATACATATGTGTATACAACCAATATTAAATTATAAGTAACATTGAGCACATACAAATAGCTCCTCACTGCCAGTCTCAATATTTATTAAAAAAGAAAATCAGTTTTTAAAACAGTCAAGCAAAAAATTCTTACTATAAATTATTTAGAATTAGATCCAATTAAAAAACAGTCATAAAAGTCGTCTCTAAAAATGAAGATTGAGCTGGTAAGTGGACATTACCCATTCCCCTCTCCCAACTGTGACAATAAAACAAATAAAAGACTAAACATCAAAATAGACCAATGTTTCTAATTTTGTGAAAAATGAAACAGAATTTCAGGGTTTGACAATAAAAATTCACAATTGAAACTTACATTGAAATGTCTGTGAAATAGGTGAAACTTTTGACAGTGAAAAAAAAAAACTATTTTCCATGAACAAAATGTTCTATCAATAAATTATTGTGGAAGTTTAGATTTAAAACAATGAATTCATTGTATGAATTTAATTTTGTGGCTGTGTAATATAGTTTATAATACAGTTGAGATTTTAGATGTTAGAGGATACAGGAGGCTGATGAAAATACAATGTGCAAAATTTGAAAAATACAGACCCCATTGACTTTTTTACATGATAATTTTCGTTATTGTATATTATTCTGGATACATTTTAAGGGACGTTTTGAGTATATAGATGTATGAGTTATGTTAAAGTTTAATGTGCTTTTGTTTGTTTTCCAGCATGATTATTGCATTAGCTATTCATCATTTTATTTTTTAAAACCGCGTGTATCTAGTGTTTTTTAAAATACAGTTAAAATGAAAAGTACTTGTATATATGACTAGTAGTTCTTACCTCCCAAAATTGTTTCTGCGAGGAGCACCATCCCAAAGAAAACTGATTCTGACAATCTTCCTTTTGGCTTCAGCATTATTTTTAATAAAAGATTAGTCCAGGACTGACCTGGCAAATGAAAATTGTTAGTGCTGTAGCTCCTTAACTAAACGATATTGTGAGGAAGGACTACTCAATCTTACCTCCCTGCCCCAGGTACTTTCCATTTTAAAAAGTAAAATTTTAGAGTATAATTATCCTTTAAATTGTTTTTTATAAATCATAATTTATTTAAATTAACCAACTTTAATTCCTTTTTTTAATATAAAACCTTACAGTGAAATCTGTTTTTTTTTGTTAAAAACTTTTAATTGTTGCATCAAAATAAAGTTTGTAAGAAATGAGCTGAAAACCATTTACACTACTATAAAATTACAAACCCATTATATTAAATAGGAAAATGTCTTGCTATTATATTTAATGGGGCAATGAATTGGAAAATCAATCCTTCATGAATATCAATGAAGAAAACTTAATAGTCAGTACTGTAACAGACCATTAGTTGTTGACTTTTTAAGTATATGTAAAAGAAGCAGAATATGTCATCATTTTGTCATTCTCTAGTTTTAAAGTTTGGAGTTGAGATGGAATATATTCTATCTCCTATGTTCTTAGCAGTTGTTATGATATATGTATAATAATTTTGACCCAAAGAAGATAAGGCTTCAAAACTGTTTTATGTCAGGAACTATGGGGTACCCTGTACATCATGTACTCTGCGAAAGGGCTAGAGTTTGTTTGCAATATTTAGGAATTAAGTAAGTACATGTTTAATTACTGTAGATCTCATTCTGATTTGACCAGGTTCAGATGTGAAACATTTAGCTACTTGTTGTGGCAAAAGTAGAATTGGGTGACTAAACAGCATGTCCTAATGTCTGTACAGCATTCCTGTAAGCTATAAACTCCAGACAAGACCAGTATGCAAACTATTTGGGGTAAAAATAGTATTTGAAGTTTTACATTTAAATTATGCGTGTGCTGGACAAGGGGACAATTTATGTTTAAAAATCTGTGTATGCTGCTGGGCATGAGGGAATTTCATATTTACAAGTCTGTGTGTGCTGCTGGGCACATGGGGTATTTTACATTTTCAAGTTTGTGTGTGCTGCTGGGCATGTGGCATTTTATATTTATATGTCTGAGTGTGCTGGGCATGGGAACATACTATATTTACCAGTCTGGGCTGGGCAGGAGGGCATCTTATATATACCAGTCTGTGTGGGCTGGGCATGAGGGCATAGTATATTTGCAAGCCAGTGTGGGCTGGGCATGAGGGCATCTTATATTTAAAAATTTGTGTGGGCATCCTATACTACCAGATTATGTTGTGGGCACATATATTTACCTGTTTTGTGAGCAAGGTCAGCCCTTCAGTTCAACTAATAGTGTAAAACCAGCCCCCCAGTTCACCAGCCAGTGTAAAATCAACCCCCTAGTTCACCAGTCAGTATAAAACCTGCCTCCCAGTTCACCAACCAGTGTAAAACCTGCCTCCCAGTTCACCAACCAGTGTAAAACCTGCCTCCCAGTTCACCAGCAAGTGTAGAATCAGCACTCCAGTTCACCAGTCAGTGTTAAGTCAGCTCTCCAGTTCACTAGCCAGTGAACTAGCATGCTGCATGAAGATGCTGGGGGGCTTTAAATATTTGTTTACCCCTATAGACAGTGAAAAGAGATACTTCCTAAGTTATTGGAAGCTGGGCCTGAGTGGCAGCCGCAAGACACTCCTGAACAAAAAAATTTGAAGGTGGAAATGCCATTTAATTATTCACTGGTTTAATATGCAGTACAAACTCCAGTGTCTTGCATACTATTCACTTAACAGATTAAAATTTTCTTGCATATTATTAGTTTGATAGATTAAGATTTTTGTCAACACACTGATACCACACAGTATTGGGATTATCCAAATATGGAAGGAAATCAGTTTTTTTTGTAATATAAGATACTACATATGTATATGTTTATTTATATAGCACCACTTGCACAGTATTAGAATGCAAAAAGCACAAGGAAAAAGGCCCCTGCCCCATAGAGCTTTTTTTGGCTTTATAGTAGAAGTGCCATAGTAAGAACTTGCAGTGTCAATGTAACAAAACTTAACTGTCCTCTGAAAGATAGGATGTGAGATAAGATTTAAACCAGTTTACTGAAGGTGGTTGAAGGCCAGAGGAGACGGTGTAAGTGTTGGGTCTGTATAAGAGATGGTTCTGTGAAAAGCAGAGAGTATGGGGAGGGACATATGGGGGCAGGAGGGAATAAATATAAGAAGGAGCAGCAAAGCAAATTGATTTAAATGTTAACAGAAGGGTTTTGTAGAAAATGCATTATTTAATGGGAAGCCAGGTAGTTGTGCGGCACAGGTGAGATTTCAGTTCCTGATTATTAGAGAGCGAGACAATTGGTGGAGCCCTGTGGATTTCAGTTCCTGATTATTGGAGAGCGAGACAATTGGTGGAGCCCTGTGGAAACACTACAGTAAGAGGAACCATACAGGATGTTTTATTATCATAAAACACAGTAGGTTCTGTTAGAAAGATAAGATCTTAGCCAGGATGCTGCTTCATTCCGGATGCCCAAGGAGTGAAGAATTTGTATTAGGAGGGAATGATCTACTGTGTCGAAGGCAGAAGAGAGGTTGAGAAGGATGAGAATAGAAAAGTGACCTTTGGCTTTGGCATCCTAAAGGTTATTTAAAACTTTGCACAGAGCTGTCTCTATGGAGTGGCAGGACGAAACTCTGACTGCAAGAGGTCCAGTAAGTTATAAGCATGAAGATAATTAGTCCTCTAGGACGAAACTCTGACTGCAAGAGGTCCAGTAAGTTATAAGCATGAAGATAATTAGTGATACGGGAGAAGACAAGACATTGCAGTAGTTTAGAAGCTAGCGGTAAAAGAGTCTGGGTGGTAGTTAGCATATATAATCAGTGTCCTCTATAATAGCTGTTAAACTAAACTCTTTTTCTTTCCTGTATGAAAAGAAATATGCAGTGCTGGTGGCTGGGACTCTCTCCTCTAATGGGTCATTGGTCCACCTCTACAAAGACTCAGCACACAGGAGGCCAGGTTCTTATACTAACCTTACTGTCTTAATATAAATACTGCTGGATCTACTTCCGCCTTTCTATCTTACATAGTACCGATTCAGTAACGATACTGAATCATAACAATCCCATGTGACATATTATGCACAAGGATTTTTTTTATTAGATAACAAATCTATTGCAAAATGTACGAAATGTGCTCCTGTATTACATGATTTCTTTACTGTGTTGTACACTATACATGACATTCATTGAGTAATAAAGTTTAATAAACTCAGTTAAAAAACAAAATTATGTTTTATTGCAAAATGATGATACAACAAACAATCTTTTTTTAACAATAACATTACAGTTTAATACATCTCTATACTTTCTTTTAGCAATTCTTTAATTTTAAGTTCTTACAGGGAATAGTTCTGTAGCACTGGCATGTCCTGAATTGTGTCTTGCCCCTCTGTGAAGATAACATTGTATGTGTCACTGTCACTGTCTAGCACAGACTGATTAGTTGATTTGATGTGTGAGTTCATGTGGGCATGTACTAAACTTTCATTAGTTTTTTTAATAGAAACCTCCTGTTCTGCCTATATTTTGTCCATCTAAGTGTCTGCACACAATAGAGTCTTAGCTTCTTATGCTAGGGGATGAGGCAGCCATAAGGGGATCAGGAGGGTGGGGAGAGGACTCCCCTGTGCATGCCAGCATACTCAATGAGGATAAGGAAGGAGCAGGGAATGGATGACTCACAGACAGCTCCTACTCTTGTGCTTATTTTTACCGAAGGGGGAGATTCAATATAGGCCTTTTCCGTCTAAAACCCACGTTAACCCAAAGAAATTTCGGGTTAACGTGGGTTTTAGATGGATTTTAGAGCACAGCGCCATTTCCAAATGTTTTTGGAAATAGCGCCGTGCTATAGATCCAAAACCCGAAGCGGTAAGTTTTGCGCTACTTGGTAGTGCAAAACTTAAGGCTAGTGTGTGGGAGGCGTTAAACCCACGCTCTTACCTTAGCCCGATCCCGCGCTGTAATACCTGACTCAATCTTGTTTAGGTTAGGTATTGTATCGTGGGATCGAGCTAAGGTAAGTAACGCGGCCGGCAATATTGAATCTCCCTGCAAGTTTGTGGCTGTGGTGGCCTACACTATGTTAAAAAATAAATTGCAGGATGGAGATACCTTTTAAAGGACACATACACCCTATTTTTCACTCACCTTATGTCTTTCTACTATGTTTCATTTGCCGTGTTTTCACCCCCTGTTATTTGTCAATAGTAGATTGTAGTAACTAGTGGAAAATGGTAAAATGTAAGCAATTAGCTTTATAACTTTTCAACATTTTGAAAGTTAAAGGGTATGTCCACCCTTAAAAACATTTTTTGATATATGATTCCCCCTGTCCCCCCAGCCCCAACCGCTCTATTTTTATTCTTAGAAAGTTCCCCAAACTTTACTTACCTCCCCTCTTTCCTCCGCCGTGCTGCCGGCCCTCTGCTTGCGAGAAAATACAAGCAGAGGGGCGGGACCGGCAGTCGCGTCTGTGATTGGCTGAGCGGCAGCCAATCACGGACGTGGCTGCCGGGAGTTCATTGCGGCGGGGGAAGGAGGGAAGGTAAGTAAAGTTTGGGGCACTTTCTAAGAATAAAAATAGAGCGGTTGGGGCTGGGGGGACAGGGGCCTCCTCCTTGGGTACAGTTTACCCATCAAATGTATACTTACTTGAAGTTTTGGCTCTTTAAACTGGGGGTTAAACAATGGTGTAAAATGTGCAGTTGAATAATGATCACATAAAGCTATATGTGCATAGCAAAATCAAACAAACGTTTATTCATTAAACACAAAGCCAAAAATACCCATATCCTCTGGGGAAAAAGAACTTACCAAAATCAAAAAAAATCCCATTCAAATAACAATTATTTTGGCATTTCATTGGTAAGATACATCAAAAAATTTCATTCAACAGTTGAATGATTGACCCATTTGAGCCCATATCTCCAATGTGGAATTGTGGGAGGTGGGCATGGACACAATATAGGGTTAGATGGAGAGGTGTAGGGGTTGGGGTCCAGGGTATAGGAGAGATTGTAGGGATGGTGTGGCAAAGTGTAGGGGTGGTGTGGCAAAGTGTAAGGGTGGTGTGGCAAAGTGTAGGGCTTGATGGAGTGAACGGTGTTAAATAAACTTCAGAAATCAACAACTATTATAGCCTAATGGTATATAAACAACTGTATTAAATTGCCCAGCTTTACCGTATATATGCAGGTGATCTGCAGGCTTACTTGTAAAACAGTAGAGATCCGGGTGTACAAACCCAAAACCTTTCGCTCCATACGATCTCTTCAAACACAGGATAATAACAGTTGCAGTTGCAATTAAACCGTACCTCACCGTCTCCCCCGGGTGATCCAGTGCTGCCAGCCACGGACCCTTCGCTTGGACCGTCAATATAACACTTCAGAAAACATAAGCCGTTTGCGCACTCCAGAATAGAAAGTCTGTGCGTAATGCATAAAAACAGAACTTATTTTATTACATATATATATATACAAAAAGGTAACACACTAGCACACGCCTGACGCGTTTCGAGCCTTAATCATAGGCCACACTGGATTGGTCACGTCTGCCTTTTTATACGTGAGCCAGCCCCTTTAAAAAGACAACGGTCTGAATTTAATTATTACATAAAAACAATTCAAAAGATTATTATATACACAGTGTGCATACCTCTGTACTTTTCAAAATAATAGGATAGCTAGACTAGAAATATGATTTATATACAGGAATTGCTGAACTAACTAGCACTGCAAATATATGTAGGTATAAGTCAATCCTTACACTAATGACAAACAGGCTGCATTCATTTTAAGCAATGAATCAATAATATGCAACATAAACATTGATGGAAGAGAAATATCAGTCTATATAACACAATATCATAACGGGAGTTTAATCCTGCTGGTATCCGAGTGTCAAGTAAGAATATCCACTTTACCTCTGATTTTCTAAGTGCAGCAGTACAATCAGCATTCCTTTTATCCTGAAACACCCTTTGTATGCCCTGTATTTTCAGGCAACTGATATTGCCTCGATTACAGAATTTAAAATGTTTCCCTAAAGGACTCTGTTCATTGCCTATCTCAATGTTTCTAATATGTTCCCTAACATGGGATTTCAGGGGACGTATAGTACATCCCCACATACTGTATGGAACACGAGGTACAGGTTAGCAAGTACACTACAAATTTAGCATTGCAATTAATGTATTCTTTAATATTGTATGACTTTCCAGTGGCCGAACTGACAAATGTGACTTATATATATTAGCACATGTTTTGCACCGTCGCCCCCCAGCGATAGGTACCTTTAGTGTTCAGCCACAAATTGCCAGAAGAGGACACTTTTAAAATAACTTGGAGCAAGCAGGGAGATCAATAAAAGTTCTTATCGTTTAAAATGGTGCTAATTTTGCCCCAACCAATCAGAACTTATGTACATTTTAAAGCTAACATCTGATTGGTTGGGGCAAAATTACACCATTTTAAACGATAAAACTTTTATTGAATAACCCCCAAAGTGTCCCCAATAGATCTAGCTTTCCTAGATACAAATCTGCAACCTTGTTTCAAGATCCTCTCTTAGTGTGTGCTCCTACCTAACACTTTTTCACTACTGAGACAATTTGTCTATATTGAGCACTATATTTAGTTACAAAATAAGTCGTTTTCTGTTTATTACTTATAGACTATGGAGACCTCTATTCTCCTCAGTCTTATGAACTAAATGTTCTTTAGTACGTGTCATGCTCTTTTTTCAATATTCCATCCTCATAGCCCCTGCTTAAATAAACTTCCAAAGGTGGTGTGCCACACAGTGCAGGACCCATCGCATCCACCATTGTTGCTGGTGTTCTGTTGCGCTGTTCCAGTTCTGCTGCGGCTGCCATAGATGTCTCCTCTGCATGTTTAAAAAACAAAAGAACATAATGAGAAAAAGTTGTGATATATTCAAAGCATTTCCTGAAACAATATGGTTAACTTTTTAATTAGTTAACATTTATTTTATAACAACATACAATAAAAAACTGGATTTGGCCAACATTAAAAACTAAGTTATATTTTGCTTACTATTTAGTGAATGTTATTTTGCTAATGATTTCTCTAAAATTGCCTAACAATTAGGTTACAAATGAAACGCAAATGGGCATAGATACTTGCCTTGAGATCTTTCACCCGTGGCCTGTGGGGAACAGAATTCTCAAAGTGGTGGTGTTGAAGTTGCATCTTCTAAATTTATAAAGCAAATAATATATACTGTGAGTTGTGATGAGATTACACACTGCGGAACACACACACATGGTTTACATACAAACCAAAATTCTATTATCCCAAAAAAATCTATATATCAATGGCTATATCTCATTGGCAATATAAAGGGCATGTCCACCCCCAAAACTATAATCCCCCCACAACTGGCCCCATTGTGTAGTGTAGTTTAATTCCTTACCTCACATCTCAGCTCCATCTGGTTCTCCTGTAGTCCCCCCCCAAAGTCCCAAAAACTGCCCACCAGGAGGATAGCAGAGTCCATATGGCCTCCGGAGAAGTTTGGCATGCGTACTGCAGCCCTTCTCCCCCTCCCTCCCTCTCCCTCCCTCTCATCCCTCTCCCTCCCTCTCAGGATTCCCTCCCCCTAGTGTAAAAACCCCCCCCCAAACCCATGAGATCAGACCTGTGTATGGCTATGGTGGGATATCAATAAGGTAAAAAGGGGCCAAAAACAGAATGGTTAGTGCCAACAGGTAAATTGAAAGCTTGTTAGTTAACATCAGCACCCGCTGCATGGCTCAATTCTGGAGCCTCTCTGAACAGCTCGTTACCGCGCCCCCAAGGATATCTCCGGTCGCAGCGCTGTGGCCATAAACCTAGACCGCCATCTAAAATCCATTTCACCAAAACAAGCAAACCACGGGGAAAAGCCGCCACCTTCGCTTAGTTTTGTATGGGGAACGCCTCAGGCATGTTTGTTGGGTTTTGGAAATCAGTATTTTTAGAATACCACGTTTGAGGAAAAGTACCGGCCCTCATCAGACGTTTGTTCGAAGACAAGTGATATTAGTGGTAGTAGCTATAGTTTATATGCCGTGTCTGGCCAGAGGAAATTCTTTGGAGCTTGGCTGTTGGCCGTCCTTTGTGGTAAACAGAAATGAACTTACATAAATAAACAACCATTTTCAAATCTTCCTTGGACAAACCAAATTTAAAAAGTCTGTGACACACGAAGGCGAGAAACCAGCAAGGGGAGGAACGAGGAAGCAGTCAGCGCGTACCTCACGCCTAACACAAGGGGGCAGTACATCATGTTGCTTGCTCAGTGTAGCAGGAGTCTGGATTGATTCTGTACCGCTGGTTCAGGGTACTATGTTGGAACATGAGCCTGTAGGATTCCCAAGTAATTGTTTGCAAGGTTCGCGTCTTAATTGTATAAAGATGACTGGATTCTCTAGAGAGTCTTTCTCCTCACAAACTAGAAAGAGTGCGTTCATTATACCCTGGAATTAAAGTGGAGGTGGAGCTCGCACACAATATCATTTTTCACATCTTTCCGTCTGCGATCACCCGCTGGGAAAATAGTCCTCGGGCAGATGATCAGTTTATTGCTAAGTTTTAATGTGCGAGCTCTTGCAGCCGGTGGGTATCCAATACAACAGTTTCCTCTATCCTTAGAGCAGCGAATCCAATCCAATGGGGCTTGCTTGCCTACTAATCAATGTTTAGGAGCAGTTGACGCAGGAGGCATGTTAGCAAATCTCCTATACATGCTGTCTTTCTGGGCATTTGCTACCTTTTTTGTGTGTTTCTAATTCTTGGATGTAAAGCAAATTATCTATTTCCAGTGAAACATGGAAAAGGACTATCGTGCAGATCTACTGTATTAAATGGACAAGTCAGGACTTGGCGGCAGGGGAGGGGGGTGAAAATGGAATAAATCGCGCGCGGGTGTGCATTGTAAGGTGGCTTTTGGGTTCAAAACTGTGTGGCGTGTAATTGTTAAAATGGAGGTTTAAGGGTTGTGGGTGGTGTTCTAATAATGGGTTAAGAGGAACGTGAAATCGTATTGCAGAGGTGCAGCAGTGATCCCGGTTCAAATTAAAAAGGGGGGAAAAGAGGTGAAGGGTACAGATAAATGGAATTTACAGTTGCACCACTGAAGTATGTTGGCGCTTTAAGTATAAGAAAAATCGCCGAATAAATCAATAATACATGAAGTAATAGACAGATCAGAAGCATGGCAAATACTTGGTGTTTGCGTAAAGGGGGGCTTGGTGTGAAGGGTCATTGAAATCATGGTAAGGCCGATGGCCCATGCGAGATGAAGGTCTGTTTATTCAGTAGTTAGATCCCGTGTACTTTACGTTTAGTTGCAGTTGAACGTTTCTCGTAGTGCATCCTGAGCTGTCTTTCATCATTTAGAATATTGATAAGTAGGATCTGTGTGCCATTAATGTACCGGGAGGGGGCTGAAAGTGTCCCAATTACAACAGTATAACAGCCGATGTGTGTAGGGACAAAGGGGAGGGGAATTCTGATTATGCAAGATTTGAGTTCATTAGGTAAAATGTGTATCGAAGACTGCCACAAGGGGAAGGTGTCAAAACACATAAAAGGGGGTTACTGGGCAGACATTGGTGTCGAACCGACGCCCCACCGGTCGTATTGTAAGGCTGGTTTCTTTTACTTTCCAAGTATATGGACTGGCTGGACACTCTCTTGAACCGAGTCATGATAACTTCCTGTTGGCCAATATGTGAACATAGCGTCTTCAAATATGATCCATTTAAATTTGTCCTTCGGGTGATGCCGGAGAGGGGGCACATGGGCGACCATCATTTCAGGGCTCAGGAGGAAGCCCGTGTATGTGCAGCCTTAAGGACAAAAAGACATACGCGGGAGTTGGAAGAATTGTGAAATTTGGTAAAGTTGACAATTTTGTCACCAAAGGAAACCATTACCTTGGGTAAGGCAGGGAGTAACTAACTGTTAAGTCTCCGTTGAAAATCATCTTGAATGGCAACAGATATTCTTACAGGGGGTCAATAAATACAATACTGGCACCTTTTCGGAAGAAAATTATACTCGGTATGGTAATAGCCGAGTAAAGGTTTTTTGTAAGAGTCCTGATCCGTGATAATTGGGGTGGGATAAGACAAATTGATGGTTTATGTGGCAGTTAAAACGATGTCACGTAGTAAACTTACTGGTGTATGAATCACAACTCGTCCAAATTGTTTCCCTGCCACCTGGGCTAACACGAAGGCAACGCAGGGTCATGTGAAAAGCATGGTGAGGGGTAAAGCAAATTGCAGTAGATACAGGCCAAAGTTGTTGGCCAAAACGTTGATCCTTATTATATTTTTACAACTAGATATGAGATACAATGCAACTGTTCTGGGTGACCTGGGCCACAACCTTTATAGGCAGGCCAACATAAGATGAGCGCGGACGAAACAAAGATGAAAGTACAGTGTGTCGTCCATGTTTGTTGGTTACTGAATTGAAATCAACTCAATGCAGGAAAAAAATATGATAAAGGTAACTAAAGTCAACCAGACACAAATGCCGGGGGGCCAACATAGCAGGAGCTCATTGGAACGGAAAAAGATAAAAACAAGGCTGTGTTGTCTAAATGATCTGTCCGGCTTTGCTTAGCTGGGCACGCGAGGGACTAGCCCCTAATACTGTAGTATAAAATGTTATAAGTATAAAACGGGACACAACATTGTTGTGACGCGGAAGGTTTTCACCTGCTCCAATGGGTACTTGTGTACAGGATATAGGACAACTTGTGAAATTAGCCGGACCAGATAAATGGCACACTTCCCATTTACTACTGGTCTAAAGAGACCAAACGAGTGGATCTGCATAGTATACAAAAGTATAAAGATAGAAACAGGAGAACAAAAAAAAAAGGGGAAGGGGTTGATCTAAAATACAGTAATAAAACAAGAAGCAGGTCCACACTGCCGTGGCCGTAAATCAGACTTCATAAAGCTTCGAAATCCGTGGTGTCGCGCCAACCCAAACGTTATTTCGGTCTGAAGGAAAATTAATTCTTCGTGTCCCCAGGGGTGATTTCACTAGTGCCGCCAGGTACATGATTGGGTGTAATTTAATACTTCACCTAACGCAGGCATATAGTTTGTTGATTAAAGAATGTATTAAAGTGTTTATGCATATAGATACAGAAATAAGCACTTGTTGCTATTGGATCGCAAAAAGAAAATCCATTCCGAACATTGTCCTATACTGGCGATCCATGATTTCCTATTCTTATATGTGCTAACATTAAAATGGTCTAGATTAAACATACAGAAAAAATGCTATGGCTGTGTATATTAGATGGAATATAAGAGTATTATATATTATTAAATACAGTTGAGAATTAGAAGTAATACTTTTTTAAGGGACAGGTAGAGGACATCGTTCTACAACTATATTTCCAAACACAATCGAACGTCATCAAAAAATTCTGCATTGACACACATATTAGCTTTTTATTGGGTTGTCTCTGATCCTGATTGACCCTTTCTCTCCTGGATAAGTTTTACTTCTGCAAAGGGGGAGATGGCCACAGAACAAAACAGTAAGAAACTTGTGCAGATTATTAAATTAGTGAGATGATTGTCATATAGCCGCCAGCGATCTATGGTGGCAAACTGATACAATTACATGTCAAACAGTAAGCAATCACGGCCCAACTCCCCAAAGCGGGTAAGATCTAAGCACATTTTATTTGACGTATACAAGAACCTATCAGGTGGGGCTATCTATACTCTTGTGGAGGTAGACCAGAGGTGCCATGAGAAACCAACGCAAGTATACATGTACCAATCAAAACATACGCGAACTCCATTGTCATATGTGTCCAAGGGTGTCCACAGGGTCTAAAAACATCAGGACCTGTAGATCGCTGAGCAAGGGCCTACATGGTGCGAACAACAGAGCGCAGGAAGGGGGAAACGTGCTTCCAATTAATCCCCATCACTTTGACATATAGACGCACGAAAGACGCCGCGTCCAAAAAAGGAGCGTCACCCCTGACCGAAGCCACGGATTTGATTAAAAGACTTATATTTACAAATATGAAGGAAATGGTTATTCCTCTTGCGCGTGCATGTGCTGGAACTGATTCAGGCAGTATAGAAAATCCATTAAAAAGAAAAGAACCGTTCAGTATTCTTCAATAAAGTGTTAAAATGGTGCTGAATTTAGCCCCACCAATCATAGTTAGGGCTTAAGCAACTGTTAATCAAAAAACTCTGTTTGGGTTGGGGCAAAAGTAATAGCACCCATTTTTAACAGTCTAAGAAACTTTTAGTGAATCCCCTGATTTCCTGCTTGTCTGTGCAAGCTGACAAAAACCAAACAAATTCTGTTATGTATACCTATTTGTGAACGTTTGTTTTGCTTATGCAGTTTCCTCTACACCAACCCTAAAATAGCATTTCACAGTTCTTGCCGGCTAATCGAACGCACCAACTTGTCAAGTCATATGTTATTAAATGCACTTCATGGTCCCTCATATGTATAAGAATAAAGGAATTTTAATGGACTGTCATATCAAATGGGTGTCAGAACCGACCTGTTAAAAAAAATTTGAATAGAGATACTGAGTCACAGAAGTGCAATGAGGCTTTCAGGTCTTTCCCGCGATGGGAACCGAGACAAATCAACGTAATCTACGTACCAGTAAGCAGTTTCAGATTTACGGCACCAAAGCTGGTTTTCCCTGCTTCCTATCATTTTAGTTGGCTTCTTTGTGGTCATTTTATCATGAAACCTTAGAGCAATGTAACTAATGAGAACTAAATGATAACTAGCCTTGTTCATGATGCTTGGGTAGAACTCGGTCAATAAGATACCCAGTCCCAATTGTAATGTTTTCTGCATTATATCAATCCGTAATGCATGATTTTATAATATTAAGGCTAGGGGTGAATTAATAACTTATATATAAATGCTTTTGTCTGGGTAAAAGTGTGGATGACACAAGTGCAACATGGTAAAAGTTCACAATTTTTGGGTCTCGGATGTTTGGGACATACCTGTTGTGTTTTCACTCCAATAACTAGCTATTATTAGCACTTATCTTAGGAGTGCTCCTTTCCCAATACCCTCAGTGAAGTACTTATTCTTAATCTTTTTATATAACTTTTCCTTGGACAGTGGCAAGTAGCACTCTAGAGGAGTCATTTTACAGTCTGACGTGGGATTCATTTAAAATGAATCCCTTTGTTCCAATTATTGCAGTGCTCATGGAGTGCCAGATGTGGGCACATAAATGAAATTATTTTTAAAGGTGATGTCCACCTCAACCTTTACAAATCTATACTTACCTTCCCCTGACCACCCCACACCCCAAACTCTGCAGTCCTTGAGGTTCCTTTGTCTTTTTTCTCTGCCACGATTAATGCCAGCATCTTTTGATGCTTCCTTGTTGGAGGTCAGTCAGTTCACGGATGTAAGGGGCGGCAGCATTGACAATATTACTGCTACAACCATTGTGCTTCTGCAGGCTGCATATAGTTCTCTATGACTCATTGAGGAAACCAGCTTTGTAAGAAGAAAAGGAAAAAGGGAAGGGAAAGTAAGTATAGAGAGAAGACAAAAGGCTCCAGGGACCAGGGAAGTAAATATAACGCCGATCCAGGAACACTCCAGCACACCGTCTTTGGCTGTATGCAGACAGGTAGATAGTTGAATCCCCCTAGCCCTCCACCCCCAGGGGCCAATAAATCTCCACAAAAGAAGTATATGGGGGGGAGTACACTAATCAGGTGAGGAAGGGACAGCGTCCCAAAAAAACGTTGTGTATTTGTTGCAATAAAATGACTGTAAATTCACCTGTATTAGTGTGCTCCCCCATATCTTTCTTTTGTGGAATAAATATAATAATAACAACTTGTGTTTAGGGTAGGGCAGGGTGGTTAGTATTGGGGTTGGGGGGGGGGACTTGCCCTTTAAGACATCGCTAAGAAACATAATTACAGTAATTGGAAGTGAAAGGCATAGTGGTCTTTACTAATCTAAAGTTTATATGTATATTTCTAACATTATCTAGTAAAAGGCTATGTCTTCTGGACAATGTGCTTTAAAATTCTGTGTGTCGGGACAAATCTTTGTGCTGTGAGATTTTCTGGCGTTAGTCATTTCCCATAATTCTTTTTTTTTCTTCAACAGGGGATTATAAGCTAATAACAAGGACTTAAGTCTTTATTTATATTCGGATCCTTCCTCTATTCCAATTCTCTGTACCAGTATTATTTTGTATAATTCCTTAAGTCAATCATTGAAGTCAATAAAAGTTTCAGAGCTAACCCTGGTTGAATCCATCTGTAATATTCTGACACATTTTAATTCTGGATATGGTTAAAAGCATTTCATTTCGTGAGTTATACATTTTAATATGAGAGCATTCAAATTAGAAAACTGAAATAAGATTTAAAAAAAAACGGGGAATCTTCAACAAATACTTCAGCCCTTCTCCATTTAAAGCACTAAAACTGTAGATTAAATCAATGTATCACGTTTCACATTTGCCAATAATAAGCCCTACTGTGGGAAATTTCTCAGCTTCAAAACCAGATTATCCAAATACACGAAATATACAATACCTGAATGTACAAATAACAGAGCATCATTTAACTTTGAAGAGAAGAAGGCTGCTTGCACAAAGACTATTGAGCGTCGTCATGGAAAATTAATATTTATGGTGTGGGGGGGGGGGGGGTGGGAGGGGAACCAAAGCATAAGGTTGTAAGAAATTGCATTCAAAATTGTTTTATTTGTTTTTATATGTCTTTATAATTAAAAAAAAAAAAAAGCTTATTTAACGTGGTAAGTTTCTCAGGGCAAGAAACACTTTATATCATTATGTATTTATGTACCATTATATACTGAATGTATTATCTGTCTTTATTGAAAATATAGCCACAAAGAAGATCTACATTAGGTGGCTGGTTACTTACCTTTCACGCCCCGACTTTTATTTACTCTCATGTAACTCCATGCACACACCCTCACTTGCAATGGAATTTGAAGATAGGGCCACTGACTGTTTTTTTCTGCTCTATTTAGCCAATTGCCCCCATAATTTGTGATCAGTCCCTATCAACAATAGAACATTTAAAAATATAGAGATATGGTCCAATTTAAATCTACCTGAGGACACTGTAGAAGGTTAAGAGGATTTTTATAACCAAACTCTACTTAAGAATTATGTCTACTGTAAGAAATATATTGAAGAGGGCAGGTTAGAAGTGAATGGAGCAGGACTACTCTTTGACCACTATTTAACACTCTTGTAGCCCTGCGTACTGATAATCTTCTCAGCAGTTTGCTGATTACTTTAGAGCTAATAGATTCTGCACTCTAATCCCTTCACCCTAGGACAACTCACACTTTCTTCTGCATCACCTGTATTTTCTGGAATCTTTCACCCCTGTTACCTACTTGTAGTCTTGACCTTCTGTTGTCCTCACCACTTTCTTCACTCTTGCTCACATTATTAATTCCTCCTCACCTCTGGATTTTTCCTGCTGCCTTTAAACATGCATGTGTAAAACCTCTTCTTAAAAAACCCCTCCCAAATGTGTCTCTCAAACTACCACCTTTTCACCTTATAGTTTGTGTCAAAATTCTTAGAACATCTTGTCTCTATTCATTAGTAATTACCTCAATGCTAACAACCTATTGGATCCTTTGTAGTCAGGATTCTGACTGGGTCATTGAACAAATCGGCCCTCTGCAAAGTCTCAAATGACCTACAAAGTGCCAGTCCTTGGTCCTCATCATCAGACCTGATGAAGGGGGTGTTACCCTCAAAACGTTGTGTTTGCTGTTTGATGTTTGGCTTCAATAAACATTCTATTTGGAGTGCAGTAACACCTTGTATCTATTTGATTGCCTTGTTCCCTTTGAAGTAGGGGAATTGGACTCTCTGCACCCACCTGGGGATTAGTGTGCATATGACTTTGTATGAAACAAACATACATACATACATACAGATAACTGGTAGATACTTCAAAATATCCAGTTTTGCTGGTACACACACATTGTTATCCATTGCAAGTTTTTAGGTGAAGACATCACATGGTACTATTGCATCCCAAAACATATTATATTTTTAATAAAATGAATGTCACACAATTGTAAAACCCTCTCTTATCCTAAGTATTTTATTCATAATATACACCCCTGAATATGCTTACTTCTGCATTTGTCCATCTTTAAAATGTAAGCTACATTTAACATTAGGTTCATGAAAAAACTCATTGATCAGTGTGGTCATGGCAGTCCTTACTGACTGACACTTTCTGCAGCATTCCATTACGTAAATCATGAGGGAGGGTGGGCCATGAATGCATATATATAAACCATACAATGACAGTACAAAGAAGACAAATATCTGATGCATTTTTATAGCTAAATACACATGTCCACTAACAATGTCTCAAATGTTAGAGCACAGAGGATTAACTACTAGCTTCACTGTTTGTATGGCTAATTGTGTGGATCAGAGGGGTGAAGTCATGTAGAGTTCAGGGGCTATGTCACAAACCTGTATGAATGGAAGAATTCATTGAAACACCCTGTGGATGATCTAAAAATGAGAGTAAAGTAGAATTTTTTATTCTAATAAATATACTATAACCAATGAACAGTAGGCCCTTTTTATCAGCAGGCCTACTTGTTCATGCATTTGTAGCATAAAGCTGTGTCAGATTTCTGAATCTATTTTTCTGTTTTGTGTTTTGTATCTGTTTAATTAATGTGCTGTGTGAGCATAAATTTCATTTTCTCTTTAGTTTATGCAAGTGAATAATCGGGGATAAGATTTGATGCAGGTAATGGATTGAGATAAACATGATCCCTGCTGATTTTACAATGCTCATTGAAGCTTGCATAAGGCTTTGTGTTCATGTAATATGTGAGAATTAGATACTGTACATATCAAACAAGAAAAGGTTACTTAATAAAGAGATATTACAGTATAACACCTGGATTAAAGGAAAACTGTACTCAGGCACACCAATATTTAAAATACTGTATCTAGCCATTAAGATTATTAAAGAGAAGTTTAAGGGCTCGTTCACACTAGAAACTGACAGAACCGCACAGCACGTGTTTCTGTCAGTTTGTATCTATTTTTTTCATACATTGTATCCATTTTTTACAATGTGTATTCCATAGATTCTATAGAAAATGCATGAAAAACGGACAGAATGCTGCATGCAGTGTGTTTTTTAACCGACTGGAACGGAACGGATTATAACGCAGCAGGTGTGAACGATATTATGAAAACGCACCTGCGTTGAAAAATGGATACAAACTGATGTCAAGGATTGTCAAGGAATCTCACCGCTCGTGTATGCCTTCCGGCCAGTTTTTTGCTCCCGTAGGAGACAGCTCAGACATCATGGTGCGGGTAGTGACCATGCATGTGTACACAATGATGTCCCAGAAGTGCTACTTTATCTGCTGGTCACTCATCCAGGTAAGCGCTGAGCATTGCTTGCACTGTATTGGCTTTCAGTTTTCCCATGAATTTCACTTGTGCCTGTACTTGTGTACCTAGCTGTACCTGGTTCCTGTTCCCGTTTCTTTCGAGAGATACACTTTCTTGTTCAGGTCAAGCAATATTCCTGGGCATTTTTGTGAGTATAGTTCCAATACACATCTCTAATGTGTATTTTAAAAATATTATTTAAATGTAACCTGGTGCTACTATGTGTCATTACAGAACCCTATTTTTTTCCTAGTTCATTTTTGTTAGCCCACAATTTCAACTAAGGCAAAAAGTAAGCAACAATACATAATGACACAAGTTATACCCATGGAACCAATAATTCTTCATTCATTATTGTAACCTGATGCTTTATTCAAGAGTCAGACACAACAAATACAGTAACACAAAAATATATAAGGGATAATGCGCCCCTTACAGTGTAATATAAGGCTATTATGCCACCGAGGAGTTCCCTGACCATATAAAAGCACGAGGCCGTAGGCCGAGTGCCTTTATAGAGGTCAGGGAACTCCGAGGTGGCATAATAGGCGTGTATTTCACTGTAAGGCGAATTATTTCTTAGAATACACAAGTTTTTATTTTAAATAAGTATGTATAATAGCTGGTGAAAAGAATTTATTAAAACTTTTTTTTTTCCAAAGTTTGTTTAGTTTTTCAATTGCATGTTGTATTAACATTAAAAAACATTGTTAAACATTTTAACTATTATTTAAAATCTTTATCTTAGATATTGTTATGTTATATATGTTTCATTTTTCAAATGTTAATAGTATTTAGTCAGAATCAGATGTTTATTTCACTTGTTTTTTAGGCTTTATTGTAACCCCTGTTTGTTAATTTTGGTTTATTCCGTTTTTGTTCGCGCCTGTTTTTTGTTTGCATAATGCGTGTGTGTTGGTATTGATTTCATCATGTGCCATAATGACGGTAATGCGCATGCGCGCCAGGCTGTTCTGTGCCGTGTATACACGCTGATCCGTTCCTGTCCAGCTCTTGGATTTGTGATTTTGTGAAATGTTCATTCCCGGGGTGGCTGGATAAGAGGTAGACAATGATGTTTATGTTATATTAGGAATGGAGAGCTGCAGTGGCACTATAATTGAACTAATCACTCAGTGCCATCACTGAGTGATTCTAATAAGGATTCTCGCCACTGCAGCTCTCCATTGAAATACAGAGACTGTGTTATAATAATGTTAATATCATTAGTGACTAATAGAATATAACAAACCAACTGGGATAATAATTTTTAAAGAAAATGCCAAGCGTATAACCACAAATGGTAGCAATAACCCTGTATGGATAGGGAGGCAAATATAGATTAGAGTGCTCATTTGTATGGGAGAGACCAACAGCAACTGCATCAACGTAGGCCCAGCACAGAAGAGCACTCCTCGGGTCAGGACTCCTGCAGCTTAAGGAAAAGGACATACCTTTGAAGATTGAATGTCAAAATCATTTCAAGGAACAGGACTGGTTCAGAGAGGTGTCAAGGAGGCAATTTATGTGAAATAAAGAAACCAAGCCTAAATAGAGGGTGGGGGGGTTCAACACCAACTGTCTTCCATGTGCAAGGCTGTTGTGACACCTTACTCTGGGCGTTCCTATAACACCTCTTAGCCACTATGCAATCCACGCCCTTACACCTGGCTGTGATATGCAATTGGGATTTTCCAGGGTAAATAATTGCCACAGATTCTTGTACAGTCATTCTGAATTGAGAACCCAGTTGGATAACTAGTGAAACGTGTTCAAGAACTAAACTTTAAGTCCAGTTAATCTAACGAATACAACAGATATACCATGACCTGGATGAATGAGAACCTTCACAAGCTATAGATTTTAAAGTCTTTTAGCAGTTGAAAAGGGAACATTTATTATTTTATTTAAAAGATTAAAGCCCCCAGATTCATACACAAGGAACCACCCAATCAGAGGTTAGTGGTACCAACTCAATTTTCTCATTCAACCATAAGTCTAGAAAAACTTGCAATTTACAATAAAAGTAAAATGCTTTTCTTTCCATGGTAATAAAAATAAATAAAATATCTTGACCATGTTATGTAAAAATAACATGATTTCTCTGTGTGGCAGAAATCATACAAAATGTGATTTCCCCCCCCCTGTAATCTAGTTCTGAGCTGTTTTTTTATGTATTTGTTTTGATTGCATTGTTTTCCTTCAGTTTCTTCATGGGGTTCTAAATCCACATGAATGAAATATTACATTTCAGATCTGCAGAGAAATGAAGAGTCAGGCATAAAAGCATTGAAAAGAAATAAAATTGCTTATTGGTAAAGTCCCTTGTAAATGCTTAATAAATCTACTTTAACTTTGAGCTTGGAAAGCAAGCCGTATTCCTATTTACCACAACTGTGTTTATTTTAGCAAACTCTAATTTGTGCTTATCAAAGAACCAAATTCAGGTAGATTGTTTGGAATTACGTTGATCAATAATTCACATTGAACCATGTTTTTTTATCTGTAAACAGGAAATAGCCTGACACATACATTTACCGTACATCGTCGTCTACACTTTTATACGGTAAACTTTTAACAATAAATCAACATAAAGCAGCCTGTCGACACAAGGTGTTTATCACACATCACACTTTCTGGTGCATTAAATATATATTTACAGATAGTATTACTATTTTACTATTTTAATACTATTTAGTCGTGATAACTGATCATGATTAGTATATATTAAAGGGTATCTCCACCGGTAAAAAAAAAAAAAATTGCTGCAGTGTAGAGCACCCTATCCACCCCAAACCACCAGGTTTTATTGTCAAAAAAAAAGATCCGAACTGTTTACATGCCTTCATTCCCCCAAAGCTCAGATCTCAGCCCCATGCTTTCCGGAAATGCAAGCAGGCGGCCAGACTGGCAGCCGCATTTGTGATGGCTGAGAGGCAGTCAATCACGAATGCATCTGCCAGCTTTACTGAACACCGGGGAATAAATGAAGGCATGTAAGTACAGTTTGGATGTTTTTTTGACAATCAAACCTGGCGGTTGTGGGTGGGATGGGGAGCCCTACACTACAGCAAATGATTCAAGCTAGGACACCATTCTAAAAGATAGATTGGGTGGGAGGGAGGGAGATGGGGGATGACTACCCTGCACATGTCACACACCTAAACAAGAACAAGGAAGCAGCGACCGATGACACACAGACAGCTCCTACCCTACACTTTCTGAGACTTATAACAAGCTTATAAGAGAACCATTTGGAGCAGAATGTAAGGTAAGGATTTTTAAACACTACCACAGTGGAGCCAGTGGTGGGTTAAATATTAGTTTTGGGGGTGAACATTTGACTGGTGACATACATTTACATAAAGAAACCTCAGTGAAAGAGATATCATTCATTTAATAAAATAGACTGTCAGGAAGTTTGATGGGCCAATTACTAAAAACAGTGTGATTGTACCGAGGGCTATTGGATTGGACATTTTTTGGGAACTGAATTCGTTAATCAATTAACCTTACTGGTGCATGTAGAGAATCAAGACAAGAACACCCATTTTCCCCATTTCCAGTAAACCCAATAACAAAGCCTGATAAAAAAAAATCAAATTCATTAGTGAGCGGCCCATCTGTCTAATCAACTTCTAATCAAAGTCCAGAGCTAACTCTAACAGATGTGAGTAGGCAGTAAGATAAAATAGTTGAATTTAATGGGTATTTGGAGTTTTAGGAACTTTCATACAATATAATTGTGTAAGAAATAAACTGTCAGGAAAGACATTACAACAACTCTGTAAAGACATTGTAGGTGAAAACAAACGTGGAAAAACAAACCACCCGTGCCAAAAGATTTGTTCTGTAAAATGTCGAATACAATCCTGCCCTGGATAGGCATGCTGACTTTATGTATATATAAAACAATAAAAAGAAAGCCATGTAAATTAATGGTAACAGAAGAATAATCATTCATTCAAAAAAAATTCAAAAAACCATTAGCCTGACTTGGCAATATGCCATACTATTTTTGAAAAACAATGCATAATCTCTTATTTAATATTACTGTAATATGTACTTTTCTCTTTATGGTTTTTAAAGCATACATTAATAACTTGGCTGTGTCTTTATTAAAATTCATATACAGAATACACATCATCATAACTATTTTATAGAGTTTACAAATGGTACAGAAATGTCAAAAACAATACCTTTATGATTCTATGCAAGTTATTATACAATGAATGTTATTTTTTTTATCCCGGCAGGCTGCGCACAAAGGTTAAAGTAATGTGCACACAAAAATCTGCCCAAATATAACACTGTATTGTGTATTGCACTAATTTCATTTTCCTTGCACACAGATAATATACATATGTGTATACACCAAATTAAATTATAAGTAACATTGACACATACAAATAGCTCCCACTGCCAGTCTCAATTTTATTAAAAAAAAGAAATCAGTTTTTAAAACAGTCAAGCAAAAAATTCTTACTATAAATTATTTAGAATTAGATCCAATTAAAAAACAGTCATAAAAGTCGTCTCTAAAAATGAAGATTGAGCTGGTAATGGACATTCCCCTTCCCTCTCCCCAACGTGACAATAAAACAAATAAAAGACTAAACATCAAAATAGACCAATGTTTCTAATTTTTGTGAAAAATGAACAGAATTTCAGGGTTTGACAATAAAATTCACAATTGAAACTTACACTTTGAAATGTCTGTGAAATAGGTGAAA
Source organism: Hymenochirus boettgeri (assembly GCA_019447015.1). Taxonomy (NCBI): domain Eukaryota; kingdom Metazoa; phylum Chordata; class Amphibia; order Anura; family Pipidae; genus Hymenochirus; species Hymenochirus boettgeri. Next base: position 177,200,480 of record CM033476.1, read on the forward strand.
CTTTTGACAGTGAAAAAAAAAAACTATTTTCCATGAACAAAATGTTCTATCAATAAATTATTGTGGAAGTTTAGATTTAAAACAATGAATTCATTGTATGAATTTAATTTTGTGGCTGTGTAATATAGTTTTAATATACATTTGAGATTTTAGATGTTAGAGGATACAGGAGGCTGATGAAAATACTGTGCAAAATTTGAAAAATACAGACCCCATGACTTTTTTACATGATAATTTCGTTATTGTATATTATTCTGGATACATTTTAAGGGACGTTTTGAGTATATAGATGTATGAGTATTGTTAAAGTTAATGTGCTTTTGTTTGTTTTCCAGCATGATTATTGCATTAGCTATTCATCATTTTATTTTTAAACCGCTTGTATCTAGTGTTTTAAAATACAGTTTAAAATGAAAAGTACTTGTATATATGACTAGTAGTTTCTTACCTCCCAAAATTGTTTTCTGCGAGGAGCACCATCCCAAGAAAAAAACTGATTCTGACAATCTTCCTTTTGGCTTCAGCATTATTTTTAATAAAAGATTAGTCCAGGACTGACCTGGCAAATGAAAATTGTTAGTGCTTTAGCTCCTTAACTAAACGATATTGTGAGGAAGGACTACTCAATCTTACCTCCCGCCCCAGGTACTTTCCATTTTAAAAAGTAAAATTTTAGAGTATAATTATCCTTTAAATTGTTTTTTATAAATCATAATTTATTAAATACCAACTTTAATTCCTTTTTTTAATATAAAACCTTACAGTGAAATCTGTTTTTTTTGTTAAAAACTTTTAATTGTTGCACAAAATAAAGTTTGTAAGAAATGAGCTGAAAACCATTTACCACATAAAAATTACAAACCCATTATATTAAATAGGAAATGTCTTGCTATTATATTTAATGGGGCAATGAATTGGAAAATCAATCCTTCATGAATATCAATGAAGAAAACTAAATGTCAGTACTGTAACAGACCATTAGTTTTTGACTTTTTAAGTAATTGTAAAAGAAGCAGAATATTGTCATCATTTTGTCATTCTCTAGTTTTAAAGTTTGGAGTTGAGATGGAAAATATTCTATCTCCTATGTTCTTAGCAGTTGTTTATGATATGTATAATAATTTTGACCCAAAGAAGATAAGGCTTCAAAACTGTTTTATGTCAGGAACTATGGGGTACCCTGTACATCATGTACTCTGCGAAAGGGCTAGAGTTTGTTTGCAATATTTAGGAATTAAGTAAGTACATGTTTAATTACTGTAGATCTCATTCTGATTTGACCAGTTCAGATGTGAAACATTTAGCTACTTGTTGTGGCAAAAGTAGAATTGGGTGACTAAACAGCATGTCCTAATGTCTGTACACATTCCTGTAAGCTAAACTCCAGACAAGACAGTATGCAAACTATTTGGGGTAAAAATAGTATTTGAAGTTTTACATTTAAATTATGCGTGTGCTGGACAAGGGGACATTTATGTTTAAAAATCTGTGTATGCTGCTGGCATGAGGGAATTTCATATTTACAAGTCTGTGTGTGCTGCTGGGCACATGGGGTATTTACATTTTCAAGTTTGTGTGTGCTGCTGGGCATGTGGCATTTTATATTTATATGTCTGAGTGTGCTGGGCATGGGAACAACTATATTTACCAGTCTGGGCTGGGCAGAGGGGGCATCTTTATATACCAGTCTGGTGGGCTGGGCATGAGGGCATAGTATATTTGCAAGCCAGTGTGGGCTGGGCATGAGGGCATCTTATATTTAAAATTTGTGTGGGCATCCTATACTACCAGATTATTTGTGGGGGCACATATATTTACCTGTTTTGTGAGCAAGGTCAGCCCTTCAGTTCAACTAATAGTGTAAAACCAGCCCCCCAGTTCACCAGCCAGTGTAAAATCAACCCCCTAGTTCACCAGTCAGTATAAACCTGCCTCCCAGTTCACCAACCAGTGTAAACCTGCCTCCCAGTTCACCAACCAGTGTAAAACCTGCCTCCCAGTTCACCAGCAAGTGTAGAATCAGCACTCCAGTTCACCAGTCAGTGTTAAGTCAGCTCTCCAGTTCACTAGCCAGTGAACTAGCAGCTGCATAAGATGCTGGGGGGCTTTAAATATTTGTTTACCCCTATAGACAGTGAAAAAGATACTTCCTAATATTGAAGCTGGGCCTAGTGGCAGCCGCAAGACACTCCTGAACAAAAAAATTTGAAGGTGGAAATGCCATTTAATTATTCACTGGTTTAATATGCAGTACAAACTCCAGTGTCTTCGCATACTATTCACTTACAGATTAAAATTTTCTTGCATATTATTAGTTTGATAGATTAAGATTTTTGTCAACACACTGATACCACACAGTATTGGGATTATCCAAATATGGAAGGAAATCAGTTTTTTTTTGTAATATAAGATACTACATATGTATATGTTTATTTATATAGCACCACTTGCACATATTAGAATGCAAAAAGCACAAGGAAAAAGGCGCCCTGCCCCATAGAGCTTTTTTGGCTTTATAGTGAAGTGCCATAGTAAGAACTTGCAGTGCAATGTAACAAAACTTAACTGTCCTCTGAAAGATAGGATGTGAGATAAATTTAAACCAGTTTACTGAAGGTGGTTGAAGGCCAGAGGAGACTGTGTAAGTGTTGGGTCTGTATAAGAGATGGTTCTTGAAAAGCAGAGAGTATGGGGAGGGACATATGGGGGCGAGGGAATAAATTAAGAAGGAGCAGCAAAGCAAATTGATTTAAATGTTAACAGAAGGGTTTTGTAGAAAATGCATTATTTAATGGGAAGCCAGGTAGTTGCGGCACAGGTGAGATTTCAGTTCCTGATTATTAGAGAGCGAGACAATTGGTGGAGCCCTGTGGATTTCAGTTCCTGATTATTGGAGAGCGAGACAATTGGTGGAGCCCTGTGGAAACACTACAGTAAGAGGAACCATACAGGATGTTTTATTATATAAAACACGTAGGTTCTGTTAGAAAGATAAGATCTTAGCCAGGATGCTGCTTCATTCCGGATGCCCAAGGAGTGAAGAATTTGTATTAGGAGGGAATGATCTACTGTGTCGAAGGCAGAAGAAGGTTGAGAAGGATGAGAATAGAAAAGTGACCTTTGGCTTTGGCATCCTAAAGGTTATTTAAAACTTGCACAGAGCTTGTCCTATGGAGTGGCAGAGCGAAACTCTGACTGCAAGAGGTCCAGTAAGTTATAACATGAAGATAATTATGTCTCTAGACGAAACTCTGACTGCAAGAGGTCCAGTAGTTATAAGCATGAAGATAATTAGTGATACGGGAGAAGACAAGACATGTGCAGTAGTTTAGAAGCTAGCGGTAAAAGAGTCTGGGTGGTAGTTAGCATATATAATCAGTGTCCTCTATAATAGCTGTTAACTAAACTCTTTTCTTTCCTGTTGAAAAGAAATATGCAGTGCTGGGTGCTGGGACTCTCCCTCTAAGGGTCATTGGTCCACCTCTACAAAGACTCAGCACACAGGAGGCCAGGTTCTTATCTAACCTTACTGTCTTAATAAATAATACTGCTGGATCTACTTCCGCCTTTCTATCTTACATAGTACCGATTCAGTAACGATACGAATCATAACAATCCCATGTGACATATTATGCACAAGGATTTTTTTATTAGATAACAAATCTATTGCAAAATGTACGAAATGTGCTCCTGTATTACATGATTCTTTACTGTGTTGTACACTATACATGACATTCATTGAGTAATAAAGTTTAATAAACTCAGTTAAAAAACAAAATTATGTTTTATTGCAAAATGATGATACAACAAACAATCTTTTTTTAACAATAACATTACATTTAATACATCTCTATACTTTCTTTTAGCAATTCTTTAATTTTAAGTTCTTACGGGAATAGTTTCTGTAGCACTGGCATGTCCTGAATTGTGTCTTGCCCCTCTGTGAAGATAACATTGTATGTCACTGTCACTGTCTAGCACAGACTGATATTTGTTTGATGTGTGAGTTCATGTGGCATGTACTAAACTTTCATTAGTTTTTTTAATAGAAACCTCCTGTTCTGCCTATATTTTGTCCATACAGTGTCTGCACACAATAGAGTCTTAGCTTCTTATGCTAGGGGATGAGGCAGCCATAAGGATCAGGAGGGTGGGGAGAGGACTCCCCTGTGCATGCCAGCATACTCAATGAGGATAGGAAGGAGCAGGAATGGATGACTCACAGACAGCTCCTACTCTTGTGCTTATTTTTACCGAAGGGGGAGATTCAATATAGGCCTTTTCCGTCTAAAACCCACGTTAACCCAAAGAAATTTCGGGTTAACGTGGGTTTTAGATGGATTTTAGAGCACAGCGCCATTTCCAAATGTTTTTGGAAAAAGCGCCGTGCTATAGATCCAAAACCCGAAGCGGTAAGTTTTGCGCTACTTGGTAGTGCAAAACTTAAGGCTAGTGTGTGGGAGGCGTTAAACCCCGCTCTTACCTTAGCCCGATCCCGCGCTTAATACCTGACTCAATCTGTTTTAGGTTAGGTATTGTATCGTGGATCGGCTAAGGTAAGTAACGCGGCGGCAATATTGAATCTCCCTGCAAGTTTGTGGCTGTGGTGGCCTACACTATGTTAAAAAATAAATTGCAGGATGGAGAACCTTTTAAAGGACACATACACCCTATTTTTCACTCACCTTATGTCTTTCTACTATGTTTCATTTGCCGTGTTTTCACCCCCTGTTATTTGTCAATAGTAGATTGTAGTAACTAGTGGAAAATGGTAAATGTAAGCAATTGCTTTATAACTTTTCAACATTTTGAAAGTTAAAGGGTATGTCCACCCTTAAAAACATTTTTTGATATGATTCCCCCTCCCCCCAGCCCCAACCGCTCTATTTTTATTCTTAGAAAGTTCCCCAACTTACTTACCTCCCCTCTTCCTCCGCCGTGCTGCCGGCCCTCTGCTTGCGAGAAAATACAAGCAGAGGGGCGGGACCGGCAGTCGCGTCTGTGATTGGCTGAGCGGCAGCCAATCACGGACTGGCTGCCGAGTTCATTGCGGCGGGGGAAGGAGGGAAGGTAAGTAAAGTTTGGGGCACTTCTAAGATAAAAATAGAGCGGTTGGGGCTGGGGGACAGGGGGTTTTACAACAGGGGGGGAATCCTAGGGGGGGGGGATGAGAGGGAGGGAGAGGAGAGGGAGGTTCTCCTGTAGTCCCCCCCCAAAGTCCCAAAAACTTCCCACCAGGAGGATAGCAGAGTCCATATAGGACTCTGCCTCCTACCTGGCCTCCGGGAGAAGTTTGGCATGCGTACTGCAGCCCTTCTCCCCCTCCCTCCCTCTCCCTCCCAATTAGGATTCCCTCCCCCTAGTGTAAATCCCTTTTATCCAAAGATTCCCCCTGTCCCCCCAGCCCCAACTGCTATGTTAATATTATTAGAAAATGCCCAAAACATTACTTACCTTCCCTCTTGCCTCTGCCGCACTAAACTCCCGGCAGCCGTGTCCGTGATTGGCTGCCGCTCAGCCAATCACAGACGTGACTGCCGGTCCCGCCCTTCTGCTTGCATTTTCTCGCAAGCAGAGGGCCGGCAACGCGGCGGAGGAAAGAGGGGAGGTAAGTAAAGTTTGGGGAACTTTCTAAGAATAAAAAAAGAGCGGTTGGGGCTGGGGGGACAGGGGGAATCATATATCAAAAAATGTTTTTAAGGGTGGACATACCCTTTAACTTTCAAAATGTTGAAAAGTTATAAAGCTAATTGCTTACATTTTACCATTTTCCACTAGTTACTACAATCTACTATTGACAAATAACAGGGGGTGAAAACACGGCAAATGAAACATAGTAGAAAGACATAAGGTGAGTGAAAAATAGGGTGTATGTGTCCTTTAAAAGGTATCTCCATCCTGCAATTTATTTTTTAACATAGTGTAGGCCACCACAGCCACAAACTTGCAGGGAGATTCAATATTGCCGGCCGCGTTACTTACCTTAGCTCGATCCCACGATACAATACCTAACCTAAACAAGATTGAGTCAGGTATTACAGCGCGGGATCGGGCTAAGGTAAGAGCGTGGGTTTAACGCCTCCCAGGGGGAGAAGGGCTGCAGTACGCATGCCAAACTTCTCCCGGAGGCCATATGGACTCTGCTATCCTCCTGGTGGGCAGTTTTTGGGACTTTGGGGGGGGACTACAGGAGAACCAGATGGAGCTGAGATGTGAGGTAAGGATTAAACTACACTACACAATGGGGCCAGTTGTGGGGGGATTATAGTTTTGGGGGTGGACATGCCCTTTAATATGCCAATGAAGATATAGCCATTGATATATAGATTTTTTTGGGATAATAGAATTTTCTGGTTTGTATGTAAACCATGTTGTGTGTTCCGCAGTGTGTAATCTCATCACAACTCACAGTATATATTATTTGCTTTATAAATTTAGAAGATGCAACTTCAACACCACCACTTTTTGAGAATTCATGTTCCCCACAGGCCACGGGTGAAAGATCTCAAGGCAAGTATCCTATGCCCATTTGCGTTTCATTTGTAACCTTAATTGTTAGGCAATTTTTAGAGAAATCATTAGCAAAATAACATTCACTAAATAGTAAGCAAAATATAACTTAGTTTTTTAATGTTGGCCAAATCCAGTTGTTTATTGTATGTTGTTATAAAATAAATGTTAACTATATTAAAAAGTTAACCATATTTGTTTCAGGAAATGTCTTTGAATATATCACAACTTTTTCTCATTATGTTCTTTTGTTTTTTAAACATGCAGAGGAGACATCTATGGCAGCAGCAGCAGAACTGGAACAGCGCAACAGAACACCAGCAACAATGGTGGATGCGATGGGTCCTGCACTGTGTGGCACACCACCTTTGGAAGTTTATTTAAGCAGGGGCTATGAGGATGGAATATTGAAAAAAGAGCATGCACCGTACTAAGAGAACATTTAGTTCATAAGACTGAGGAGAATAAGAGGTCTCCATAGTCTATAAGTAATAAACAGAAACAGACTTATTTTGTAACTAAATATAGTGCTCAATATAGACAAATTGTCTCAGTAGTGAAAAAGTGTTAGAGGAGCACACACTAATGAGAGAGATCTTGAAACAAGGTTGCAGATTTGTATCTAGGAAAGCTAGATCTATTGGGGACACTTTGGGGGTTATTCAATAAAAGTTCTTATCGTTTAAAATGGTGCTAATTTTGCCCCAACCAATCAGATGTTAGCTTTAAAATGTTACATAAGTTCTGATTGGTTGGGGCAAAATTAGCACCATTTTAAACGATAAGAACTTTTATTGAATCTCCCTGCTTGCCTCCAAGTTATTTTAAAAGTATGTCCTCTTCTGGCAATTTGTGGCTGAACACTAAAGGTACCTATCGCTGTGGGGCGACGAGGTGCAAAACATGTGCTAATATATATAAGTCACATTTGTCAGTTCGGCCACTGGAAAGTCATACAATATTAAAGAATACATTAATTGCAATGCTAAATTTGTAGTGTACTTGCTAACCTGTACCTCGTGTTCCATACAGTATGTGGGATGTACTATACGTCCCCTGAAATCCCATGTTAGGGAACATATTAGAAACATTGAGATAGGCAATGAACAGAGTCCTTTAGGGAAACATTTTAAATTCTGTAATCGAGGCAATATCAGTTGCCTGAAAATACAGGGCATACAAAGGGTGTTTCAGGATAAAAGGAATGCTGATTGTACTGCTGCACTTAGAAAATCAGAGGTAAAGTGGATATTCTTACTTGACACTCGGATACCAGCAGGATTAAACTCCCGTTATGATATATTGTGTTATATAGACTGATATTTCTCTTCCATCAATGTTTATGTTGCATATTATTGATTCATTGCTTAAAATGAATGCAGCCTGTTGTCATTAGTGTAAGGATTGACTTATACCTACATATATTTGCAGTGCTAGTTAGTTCAGCAATTCCTGTATATAAATCAATATTCTTAGTCTAGCTATCCTATTATTTTGAAAAGTACAGAGGTATGCACACTGTGTATGTTATAATAATCTTTTGAATTGTTTTTATGTAATAATTAAATTCAGACCGTTGTCTTTTTAAAGGGGCTGGCTCACGTATAAAAAGGCAGACGTGACCAATCCATGTGTGCCTATGATTAAGGCTCGAAACGCGTCAGGCGTGTGCTAGTGTGTTACCTTTTTGTATATATATATATGTAATAAATAAAGTTCTGTTTTTATGCATTACGCACAGACTTTTCTATTCTGGAGTGCGCAAACGGCTTATGTTTTCTGAAGTGTTATATTGACGGTCCAAGCGAAGGGTCCGTGGCTGGCAGCACCTGGATCACCCGGGGGAGACGGTGAGTTACGGTTTAACTTGCAACTGTTATTATCCTGTGTTTGAAGGAGTAATCTGGAGCGAAAGGTTTGGGGTTTGTACACCCGGATCTCTACTGTTTTACAAGTAAGCCTGCAGATCACCTGCATATATATCGGCTAAAGCTGGGCAATTTAATACAGTTGTTTTATATACCATTAGGCTATAATAGTTGTTGATTTCTGAAGTTTATTTAACACCCTGTTCACTCCATCAAGCCCTACACTTTGCCACACCACCCTTACACTTTGCCACACCACCCCTACACTTTGCCACACCATCCCTACACTCTCTCCTATACCCTGGACCCCAACCCCTACACTCTCTCCATCTAACCCTATATTGTGTCCATGCCCACCTCCCACAATTCCCACATTGGAGATATGGGCTCAAATGGTGTCAATCATTCAACTGTTGAATGAAAATTTTTTGATGTATCTTACCAATGAAATGCCAAAATAATTGTTATTTTGAATGGGATTTTTTTTTGATTTTGTTAAAGTTCTTTTTCCCCAGAGGATATGGGTATTTTTGGCTTTGTGTTTAATGAATAAACGTTTTGATTTTGCTATGCACATATAGCTTTATGTGATCATTATTCAACTGCACATTTTACACCATTGTTTAACCCCCAGTTTAAAGAGCCAAAACTTCAAGTAAGTATTACATTTGATGGGTAAACTGTACCCAAAGGAGAGGATCTAGCGGTTTTTGTCCTCATCCTGGGTGTTATTTTGTTGTGGGAGGAGGAGAGTGAGGGTGAGGAGAGTCTAATGTGATATTCTTGAAAGGAACATACCTGTGTAATGTTTTAAATAGATGGATAGATACAAAATATATAACCCAAGACAGCAAGATGTTGGTAAAACATGTTTTACTATATATTCTTTTTTTTTTTTAAACTTTTTCAAAAATAAATGATAGGCATCTGCCTTTTTTAAAATCTCAAATTTTTTTACAGTAAACCAAAAAAAAATATTTTTGAACACGAAACTTCCTCCTCTCCAACTGTTTTAGCCTGTGTGACAGGAGGTTCAAACTGTCCTGGACCACCTCCAGTCTTCCTGATATCTCCTGTAAGTTCTTGTTGATGTTGGCCACCACGTCGGAGATATCAATTGGGTGTGGAGGGGGTGTTGGCCATCTCTGCGGAGTGAGGATGGGCAGGGATGGTCCTGGTCCCATTTCTGAAGATTTAGATGGAAATAATAAGAATGAGCTGTGAGAATGTTTTAAGGCATTTTCATCAATACAACAAGTTTAACATTTATTTCAGAATTTTCCAACCAACATAGATAATTAAATTAGAGGAACATCCAAAGTTGGATTTGTCACAGAAAATATTTGCTTACACTCTTTTATAATTTCCTTGACTAAAGCTAGGTACACACAGCACAGATTTCTGAAAGATGACAGACAGGATCTGCAAGATCCTGTCTGCCATCTTTCAAAGATCTGCATACACACAGTCCCGAGCGTTCTCCCTATGAACTTCATAAGGAGAACGCTCGGGACTGTGTGTTTCCATCAGCTGCGCTAGACTCCTCTATAGGGAGTCTAGCGCGGCCGATGGAAATTTTCGGCCTTTCCCGAAAGATTTGGCGGCCACGCGCTCGTTCGGGAAACGAGCGTACACACATAACGATAAAGCCCCGATACCGTCGGATCCGACGGTATCGGGGCTTTATCGTTAGTGTGTGTACCCAGCTTAATGGTTGTTAAAAAATGACAATTGAAAAAGGAGAAACATTTGCATACAATACTTGCCTTGGAAGGGGTGGGAGGTGGCCTGAGGTGTTTCAGGCAAAGAGGGTGCTTCTGCCTCCTCTGTGGGATAAGATGAGAAAAAAACAGTATACACTGAACAATTGGATTGGATAAGATTTTAATAAAGTTGGATTTGACAAATTGACAATGTTGTATTACTTTTACAATTTCATCAAGTTCATTTCTAAAGAATAAGAAAATCTTATTTTAAAGTTGCATAGGATACTTGCCTTCCATACTGTCCCTTATCGCCTGCACATAATCGGGCCTTTTTCTCTTTAAATCAGACCACCTGTGCTGCACATCGAACAGTGACAGCTCGACATTATACTTTGTTAGGATTTTCCTCCTTAAACGCTGCATGATTCTCCTCCTCCTGAGTGTGCCAATATCATCATACTTTTTCTTTAATAGATATTGTACCAGAAATCTCTGCCACTGGAGCTCAGACATTTTTATGGTCCTTCTGTATCACATTCTGCACTCTCAATTACTTAGACTGCCCCTGTCGGAAGTCAAAGGCAGAATTATAACGATTTTGAGACACATACGTGTCTTTTCACCTCCGAAAGGAGCGGTATTACTACCAAAGAGTGTCGACCTGTTAGTAAAATCACTGACAGGTGAGCTTTTGGACATTGAAAATGACTGCGTTAGCCTGGCAGAGATGTTTAGTGAAATTTTTACTACGCAGACACCTGCAGGGACCCACCATGTACAGCTTCACAGGAGGAAGATAATGGAGAGGCTGAGGAGGAGGCTTTTGAAAAACCAGCAGCGCTGGTCAGACCTTAAAGGAAAAGGCCTCACTATGTGCAGGCCAATAGAGACAATCTTGAAGGCATGTATCCAATGCATAATGTAATGTTTTTGGGATTCTGGATTCTTTTAAAGGGGAACTGTTATCTCCAAACAAGTTAATGAAAGGCCAGTTTCCTACCTTTAAAACAAGCCATCAACCACCTCTCTACATGCTCCACAGCCCAAGATATTCAGAAATGACTGAGCAGAAAGTTAATGGGTGGGAGGCTGACTTGTGACATTTCTGAGGCTTCTCCTGCACAGTGCCACCGGCAAGCACAGCCTCAGACTCCCTCAGTGTGTGAGGGAGACAGAACGTCCATCCTCCTCTCTGCTATGTGAAGTCCTGACAGAGAAGGTAAGGGAATCTACAGCCCTTCTCTTTCACTGTGCCTCTGTCTGAAAAGGCTGATTCCACAGAGTTTTTTGTGGTGGTGGTGGGGTCTGAGTTACCCACGGCACCCGTGAGTAGGCGGGACCATGACACCCGTGAGTGGGCGGGGCCACATGGGTCTGTAAGATAATTGGCAATAGGGGGGCCTGCAACTGGAGGGACCATGGGTTCCATGAGGGGAGGGACCAGGGGGGCTGCAAAGGGGAGGAGGAGACACAGGACAGATTGACTGAGCAGGAAGCAGGAAGTGCAAGGGACCTGGTGTTGCTGCTGCCATATCACACACAAAAATGTAAATATCTTCAAAACTATGCAAAACAAACAATGGAAAAAATTGCAAAAAATCTCAGGGGAGCAATTCCTATCAATTTACCTCAATTTACCTAAAGTCATTTTTGGACCATAGTTCCCCTTTAATTACTGTTCATGTAATTATCTAAATATCAATATTTCGGAAATTATTTCATTAAAAAATTGGTGAATGATCGTCCAATACATTTGTTGACTCTATACTGGGTTGCTAGAACATGTGATTTAGGAGGGACACACTTAATACATGTAATTAGCAGGGCTATACTGATAGCAAGCTTAATGCAATTAAAGGACAACTAAAGCCTCACTACAACACACAATTAGATGGCAAACACCTTGACATCAATGCAGTAAAATGTGTATTGTTTGGATGTGCCTGCTTGGAAATGTATGTTATTAACATGGGGTAGATGGATAAATTGTCTGCATTCGAGTATCAAACAATTTTGCCAGTGACCACTATGTTCTTTACACATGCTCACTCCTAAGCTCATGAAAAATTTGGAAAAGATGTTTTGGTTTGCTAGTAGACTGTAGCCAAGCTTTCGATCCGAAAAATGATTTAAGAGACCGTGTGACTCCGGTCAAGAGGTGGTGTGGCCAGACAGTGCACATATACACAGTTACTGAATCCATTTGTTTGTGTGTCTAAGGCTACACACTTTTAGATACCTCATCGCGACCAAACTTTTGGCACTTCCACCACACATAAAGCACTACACAATCAGCTGTGGTTTTCAGGCTTGTCTGCTAGCCCTTTGAAAAACATCCAATATTTCAACACCACCGACAGCTACACTGAACTGTTGGTGTATCATCCATAATTCTTTTATGGTGTGTAACCAGCTTTACACAATGCTATTTCCTAGTGTGCGATCTGTTTTTTCTTCTTTTTTCCACATTATGGAGTCTACTAATTTCAGTTGAGTTCTCCTTTAAACAACATTCATTCTAATTCAGCCATGCCTATGTTTTGGACCGGTGTACCTGATGTGACAAGTGAACAATTCACTAAATTGTGTTGACGTCTGTTTCACAAGGACACAGATATAAATTGCGATAACTCTGAATTTGGCAAAAACGCTGGCAATAACCGTGGCGAAAACTTAACGATTGTTTATAAATATGGCCCCAAGAATTAGGTTTGGGGACAGGTTTGGGGGTCTGGTCAGAATTTTCTTCTTTATTCCTCTTTATTCTTTATAGCATACACTTTCATAGAATTACACATATAATAGATCTACACAATTTTTACATTGCTTAAGAAATGCCGGGTAATTCTGTGCTGTATGTTCTGTCCCACAACTTGTCCAGTGAAAAATATTTTGGAATCTGCCCCTTAGTGCATACATCAGTCAATTTAGACATTTTGAGGTTGGTCCCATCTCTTCTTCGGGATCATGTGAATTTTCTAACAATTGTCTAAAGCTACATACAGATGACCAATTAGATGTATGAGACCCAAAGCCATGGCAGATTGATGAATAAACACACGTGGGATTAACAGTTGAAATGCCCGATCATTGCGCATGTGGCACCAGCTTGCCCATCGGCCTTGTCAGCCAAATCAAATATCTTTATGGGCCTTAAGACCAAGGCTACACTAAGCGCACATGCTTCGTGCACCAACTTGTGCTGCGATCCCTATCCCATTTTCTGAGATTGGAGCGCATGCAAATTGCACCCAAAATGGTGGTCGCATGCATTCCGATCAAGGTATCACAGCGCAAACTGACCCAGCACAACTAGTGTGGCCACTTCAATTGGGCCACACTAGTGTGCGCTTTTTAACATGCGTTCGGATTGCAATTGACGTAAGTCTCTACACTGCTGTATTTTGTGTTTATCATACCAAAAATAAAATAAAGATACCCGATAATATTTTTTAAATGTATTTTTCTATTTATTCAAAATTAGAAAATGTTTTCATATACTATATATAATTGGATATAATTGCCAAACTCTGCATGATAAAGGCATAAAGTACATGTTTTTATCTATTCACCTATTAGCTAAATATCAATGAATCAATCAATCTGGTTAGTCTTTCAAAATTTTTAGAAAAACTTCCAGGGTTATTCAATAAAAGTTCTTATCATTAAAAATGGTGCGAATTTTGGCCCAACCAATCAGATGTTAGCTTTCAAATGTTAAATAAGATCTGATTGGTTGGGGCAAAATTAGCACCATTTTTAACGATAAGAACTTTTATAAAATCTCCCTGCTAATTTCATACATTTTTCATCATGAATTCAGAAATTTAATTTTAATCAACATATCCGCACTGGATCTCTATTTTTGCTGTATAAACCTTAAATATTTTTACAGATAAAATATATTAGTCCAGATAGAAATTTTAAGGATCCGTTTTCCTGCTAGGGTACAGGTTGCGATCTAATACATCATATTAATGTACTTTATGTTTTTCAATTAGTTATGGCAAATTAACTGTCCTTGCTTTGTTCTAGTCAAGGGCAGTTCACTTAGATACAGCTGGATATTTTCCAACTCTCAATTTTAAATTAAAGGCTAAGTACATATTTTCTAAAGGAAGATTAAATAATTAAAAATAAAGGGATCAGAATATTATTTTTATACAAAAATTTAAAAACTTTCCCCCCAATTAAACAAAAGAATATATCCCTGTAGATATGTATTTTCCCCTATTTAAAAAAAGTGCAGAGCGAGTGCACAATCTGTTTTGTTTTTGTTTTAAAGGCTTCAAAACAAGATTGCTGTTTGTGTTTTTTGTGTATCAATGTTTAGGATGCTCTCAAGTGTACGTATTAGGGCTCCTAGATCTCCATGCCCAGGCTCAAAGAAGATACAGGATCCTGCCAGAGATATGGTTAAAAACTGCCAATCTTTAATAGTTATTACAGCATGTCTTCATAGACAATACAAAAGCCCTCCGAATAGTTAAAAAAACGCCTGATGCGCTTCGAACGCCACATCGTTCTTACTCATAGGCATAACAATGTCATCCCAATCTGGACTTTACTTATACACAGGTGAAATGGGTGGAATCTTACTCACCAGTGTGGACCTGGGTGATTGCAGAAGCAAAGATAGGCGGTGCTAGTTCATACTACTGCTCCCAGGATCCCTCATGACCCACATGCTGAATACACATGAGAGTAACCACCATACAACAACAACAACACAATATATATATATATATAATAATAAGTGGCCTGGATTATAATGGGAGCAACAGCGGATTATATCCTTATAAAAATCACTCAACTACGTAGGTTGAGTGATTTTATAAGAATATTCACCACTGCTGCTCCCCATACATGTGCCGTCCTCCTCACAACCTTCCTGTCAAACCAAGCAAAGAAAAAAAACACCGATAAAACACACAGACCTTTTACTGTGTAGAAAATCCTTCTGAGTCCTCCATCTCAAATGTATCTCTCACCCGATAACCTTTTAAATCCTGTCAGCCATGATTCAACTTCTGCCTGGTTCAGTCCGTGCAAGTGAGGTTAAACAAAGCGGCTCTTCCAGCTACTGACAACTTCAGCGGGAGTCAGTACCGGAAGTCAGTAGCTGGAACAGCCGCTCTGTTTAACCTCACTTGCACGGACTGAACCAGGCAGAAGTTGAATCATGACTGACAGGATTTAAAAGGTTACCGGGTGAGAGATACATTTCAGATGGAGGACTCAGAAGGATTTTCTGCACAGTAAAGGTCTGTGTGTTTTATCAATCTTTTTTCTTCCAGGGTTTGACAGGAAAAGTGCCGGGAAGTGGAGGAGAAAATTCCAGAAAAAAGACAGTTAAAGTTAAAGTCTGGTATGTATTCCTTTCTATTTATTCATTTACTAATTTTATTGCAGGGCTGACAGGGAATATAGCTTGTTTAATTACTTAGGGAAAGAATAACAGCTGGAGACTAGCCATCAAATTACATTTTTTAAACTTATATATTATAAGAAATAATACGCCCCATTACAGTGTGATATAAGGTTTATAAAGTCAACTCGGAGTTCCCTGTCCTGTATAAAAGCACTCGACCTACGGTCTCGTGCTTTTATATGGCCAGGGAACTCCTCGGTGACTTTATATCCTTATATCACACTGTAAGGGGCGCATTATCCCTTATATTATACAGTGATATCCCACATACCCCTATGTACATAGTCTCATATAGAACAATTATATAGTAAAAACCAAAAACAACAACTATCTACAAAATAAGAACTAGGTAAAACTGTACTCGGTTCTACAATTACACATAAATATCTGGATGGGTAAGAAGCACTTAGTATTGAATAAAAATATAGCACATCTCATATAACAGCGTAATAATGCAATGTTGAAACTACATCATATACAGGAGTTACAACGTGTCAGTATTGGGAAACCATAAATTAGTGTAGTACAAAGTCAAATGATACAGGTATAGACCATACACAAGATAGCTGAATCAGCAAGAACATTACTTTACAAAACATGCTATGTCTCCCATAAGATTCAACCCTTTGGGAATTCTTGTGTCGAATAAAAATATTCATTTAGCCTCAGCTTTTAAAAGTGGAGTATATCTATCTTTGGATCTCAGATCCGGGGGAAAGTCTGGTGATCGATTGTATGGGCTGGTGCATCGATTTTGCACTGTTGTATATGTCTAGTTACTGGGCTTCTTTCATTACCATTCCTAAAATATATAAAATATGCTCCCTCACTCTGTTTTTGAGAGGTCTTGTGGTACATCCCCATATTGAATGTGGCAGCCACAGCATGTGAGAATGTATACCACGTGGTCAGATTTAAATTTAATATATTGTTTTATTTGGAACACTCGACTATTACTTGTGCTGGTACACACATTCTCTTTTAAGATGTACAAACATGCTACACACCTACTGGCCCCGCATGGGTATGTACCCCTATACTTCACCCAAGTGTCATGTCTCCTTGGACTACTAGTAAACGTATTTGGTGACAATATATCTCCCAGTGTACGTGCTCTCCTAGAGACGCAACTATACCCTTTAGTCAGAACATTGTTGATGTCCTTATCCTGTTGCAATATAGGAAATAAGTATTTCTTCATTACATTAGTGATTTCCCTATATTGGGGACTGTATTAGGTGATAAAAAACACCCCTTCATAGTCCTCTCTAGGTCTTTTTATTCTTTGAATGAGTTTAATGTTTAGGATGGACAGTTTTGTTGGTGCCTTGGAATATATTTTACGATAACGATCGGTATTTTAAAATAACGATACCGATCTTTTATAAATAGGGCCCATGGTTCCTATTGTTGCCAGGGTCAAAACCGCAGGGGCCTGGGCCTGCCAGACAGATTAGAGGTAGGTCCACCTCCCTCCTCCCCCCTCCACAGCTAACTATATATATTGTCTCTAAATAGAAGTACTAATATAAACTAATAAACTGACATTATACAGTAGCTAATTTCATATAGTGCTTTCCTAAAAGTAAACTCACTATTAACAACTAGGGATGGACCAAAACTCGAACCAGAGTTTAAGCCGGATTTTATGAGTTTGTACGAACTCTGACTTTTTAGAACTCTCCAAACTACAAATGTTTGATTTTTCCGAAATTGCGTGCATATTTTCGAAAATTATATAATCAATAACCCTCAACTAAAGCGATCCATAGCCCTAGAATGCGTCTTTCTGTACATTCAAGGGTTATCACCGAATTTGAGGGTTAGCAAATGCTACTTTGGGGGTTATCGCCAAATTCGAGGGTTAGCGAATGCTACATCCAAGGGTTATCCCCTAATACGAGGGTTAGAGAATAGCGATAACCCTTGAATGTAGCGTTTGCTATCCCTTGAATTCGTCCATAACCCTCAAATGCAGCGTTTGGTAACCCTTGAATGTAGTGTACGCTATCCCTCGAATTTGTCAATAACCCTCAAATGTAATGTTTGTTTACCCTCAAATTCGGCTATAACCCTTGGGTGCGGCACTCAGTAATCATTGAATTCGCCCATAACCCTTGAATGTGGATCAATTTCTGTAACCCTCGAAAATACAATGAGGAAGCCTGACAATTGGCCATTCGTGAGGAAAGTTAATGTTTAAACAAGTCTTGGTGATATGTATGTGTTCCCCACACCATTTCCCAGGTCTCAGTTACCATTGCTATTTTAACTGTATTTTATCAGAACTTTTCTAACTACTTTTTAGGAACCAGTCTATTTTTTCCCCTAGAGCAGCAGAGATCATTTCCTGTTCCTAAGGAGTCCACACAAAGCACCCCCTTTTCTTCCTCAGAGACCTCTCTCCCCTCTTCTTCTTCCTGCCTAAAACAGAAGCTCCTTTTTCATTGGCTGCCTCCACACAGAGCAGACTGGGCAAACAGTAGCTGTTGATCTGGTAACCTAACTTTTCAATATGCATAAAGGAGGATGCCACACTACCCTACACTATGTTTGTGTCATATGCGAGTGGGATTCCCATTTGGAATCTGAGGTGCAGAATTTAAAGGGAAAACTTGTAGCATTGCAAGGAGGAGTTAGTAAACTGGGGGCCAATAACGGGGCAGATAAGGTGGAGAAGGAAGATAGATTTGTAAGAGAAAGTAAGTGATGATAGAGTTGCTTTTTCCCAACCCAATAGCCACCAAATGCTAGTTACTTTAGAGGAGGAAATTCATCTCCATGTGCAGGTGGCAAAGGATGCATGTTTGGGGCATGTTCTAGTCATGGTAGATTTTAATTACCCAGACATAGATAGGAGTAGGACAGCATATTTTAGACTTGTTTGTCTTTCATCTGGTGCAATAAAAACAAACAGGTCTGAAACAAGTCATGCTACATCACCAATAAAGAGCACTAAAAGCAAATTGTGATCTTGCGTTATTAATTGTTGGTGTTTGATAACAGGGGGGGGGGGGGGGTCCATGTCCATGACCCAGATCCCATCTCTAGAACTGAAATGTAAGGTAAGGCTATTTTAACACTGGTTGGGGGACAGTAAAATTTTAGTTTTGGGGGTTGACATGCCCTTTAAGTTACACTCCCTGAACACTTAATATAAACATTAGAAATATGTTTATATCATGTTTTTGTAATTTAAATGACATTTATTTTCTTACTAAAATGTTTATGTTCAACTTTAGTTACTGAAAACCATTCAAAGATGATTTTTTTTAGCAATATTTTATATTTTGGTGGCTAACGTTTTTGTCTTGTTTTTGCAAAAATTTACACAGAAGAGAAAACACGTGTATCACTTCATTGTTTTACTTTTTTTTTGAACAATTAGAACAACTGAGTGCAATAAATGAGTAAACTTCTAAACTAGGACAATGATATGCAAGGAGACATTTATCTTTTTAGTTAGTTAGAATCTTAAACAGGCATTGAGTAATTCACATTAACTGCATATTTAATTACAACAGAAACCGTTGAGTCATTTGATAGCCAAAGTTTATACTTTACTGCTGATCTTGATAAATATTACTACAAAAAAAGAGATCAATGCACATTTCAGTGCCCCGTTCCCCAAAGTATCCCTACAAGTATTAAGCCCCCTTGTGGGTTAGGATAATGAAACCATCTAGAAAGACAAAATGAAAAATAAAAACACTAAAGATTAATATTAAAGTGTAACTGTGGTCTATTTAAAGATATCTCATACTTTTCAATCAAGACTGGGGTGATGTCTCTAGTTTTTCTGGATCTTAATTTATAAACTTTTAAAGTTACATTCTGTCTGTCTGAGTCAGGGCCTGGCACATAATGGGCTGTTTGGAAAGCCCCACCACAAATAAATCAATGTGAAACTAGTTACAGACCTGCAACCTTTCTCTGCCCCTTCCTCTACTTAGACACCTTAGGGAGAGAAAAAAATATTTTCAGGCTTGTGGGTAGCTTTAAATTTGATTAAGACACTTGGGGTGGGGCTTATGATGCAGCTGATAATACAAGTTGGCATGCTCAAACCTGAGACTTGGTGGCAGAGAAGTGGCACTAGTGATGTCATAGCACACAGTGCTAGCAGGAAAAACACTCTTTATACTGATGTATCTTTGGATAGACTGCAGCTAGAAGCATGATCATGGTGCTATTTTAAAGGTGGTAATATGCTCCTTATAATAAGACTACAGTTATCAATTTATGCAGGAGGACTTGACTTAGGGATAAAGGAAGACAATAGCCAATGCATCAAGACCTAATAATGAAAACCTAAATGGATGAATGAATGTTTGAACACGATTTTTCCATTCATTACTTCTTTTTGGATTGTATCTCCTCACGCACACACAGAATTTTGTACAGATGTACAGGACACATAGCTATCTATCTACCTTAGGAATCCCTGAACGCGTTTCTGATTTATTAGCAAATTTATGCATTTGTTTATAGACTTTAATGGGCATGTGTCACTGTCAAAATCAAAACCTTCCTCTTGAATGCATCAGCAGTGAGCAGACCTAATCAGCGCTCATTAGCAGCCTCTTGATTGCATACAGCTGTGTGCAAACCTAACCAGTGCTGAATACCTGTCTAGAACAGAGAATTACAGTAAACCTCACTCCATAACCTTAGACTACATATACTTTACTGTTACTAGTCAGAGGTATGAATGATGCAAGGTTAACTTCATAACAGATAAACAAAACCAGCGAACAATCAAACCCAATTGAAGTCAATGGGAGCAGAGTTTTTCATCTTTGAAAAGATGAAAACTGTTTGAAACTGAGACTCAATCTTTATTTTGACATAAAAAATCGCTTCCCATCTCTACTTACACCACCTCGCTCCCTCGCAGTCAGGTAAAGATTTTTTTTCTAATTGTACAGTGGGGCCAGTTGTTGGTGAATTTTTAGTTTGGGGGGTGGACATGCCCTTTAAGCAGTAATTGATTCTATATAATAGAAGTAATTTAACAAACATACAATTTCTACAATTGACTACTACACAAGTGTTCTTTTCTATATTAAGACTTACCCTTTGTTTTCAGTGGGCAAAAAACATCTCAAAATAGTTCGATCACTATTTATAGCACTCTAAATTTCACTAAAACTGAAAAACAAGAGTCTTTCAAATTACTTGATATATGTGAATTACTGCCAATAGGCTTTTTGAGATGCAAAAAAAAAAAGGCTTTTGAGATGCAAAAGTGACTGAGTCATCCCACACAGCTCAGATGTCAAAAGTAGGACATGCAGTAAATAAAAGGAAATAACAGGTAGGCAAGGCTTAAATACATGGACTTATTAAACAATGAAATCACATTTTAATGGTTCATACTTTTACACCTAATAAATGTGTGTCTTTCTTACCCATCCCCATTTTAAAAGGAGGGCAGACCAAGCATTCATTCAATTAGATTTCACAAATATGGTGGGAAGTATTGTTATGTGGGTATTGGAGATTGTGGTTTTTAATAGGAAGACATGTAGTGTAATTTGCTGACAGCATCAATTAAACTAAAAAAAAAAAAAAACTAATGTAGACCCACCAGCACTCATACCCTCTTCTGTTTTCTGTTGCTGTTCCTTGCCTTTTCAGTGCACAGCAGCAACAAAAGGGGCTGGACCAGCAGCGGTGTCAGTGAGACGTAACATTTTTAGTTTGGGGGGGACATGCCCTTAAAACCCTAAAGCATGATTTTTTTCTTCTTGTTTTTTGGACTTCCCAAACATTCATGCCAGAGACAGGAAATTTGGTACAGATATACAGAAAACATGGGAAAAGGAAGTTATCCTCAAATTCCCAGACATTTCTCATCCATTCATTTTGAATGGACATGTAATTAATCGCAGGCATAATCAAGCATGATGACCACTCTCTTGCTAAAACTGTAATAATAATAAAAAATATATAAAATATAAGCACTTCTGTAAAAATACATGCAGTTAATCATATTTAAAAGACACACACATTTATAGGGCTTTGTCCAACCATTGTTTGCTGCCTTCCAATATACAGCCTTTAATGCCAAATTCAATGTTTATACTTCAAAGTCCCCTTTCTAGTTATTTTGGAAAAGTTAAAATGTATAGCAAAAGTCATGCTATAAAAAGAAAGGCTTTGAGATCTTAGAGCACTGGATTCATTTTGTTATTGGGGTACAAGGTCCATAGCCACAATGATTTGAACCTCAATTGGTGAGGGTCTGCTGTGCTAGGTAAAGGATAGTAAATAGGCTAGAGGATTCCTTAAACTGCTTATAAGGGTGTGGACAAGGTAGTGTATTGGTAGGAAAAAAATCAATTGAGTCAATTGATTTGGAACAAGAGAGATGTAAAAGGAAGGGGGGGGTATAATACCTGTTAGGGAGGTCCAACCATTACAACATTACAAGTTTATATTACAATAAAACAAAAAAGATAATATGTATAAAACTGCAGGTAGTAATGTGCAAAGTAGTCCAGTTCAGTTGATCAAACTTAAGACCACAGATATACCATGACATGGATAAACCAGAGCCTTCACAAGCACATAGGAAGCTGGAAAATAACAAATAATAACATAATAAAAAATATGTATGGTCCACAAGAAACAATACATCAGCTCTCACCTGTATGTTTATATATAAGCAATGTTAGCTAGTGGACTGCCTGAACAGCTAACTGGTGGGCTGGTTATATTTATTTACATACAAGATCAAAAGTTTCCTCTACCTCTAACTATCAATGTCTGTCTCTCCCTACACCAACTGTAAGGTATCCTAACACACTACAACACACTAAAATATAGCTGCTAGGAGTGGGGAAATTGATTTGGCTGTTGTGTCCATCTTTAGACAATAATAAAAAGAAGCAATAAAACAACTACATTAAGGAAAAGCAAACTCCTCTAGATTAAAGGGCATGTCTACCCCTAAAATGAAATGCTGTATTCTAATGGAGATGCCCTAAAAACCCTAAGATTGTTATACACTGTTCAAAACTGCACACAAAGCTAATTAGTGTATTTAGCCCAATCCCAGCATCGGATACTAGCAAACTCCTTTCACTTCTGGGTTGAATGGGAGTCACAGCCATGATGTATGATGTCACGGCCAATGACTAATTAGTGTACCTGGAGGCTTGTCCATTGAGCGCAGTCGAAAGTTCAACTGAGCATGCATGAAAGCTCTGATCTTTCCCTTCTCTCAGCATATTGCCTGCAGGGATTGGGCTGAATGACAAGCTTTGTGTACAGTTCTGGGCAGTGGGAGTAGAACAATAATAAGGGTTTGGAGGCTTCTCTGTCAGAATATCAAATGTCATTTTAGGGATGGACATGCCCTTTAAGGTATTAAATGAAATTATTTTGGGTTACATTAACAGGGGTCAACAAAGAAGGGAAATGAAGCAAATAGACTTCACGGTTTATTCATCTTATAAACTAAAGTAGACTGAAGGTGTCAAATCTTCTGTGGTGTAATACAAATGTTTGTGCTGAGATGGAAAATGGCACTCATTTTAACTGGGTTACTGTAAGCCTTTGTAAAGTATAAGGAGTTAAACTGATAATGAAAAAAAAAGCAGTAAAGCAAAATATGAGTATTAATGGGCTATTGCTGAGTAGAGATGGACTCAAACTCAAACATGAACCCAGTTCCGAATCTAATTTTATGGATCCGAACAGACCCGGATTTCTCAGATTTAAAAATTTTCAAACTCGCAAAACTTTTCGCGATAATTATGAAACAAAAGGTTGAAGATTTCTGATTTTAGCGAATTTGTGCAAACGATTCAGCCACATGACCTAAAATCATCCAACCATAGCTATTCTTAGGAGTGCCAGCCCCCTGGCACCCTCAATTCTGGGTATTGAAAAAATACAGATTTCGTTAACCCTCAGATTCCCTATATAGGAGATTTACTGATTTTTGTGCCCTCTCGAAATGTGGTATAATTATCATATGTGGAATGCTGAAGCATTCCTCAGACCACTTCCCTGGTCCCAGAGCCATGTACAGTAGGATACCATTGCTATTTTATCTTTATTTTATTCAAACGTTTTGGATTTTTTGCTCCTCGTTGACTTTAATGGGTCTGATTTCAGATTTTTAGATTTTTCCAGAAGTTTGAAAATCCGAAATTGGAATGGATTTCAGGAAGTTCGGCCATCCCTATTGCTGAGAAAATAAAAAACAATCCTAAAATATACAATAAAGTATTAATAGTAATAATATATTTGCTAGACCATCTTATATAATTTTTCGGAGGTTAAACATACGTTAATTAAACATTTTGGATCACAACATTGTAAGTAGGTTGAAGCATGGTTTTATGTGCAATAGATAATGCTAAACCAATCTGATTATTTTCTATAAAGAGGTAAGTCATTGTGTGTGTGTGATTTGTTTGGATATTGCAAAAGCATTTGATACCTCGAAGAAAATGAACAATTAAACTGAGGGACATTGATCTTGACCTTACAATTTGGACTTGGAACTGGCTAAAGGACATTACATGGATTGGTTATAAATGGAACATTGTATAATTGGATTCATGTTATCAGTGGTGTTCCTCGGGGGTCTGGTGATTCTGAATCTTTCATAAAAGCCCTTGAAATATGCATTGAAAGTAGATCTATGTGTTTGCTGATAATACTTAATTGTGCAGAACTGCAGGCGCAACTCAAGGTCTTCACCTTGCAAAGTGATTTCAATAAGCTTAAGCATGTGCAAAAGAGGCAGCAGGAGAAACAGCAGTAAATCTTTGGCTGTGATGTAAGCAGTCCCTGCCTTGATTGACTGCAATCATTATCCTTAAATGTCTGGCCCATAATGCATCTAATAAAGTACTGAATGTATCTAGTTAGCGTTTCCTAAAGGGAGGCGGTAAACAAGCACGCCTTACCTGACCGTGATCCTATGATGCAGTAAATTTTGCAAAGTGATCCTAAGGGAAAGTAACATGGCTTAGCAATATTAAATCTCCCTCTAAATTGTTTTTGTGGTAGTAGAAGAAAAATATTTGAATAACCATTATCATTGTACCTTGTTTTAATTATCGGAATAGCTTTCCGTCCTTTGCCTAATCCAATTAGACTAAATACATAGAGCAGAAAAGTAATACATTTTGAAGCAGAACTACTTCTAAGAATAATCATTTGTGCTGTATTTATAGGTATCTCAACTTGATTAAATTGCACTTACTCCATTTTATGCACACTGTTTTCTTTTCAGGATTTAATCAATGAGCAATTTTGTTTAGTATATTGCATAATATTCTTTTTTGTGTATGTTTGCAAATGCATGCCTTGCGATTCAGACTAAATTGTTGTTAAAGAAGAAATAAAAACAAACAATAATTTAAGTTCAAGTAATTGCAAAAGCAAAGGGATCTGAACCATAATGTTCTTAATTGATGCTCACTTTCTTCTTGTTTTTTATGGCTCAATCCAACTCTTAAACTTGGGCCCTTTTAAGTCTATTAAAATGAAGCCAAACAAAGTAATGGCTTTACATTTACATCTTTTTTTTAGTCAAACTCTTAAGCTGGGTACACACGATGAGATACTTCGGTCCGATCGGCCGATAGTTCAGTGTATCGGTCGATCGGACCGAAATTATCGCATCCGAATGTGCTCATGTCCGATCGACCGTTCGTCCGAATCGGATGAAAGGACGATCGGACAGGGTGGAAAACCTCGTCTGATCGTGCGGTCCCCTATGGACCGCACGATCGGTCGCGGTAACTATCGGACGCGGCTGCTTTTGCCGCGACCGACAGTCCTTCCTCCTGGCCGACCGGTCAAAAGTATCGAACGGTCGGTCAGGAGGAAAAATCGCTAGGTGTGTACCTAGCTTTACATTTTTAAAGTTACAAATATGTGTGGCTCATAAAGGAGCCATCTTCTGCAGAAAACAATCAGGTGTTATACAACTATAGTAGATCAATAAAAAGCTAACATCTGATTAGTTATTGCAAAAATGTTCCACTGCCTTTGTTCCCTCGCTGCCTTCTGCCTTTTTCATGCATGGAAGACAAATGGAAGGAGCTGACCTGCATCCACTCCTGTGATTGTCTAAGTCACAATGTCTTTTCCTAAACTTTCTAAACCTTTCCTAAACAGTTGACAGCCATGGGTTAACCCAACCCTCAAATAAACCAGGCCTTCCCCAAACATTTAAAAGGACCTACCCTTACTTATTCCTGCTTCTGAAAGACAAACTTCTTCTGACGTTGGTGGTCTATTGCAGGTCTCAGCCCATCCTTGTGTTGTCAAACATATTGTGAAAATACTCATTATTAGACACATTTCTCCTAGCCCTGAGAATCTAGACATACAGTATGGCTGTAATGGATAAACGAAATGACTACATCTGTGTGGCTGGAGCATCTCCCAGCATGAAGTCTTGATGCTACAAATGCCTCCAATTATTCCGTTTCCTCCGCGGCTTAGCAGGCAGGCAACCGGACTTGGATTAAAACATAATCAAAAATTTATTTGGAAACTTCTTAAAAACACATAGTAGCAGCTGCTACCACTTGAAACAAAATTCACTCATGGGAAAACAATAGGCACCGACCAACACATTTTGTGGCCAATAGCCACTTCCTCAGGGGCATGGAGGGGTGTTCCCAGCATCGGCCTTATAAAGCTAAAACATTAACCTCTTATAGCACCTATCAGTGAATATACAACACCCATAAAAACATAATTGCATATACAGATTATATCCAGTGACACTAAGTACATACAGGAATTAATAAAGATCAACATTATATATGATAGATTATAGTAGAAGAGCAACAGTAATAAGAAAGTTTTTCGTATCAATCGCTATTTCATTTGCGATTGCGGTTGCCAATATATTGGCAAAACGATTAGACCAGCCTATAAAAGACTGGCTGAACATGTGAACGCAGCCATAAAAGGCAAATTAGACACTGCCATATCAGCCCATATTATTGATATACATGAGGGCAATATTAATATTAGATTCCAAATCATTGACAGTGTAAAAGCTGGAATCAGAAAAGGGAGTCGAAACTTTTACGCGAAGAGGCATGCTGTATATATATATGCTTGATACTGTGGCTCCCACAGGTTTAAATAGAGAGTTTGAATTAAGTTGCTTTTGCGATTAATGATTGGATTTTTTATCTGTCCATATCTCAGTGTACTGTAAATCTAAATAGTATCCCTTTACTAGAATTGTCTCTCTTAGGAGTTATGAACACTATTATATACTTACTTTTAATAAGCCAGCTATGTATTGATTTTTTTTTCTCCACGTTTTTTAGGTGTATGCACAGCAATACATGGGTGTGCAACTGACTCTTGGCAAATGTATACAGTGTTTATCTCCCAATTGCTCCCTTAAACTATGCACTTTAAGATATTTCCAACAGGTTTGATTTATCTTTTAAAATGTTCTACTATAATCTATCATATATGATGCTGATTTTTATTAAGATCAACATTATTGATCTTAATAAAGGTGGCTCAGTGGTTAGCAACACCACCCTCAACGCCAAAGTCCTGTGATCTTTATTAATGCCTGTATGTACTCAGTGTCACTGGATATAATCTGTATATGTAATTATGTTTTTATGGGTGTTGTCTATTCACTGATAGGTGCTATAAGGGGTTAATGTATTTGCTTTATAAGGCCGATGCCGGGAACACCCCTCCATGCCCCTGAGGAAGCGGCTATTGGCCACGAAACGCGTAGTACGGAGCCTATTGTGTTCCCATAAGGGATTTTTGTTTCAAGTGGTAGCGGCTGCCACTATGTGTTTTTAAGAAGTTTCCAAATAAATATTTGATTATGTTTTAATCCAAGTCCATTTGCCTGCCTCCTTTTTACCCGGTGGGGGTCTTCTGGATCTAGTATGGCTGTAATGGTTGTTTTAGTATGAAAACGTAAATACACATTTTTTGGCATCAGACCATGTGAAATCCTTAGTGGTATTTATAAAGCATCCCCTAAAAAGTTACATTTCTAGGGGAGTTTTTATTCCCCATTGCATGTTTTCCTACAATTATTATTATTACAATTATATTATTGTCCTGGGCTGTTTTAGAATGCTTTCCATATATTTAGTGAAAAGGCAAAAATATAAGTTTACAATCAGTTACACTATTTGTTGAAAATTTGCCATTGTCTGACATAAAAAATGGTGTTCATATATAAAGTGTTGATTACTTTAGTGATAACCAACCTTCTGTACTAATCCACAATAATGCATTGTCCACAAATTGCATCTAAACTCTGATAAATGGGCTGAATTGACTATTGCTCCCTCATATATTTTAAGGGCCCCTCTTAAATTTTAAGATCGACTGGCACACATTTATAAAATGTCTAGAGTTATCCAGTAATATAGACTTTGTCTGAACATAAATCACATCAATGCCTGTTCATCTAATGCATTCTCTAAATTGGTTTTATTGGCTGTGCAATCATTATAGGAACATCAGATTAGAAAATTATTTAACACTCTTTGAACTCTGTGCCTTATTAAATTGGATGAAATGGGATGACATTATAATTATAAAATAAGATAAGGGGTGCAATTGTTATTTATAACAAGAAGTTTTACCTTGCTGAGGAACTATTGCAACTGGAAAATGTGAATAATAATGACATATTTTATATATGTTATTTATTATATATGTTATATACATTAAAGAAATCTTGTGAAATCCCAGAATGCTTAAAAAGACACAGCTGAATTTTGATCTAACCTATCACATATGGACACTGGACAGCTGTTCCTTTCTCTACTTACAGTCCTTGTACACCTGTATGCAACAAGAGCAAGGGCTATAGATAGTTAAGGAGAGGGTATTACAATAGAACATAATATACCCACAGTTGTGATGAATAAAAACTAGTTCAGATTTAACAATATGGTTTATTCTTCAACGTTGTGGATCAAGTATGGTTGTGAATTTTAAGAGGATTATGTCAATACATAAATAACTAAACACTTACAATATAAGTGGGTAGCTAACATACAAATACAAATTGGGTGCATAAAAGGTGCTTGTGGCAGCTAAAAAATCATTTATTTATTTTGTTTGTGGATGAATGGTGCAGGCGTGTTAAATAATGAAAACAGTATATGTCAGAAACAGTTAAATGGATCTTGACAACATTGTGGTCAAGGCTTCAAGCAAGCTCACGCTATGAAGTCTTTTACAGATGTTCAGAAATTTTATGGGTATGTATGTATGTATAATTTTATTTAGATTTATATAGCTCCACTTGGAAGGAGAGTGAGATCATCTGAACTGCCGAGTTTAAGACTGAAGAGAGGATAGATGACACACTATCTTGGCAATATTGTGAAGGAGAAAACTACACGTTTAAGAGACAGAAGGAAAGAGATGAGTAAAAGATTACTCCAAGGCAATGTGTAGATTCAACTGGGTTAATGACCACATTGTCAATAGAGATGGAGAAGGGTGGGCTAGGTCCTAGTTTAGGGGGGGGAATTAATAATTCAGTTTTAGATTAGATTGAGTTTAAGGTGGGGGTGTGCCATTCAGGAGGAAATAGAAAGCAGACATTTAACAATTTGAGATTGAACTTCAGGGGTTTGTGTGGGGGTGGACAAGTAAATGTGGGTATCATCAGAGTATATGCAATACTTACTAACTTGGGAGAAATAACTATTTCTCTCAAAGAGATAGTGTAGAGACAGAACAGCAAGGGTCCTAAAACTGAGCTCTGAGGGACCCCCACACTAAGCGGAACTTGAGAGGAAGTTTTATTGGCAAAAGAGACAGAAAAAGATCTTTTAGAAAGATAAGAAGACAACAACACCACAGCTTCATTTTGGAAGAGCAGAAAATGTAAAATTTGCATTAGAAGACACATGGCCGATAGATATAGGAGAATGAGGACGGAGAACTGTCCCTTGGCTTTGGTAGTTTGTAGGTAACGACCAGAATGACAAGGTCAGAATCCTTACTGCAATGGGTCCAATAGGTTGTTAGCATGGAGGTAATTAGTAATGTGTGTAGACGATCTAAACATTTTTACACAAATGGTAAAAGGGGGGCAGGGTGGTAGTTTGAGAGACAGGAAGAGTCCAGAGAGGGTTTTTTAAGAAGAGATTTGACACATGCATGTTTAAAAGGCAGCAGGAAAAATCCTAGAGGTCAGGGAGAAATTAAAAATGTGAGGAAAGGACTTTAGGTTAATAAATTATTGAAAATCCAGCATCAAATTTTTCATTCCAATTATACACAATGCCTAAATCTGTTGTATTCAATTAGATCAACTGGACTTGAAGTTTAGTTCTTGAAGACGTGGCAGATAACATCTTCAAGAACTAAACTTCAAGTCCAGTTGATCTAATTGAATACAACAGATATACCATGACCTGGATGAATGAGAACCTTCACAAGCATATACACAATGCCAAGTGTCCACCCACCAGACACAGAGTCCCTTCAGAATCCTTGAAAATTGTAGGTAAACTTATACCCACCATACACTGCATGAATTAGGTAATATTACATGATCACCCTTCAGTTACACCTTCTCTACAAGGCAATCAGACAGCCACCTGGGTATCTATTTGTACATTTATGAAACATGACTGTGTAAGTGTCTTCTCAAGTTTGGTTCAAGAGTCTTCTAGAGAATAAAGCTGTGTTTATTTAATTTCAATGTGTCTCATTGTTTCTCTCCTTTCTCCTTTAATACAAAGGAAATCCAAAGGGCCATATCTATTCCCAGAGAAAAACTGTTGAGTTACAAACATAAAGAAAACTGCAACTGTGTTCCCCTTGTAGTCACTTACAGTCCACACCTGGAGATCCTACGCCAAATCATAAAAGAACTCCATCCCATGCTACAAAGCATGATTAAAAAATATATTTCCAGTGCCTCCACTCCTGGCATTCTGACAGCCCCCTAATTTGAAACGCCTACTAGTACAGCTCCCTGGGCAAAACAGCAATTAAGGGCACTTCCCCCTGCCGACAACCTACTGTAGATATGAAACCTGCGCACACATCCACACAACAGACCAATATATATGCCACATTGTAAACAAATTCATCAAATTAAAGGATCATTCTCCTGTGGTTCCACCATGTACATGAAGTGCCCTAACACAGGTTTCTATGTGGGAGAAACATTACAAACACTGCGATGAACTCCCATAGATTCAACATCATGCATGGATTAACGGTTGCCCCTGTGGCTGAGCACTTTTGTAAAAGAGGCCACAGTATGAAAGACCTCAAGATCACCATTCTGATTCACAACCAAAAACAGCGAAAGGAATGGGAATACAAATTCATTCAGAAATTTAATTCCCTGAACTGTGGACTTAATATGGACATGAGTTTTATGGCCAAATATCAAATTATTCTACATCACCACCCAGACTAAACCCACTCACCAGGACACTGTCTTGTACTGTTTAATACATTATAAAAGACACTTTCCATTTCAAAGGACACTGTTCTCGCATTATAACAGCTATATACTTGTGCCCATTTCACACCTCCACTACTGTTTTTCTCACACACACCCTCCCTCCTTAGTCTGTATCTGTACCTGGGCATCTGTTCAATTTGTTTATGGGTAACTGTCCTAATGTGTATATAAGTTTGTGATTTCTCAGTTTCTTAGTTAATTTTCTAGTTAGCCAATAAAAGGTATCACAGCTCTACTTTTCTTCCCATGCTTTTCCACTTACGTGGAAACAGAAAAATAAAAATTTGCATAAAACTTACCAAAATGTTCTTTTCCTATGATAAAGCATGGCAGTGGGCTTATATTTTCCATCTCTTCTTTCAGACCATGAGCAGTTAATTTAACAGAGACAACAAAAGATTCTTTTTTTGGGAAAGACCTAGTTCAAATTAATTTTACTGCTTCAGCAAAGAAAAAGAAAATGCCCCTACGTCTGAACAAAATGTCTGAGTAATGCAGATTTATAAAGGAAAAGTCACCACACATTAAAGGGCAATTATAATCAACCAGACACCCCCTGCCCAGTAAATAGTACCCAAGGTGAGGACCTAAACCACCTGTTTCTCACCCCTGGGACTTACCTTAAAGCCTAGAATGAGCCCTGACGCTTGCAGGGCTCCCCTGCCATAGTCCCAGACCTGCAGATTGCTTCTTCCCATTGGTTAAAAACCTGGAAGTGAAGGGGTGTGTCCAGAGCCAGCTTTCATAAGCTGGTTTCAGAGACATCATTCCGCACATAAAGGTAAGACTCAGGGGTGAGGACCTAGCGGTTTAGGTCTTCACCCTGGGTACCAGGGCCGTTTTTAGGCATAGGCCACCTAGGCAAAGAACTAGGGTGCCTATGTTGATCCAGGGCGCCTATTCTTCTCCCTAGCATCTCGGTCAGCTATTACTTGCTGTGTTAGACCTGCTCTCCTTGTTCAGCTGTAACCTGCAACATTGTATTTAGTACAGAGCCTGAACTCCACACACTCTACATAGCAACAAATGTTGCAATTTGCAAATGAACTGAAGGTGAAGGAAGGAGGGGGGAGGATAAGCTCAGCTAATAGTACTGAGGAGAACAGTCCTAAAATGCCAGGTAAAACCTGCTGCAGACTTTATAACAGTGGCGCCTGTAACTAGCAGCCATGAGATCCCTATCCCTGTCTCTTTCTTCCTTCCACCCAACTCTCCAGTTAGAACTTAGAGTGGGTGAGTGGTGAACAATTCAATGGAGGAAACACGGAAACCAGGTACATATTGTGTATCATGTCAATGCTGGCAGCTGGAAGGGTTAAAGGGCATGTCCACCCCTTTTTTTAACTTTTGATATGTTATACATATTGGTCCCCCAGCCCCAACCGCCATAATAAATAATTTTTAGAAAGTACCCCGATATGTACTTACCTTCCCTCTATCCTCCGCGGCACTCTCCAGTCCCTCTGCTTGCACGGAAATGCAAGCAGGAGGCGGGAGAGAGGCAGCCAATCAGGGACACGGCTGCCGGCTGCTCAGAACGCCGGAGGATAGAGGGAAGGGAAGGAACTATCGGGGGACTTTCTTTAAAATCTGTTTTGGCGGTTGGGGCTGGGGGATCAATATATATAATATATCATGGGGAATTTACACTAGGGGGAGGGAGAAGAAAACGGGAGGGAGAGGGAGGGGGGGAGGACTCTCCTGCGCATGCCTCAACCTTGTCGAGGTTGAGGCAGAGACAAGCGCAGGATGAGTCACTGGGAGCTTCTACACTACAATTTTCCTGGCTTTGGAGGGGCACAGCATGGCAACCATAAGGAGCTGGGATGTAAGGTAAGGATTTTTGTACACTACAGAGTGGGGCCAGTATGGGGTTAAATTTGAGTTTAGGGGGTGGACATGCCCTTTAAAGATAATACTCTGCTGGCCCTGAAAGTGTTAATAGGAATGTTAATTGAATGGTTCATGGTAATACTGTTCTGGAACTGAAAGTGTTAATGGCAATACTAAAGGGGAAGTCTGCTGGCACTGAAGGGTTAATAGCAATTCTCTGGAAAGGTGCTGACACTGAAAGCATTAATAGTAAAGTCTGCTGGCACTAAAAGGTTAATGGTACTGTTCTGCTGGCACTGAAATTATTAATGCCAATATTCTTGGAAAAGCACTGAAAGTGTAAAACATCTTAGCTCTCACCAAATTTCCCTGTTCTGCCCTACCCAGCTGGAAACAATTTCTGGGGAGAACACTGGTGCCACATACCGCACATCCACTGAGACCTATCCTGTCCTTCCAATCAGTATTTCATTTGTGGCCAGTGTCACTGCATTCACACGCCCGCCTCACCTGGTACAGCGTGTGCCCCTTACCAACTAGTAAAGCGGTTCCACTATAAAGAACAGTCGCAGTAGACGGTGTCAGAAGTAGAAGAGGAAAGAAACCCAGCTGTAGTTTAACAGGCCAAGGGGTTTGGGGTTGGGGTGTACGTAGGTGGGAGGGCACCTAGGGCACTAAAATGGCTAGAAACGGCCCTGCTGGGTACTATCACTGCAATAATGGATGGGGGGCACAAGTAGCGATTAGTGTCATTAAAGGGTAAATTTAATTTGAATGGTGTTAGAACTTTTACTGACATCTGACTTAAATTGTGGGATTTTTCAGACCAGATTGTTTCAGATAACTATTATTAATTTGCTGATGGTGCTGGTTTCCCTATTGTGCTTAGTATGCTTAATATCACTTACCTATGATTAAGTGCCATTTTAGGCATGGAAAGCATCAGGGGTTAATCCTCGGCTCGTTTACTTTGATGTATCCAATAAAAACTGACAAGTTCTTCTGGAACTTACCTGCATCGCCTCCGGTTTCTCACTCCCTCCATTTTTTTGGTCAGAAGAGCATACTGATTAGCAGCGATCAGAGAGACAGAAGTTTAACCCTGCATGGCTGCATTGGTTTAATTTTATTTTTCACAAGGAGGGGGCCCTAAGGGAGGGGCACAGTAGTGCACGAAATGTGTGTAGGTGTTAGATGCTGGGTGTTGCTTTGGATTACGGACCTGGTGTCCCACTCCAGAAGTGGAACGCTACTCTGGATTTGACAGGGGACAGCTAGTCTGCCCAAGGTAGGCTGCATGAGAGAGACACAAGTTAGCATGAGGTTGCGAATGGACAAGTGAAATTAAGAGCATGAAGGCATGTAAGTCCCGTTACCCGTATGCCCCATACCTCTATTTTTGTCTACTGCAGCCACTGATCAAACTTTGGTTTCTGGTGCGGCATGGCAGAGCAGCTAGCCACTAGACTATTACAGTTACTAAGTTGGCGAAAGCAACAATAATGTGATTAGCTGTGTGCTGCTTAGGATACCTATTGCGTCCATTACAGGGAGCCGGACTAGGCAACATGTGCTGGACTGTTTTATTTCCAATCCGGAAAGTTCAACATGGGGGATAAGGAATTGAATAAGATGTACAATCAAGCAACATTTTCTTCTCCCGTCTTGGATTATATTGGACTATTTAGTGCATGGGATCAGATTAAACACCTCAGCATGCCCAGTTAGTTTCTACTATTTTAGTAAGGGGAGGTCAATGGGGTTATGGTGTTGTTAAGATTTATACTATGTATTGTCAATTTTGCATATGGGTATTGGTATTGTATTGTATATAGAGTTGATGGCCTGGGTAGTAATGCATAATAAATAATGGTCAGTTCAATTTATATCTGGTCTAAATACTTTTTTCTGTGTAAGAGTGCTATTTGTGGATTATTTTATGTCTTTGTCAGAAAGAACAACTAGTCAATATTAGATTTTTAATCATCCTATATACTAAAAGATAGCTGTAAATATGCATGGACTCTGGACCCACGTGTGTGCGTCTGTGAGGTCAACTAACCACCGCCAACCGGTGGGAATGGGAGGGGGATCGGGTGCATGTGGGTATGCATGCCACAGGGTTTGCTAGTTTAAAATAAAATGTTTTTGCTGAAAAAAAAATCTAATTTTAGGTGTAAATTACTTAATGAAATGTGCTGCTTTAAAGTGTTTTGCCTACAGGTTTTAATTGCGAAAATTCTACGAGTTTATTGAACTGCCTTCCAAGTTAGTGAGAGTCTTATCTTTGAAATAGTGTGAAAACAGGCAATGCTTCAGGGCCTACTGATTAAACAGGGTCACTTTACTCACTGGCCTTTATTCCAAAGAGATTGGAGGTTTAAAGTTGGTTTTCAAAGATGAAAGAGACACACATCTTGACTTTCATCTTACTGTTGGGGAAAGAAAATCTCTTTCTGCACTTAGCTCCTACGGAGCAGATAGAATTAAAAGAATATTTTTTTTTACTTTAGAGCTGATGGTATCTCAGAGTGAAATGACATAATTGATCCTCCTATTGACTTTGTCTCCATGCACAGTGACACGTTAGCATAGAGAATATAAATGTAAAAAAAAGTTTACTGTAAAGCAACTAGGTAAATCAGGGAATGTCTGTGTAAAAGATAAAGTAAAGCTGCTCTTTATATACAAAGCATAAGCTTATTTATTAAGGGATTTATTTCTGGAAACTTGATATTGATGTGAATGTCATGGCATGATATTCAAATAATAAGAAATCTACAGATTTAAAGACAGGTTTCCAATTCACCCTGGACAGCAATCTTCTCTATTCAGCATTTCATACATTTGTGGGTTAACATTTAGGGAGACAGTGCAGTGAGGGTGTATCTTAAAATTTCAAACAATCTACTATTTTATGGTATGGTATGACATGTACAAACATCAATAAATGCATGGAAATTGGAATATATTGCTTATGTTTCATCAGGTCGGCGTAGCAATTTTTCTTTCTTTTTGTGATAATGGATTATTTCTGGCCAATTTATCATAAGCTGCAAAATACAGAAAGAAAGAGAAAAAAACTTTGATATTGCTAAGCGATTCCCATAGATCCTTTTGGTACAATTGTAAAAGGCTTTTGACCAAGCAATCACAGTCAAAGGCCATTACTCTAGCCTATAGGCTGGAGGGGATGGTTGCACACATACTAGTCTTATAGACTGGTAATGTTACCCCTCCTTATTATACTACTTGAGTTTGATCGCAAATGTCAGGTTACGCTGAAAACTAAATTGCAGAATTTTCCTGTGTTGGGCACCAATGCTGATAATCATAATACTTATATAAATACATATAAAACGCCAAACAATGAACTATCATAAATTAAAGTTTAAAACTAGTAATAAACTGCTCCACCCCACACATAGTATTTTTATCAGAACATCAGAACTGCAAAACATCCATCTGCAGGAGGAAAAGCGGTGACTCTTGCATATATATTTAAAGTACTGCCACAATACTGTAGAGAATTAAAGGGAGACTACACTCCCAA
Organism: Hymenochirus boettgeri; assembly: GCA_019447015.1. Lineage (NCBI taxonomy): Eukaryota > Metazoa > Chordata > Amphibia > Anura > Pipidae > Hymenochirus > Hymenochirus boettgeri. The sequence goes on from CM033476.1 coordinate 177,236,862, forward strand.
ATCACTTTTTTTAAAATGTATTTAAATATATAATTTTAATGGAGATGGAAGCACTTGCTCCTGTTTTCCAAATTGCCTCCTAATTCTTTAACCATATAAAAGGTAACAAAACTCTGAGGTGACTTGTAACATTCATATAATTTAATGCAAGGGATATATTATCCATAATAATCTACAAATTTGTATAACAGTCTCTGTAGAGTAAATAAATATCATCAACCCACGCTAAAAGATAAACAGTAAAAATAAAGGAGGTGGTCTTTCCTTCTTTACTTTTACTGTTATGGTGGGACCCAAGGTAAAGGAAGCAAAACACCTTTCCCCCTAGAATCTTCCTATCAACCTGTTAACCAGCACCTTCACCCCCAGGATATTATTTACACATTGACCACATAACAAATTACAACAATAAAAGCAATAACGCACCTCATATTGTAAAATATATGGGCATTAAAAGGCTGCAAGGCATTTCATGACCATATCTTGTGTAAGGTAATGGGTTTTCTTTTGCCTAGAATACACATGTTTCAGCATGAGACACCATAGCTAAACAGTGATTATAATTGATGACTGTTAAATTTACAAGCTATGCAAGAATCTTGTGTATTATGAAGTAATTAAAATTGTCAAAACCACGGGTTTAGTAACTTTTCTCTCCAGAGGTATGTGACTGATATGGGGGCATCTTTTTTTTACACCTTTGCAAAAGGTTCTGTTTATCAACTTAAGTTAATTTTATCCTTTCTTAGTACCATAATAGTAATTATGTAATTTTCGCTTGCTATTGAATACACTATAAATACAATGATTTTTTTTTAGCTTTAAAACAAAGTTTTGTTTCATGTGCAGTTCAACAAAACATATTGAAATTTTGCGGAACTGAATGTCTAATACAAACCCAATTTTAAAACAAATTTAAGATGTGTGCATAGGCCTGCTGAGTTATGTATGCACGCAATAGTGCACAGCTTTGAGGGTACATTGTCTTGTCTGTAAAACAAGACATCTTCAAATTCCTCACTCACAGGAAAGACCTATGAAAAAATAAATGATGGCAATTAAAAAGGAAATGTAAAATCAAGTTTTGAGTGTAAAATATCATAGTTTTGACACAGAACATTCGAAGATCCGAAAATGGAACAAATTTTCAACTATTATCGAATGTTTGAGGCTATTATTGAGGATTATTTAAAATAGCCTTGAACATTCGATAATCCTCAAAAATACGATCAGACATTACTTTCGGGTTTCCAATCGTATTTTCGAGGATTATTGAACATTAAAGGCTATTTTCGATAATTCTTGAACGCTCAATAATTATAGAAAATAGGTCCCGAAGTCCCGAAATACCGAAATCCGGATGATCCGTCCGATTCGGACAGATCATTCGGATTTTGGAACCGAGGGGGTCTGTGTGGGACTCGGACCCGGATCCCATCTCTACTCTTAACCAATAATATCTAAAAAAAAATAGATTGGAAATTGTTCAAACACATTACAATGTATGTATTGTTTCATATAATTGTGTTCTGTGCGGGATCATGTGTGGGCATGTAAAGAAATATATATTGGAGTTCAATGGCTAAACATACTGAGTGTCCTTAGAACATCAAGGAAATAATACAAGATTGTCTTTTGTTGGTTTAGAGACTGCAAAATTAGTAAAATGGAGTGAAAACCTTGATAAACTATCATTGCAAAATTTGCTTGTTTCCTATAATCATCTTTTAACCATGTGTGAATGTGTGTTGTGGAATACCGAACTTCCGGTTCGGTTCCAGTATTTTAAACAGCTGATTGTGCGTATGTTTTCTTCATACGCATGATCTTTTCTTCATACGCATGATCAGCTGTTTAAAAACAGCTGATCCCATATTGTTTGGTGGCCCTCATTCTGTCCGGACCCCCCTGTGGTCGCGGGGGTGGAGGTGATGGTAGTTATGCCACTGCTATTGTTCCTTCTTAAATCTCGAAATTCCATTTAGTTTGTGTTCCTCAAAAGTATGCAAATTCTGGGTTACACCCACTACTGTGATCCCACATTCTTTAATCTGCTGGGAAAAAAGAAAAAAGAAATAAATTGCAAATGTCCCTAGAGCAGCTTCATTACCTTAAACATTGGATCTGCCCTTTAATACAGTCTTCTATTATACAATATTAGAATTGCATTACAAAACCTCTGTAAATATTTTTAATAAAGCTAAAGCATATGAATAAAATATGCTCATAAATGGCACATAACTGAATGCGTGCATGTCACTTGAAAATGGTTTTCTATTTTGTATTGTCTCCAATGGTATGGTTAAGAGTTTAAATACTTACAGCCCGATGCACCAAGGGGCGTTATATTTATGGAGTTATCTGCGCATAGCCAAAAATCGCTATGTTGTAAGCTTGATTACGTCTTGGCTAACATCACTGTTAATGTAGTTTTTGTGACGTTAACGTGTACACTGTTGTGCGCTAGAGTGTTATTACATCTAGACAGAGTCCGGACGCAAAGTTGTTAGTGATACATTTAGCGTTATGTTTTCTACATACCAAGGAAAGTGGCTGTCACTATACGGTAAGTTGTGCGTCTTTCATGCAAACACAGAAGGGGAAGTGGTTCTGCGTACGTATGACGTGTGATGGGAAGTGACGTACTTGACTTTTTGGTTTCCGGTGGAAAGATTTTTTATTATAACCTACCCCTTTGTGCCTTCAACTTTCCAGCTCCGCTACGAACTGTAAGATTATAACGGTAAGGTGGCCCACCAATGCTGTGTAAGGGGATTCGCTAGAAAATGGGTCATGCGCAGTTCTTGGATTTGCATTGTTATTTATCAGATTCCCAAAATGTTTGTTGTTTCGGTGTCTTTGCCTTGTTCCCCTTATTATTATTGACATTTATCAGATTCCCAAAATGTTTGTTGTTTCGGTGTCTTTGCCTTGTTCCCCTTATTATTATTGACATTTATCAGATTCCCAAAATGTCAATAATTTCTCACTTACAACATATGCAGTAAGCCAGGATGAGAGTCCGCATAAGGGGAACAAGGCAAAGACACCGAAACAACAAACATTTTGAGAATCTGATAAATAACAATGCAAATCCAAGAACTGCGCATGACCCATTTTCTAGCCAATCCCCTTACACAGCATTGGTGGGCCACCTTTCCAACGTAGGAAGTAATATGCGTAATCACAGGTTTATCGTGCCCTTTCTAGGATGTCCAATCACCGCAATTGAGGAGGAGCTAAGAGCAGTTGCACATGTTTAACGCTATGGAGTGCGCAAATAATGTTCGTGCATTGCACTTGCTTTAAATTCAGCGCCATTTTCTACGCTTCTGAAATCCTGGCGAAAAGACACACGCAAGAAACTGACTCACATACTGACGTAAGTAATATTGCATCGCTAGCGTCATGTAAATTCGCAACATTTCCGGCACCGGCGCAAATGACGCTAAATCGCGAAAACCCCAGCGCAAACCCTTTACTACATCCACGCAACTATATTGCTCCACTTTTAAGACGGGTTTGTCCTTTAACGCCCCTTGGTGCATCGGGCTGTTAATATTCATTATGTGTATGGCTTCTGTTAGACATTTTCAGACAAGATGTTATTTCTCATTTCTGACAAGACAAACTAGAGTCATTTTTGACTTCAGATACATACAATAACAGACCATCTCTCAGCTTTGCAGCAACCACATTTACCATTTCATCACATAATTAATAGTAGTAGTGTGAAATTCATTTTTACATAATGCAGGCTTTTGCTCTTTTGCAGACCTTAACAAATATATCATAAAAATGTCCAATTAGAATGCTAACATTTAAAATATAAGCAAGCTTGAACGGAACTGTCATGTTCTTTTTAAAAGAGGACAGTTAAGGAAACGTAATAACCAGAAGCAACACAGCTTGATTGTTTGTTTCTTTGTTTATAATTAAAGTTATAATTTTTCTTTATTTCTGCAAATTGCATTAAAAAACTTATCAAGCTTATCAAAGGAAATGTGCACTTATAGTGCATTAGATAAAAAATTAGCCTAGCTAGGCACAATTATCTGCAGTGTTTCTAAAAATAACTAAGGGGCATAGTTATAAGGAGCGCTATTTTCAATGTTTTTTTGACTCCAGACTTATATATAAGTATATATTTTTTAAAATTTGATGCATCGTTAACATAGCCAAAAACCTAGCATTACTTTGATCAATCTTGTCAATGGGTGTTTTTTTTGGCCTAATGGTGTAATGAGTCTAACACATGTTTTCTACAAACAAAAAAGGATTTTGAAATAAAACTTTAAATAGTTTGAAATATTCCCTCCCTAAAATCCCATTTTCGTTCTATTCTTACCTTTACCTGATGCTTCCAAGCTGAGGAATTAGAGCTTACCAAACCATTATGTTCCTCTACTCCTGTTGCGAGCTGGTTACAAGCATGCTCAGGAGCAGAGCATGCTCGTACCTGCTTGATCGGTAATGGCAGTAAGCCACTGGCCATGACATCACCATTGCGGCCATGACTAACAGTCATTACCAGGAAGCAGAGAGGAGACTGTCGAAGAATCTCAGCTGTTTAAGTTCTAATTCCTCTGCGTGGGAGCATGGGGTGAAGGTAAGAATAGAAGGAAAGTGGGGTTTTCTGGGGAAGATACTTTAAACTATGTTTAAAGTTACCCTTTAAAACAAAGCATTTGTTTAAATACATACTACAACGGTTTCCCCAAAGTTTTATGCCAAAAAAACAGTAGGAAAAGTGACTGTGAATAATTTATTTGATTGCGTAAAATTTCAAAAACATTGATGAAAAAAATTCAGATTGCTGTTTTTTAAACATGTCCCTTATAGATCACCCTTACCTTACATCTTGTTCATGTTTGTCTATTCTTTAGTGCTAACGAACTAATTTAAATAAAAAATATATGCAATACAGGGATTCATCTTTACATGGAGATTTTAATTTTGCAGGAACCTATTTTTACAGCATTGAAAATTTATAGACCAGTGTCATTTTGCAAGTATAAAAGCCAAATGTACTCTAGATTGGACTCCATTGGCTTCTATTAAAATAGAAAACAATTTGTAATGACCTCTTAATCTGTAATCAGCTTTGATTTTGCTGTAAAAAGTATACCTTGAAACATTAAAGCTTGCAGAGTCATACAGGGTTATTCAATAAAAGTTCTTATTGTTAAAAATGGTGCTAATTTTGCCCCAACCAATAAGATGTTAGCTTTCAAATGTTTGGGCAAATTTTTCACCATTTTTAATGACAAGAACTTTTATTGAAACTCCCTGATAGTATATTATTAAAACAGTAACACGATAAAGAGATTAAAATGTTAGGAATTTAATAATCTTTTCTACATAGTTTCTTGTGAGGTTTGCAGTTAAGAACACAACTGAGAAACATGGGGGCATATTTATATAGCAGTTAAGTTGAAATTTTGGAGCAATTTTTGGACACAAAAAATTATTGTTATGTTATAAGTGTCAAAGTTTGAATTTTGCTGCTTTTTCTGCTTGTAAAAAAACAGAATCTTTATTTAGAAAGTGTAAACCTTGATTATCTAGAAATTTCTAAGATAGAAAGTCTAAGATAGTGTTAAAATATTTTTGTGGACATTTCTCACACTGAAATAGGTTATTAAAAGGGGAACAAAAGTCTCCAGACAACATTGTCCCAATAGACAGAGCGCACGCACAAACACAACAAGCAGTGTCTAACCTCTCCCTTTGCTGTTGCTGCTTGGTGATTTATGGTGACTTCCAGCTAAGTATACTCAGTTCAATTCATATGCTCTGTGGTGCTGAACAGATACAAAAATAAAAAAGCTGCAGCACTGCTTCCTAGAAGATGACAGCCAATCATATAACAGCACAGCAATCACCCCTCTCCCTGTTACAGAACAGGGATTTTCATGCAGTTTTTGTGTAAAAGTATTTCAGTGCTTGTGTCCATATAAAGATAAATTCCTTTTCACACAAAAAAGAAAAGTTATCTGTGCAGTGTATTTCTTAGAACGCATGGATGTAAAAATTAAAAGTAATTGAAGTAATTGCAGTAATTGAACCTGCAACCTCATGTACTTGCTAAAAGCAAAGCTTTCTACAACTATACCAAAAGGGCTACCATATAGAAATTAGTACACATAGACACTTTACCTTTAGCTTGGAACATACTGGAAACAAAAAAAGTCTGGGGATTTAAACCCATGACTTCATGGGCGATGTGCTGGTAAGCCACCACTGCATACACAAAGAATACAGGTACATTTAGAAGCTTTATCTCTTCTTAGGAACAGATTTTTTTTAAATTCAATAAAATAAGCTGATTAGTTTGTCCACAAAACACAGAAATAAATGGCAAGCGATTGGTCTAACCCACACTACGGTGTTGACCAGCTGCTAGAAGCACCATAGTGCCAGCGCTCAGTCTAACCCACATTCTGGAGTTGACCAGCTGCTAGAAATGATAAAAAGCCATTATTTTTACACACAAAAAGAAGGAAAAACTGCCAGCAAACTGTTTACCTTTCAAATAATTTAAATAATAATGAGGTGTTAGTACCACACTTTGGCTAAAATATGTAAGCTTGCATGCCACGTCAAGGTCCCTCACTTAATGCGAGTCCTACTCTACCTATTTGCAATCTAAATATGTAGCGCATTTAAAGTCAAGCCCCCAGCAATGCACCTGAGTTGCACTTACCATTGACATAGATGCTCTGGCGTAGCGGTTAGGAGCTATTTAAACTCCAGCCAATTAACATACACCTGTGAGTTCCTTTTATGCCTGTTAGCATTCTAAAACTGTTGTGCATTTAATAAAGTCCACCAATAAAACTGAGTAATAAGAGCATGATGTACTTACTATATTAGAACGTATTATTTATACTTAATTATACTTATTAGAAGCTCTAGTAGGGAGGCAATGAGCCAATAACCTCAACCAATTGAAATACAGCTTTGAGAATTTTTTTTATTTAAAGGCTGATCGGCAGCTAGAAGCAACATAGTATTTGGCTAAAATTTGTCCACAAAACACAGCTACTAGAAAGGATTAAAAAGCCATTATTTGCACACACAAAAAAGAAGGGAAAATTGCCAGCGCACAGTTTACCTTTAAAATAATAATGAGGTGTTAGTACCACACTTTGGCCAAAATATGTAAACTCCCATGCCACGTCAAGGCCCCTCACTTAATGCGAGTCCTACTCTGCCTATTAGCAATCTAAAGATGTAGTGCATTTAAAATCAGGTCCCCCAGCATTGTACTTGAGTAATAAAACCGTGTTGCACTTACCATTGACATAGAGGCTCGGGTGTGGTGGCTAAGAGCTATTTAAACCCCAGCCAATTAACATTGCAGCAGAAAGCATATTTATCCTGGGTTCACTGAGAACAACTGTGTCGTATTCAACCTTTCCCCAACCACAGATGACACATGGTACTTGGAAGGGTTAAAACATCCGCCTAGAGGAATACCCCATTTACTTTTTAGTTCCTGCTACCAAAATCCCCCTCCTTATCATTAGTGATGGCCCAGTACTACTGGTGTGCATTTTTTTGGACTTTAGGGGGGGATAACAGAAGAACCAAATGAAGCTGGGATGTAAGGTAAGGATTAAACTACACTACACAATGGGGCCAGTAGTGAGGGGATTATAGTTTTGGGGGTGGACATGCCCTTTAAGAAGTAACATCATGGCACAGCATGAGAGGTTAAAAAAATGCAGATTCTGATCTTTTTAACCCTACCAATAATACAGTTAGAAGTTTTCCTGCCAATGTTCATCTGGGGCGATGCCCCACTAGCAGCAAACAGTAGCACGCATGATCACAACAGACCAAAAATGGTGATTGCATGCACTGCCATAGTACAAGGAAGCACAGCACATGTAGAGGGACTGCTCCAATAGGCTACCATAGACGTGCTCACACTAGCTTAATGGGGCCTTATCCCGAAAGGTCAGGATAATCGATTCCCTGCTTAATTTCCCCGATCTGCAACAATTTTGTAACTATATATATATATATTTGTAGGGAGGGCATTTCAACAAGGGCTGAAGCTTTCTAAAACCATTTGAAGTAATGTATGAAAGGTTAGATTGGGTTTAAGATGGGGTTTGCTGTGGTTGCTTTGGTTTGTAGAATTCAGAATTTTTAGTTACAATTGTGTGTTACATGTTTAATGACAGCAAATACCTGGCTTTTAAGTATTTTAAGTAGCAAAAAACGTAAGACCGGTTTGTTATGTAAAAGGAACTGCTATAGCTATGGTATCAAACTTTGCACTTGTATTCTTGCAGAAGAAGGTTTGGTAAACAGAAATAGTGTTTTCCACCCACCCCCCCTTATTACGTACTGGCATCTGACTGTAGTATTTGCAAAGCATGAGAATCAATCATTTTATCTTAATCAATATTCATGAGATCTATGGCTAAATTGGTTCATATACAATTCAGTCATGAAACCTGATTAATGTAAGTCATGAGTATAACACATTGTAATTTGAATAATACCTATTGCCCTCTAAAGGCCATAATGTTATCAGTCCATGTTAATTCATATTTGGACTATTTAGTAAACACAGAATTTGACACTAGGTACAACATCTTCACCCCATACTTATAAGACTTATTGTATATGGTAAGGTCCTTTTTAATAGCAGCACATTAGACATAACTCATGTTTTCATGATTTTCCTATGTATTTGTATTGATATATTCTGATTTTGTCAGTTTCAAATCTAGTTAATAGGTGAAAACAAAAAACAAACTTGTATTATTAATACTACTTCTACTACTACTACTACTACTACCACTACTATTATTACTACTACTACTATTACTATTACTACTACTGCTACTGCTACTACTACTGCTGCTGCTGCTGCTACTACTACTACTACCTCTCTTTTCTTTTTTTAAATCAAAAGCAAATGAATCCCAAATACCTGGAAGGAGGCTTAAATGTTAAATTCTGTACTGCTGTGAGGTGAACACACAGCAGTTACATGTATATATCTTTGTGAAGGGATGATGTCTCTTGCTGCAATTCATATTGGTGTTGGTGTTTTATTGTGGATTTTAAAGTAATTTTTAATAAGTAAGCCCAATAACTAACGCATTTACAGAGGGAGCCCTGTGGAGGTACAGTTCCATAACAATGAATTCTTTAAAAGCTTAAAACTATACAATGAGGACAAAAATATAAACACATAAATAGTTCAGTACATACTAATTATATAAATATATATGGGCTTCAGAAATATAACAATCATAGACTGTGCTGGTTACCAGATAGGTAGGGTGTTAGGATAGATTTAAATATGCTAATTGAGGTTTCTTGAGTGAGGGGATTAGAATTCCAGAGAATGGGAACCACAAGATAGAGAGGAAGCAGTATGAAGAAGTGTGGGGTCTGTTCTGTACAGCAGATGCCTCTGTGATAAGTGGTGCAGCAGAGCGAAGGGATTTTAATGTTAGGAGAATGATTTCTCCTAACAATACATGCATTAGAGTTTAGCATAGACTGAAGAGGAGAAAAATAGGAAGAAGGAAGACCAGTAAGTTCTAGGTTACAATAGCCAAGCTGTGATAGGATGGCGGCCATGTGACACGCATGCCAGAGGATTCTCTGACCAACAGAGTGATTTGCAAATCTTAAGGGGCAGAGCTTAAAATGGTAATACAGTGGAGGAGGGAGTCCAGCAAGATCACAGTAAAAGGTAGGATCTGTAAGGGTAGTTTAAAAAAAAACACCTTCTATTTAAAGGCAAACCTATACAATAAGCCAAACTTGTTATTACAGTTTAAATGTCCTTTAAAAAAAGAGAGAGGAGTTAATAATTACCCCTTGGCAGCATGCCGATTACATAGTGTAAATGGGGGTATTATCAATAGAAATTAACAAAGATGAGATAGGACCAAGTTTAGGTGAGAAAATGATTAGTTCAGATTTAGTTTAAGATTTAATATGAAGCAGCGTTGTGACATCCAGGAGGAGATGGCAAGGAGGCAGTCAGAGACATGTGATAGTATGTCAGGAGTTAGCGTAGGTGTTGACAAGTAGATTTGTGTATCATCTGCATATAAGTGATACTTGAAGCCAAATGAGCTAATGACATGGCTGAGACAGACGGGAGGACCCCAAATTAACCTTATAACCCCGTACTTCTTACCTTACTTACCTATATACTATATTCCACCCCTTATTTGCTCCCTCCCTCTTTCCCTTCCCTTTACGACACAGGAGACTTGACTTTTTGGAGCAAAAGGGGTCACAGCTTTATTGTTTACAATACATGTTTCATATAAACCACCTTTTTTAACCATTTTAACCATTGAATTAACATATAACAATAGATGTAACAATTTTAACCAAATATGTATTTAACCACATAACTTTCTAATGGCTCACTGGAAGCTACCGTGAAACTTCTGTTCATCAGTCGTAAAGCACCGACTCGATGAGCGCCAGCTGTCCTCTCCGTACCATCTCGGCCCATTGCCGAAAACCGAACTTGGAGCTGCCACCCCGTGGGCTAACTCCACCACCTGTCAACACCAGCCAGCTTCCAGTGACCCACCGCTCCAGCTGTGCCATCTTCACGATCCTGCAACAACAAAATAGCAAAAAACCCAGGGGCGGGTGGGCGGGGAACTTCTTCTCTCTCCGTCTGCTTTCCTCTGCCCACGTCTGTCTCTTCTTCCTCCCCCTTTTTCTACCTTCCTCTCTCTCACCTGCAACATTGTTGCAAACTTCCCTCCAATCCCTAGCAGCGATCTCCTTAACCAATCCCTACTTTGCCTTTTTTAAATCTGCCTGTCACCATCCTCTTCTCTTCCCTCTTTCTATTTCACCCCCCAGTTCTATGTTTATTTTAACCCTTTCAAATCCAAACTCTCACCTGCGTTCCCCCTCCCTATCAGCCATGTGTCCCTTTGCTTTTATTGCACTGGACTTCTTCTCCCAAGGAAAAGGTCTAGAGGGAGATCCCTGTGGCACCCCACACTAAAGCTGGGTACACAGTTGCCTAATTTTTGAAGGATGACAGATGACAGTCTGTCATTTTTCAAAAATCATGATACCCACAGTCTCGAGCGTTCTCCCTATGCACAGCAGACTGTGTGTTTCCCTCTGCCGCAGCCGACTACCCTATTCTGGCAAGAGAAATTTTACCTCTTTCTTGAAAGAGAGCTGGGACGAACCGAATGTTTGGCAGCCACAGGCTCATTAGGGAAAGCTAGGCACACACAGTACCGATAAAGCCTCGATACTGTTTATCGGTACTATGTGTACCTAGCTTCAGAGGAACAGGAGAAGAGGTGTTAATAGCATATGTTGATGAGTACGTTTGGTTAGAAAGATAGAATAGTAACCAGGATGCCACTTCATTCCGAATGCCCATTGAGTGAAGTATCTGCATTAGGAGTGAATGATCGACTGGGTCGAAAGCAGAAGAGAGGTCCAGAAAGATAAGTATAGAAAAGTGACCATTGGCCTTGGCAACATGGAGGTCATTTACAACCTTTCACAGAGCTGTCTCAGTGGAATGTGCAGGAATCCAGACCGCAAAGAGTCCAATAGGTTATGAGCATGAAGGTAGTTAGTGATATAGGGAAATTCTAGTCTTTCTAGCAGTTTAGGGGCTATCAGTGAGAGAGAGAGACCAGGTGGTAGTTAAATAAACAAGAGGGGTCAAGCTAGGCTTTTTTTAGTATAGGTTTAACATAGGCATGCTTAAAGATGCATTGAATATGTGGGTTAGTATAGGGGAAAGCACATGATTACAGTGCCTCAGTAATACAAATAGCACGGGATCAACAGGACATGTAGTGAGTGGACAGGACAGAAACTAATAACATTTTACAGTGTACACAGATATGTTTATGTATGTACATAACTTACTTCCAAATTATTGTAAATAAAAACACGGGAGGAATAGGTTTTACCCTAGTTGCACTACCTCTCATGTTCAAAAGCTCTGCATTTTTTCATATTTTTATTCATTAAAAGACAGTTCAACACGGTTAGAAACAGCAAGAATAAAATACCAATAATGCATATGAAGAAATCTGTCTACCTGCCCTGACCTGGACTGAATGTTCTAAACTAAAACAATGCTGAACATTCTTTCTTGGCAAATATAGTTCCTGCTCAATATAAAATACTTATTTTTGCTTTTAAAATCCATTGCAAGTTCTTGGTAGCTTCTGAAAACAAAGGGAATTACTCATAATATAAAGTGCTTTGTAAAAAGGCAAATGAGGTAACATTTTTTAACCTTAAAGGGACAGTTCAGTGGAAATTATCAATATTTGTTAAATTGTTAGTTTGTGTAATGTAGACTTAGTTATTCTACATATTCTCTCCCATTTTGAAAAATCAGTTGATTTCATACCCTTTGCTGTTACCTGCTGTTGACATTAGTGAGCTGACATTCCAGGTTCTAACGGTCCTTCTTCTTCCCACTATGCACCACATCCTTGGAATGTTTCTAACAGTAATTTCTATCGATTGGCTGTTGGATGGTTCAAAGATGCTCAGATCTCTACTGAGCAACTGAATCACCCAGGCGCTGGGTCAAGGGAAAGACCATAATAGTCTTTATTAGGGGTCCTGCAAACAGGAAGTCAGTATTTTGTTTGCATGTATTTATACACAGACAAAATGCTGAATTGGCAGGTTAAGGATGGGATGAAAAAATACTGCTCTTTTTTCTGAAAAGCTTGTGTATTTGCACTGAACTTCCCCTTTAAAAAAATTCTATATACCCTAGGTCTATGTATTTAATAATTGTACAGATAGTGATACCTCCCCAGTCATTTTATATGCCATTCACAAGGAAGCAAATAGATGTGGTAGTTATCCTGTACATTCAAACAGTTCTTGTTTTACTACAAGTAACAGTACAGTATGTCAGCCACAATAAATTCATTATTTAGATTTCTATAAGAGAGACATAGGGAGATTCACCCAGAGCCGCAACTGCTCTGGGCAAATCTCCCGTACGGGATTTACCAGAGGCTGCGCGGCTCTGAGTGAATCTCACCCTGACGTAAGTGTTTAACGCCAGATATTAGTGGCGTTAAATACTTATGTCTTAAGAGCCGCGCAGCCTTGGGTAAATAGGTTTGCGACGGCTGCACAAGTTCCTGTTCCGGATCTCGCACAGCCACCACAAAGCAAGCCTTAACGTCGCGCTAACTGAGTGTAAATCAGTTAGCGCAACGTTAAGAAGGGGCAGAGTGCCTTGATGGTTCAGTTACTGGTATGCTACTCAAGGAGATTTGGAATCATTTGTTGCATGACAATACCATTAATTATGCTGGCCAAATCACATTATGTCCTTGTAAGACAAACGCAAAAATCCATTTAGAATTCCAGCATAACAAAATCCTTTAAAAATATATTTTACTATAGAATAAAACTTTGAGTTTTCCCACACTCAACCCTCTCCCCTCATACCCGTGCGTATGTGACTATGGTAAAGATAGTCGAGCATGCACATTAGGGTGAGAGGAGGAGCCATGCAGGATCTCTGTTTGGTAAGTAGTGTGATCTCACCTTACCTCCCCTCCTTATATGATGTCGTAGTTTTACTCTGCTGAATAATTTTTACCTGATCATTTCTTTGTGCTCATGGACGAGACTTACACAATTCTTCATTAGGCTGTTCTGAAAGAATGTATTGCAGAGGATTTTGTTCAGGACATTATTATTTCAATTCAATTTTCCGTCAGGGTTCATCAGGGAAAATGTCAGGCCACTTAAATAAAATAGGAATAAAAAGCAGGCATCAGTACTGCCAATTTAATCTGTTATCTACACAATTTTCCTTTGTGAGGTGGCAGAGCACAGAGAAGAATCATTGCAAAGAAGTGCATTGTGGCCTTACCCAGTAAGAACAATAGCTGTGATTCATAGATGTTGATTATTTAATTGCCTGTGCTTTGTATTTGCTGAAATCAGCAAATGAACTGAAAGGAACTGCTGAGTGAAATAAATACATACATAGATAATTTGCTTACAAGCAGGATACAAAAAAAAACAACAACAAAAATGAGCAAATGTGTTTTGTATATATTATCACTTATTGTCTTAGTGTGGGTGATGAGTCAAATACGGTACACAAAATCTAAGATCAGTTATAGTAAATCAATATGTAAAGGATGTTCACTGATATTTTAGTTCTACCTTGATCCTCTTAAAATGTTTCTTCAGACCATGCATGTGTAGCATCAATGAATGAACACTTCGTTTTTCTTCTTGTAGATCATTACAATGCTACAGTGATTTGGGTTAATCACCTTTTCTAATGCTTTTAAAATCAAAGACTTGTTCAGTAGCTTTGTCTGTTCTGTTTAAGAGATAAGAAAAAAGATATGTTTAGGGACGTAACCTAATATTATGCCTGCCGTGCATTCTGTATTAGAAATTTTGCATAATATTCTTTCTTTGGAATAGGTGTTTTTCTGGTAGTTTTCATGGAGGTACCGTATATGGAAGAATAAAGAAAATTCTTAACCAAACGAGGCATGCATCAAATACTTAAAGGCAGTGTTTCCACAAAGGCATGGACCCCAAGGAATATTAGTAGTTTACAATGGAACCCAGATTACAGAATCCCCCAGCACCGGCATAGTAAGATGAACAGGAGGCTTAAGCCCTACCCTGGTATGGATGTTATATCGATATATTGATGTTAGAACTGTGGATAGATTAAGACCCCAGTTTATGGGCCTCATTTATACCGGAGCCATCTACACAAATTTAATATCTAGTTGGTGCACGTGTGTAGATCACCGAAAAGGATTCTTGTGAGGAATGTAGCGCAAATACAATATTAAATCACCAGCGCCAGTTGTATTGCCTTTTGCAAAACCCGTGCAGCCGGCGCTAAGATAAAATCGGTTAGCGAGACATAAATGCAAGAAAAGGGCCCAGCGCCCCCCGTAAATTAATTCTCAATGACAAATGTCTAAAGAAAAATGTCTAAAGTAGTTTTTAGGCACCTTAAGACAAATACACATTGGCATATAAACACATTTTCTCCTACCCTATTTACTCCTTCATGCTCAGCCAATCTCACTTATTAGAAAAGTACACACAAATTAATACACAACAATAAATATTGATTTTTAAGCCTTGTTCTTTTGCGAAACCAAACTGCTTTTGATGACACAATTAGACATTACAGCTTCTCACCTAAAAAAAAACTCCCTCTGGGTCACCTAATTGTACAGTCAATAAAAATTTACAGTTTATTTGCTAATTAAGTGCTAATAATTATTATGATTTGTATAAACAGTCAATGACCAGAAAGGACATAGCTTGGCTACATACATAGCCCATAATTCACATTTAAATTATTTTCACGCCATACACATGGCTTATAATTGCCAATTATTGGCCAATGAACCTTGATTGCTGAACATATGATCAGTTTGGTCATGAATGTGCCACGTGTGGTCACCTTATACAAAGTATAGGGAGGCCATTTAGAACTGTGGCTACAAATCACCAATGAGAAAACCCAGCTTTAATATACAAATCTCTGTAAACCTGTTTTGAAAACAACACACTGACAGACTTGTGGCTGATGTTCTCCCCAGCAGACAGATTGAGAATTAAAGTGCCACAAATATTTTTGCTGACCTATTATTTTGTTTATTTAAATAATCACAAATACATTATAGGTAAACTACCATATGTTTTGGCATTTCTGAAAAAAATAACATAAGAATATCAAGAATTTGCCTTTAAATAAAATTTTGAGATGATTAGCTAAAAGGGTTAAAAGAGTACAAGGGTATGTTACCTGTCATTGGTTTCTGTATATCAGTCTATGACATGAAGGGATTTTTGAACTCTCTTTTTAAAATGTTTATTTTAGGAAAATGAATGATAATTTTCAAAACGCTAGTATATTTATATATGTAATGTGTGCAATGCCATTGACATGATGCGTTAAGTTTATGAACACACCCTAACATCCTTCTACCCCTCTCTCAAGACTTTAATAGAGTGCAAGAGAAGTAGTGAATCTTAAAGGGTATGCAAACTAAAAAAAAAATACTTTGCCTTAAAGAGGAACTGTGGTCCAAAAATGACTTTAGGTAAATTGATAGGAATTGCTTTCCTGAGAGTTTTTGCTATTTATTTCCATAGTTTTGCAGGCCACCCATGGCCCATTCCCTTACAGCCCCATGTGGCCCCACCCACTTGCGGATGCCATAGCCCCGCCCACCCACGGGTGCCGTGGCCCCGCCTACTCGTGGATGTCTAAGCTCTCCCCACTTGCGGGTGCCCAAGCCCCACCCACTCGCGGGTGCCTAAGCCCCACCCACTCACAGGTGCTGTGGGCCACTCTGAACTCTGCCTGAAAAGGCTTTTTCACATAGTCAGAGAGAAGGGCTGTAGATTCCCTTACCTTCTCTGCAGCTGCAGGTCCTTCACACAGCAGAGAGGAGGAGGGACTTCCTGTCTCCCTTACACACTGAGGGAGTCTGAGGCTGTGCTCACTGGCGGCACTGTGCAGGAGAAGCCTCAGGAATGTCACATGTCAGCCTCCCACCCATTAACTTTCTGGTCATTCATTTCTTTATATCTTGGGCTGTGGAGCACGTAGAGAGGTGGTTGATGGCTCGTTTTAAAGGTAGAATACTGGTCTTTCATGTAAACTCAACTTGTTTGGAGACCACAGTTCTCCTTTAATCAATAAATGAATACATGAAAGTAGCATATGTAGCGTGTGTTGCTACATTCCTATAGTCAAATACTTGGCTTTCTCAGGCTAAACCCCCCCCCTTCCACTTTTAACCTTGTCTCCTTTATCAGACCAAACTGTCTGTGAAGGGCAAGCATGCTCAGTTATCACTATGAGCCAGCACTGGGAAAGGAAATTTCCCACAATGAATTTAAATTTTCCCACAACTGTCACTCATACCTGCACACAGCAGAAGTGTTTATGATAATAAGGTACCTGTTTGACAGATGAAATATAAGATGTTTCAGATTCAATATCTAAAGAAACAAGGGACAGATAAAATAAATACAGCAGTGTTTAGGTAGAATGCTCGTTTCCAGTAATGGGCAATTAAAAAAACTAAATCTAGTTTAGATACTCTTTAATTTCCAGCTTTAATAAAATGATCTGATGTAAGTCATTTTACATTTCCTGTCTGCATTAAAGACCATAGTTGTTAAACAACATGAAGTGTGGTGGGTCCATTAATTAGGCTCACTTCATTCTTTAGGGTTAAGAAGGGACAATAACTTATTGATAATTTTTTCCTATGGTAGGTTCATTATGGGATACTAAGTAAGTTCTCTTTTGATTTTTCTTCGTTTTTTTTTATGATTAGAGGGATATTTATCCAATGTCAATCTGTACTATTATACAGTACTTTATACTTTGGAGTTTTGTTCAGTAAATGGTCACAGGAGGGCTTCTATATGCATTTGTGTGAAGAGGGATACCATGTAAATTTGAGTGCGTTTAATACATATAAAACATTACATATTGTTCAATTCTTTGGGGTTTTTTTACACAAAAGGAGGGATATGCATTGTACACTATGTTATTGGGTAAGAGAACAGTCTGGGTCAAGCATATTAAGGTTCCTAAAGTTTATATTAGGACTTAAACCAACAAAAGTATGACACATTTTTTAAAAGTAGTAAAACTGGAATGTATAATATTTTTTAGTAGATCGCATAGCTCTTCACTTTCACACATGCAATGTATAGGGCCAAATTTATTAAGGTCCGGTACCGCAAGCTATTGTTTGTTCATTTATGGCCAATCTGCCATACAATACCATGTGGTAGTAGTACACGACCATAATGGCATTGTATGGGCGATCGTAAAGTTATTAAATAAATAAATCTTATGGTTGTGAAAGTCACGATATCAGGAAATAGAAATACTGAGCCTTTATAAATACAGCCCCTAGTGATGTATACTGTATAACCAGCATGACAAATAGTGGTGCTAGACAAATTCTGCCTTTCTTTTTACAGAATGTGATCTATGTTACACTCTGGGCTATATGCACCTAAGTAATAAAATGAAGGAAGGGGACTCAAAAGCCGTAATTCTAACAGCAAACACGCATGTTTGTTCTAATATGTTTCGGACTACATTTAGTCCTTTCTCAAGCAATCAAATTTTGCTTGAGAAAGGACTCTATGTAGTCCGAAACATGTCACAATAAACATGCGTGTTTGTAGTTAAAAGTATTGCTTTGGAGTCCCCTTCCTTCATTTTATATATTGAAGTATCCTTGAGCTGCCTGGTCGAAGCAGTTGGAAGGTGTGGGCTTGATCAATATACCAGGTGAGCTGTTTTGCATGAGAAAACAAGTTCTGTTTTACATCAGCAATAGCCTTTGATCTTTCTCTTTTTTATCAATCTTAAGCTATACTGGACTGCATGCTTTCCCTAATGCCCCTGAGCCCTATGTAATAAGGCAATAAGCATTATGGGCATTAATTTATGCAAAAAGTTGAGAATTATATTATATGTCCATCTTAAGGCCAATATATTACATTATGGAGCTTCTTCCTTTGTGGCTGCATAAGAGCTCCTATAGCCATCAGAGAAAGGCTTTAGAAACCAGGTCGGGGGAGTTTGTGTTGATCTCTCTGCAAGAACATCTGGAACAAGTATTGTAAGGGGGGGGGGGGGCTGGAGGTATGAAATTTACTTTGTGGGGTAGAAATACCCTTTAAATTCCTTTGAAACCTTTTGTTACCATTCAATAAGCAATGGTCACAATGTATCTGCAACTTTCCTACACTTTAATGCCTTCTGTAAAGCTGTTATTATTAGTAAGGTAAGTCAGTTGAGCAGCAATGAAAAATTATACAGGTCCCGACTGCTTCCAGATTAAATATACAGTACGATTGCTATATTATAGTATACGCCGGTAGAACAGTCAAGTGACTTTCCTTTAAACATTGTGATGTGGAAGCGGTATAGCTGAGATTTCCCTGTTAAGATATATTAAACACAAAACTATAAATTAAAGAAATACAAAAAGAAATGTGAGTTCCAGCAATGTAACATTATAATTCCTTTCTGTATTATGGCTTTAGCTTTGAGAAATACATGTACTACCCTACTTTGGAGTTTTCTGTCATTCAGATTTACATTTTGATGCAAAACACGGCATGGGCATTCTCTTACTATTTTATCTGGAGGCTCCAAATGTACAAAATGAATTAATTACTTATTAACATTTCATACAATAAAATATGTTGAACCTACGAAGCTGTCAGTGAATATGTGTGCATATATTCATTAGAATTGCAAATAACATGAGCAAACACGGCTAAAAGCTGGATATTGAGAATCTCTTTCTTTATAATGATCGCTCAGGAATCTCACTGTGAGGAAAACTGCTCTCAGTTCAAAGATGAAAATGGCATTGCTGGAATTATGCAGTGATGAAGAAAAGAGGATTGACTGAACAAACTTTCTTTTTTTAAACTCCTAGAAATCAGCCACTCAAACAAAATGGATTACGGTAAGCAAAATGGGCTCATACTTTCCCAACAATCCTAGGGCAGCACGGTGGCTTAGTGATTAGCACTGATGCCTTGCAGTGCTGAGGTCCTCCTGAGTACAAATCCACCCTTGGACACAGCTGCAAGGAGTTTGTATGTTCTCCCTGTGCTTGGGTGGGTTTCCTCCGGACACTCCAGTTTCCCTCTCAAACATAAAGACCTACTGCCATCATTATTAAGTTACAAGGTGGGTACACACAGGAGGAAGGACTGTGGTTGAGGCAAAAGCAGCCACGTCCAACGGGTTTTCCGTCATGTCCGATCGTGCATTCGTCTGATTCAAACTAACGAACGGTCGGCAGTTGGTCGCAGCCAACAGACTGATACACTGAAATGACGGTCTGTGGGGCCCAATTATTGGATGGTGTGTACCAAGCTATAGGCTTGTAAAATTAGACTCAGGAAATGTGCTATTTAAGAAGACCCACCCCCTGCATCCATTCTCTTTCCATTGCTCTACCTAGTTTACTTTTCAGGCTTGTAGCTATCTTTATAAATTATTTAGAGGTTTGGCGGCGGTTCTGCTGGCGATGCTCTGTTACAGCAGTAGGGTACACGTGGGCATCAGTGCCTCAGGCATGGGGGGGAGCAATGGTGATGGTTATGTGCTAGCATGATCCTGGTAGGATTGTGCTCTTTTTTAATACAGACAAAGAAAAGATAATCAATGTACTTTCCTGGACCCAATATAATATTATCTGCACACTGAGATACATTATAAACAAAGGAGTTTTAGTATACATTACTGTGATCACATGAATGAAAAGCCTTCCAACCACGTCAAGGTAACCCCAGTCTGGATGGTCCTAACGTCTAACATTTTTTACTTTATGCTTGTGAAGGTTCTCATTCATCCAGGTCATGGTATATCTGTTGTATTCAATTAGATCAACTGGACTTGAAATGTAGTTCTTGAAGACGTTTCGCTAGTCATCCGACTGGCTTTCTCAATTCAGAATGACTTGTACAAGAATCTGTGGCAATTATGTACCCTGGAAAATCCCAATTAGCATATCACAGCCAGGTGTTAAGGGTGTGATTAGATAGTGGCTAAGAGGTGTTATAGGAACGCCCAGAGTAAGGTGTTAAAACAGCATCTTTTTTATCTGCATCTTAAGGATAAAGGACATACCTTTGAAGATTGTAATGTTAACATACTGGCGAAGGAACGTGACTGGTTCAAGAGAGGTGTTAAGGAGGCCATTTATGTGAAAATAAAGAAACCAAGCCTAAATAGAGGTGGGGGGGCTCGACACCAACTGTCTGCCATGTACAATGCTGTTTTAACACCTTACTCTGGGCGTTCCTATACACCTCTTAGCCACTATCTAATCACACCCTTACACCTGGCTGTGATATGCTAATTGGGATTTTCCAGGGTACATAATTGCCACAGATTCTTGTACAAGTCATTCTGAATTGAGAAAGCCAGTCGGATGACTAGCGAAACGTCTTCAAGAACTACATTTCAAGTCCAGTTGATCTAATTGAATACAACAGATATTTTTTACTTTAATTATGATTAGCAAACATTTGCATTTCTCATACTTGTGCACTGTAGTGCTTCTACAGACAGTCCTTCTATTGTATGTTTTTTTAATAAATGGAGATCTCAGTTATCCTTTAAATTAACATTTTACAACATACAAAACTTTATACATGAACCATTACTTTTAGAGTACACAGTAACGCATGTGCCTTAAATAGATTGTAGTAAAAAAAATTAAACACTATTTCAACATTTTAAACTAATGTTTTAATATTAAATAAAACTTTATCTATCACTCAGGGTGCAATGCCAGAGCCAGTGAATTGGAACATCATCTAGAGTTCTCTCATTTATAAGTTAAGTCACCCTTAAGCAGTGCTGATTTTAGAAAATCCATCTAGCACCAGGGTCAGCTTGGCTGCACAGGTATCTTTTGCGATACCTGTGAGCCACCACCAAGTAATGGGTTAAAGTCATGCTAACTGGTATTGAATTGGTCAGTGTGACTTAAACTCACATGCATATATAGGTAAGAGCACTCTTTTGTGCAACGTGTGGGTACAAACACCTCAGTAATTCCACCCTCACAGGAACATCAATATCAGAAGAGACAACAGATCGAGGGTCACATTCCAGGAAAATAATAACTTATTTATTGGTGACCACAAATCAACTCACAACCTGTGAGATTTTAACCCCATTTGTCTACCACTGTGTCTTCAAAGCCCCACCCCCCAAAATAAATATTTTCTAAAGGTAGTTACAGCTTGCAATGTATTATATCTGTGCTTTTCTCTGCCTATGGGCACCTTAGGCAAAGAATAGCAATATTTTCAGGCTTATGATTAAGCTGATGATGCACAGTCCCATCAATATAATACAAGTGGGCATGCTCAAGCCAGGGGCTTCCCAGTGCTGGTAATGTCACAACTCTCTGTGTTGGCAGTAGTCACCACCATTTATACTGCTTTAAATAGAGTGCCACTACAAGCATGGAGTCATTTTAAATGTAGGAATATGTGCTTTTTAATAGAGGGCACTTGCATGGAGGCCACAGTTCCGCTTTAAGGCTTAAGACTGGAAACACACAGTAAAGCCACTTGATCATTGTAAGAGGTTAACTTTTGTTAAGCCACAATATTTCAGCAAAGAAAAACCCATTAAATTAAATGGAGTTGTTAATAATTGATCTAACCATATACCACAGATATACCATGACCTGGATGATAAGAACAGGCAAAAAGCTTGGTGAAAAGGATCTGATTGACTTCCCCAGAAGCCAGATTGAAAACCTGCTGAAAACAATTGTAGTGAATTGGAATGCCCACGTTAAGGCGGGCTTCATCACCATTAAGAATCCTTATGCACTTGTGTACGTACATTAAAGAGAGGGAAATGCAGAGTATGCTACATTACAAATCTAATATTTTTAAAATTGTGAGGGCTAGCGTTTGCACATGAGTTTTTTACAAATCATTGGAATCGCGGCAACGCAACGAAAATGCGCGTTTTCGGGTGCGATGCAATTGCGTTTGCGATTTGGGTTCCGCATTTTAAATCTCAATCACACGCGTTTTCCAATACTTAATGAAAAAACCGCATGCGCAAACTGAACGAAATCGCACATGAAATCGCATGCTATTCGGGGTGTGATTGCATTTGCGTTGCAGTGTGGCCGTGCCCTAAGACAGAATTGCAGTATTAAATACTGACCACTGATTTGACATTGTTGATACCTGTGCACCATATATATTTATTTTGTTGTTAGGATACATGCAGACATTTATTTTGCTGGATTAAGATATTTTTGTACCTTCTTTAGTTTGAGTCGTATTGTGTATTAAACACAGCTTTGCAGAACGAGTGCAAATGGAAACTAACTAGAAAAAATGTTCAACTATACTTAATCCCTTGGAGAAAACCATAAATTAATAATTGCTCTATGGAGATGTAGAACATATCTTTGAAGGTCATACAAACATAATCTAACACTGTATAATCAAAAATGCTTTTTTAAACATAACTAGGCCGCAAGCAGACATACCAGCTTTCGTATGAGAAGTTCAAACACAAGTCAAACCTGATATTCAGATTTTCTTATGTCCCAGGTGTTATTAATATTTCTTTAATTTATTTAGACTGCGATTCCCCCAATTCATCTAATACCCTCAGCACATTGTGAATTATGAATTGAAGCAGAAATTCTTTTGTGTTCTAAAATGTGTTTAGAGTAATAAACTCTAATAGAAATAAATCTTTCCTACCTTATCTATTGTTTAGATACTGTACAGGCATCTATCATCGAATCTATTATCTGCCCGTCAGTCATCTAGTTATCTATTTGTTGTATATATAATTGTATAGATTTTTTTATATTAAAACGTGGAAATTCATATTTATGTGAACTTCGCATTAGATATATTAAAATAAAGGGTAAGCATTTCCAAATTTTTTTTGAAATAGCGTAACACATATGATACGTTTTGCGCTACTATAAATTTTAGCACACAACTTAATGTATATTGAATCATGGTGTAAAATCCCACAAAGGAGTACACCTTACCTTCCCTGTTCTCATGATTCACTAACTGTTCAGAAATAATATGTAGAAATAATGCATTATTCTGTGTATATTTTTGTTTTAGAGAATATGTGAGACAAATATTTTAATATAAAAAGTGAAAAGAATGATACTTTTTAAACCTTTGTAAATATCTCAGCTTTCCGATAAACCATGACACCTATAATTTAAGTGTTTTAAGTCCCCAGACAACATTGTCCCAATACACAGAATGCATTCACAAAGATAAAAGTTGTGTCTTACCTCTACTTAAGCTGTGGCTGCTGGGTGGTTTATGGAATTAACCTGTAGGCACTAGTTCCATAATCGACCTTAGTTAAGTGTGACACCCATTTAAGTGTTCACAGTAAACTTTACATGCTCTGTAGTGCTCAATAGATTAAAACAAGAAAGCTGCAGTCTTGCTTCCTAGAAGCTGACTGCCAATCATATAACAGCAAAGAAACCCACCTCTGTTAGTCACAGATCATGCTACAGCAGATTCTGCCTTTCAGACACAGAAGTGAGATTTAACAGTGTTAAATTGCTTTGTTCTCCCAAGCATTCCTTACAAAACAAACAACAACAACAAAAAACAACAAAAGTAATAGTTACAGTTTGAAACTTTCTAGAAAAAGAAAACTAAAATAATCTTTAGTAAGTCAGAGGATTTTAACCTGTGATCTCATGGGCTTTTTGCTTTTAAAATGAGGGTATTAGACTGAGACACCAAAGCTTACACAAAGAATACATCATTTGCTAGGAACAGAATTGTAAAAAAAATTAAAGTAAAATCAGCTTATTATTTTGTACTGTTTGAAGGCTGGAAATTTGTCAGCAATAAACAATAACTGGAAAATACACTACAGGGTATTTATTAGACTTAAATATGGGTGTAGAGACATCTGAATAGAAATGATGTGCATAGAGAAATTGAATAGTGGGGTCAGTGGCTATAGCAATAGATTAACATGTTCACAAGGCACTTTGAAGACTACTTAACTGTGAATGGTTGGATATCTTCTTAGTTATAGAATCAATTTTCCCCATGTATGTAAATGCAACTTACTAGAAAAGAATCTTTCAATTTGTAGGTGTTATGGGGAAAAGCTTCCACATTAGGATTTTTAAAAAGTTTAATTATCCTTTAAACATTAAAAACACAGTAAAAGGTTCATAATACTGTAATGATGTGTTATAACATTTCACTGTAATTAATACTTGATTGGTGAAAATACTCTAAATGCAAAATGAAATATTTAAAATGGAAATAATGACATTTTCAGGAGTAATCTTGATTGCACTTAATAATTGGTAGTCATTACAGGTATGTTTTGAATTATGTTTTCATTTTCATGAAATGTTTTTATTTTTTAAGTTGGATAATGCATCTGCAGTCTGGAATCTGCACTTTGCTGTGTGGAAGAGTTAACCATTATACCAGAGGCCCACCCCTTGTCTTCACATCATTGTCAAGTCTTGATTCATAACTGGGTGTATATGTAATAATACAACTAATCATGTATTCAGGATTGTTACCATACTGTGTGCATCCCAGGATTAAATAAGCGATAAATAAACAGGGTTTGGGATGTGGTGGCAGGCTTAAAGTCCTTAATAAATGAGGTTTTCCTTATAATAATGCAGCTTCACATAAAGACAAGACAAACTTATTACAATCCAGTGGTCCAGGTATAAGAAGAGACTCAAAGACTTTAGAGCAACACCTATTGTATTCAACTACAGATCTAATATAGCTTAAGAAGTAAGTGACCAGCTGTACTAGTATGGAGGGTGAATAACAAGTACAAGGGGTACTTGCCATCTCTTCAGACCTTTTCTGAGTGGGATGTCCCTTCTATTGAACAATCACTATAGTGATAGTTATTAATGGTATCTCAGCTGCACAAACACAAGCGCTCACTGCTGCGATACGCCACTCTGCCTGGCGGTGCTCCCAGTGTAACAATTCTCCCAAAAACCAACACAGAAGAACAAAGTCTCCCAATAACAGTACACCCCAATGGAGCACTATGCTGTTGAGCAGTAAAAATGTATATTTTATTTGGCCATAGAGCCTGACTTCACAAACAAACAATAAAGCAACACTACCCCCACCATACACTAAAGTAACACTACCCCCACCATACCTCTAAAACCGGGGCATCCCCCGTAAGTGACCCAAAACTTCCCCTCAGCAGTATACCCCAGTCCTAATGCAACCTATACATATCCAATACTAACAATGGTTACAGCTGTATATATCAAAAACCTGGATACAATTAAAGTGTAAAATTCCTTGTTCAGCCAATGTATCCAAATGGTAGTAAGAACAATGTACTACAGTTGCTCCACTAGCCCAATTGATGTAACAAATATATAATGAAAACTGTTACCAGTGTGCTGCCCCTGGGTTTATACAATCATCCGGCGGCACTTCCCACAGACGAGATGACTACTGCTGTGACTGTTGCTCCTGGGCTTCACCGTCTCCCGATTCCATCAGCTGGTATGGCCTACCCGGAGGAAGTCCTTGTGTGTAATTGAACACGAGGGTGAAACGCAGGTCGGTGCCTTCCCCAGCGGTGTCCTTGTCCGACTACGTGCCTGGGAGTTCAGCTTGTTGCTATCTGCACATGTTCACATAAAAAGTCTAGCCCTGCTTTTTTTGTCTCACAGTACATGCACTGTGGAGCGGTACCACCAGATCCGGCGGGTGAAGTGTGTTTATATATACCGGCTGATGGACGCAGGAATCGGGAGACGGTGAAGTATTGTGTTACTTTATTGTTTGTTTGTGAAGTCAGGCTCTATGGCCAAATAAAATATTTATTTTTACTGCTCAACAACATAGTGCTCCATTGGGGTGTACTGTTATTGGGAGACTTTGTTTTTCTGTGTTGGTTTTTGGGAGAATCCCTATAGTCATATATCATTACAATTTTAAAACTTGGAAGACTCAGATCATCTCTGTATTTATGATAAACATCAATTCAACAACAATATCACTGCAAAATGCCCTTAATCCTTAAAATTTACCCCCCCTTCCCTAAGTAGCTTATTGTAGAATCTCTTCCCCTTTGTTTGGATAAATCATACTGAGCAAGTCCGAGTTTAGCAAGCTAGGGGAGGGGCAGTAATGAATGGTACGACTCTATTCAAATATTTTACTATGTATAAGTGATTAGGAAATGCATAGAAAGACAAGAGATTAGGTTATTTAATCATCAGTCTCTGGCCTATAATTGAATTGAAACCGTGGGTATACTTTTAATTATAAATAGGGCACGACCACATGTGTGCGTGTGTGTGCGTGTGCGCCCTTAAAATGTTGTTGGGGGCCTTTTCTCTGTGTTTTCATTTAGAGAGATTAGTTGATTTAATGAAACTACATGTAACCAGCTAAAGCCATAAATGCCTATGATTAAATTTCCTTCTACATTCCTTCTACAATTTCCTTCTACATTCAAAATCTGTATTGTTTTACATTCAATGACCAAATGGTTATTGACGTTTGCTTATTAATTCTCCCTGTTACTAGTGCTAATACAATCATTTAACTACATTGTCATTTGCAATTCCCTGCATAGAATGGCAAAGTAAAAGGTAACAACAGTAGTGTATGAAAAAACTTAAGGCTAGGCCACACTGCTGAGATTTTTCTGCGTTTGCGCTTGCGTTTTTTTCAAATCATTGGAATCGCAGCAACGCACCACAAAACACATGCATTTTCCAATACTTAATGATAAAACGCATGCACAAACGCACATTAAACCGCATGCGATTCCGTGTGCGATTGCATTTGCGTTGCAGTGTGGCCGTGCCCTCAAAGGGATATTTTTTGACTGCAAATATTTTACTAGAAACCCCAAATCCTGTAAGTAATAATTCCCCAAAACCCATTTATTGTTTAATAAAAGAATAGAAGTTAAATTTACCCTCTTCTATCTCCCATATAATTATAGATAATAAGTAAAAAAAAACTTTATTTTGCTATAGTGTTGCTTTATTTAAGATTAAGATTACTTAGATTAAGATTATTTAGATTCCATTTAAAAAATTCAATAGTCATTCTTGTATAAAGAAGGTTTCATGCTAAATCTAAACACCAATGTCGATGCACTTAACAAAAACAAATTTTAAAGGGTGGTTTTTAACCTTTTCAGTCCCAATGACTTGGAGAAATACATAACAATGTCTCTGGCACATACAGGATTAGTTCATGTTATCAAATCAGCAGTCTGCTCAGAGCTAAGGAATTAGCATAAAAACAAGACGCTTTCAAAGTAAGTGAGTTTCTGCAGCTAGTTGATCAATCAAGTGTGTAGCGCTTTTCAGTTCAGTTTTTCCTTGCAGTGGTTGAACAGATGCAAAATAATTCCGTGAAAGAGCCAGTACATTCCTCTTATAATCGAATGCATAATTAAATACAAGAAATATTTACTTCTAGAGATAACTCCCACATAAAGATGTATATTGTATTATATTTTAGATACAACTAATAGCTAATTCAAGGCAGAAAGGAAGGTTAAGTTGTTTATGAAATTAAAATGTAAAGATAAAGGAAGGCACAGAGAAATCCCCTTGAAAACCTAAAGCACAAAGGATGAAAAGAATAATTTGCATTTTTATCATGTGCATTCACACTAGGTAATAAGATAATAATAATAATAATAATAATTATTATTATTATTATTATAATAGTTATAATCATTTTCATCTATATCATGTAATGAGTTTCTGCAACTTGTACATTTGACCCAGTCAGTTTACCATCCAACCCTTCATAATAATACAACTTCATTTTATTTCTCTAATAATAATACCCTATATACTCGAATATTAGTCGATCTAAGTATAAGTTGAGGTACCTATTTCTACCTGAAAAATTAGTAAAAATTATTGACTTGAGTATAAGTCGAGGGTAGAAAATGGCCACTACTGCCTTCTGATTCTGTATTGTTTTGAGGCTTTAGTTGCCCTTTAAATGGACAGCAGAAGTCACATATAGTAGTCCCATACAGTAATAGCCAATCCAGTATGGCTATTACTGTATGGGACTACTGTATGGGAATTCTGCTATCCATTTAATGTGCAACTAAAGCCTCAAACTATACAGAATCAGAAGGCAATCTTAAACAATAGATACCATCCTCCTGATTCTGTTTTGTTTTAAAGTATTACTAGTAACCCTTTAAATGGTAATCCCACACAGTAATCATAATCCCACTCAGTAACCCCCAATTCAGTGAGACTCCAGATGTTTGGAAACTACAACTTCCAGCATGCTTTAGTAGCTGGGAGTTGTAGTTTCTAAACATCTCTAGTGGCAAGTTCAATCCCCCTCAGTAACCCCCAATTCAGTGCTGCTCCAGATGTTTGGAATCTACAACTTCCAGCATGCTTTAGTAGCTGGGAGTTGTAGTTTCTAAACATCTCTAGTGGCAAGTTCAACAACAAAAAAATCCCCTTGCCCAACTCTGTAACCCTTTTTGTGTTGTTTTGAGGCACTCCAGATGTTTGGAAACTACAACTCCCAGCAACCAAATCATGCTGGGAGTTGTAGTTTCCAAACATCTGTATTGCAAGTTAAACAAAAAATACAAGTGTTATGCCCAACTCTGTGCCCCCAAAGAAGAATACCTGCAGGCAATAAGAAGGAGGCAATTTAACTTACAGGTCCCACAAGACCATCGGAGGACTCACTCCTTCCCTGCTCCTTAATTGTGGCTGTTCTTACGTAAGGGCGCATACCCGCTCGGTCTCTGTATGGAGCTCTATTCTCCCTATGCAGTGGTTTTGCAAGCATATCTGGCAGCCTAATATATGTAAGGAAATGTACCGGTAAGTAAAAGACATACTTACCATTTCTTCGGTGTCATTTGTGTTGTGACTCGAGCATAAGCCGAGGAAAGGTTTTTAGTTTTATTTTTAAACCTAAAAACCTCTGCTTATAATCGAGTATATATGAAAATAATAATAATAATTAATGTTTTGGTTTTTTTTAATTCATACTTAAATTCAATCTGATCCTTAATTTAATCTGTCCTTTATTCCCTTAAGGTTCACTTCACTCATCCCTCCAATTTGACCATTTTGGGGTCCTTTTGAGCTACATTGGATTTGCTGCCCTTGCCCTGCAGATTGGGTGGAGCTGGGTTCCAGGCAAAAGTGGAGGTGAAACTTGGTAGAAGGGAAGGTATGGGGCAAAATTGGGTGGGGCACTTGGGTTTGCAAGGTACTGTATGAAAACCTCAGAGACTGGCTAGTTGATATAGAACCTTTTTAAAACAGTCTGTAATAGTATTGTAATTACACAGAAAATGTGTTGTTTTTTTAATTAAAATTTTTATTGATGCAATTGTCAAAATATAACATTTTGGCTGCTTGCAGGCAGTCCATTTGGGTATGCAAATAAATTTTTCTTTTTTATGCCATCTGGTAGTTCGATTGTGTACATATCGGGTTTGACATCTTATGGTATAAAGCATATAAACATTTAAAACCTTAGAACACTTAAACATTCTAACAATTAGTCGTTCAAACATTTAAACAGTGCATGTCTAGTGATTTGTTACTTAATATTGTATTTTGTATGATTGCTTTTAACCATTTCTCAGATTTGGT
Source organism: Hymenochirus boettgeri (assembly GCA_019447015.1). NCBI lineage: Eukaryota > Metazoa > Chordata > Amphibia > Anura > Pipidae > Hymenochirus > Hymenochirus boettgeri. The sequence goes on from CM033476.1 coordinate 177,267,113, forward strand.
TATTGCTATTGTTAGATTCCTCATATTGGAATGACAACATCAGGTCGTGGATAATAAAGTTTTCCCATGTGTCAATTTTTTTTTAACATTCTGTTCCATTTGTATTTCTGTTTCAAATTTTTCTAGCATCATTATTTTTTTTAGGTCTTTGGATATATCGTTCGCTCTTGGTGGTTTTGGAGATAGCCAAACGCGCATAATTGCCCTTTTGGCCGCAAGAAGGGAGAAAATGTGTTTAATATCGATAAACCTGGGCAAGTGCCTATGATGAAATGAGGAAATTGTCAAATAACACAATACAAAAAGCACCATGGCTGAGACATTACAGTTAAGAACGTATCAAAAAAAGATACATGTGACCCAATTTATCAAGAGCTGCAGCCAATGCGAAGTGGGGTTAAAGTCATGCAAACCGATTCAACGTTTAAAATGTAAGCATGAATTTAGCCTCTTGTTTGCAGCAGCTGCGTGGATATCGCATAAGACACCAATGTGGCCACCACAACCTATTCAATACTGGCTTCACTACACTTCCTGTTGACTTTTTAATGCCAGCTAATAGCTGGTGTTAACGCCACAAAGGGATTAAATCCCCTTCAAGATTTATTCAAAGCCACAAAGCCAGTATTGAATCTTGGAATGGAAATATACCCAGAGGGACTGAGGCTCTGGATAAATCTCTCTGTCACAAAGTTTATATCTGCATGTTTTAAAGCTGCAGACTGTTATCATTTCCATGTTTGCATATAATTGCTATGCACTATGCTATGTTCCACACCAGTATTGTTTCGCAGAAGTGCACTTACTTGATTACATACAATTTGACCATAAATAAGCAATTTTTCTAGTCCCTAAAAATAATATTTACAGAAAAAGCTAATCATAAAACAGATTACTCCAGAGCACAATCACAAAATACATCATATTGGAAATTAAAGCTAACTAGAGGTTACCTCAAAAAAACAAATGATTTGACATCACATCATGCAACAGATAGGCACTAGATGCTGCCACAGAGGTACGGTAACTAAACGGCATTATGGGTGTTTGTACTTCACCCATTGGGCCATATTTATAAAGGCGCAGTATCGCTTTTTAGTGATATAGCAGGTTAATTTACGATCGCGGTCGCAAATGGGATTAATTAACAAACGTTCAATCGTAGAATACCGTGCGGTAGTAAACAACCGCAATGGTATCTATGGGGATCGCAAATCTACGATTTCGTTATCATAAATTTATGATCGGTATTGTAAATTTATCATCGGTATCATAAGTTTATGAGCGGTATCGTGCATTTACGATCGTTAAACCGTTTTAACAAACGTAAACTTACGATACCGATTGTTAAAGTTGCAGTAACGCTAAAAAGCGATACCGCGGCTTTATAAATATGGCCCATTGTCCTCTTTTGTGGAAAATACATAAGGAAGCTTTCAGCTCATAAAAGGCAACTGTTGTAAATTTAATTGCACTCTATATAATGTAAATGTACAAAACCGAATTTTGTATAATGTGTGTTAATAGAAAACACTTTGCTATAGTATTATTTGTCTTGTTAATATGGCCATTGCATTACTATTGCATTACTATTTTTTTAATTTGTATTTGTTTTATGTTTTGGGGTTTTTTTTGTGCATTGCTCACCACTTCCAATCAGAGGAGAATTGTCAGATGCTGTATGAGTGGAATTTTTACAGCTCACCTTTCATGTTAACAGCCACTCTGTTTAGCACTGGTCCGCATTGGCTCCTGTGCGCCTGACCTTTGGGGGAGGCATCCTTCTCCCCGCACTGTGGAGGCTTTGCTTCTTCCAGGTCTTGCAGCATCGCGCCTAGTGACGTCATGGTGTGGTGCAGTGGGACATGGGAATCTACTGCCTTGTGGATCTCCCAACCCGGGATTTTGGGGGCGGCGTTGTGCGTGATGATGTCATCTTGTACGGCATCCACCAGTCTATATGAACCTGCCCCTCGGGGTTACTGGTGCCATTTTGTGCTTTGCCAGTGACCAGAAAAGCTGTGTTCCCCTCCCTCCCTCTCTATGGAATGGCTTAATGGGGGGCGGGGGAATTCTTGCAGGAAGTGGACTAATTGGGAGCTGTTACATGCCCTCTGGTTACACAGAGGTTGGCATTTAAGATTCGATCTATGGCTGGATTATTAACATCAATAAATGATGGAGGTTGCAAGGGTGCCCAAAAAATTATAAGTTGGCCAAAAAGGCCATGGTTAATTAAGTTTGGGATTTTAAATAAATTGTGGCTGATTGTTTACCCAAAAAAGAAAAATATTGTCTGTGCATTCTTTCAATTTATTGATAACGGTAACAGTACAAAGGTAGTTAAGGGGTTCTATGTCAGTGGCTGGGTCTTTTCCCGCCTAGGTTGGTCAAATCTGCAAATAACAAAACTCAGAGGGAAGTTAGAAGTACCAGAGAGCAGGGGGTTTACTCCCTGATACAGTAGATGTTAAATTAGAACTAAAGTCTCCAGACAACAGTGTCCCAATAGACAGTGTCTCACCTCTCCCTTTGCTGTGGATGATGGGTGATTTATGAAATTAACCTGTAGGTACTAGGGGTCAGCTCCCATGATCCACCTTAGATGGGTTAACCCCCAGCTAAGTGTTGTCGTACATTCACATACTCTGTAGTGCTCAACAGGCCAAAATAAGGAAGTTGCAGCCTTGCTTCCTAGAAGCTGACAGCCAATCACATTACAGTACAGAGATCCTCCCTCTCCCTGACACAGAACAGGGATTTCAGGTTTTTTTTGTTTTGTTTTCAAACACATAGAATGATATAATCCTTTACATTTCATACAAAAAGTAAAGTAATCTTTACAGTGTATTTCATAGATAGCATGGATGTAAGAAACAGAATGTTAATATTTCTGTAAAAATAAAGGAATTGGGGCGTGGCCTGCTCGTGAACGGGGACAGCAGCCTGATTTAGGTTCTCCTCATATCTACAGCCTGGCAGTAAAATTTAACTGAACCTAGCGACCAAAAAAGACTCCAGACAAATAGATCAGCAAACCACAATGACGAAAAACAAAAAAACCAAAACTCCTCAAATTAACTGATTGCTACTTCCAGGATTCCAACTCACCTGCTGACCGCGACCTCCAAGATAGCGCTGGCTCCACGCGCTTACAGTCCAGGCACGGCTGAGGCAAAGACTGGGAAAACAAAAAGAAAACCTAATAAAAAAGCAACCAGAGACCAAAACCCATACATACACAGCACTCCAACAAAGATAACTATAAGAGAAACAACCGGACAACAGATACAACTGAACTGTAAGTCTGACTCACCTTCCCCTCCCCCAGACACCCCTGGGACAGTTTACACACAGATAAATAGGATTTCTGGGGAACTCAATCAGATTACAACAGACCCACAAGAAGATCCCATACAATTTAAGGGTTCACAGATTACCCCCCTCATCAATCTGGGGACTCAGATGGGGAAATACCCTCAGCACAAAAACAAAGGGAGGCAATCTCACCTCACTTACAACCAGACCATACTGGAACTGATTCAGAAAATATTTCAGACGCCATCTCAGAAACAGAAAATAATACAGCCAGAAACTTCAATAAAAACCAAGATAGGGGAGAGAAATCAGAGCAATCTTGCTCACTAATGAACTTTCCAGTAAACGAAATACCAGTAACAGAAAACATACTAAAAAACATGTTAATTACTCAGTACAACTCCTTTAAAGCAGACATGAAATCTCTCATACAACCTCTAAAAAACGAAATAATTGAATTAGCACAATGTACAGACCACGTGGAAAACAAAATGATGGAGTTTACATCTTCATTTAATGACTTGATAGATAACATTACGAAATCGCAGACACAGTCCAAATAATGAAAAATAAAATAGCAGATCTAGAAGATAGATCCAGAAGAAACAACATGAGGATAAGAGGGGTACCAGAGACAGTAAAACAACCTGACAGATTTCATTAATACACTAATAAAAGAACTTTTCCCCTCTGCTTCAGATACGGATATAATACTAGATAGAACCCACAGACTACCAAAACCAAAAACAGCTCCCTTATCTGCACCAAGAGATGTGATAACCAGATTCCACTTCTACCATAATAAAGAGAGAATAATGCATATCTCCAGAAAACATCTATACCACAACAATATAAAAAATTAAAAAAATTTCCGGACTTATCCGCGAACCACCATACAATCAAGGAAATAATTTCAACCAATCACCCAACTATTGAGAGAAAACAGAATAACTTATAGATGGGGTTAACAAAGATGGAAAAATCCATATCCTTAATTCGGTAAAAGAAGCGTCAGATACAATTGAAAATTGGAACTTACAAATCAAACAAGCTACAACATCCAAAACAAGAGCAACTCCTGCCCCGAACAAGATTAAAAAAGAAAAAGGCAACGATATGCATAAGACTGAACTGTCTAAACAGAATACCTCAATCTTCTGTCCACGCTTGGGAAACAGTAAAGATATGTATACCTCTATGTTTATTATAGCTAAATCACAACTGATCTATAAGGTTTAGAATTGATTAACAGTTGACAAAAAAAAAATGTTATCAGACAATGGTCAATTATTTTGAAATAGAAATTAATATCCAGACAAATCAAATAATATACCACAGATAGTTAAAATATGTAATATGTGCAATGATATGCCATGACGATAGATGTATATTGTGCCTACGTGTTTAACTGTATATTCAGAAAAGACTATTATAAGATGTATAGATAGTCAAAAATATAATCACTAACTTAGGTATATCCGATCCTAGGTTCGGTGTCGCTAGTGGCCCAACCTCAGTGACTCTCTAAAGAGATAAATCAAACCAAACAAACATAAAACTACTTGTGGACCTAAAATTCTCAGATTACAACAAAAATTGCAAATGTTATGAATGTTAATAATGTTGTTGTTAAGGTTTTATCAATATACTTAAAACTATACCTGTGTTTTTATTGGATATCCATTGTTGTATACAAGAAATGTTATATTGAACTAAAACTATTACCATTCATATTCTGATATACTAGATATGGAAAATTACAATAGACCCAAATATACTCATCTGTTCACCAAAAGAGACAGAAGAGAGAAACAATTAAAAATTAGTCGCTATATTAAACACAAGTTCTATATAAGAACACTTCAAAAATGCCAGGCTGAGGTAAATGACTCCCCAATCATATCTCCTTTCAGACCCGAGTTATACTCAAACATAAAGGAGATACCCTTCCCAAACCTATCTCTAACAATGTACATAGTTATAACCCCTTCCCCCAAAACTCAACCCCATATAGGCATTAAAAATTCCAAGAAGAAGCAAATTCCAACTAACCAAGACATATATCTACTAAACCAATTAACAGAAATGGTTTTCCAGATAATATCTTATAACGTAAGAGGTCTAAACAACCCCTACAAGATACATCTTCTATACAAAGACCTAAAACATACCCCAGCTGATATAGTATACCTCCAAGAGACCCACCTTACAGAAAAATATAAACACCTCTTACACCATAAATACTACCTAACAATTTACCAAGACACATATCCCCCCCAAAAAAAGAGGTGTAGCTATTATTATCAGGAACACAATAGCATTTCAACTGCATTCAACCAAAATGGAAGATACATTATAATAGTGGGCAAGATAAACAATATACTATATACAATAGTGAATTTATACTCTCCAAATCAAAACCAGCTGAAATTTATCAAGAAAATAACAAAAAAAGCTAAACAACAAAACTCACGCAATCTGATCACAATAGGAGACTTTAACCTACACCCAGACCCCAACAGAGATACAACTTCCAAATCAACTACAAACTGGAAATTCTCAGAAAGTATAAAAGAAGAAGATCTCTACGATACCTGGAGAGTCAAACATCCACCAGATTTAGACTACTCCCAAGCACATAACATATACTCAAGAATTGATCTATGCCTGACAGACAAATGGACACTTCAAAAAACCATTAAAACAAACATCTTAACCAAAACATGGTCAGACCATGCACCAATAACAATACACATCTCTGAAAAATTCGACTATAAAAACACTTCTATATGGAGACTGAACCCATACTTAAATTCCCACCCAGAAACCAAAGAAAAAATCCAAAAATCATTAGAAGAATATTTTCAGTTCAACAATTTACCAGAAACCAATATATTTTCAATATGGTTGGTCCATAAAGCAGTCATCCACGGATCCTGTATACAAATTAAAAAAGAACAGAAACCTAAAAAAACTGGAATTGATGAAAAACTTAGCAACCCTTAAATCAAAATACAAAAACCAACCCAACAAAGAAAACAAAGAAAAACTACAAGCAGCTCAACAAAAACTCTACCAACATAACCTCTACGACTACGATAGACTAATTCACAGGTTAAAAACCAACCACTACATACAAGGCAATAAAGCCAACAGAAATTTAGCAAACAAACTAAAATTCCAAACAGCCAAGACAAGAATATCCTATATACTCTCTTCCAATAAATTCAATTAATAAATCCACAAGATATAGCCAACCAATTCGGAGAATACTACAGTATACTTTATAACCTAAACAAATCCCCTGGACATTATACTCCAACTAAAGAAGAAATACAATCATTTTTACAAAAATTAGAACTACCATCACTAAACCAAGAACAGTTAGAAAATCTATCTGTAACTATCTCACAAGATGAAATCAGAAAAGCAATAATATCCTCAAAACCAAATAAAACTCCAGGACCAGACGGACTAAAAAACAAATGTTATAAATCATTCAAAGATATTCTAATACCATACCTGGCAAAAATATATGAAACCATTTCATATCAAGGCTCCATGCCCCCGGAAATGCTGAAAGCAATAATTATCCCAACACCAAAACAAAACAAAGACCCAGCTATGACTACCAATTACAGATCCATATCTCTCCTAAACTTTGATCTAAAGATATTCTCAAAAATTCTGGCTGATCAAGATTGGCTTCATACCAAATCGCCAACCTACGGACAACACAAGAAGAATTATTAATCTCATAAATTGGACCCAAAAAAGAAATGTAACTTCAACATTTATAACGTTGGGTGCTGAAAAAACATTTGACAGGATTAATTGGAACTATATGAACTCAGTATTAGACAAATTTCAAATACCAGTCAAATTCAAAACAGCCATTAACGTTCTATACTGCAATCCTTCAGCCCCAGAAATGATACAAATAACAAATGGTACCCGACAAGGATGTCCTCTCTCTCCACTAATATTTGCCCTTATTATGGAACCACTAGTTCAAAAAAATCAGAGAAAACAAAAACATCCATGGTATAAAAGTAAAACAAAAAACCCACAAAATAGCATTATTTGCAGATGATGTGATGTTAACTCTAACTCACAATCCCATACAATCACTTATTCATGTCAATATACTTATAGACGACTTTGCCAAAATATCATACTACAAAATAAACACAACGAAATCTCAAGTACTAACAATTAATGTATCAAATGCCTTAAAAATATATCTATCCAGCAAATACCCATATGACTGGAATACAAATAAAATAACATATTTGGAATAATCTTATCAAACAACAATAAAGAACTCTACAATAATAACTATATTCCGCTGTTGCAAAAATACAAAATCTTATGGACTAGTGAAAATAATGACCCTATCACAATTTCTATATATATTCAGAGCTGTACCAATCCAGGTACCAACCAAATACTTCAACCAAGCACAAACCCTAATCTCAACATATATCTGGCAACAAAAAAAAAACCAAGAACCAAAAGAAATACACTAGCAAAAACCAAACAAGCAGGTGGAATAGGCGCTCCTATACTATATGACTACTACCAAGCATCCATATTAGACCAAACAAGACACTGGTGGACTGAAGAAGAAAACCCAACCAAAATTTGGCATCTAATAAAAACAGCAGAAATAAACCCACTTACCTTAAAACAAATACTAGGAGCAACACTCCTAGGATACAAAACCAATCTAAACATCTCACCTACATCTGAGACTTCATTAACCCTTTCACTGCCAGGAGATTTTCATTTTTTTTTGCATTAACTGCCAGAAGAATTTTCAGGATTTTGCCCTCAATCGCTTTAGACTAATTTTACAGTAGGAAACCTTGCAGTAAATCAGGAATATTATACATTGTTTTTTTTCAGCACAAGTGTACTTTAACATGGTAACGAATTTTGTAACTTTTCTGGAAATTTTACTGGAATTATGGGTAAATATGTAAAAAAAATGAAAAATTTGCAAATTTTCATGGATTTTTCCCATTTTTACTTATAGTTATCTTAAGGTTCACACAAAAATCTTACTGTTTCTAAAGCTCAGATACTCCCAGTACAACGATACCAGATATATGTAGGTACCCCACTTTTCCTGTACAGGAACCCCCGCGCAAACTAAAACTGCACCTTCAAGAATATTACACCAAATTAAAATGTATAACCACTACTGACAGTTAACATAGAATATCTACCAAATTAACTAAAATATCCCCACAAGTGAGATATTTTTAGAAACTACACACCCGCAGGATTTTCCGAGTGAGGTAAGTTTCGATCAAAATGCAAATACCCGGGCGCAGCTCTTCGTCCAATTGTAAGTTATTTTCTCACATTTTCCTTTTTTTCCTCAACTGTAAAAACAGAGACAAAATCAAATGCGAATTTCAGCTAAAAACTGTGGAGGAAAGTTCAAACGCATCTCAAATATGAAAGCCTAACCCCTCCCGAATAAAACGGTATGCCACATTCATGGGTGTACCCAGAGACATGGCTACCAACTAACCCAGAGCGTGACCAGTGCCAAATGTCAGTAGCAGCAAAAAAAAATTTGCCAGTTTTGTATTTGAACAGTCTGCAGTTTTTCCACAAAACACCCCCCCAACTCAGAAATACCCCCCACAAACTATATATTCCTGAAATCTACACACCTTCAGCTATGTAACGCTGTAGTTTGTTCATTCATATCATCAATGGTGTGGGCGCAGCTCTTCGTAGAAGTTTGCACTTTTACCAGATTTTCAAAAAAAATGAACATCAAACAACATTCAAAAAGGTAAAAATCATGCCAAAACCTCATGGAATGTAAAAAAAAGTTACTAAATATCAATCTCCTAAATGTCCTGAATCAAACGGTATGCCATTATGTGTGGTTACACACGCGGAGTGGAAGCGAAAAGCCACAAAGTGAGACAATGCATGATGGCTCAGAAACAGCGAAATATTTAGCCAACTCCAAATTTGAACAGTCTGCAGTTTTTTCCACAACACCCTGATAACTCAGAAATACCCCCCACAAACTATATATTCCTGAAATCTACACACCTTCAGCTATGTAGCACTGTAGTTTGTTCATTCATACCATCAATGGTGTGGGCGCAGTTCTTCGTAGAAGTTCGCACTTTTCTGAAAAAATGAACAAAAACAACTTCAAAGGTAAAAATCATGCCAAAACCTCATGGAATGTAAAAAAAAGTTACTAAATATCAATCTCCCAAATGTCCTGAATCAAACGGTATGCCATATGTGTGGTTACCCACGCGGACGTGGAAGCGAAAAGCCACAAAGTGAGACAATGCATGAGGCTCAGAAACAGCGAAAATATTTAGCCAACTCCAAATTTGAACAGTATGCATTTTTTTCCACAAAACACCCTGATAACTCAGAAATACCCCCCACAAACTATATATTCCTGAAATCTACACACCTTCAGCTATGTAGCACTGTAGTTTGTTCATTCATACCATCAATGGTGTGGGCGCAGTTCTTCGTAGAAGTTCGCACTTTTCTGAAAAAATGAACAAAAAACAACTTCAAAAGGTAAAATCATGCCAAAACCTCATGGAATGAAAAAAAAGTTACAAATATAATCTCCAAATGTCTGAATCAAACGGTATGCCATATGTGTGGTTACTCACGCGGACGTGGAAGCGAAAAGCCACAAAGTGAGAAATGCATGATGGCTCAGAAACAGCGAAAATATTTAGCCAACTCCAAATTTGAACAGTATGCATTTTTTTCCACAAAACACCCTGATAACTCAGAAATACCCCCCACAAACTATATATTCCTGAAATCTACACACCTTCAGCTATGTAGCACTGTAGTTCTTCATTCATACCATCAATGGTGTGGGGCAGTTCTTCGTAGAAGTTCGCACTTTTCTGAAAAAATGAACAAAAAACAACTTCAAAAGGTAGAAAATCATGCCAAAACCTCATGGAATGTAAAAAAAAGTTACTAAATATCAATCTCCCAAATGTCCGAATCAAACGGTATGCCATATGTGTGGTTACACACGCGGACGTGGAAGCGAAAAGCCACAAAGTGAGACAATGCATGATGGCTAGAAACAGCGAAAATATTTAGCCAACTCCAAATTTGAACAGTATGCATTTTTTTCCACAAAACACCTGATAACTCAGAAATACCCCCCACAAACTATATATTCCTGAAATCTACACACCTTCAGCTATGTAGCACTGTAGTTTGTTCATTCATACCATCAATGGTGTGGGCGCAGTTCTTCGTAGAAGTTCGCACTTTTCTGAAAAAAAAATAACAAAACAAACTTCAAAGGAAAAATCATGCCAAAACCTCATGGAATGTAAAAAAAGTTACTAAATATCAATCTCCCAAATGTCCTGAATCAAACGGTATGCCATATGTGTGGTTACTCAGCGGACGTGGAAGCGAAAAGCCACAAAGTGAGACAATGCATGATGGCTCAGAAACAGCGAAAATATTTAGCCAACTCCAAATTTGAACAGTATGCATTTTTTTCCACAAAACACCCTGATAACTCAGAAATACCCCCCACAAACTATATATTCCTGAAATCTACACACCTTCAGCTATGTAACACTGTAGTTCGTTCATTCATACCATCAATGGTGTGGGCGCAGTTCTTCGTAGAAGTTCGCACTTTTCTGAAAAAATGAACAAAAAACAACTTCAAAAGGTAAAAATCATGCCAAAACCTCATGGAATGTAAAAAAAAGTTAACTAAATATCAATCTCCCAAATGTCCTGAATCAAACGGTATGCCATATGTGTGGTTACACACGCGGACGGAAGCGAAAAGCCACAAAGTGAGACAATGCATGATGGCTCAGAAACAGCGAAAATATTTAGCCAACTCCAAATTTGAACAGTATGCATTTTTTTCCACAAAACACCCTGATAACTCAGAAATACCCCCCACAAACTATATATTCCTGAAATCTACACACCTTCAGCTATGTAACACTGTAGTTCGTTCATTCATACCATCAATGGTGTGGGCGCAGTTCTTCGTAGAAGTTCGCACTTTTCTGAAAAAATGAACAAAAAACAACTTCAAAAGGTAAAAATCATGCCAAAACCTCATGGAATGTAAAAAAAAGTTACTAAATATCAATCTCCTAAATGTCCTGAATCAAACGGTATGCCATATGTGTGGTTACACACACGGACGTGGAAGCGACTAGTCAAAAAGTAAAACAATGCGCAGTGAGCCAATAACAGCATTTTCCCAGATTTTTCAAACTGAACACCCCTCTAACTTGGAAATACCCCCGCAAAACTATATATTCTCAGAATCTACATACCTTCAGCTACGTAACGCTGTAGTTCGTTCATTCATACCATCAATGGTGTGGGCGCAGTTCTTCGTAGAATTTGGCATTTCTACACAATTTTCTGGAAAAATAGAGAAAAATACATTTCAAAGTTACAAAATCACACCAAAACCCCATGTAATGTAAAAAAAACTTACCAAATACCAATCTCCTAAATGTCCTGAATCAAACGGTATGCCATATGTGTGGTTACACACACGGACGTGGAAGCGACTAGTCACAAATTAAGACAAGGCACAGTGGCTTAATTACAGCAATGTTCCAGAATTTTCACGGTAAACCCCCTCCAACTCAGAAATACCCCACACAAACTATATATTTTTGGAATCTACATACCTTTAGCTATATAACAGTGCCATTTCTTTGTTCATACATGCAATCTTGTAGCCGCATTTCAAAGTAGTATTTCGAACTTTTAGCAGACAGAACTCGCACTTGATCCGGTGCCTGGAAAACCTGGAAAATATGTTTCAAATCTTCCTACCTTGCTGGATATCTTTGCCTCTGTGTTGTTGCCTATTTGCATTACTGAGAAAATACTGATAGCTTTAGTGAAGGCTATTGAGCTTTTGCTGTGAAAAAGTTTTGTAGCATCAGATCGAAAGATGAATAATAAAATTCACTTTCTATTTCATCATTTGCCACAAGCGCCCTTGAACCTACAAGCTCTGCCCCAGCACAAGACTAGGTGCTTTCTGTTTGGAGTTTAGTTGTTACGTCTCCAGTTTTTTTCCGGCACATCTTGAAAGATAAAAGCAGTTGTTAAATGCAATACATAGAACCATTCATACATTTACTGTAAATACACCATAACGCATCACCCTGTTACTGGTGTATTTTACAGGAACCTCAAAAATCCTTGGGAAAAATAAACTAGCGGTTAGTACAACATTACTGAACAATAAAACACATTGTACCTTATGCCCCCTTTACAGTAAATAACTATTTTAACTAGAAGGAGACCTTACCTGTCCCAACCACAAAGCTATTTCAGAAAAAGGCAAATGAACCCCGGAGCATGCCAAATAAGGGCCTAGGACACCCACAAATCCAGAGAGCCTCCTATCCTATCTAACTTTCAAAGTGCACCAAAGTATGGTAGCGCTCAAAACAGGGCTTCAGACATAAAGCAGGCTTGCTAGGGCACTTAGGACAAAAATACCTTGTATCTCGCCTAGTCCCATTTTTACGGCAAACCTTGCAGGCTCTCTGGGGATGCTGCTTATTAGGCGTGGGTGGAATGGGTTCTAAAAAATGCTTTCCTACTAATCTAGCTACATTATCATTACTAGGCATCTCCGGGACCTCCTCTACACTACCAAACAACATAGCTGGAATAAGCTGCAGCTGGAACTTATAATAAGACAGTACAGGCTCTGGTACCACTGTCTTGTAAACAATATACGAATTATGTAGGGCCGTTTGCAAAAGATAAATGGCTAATTTATTGTACCAGGCCTTTGTTTTTCTGGTGGCGTTGTAGTAGTGTTGGATCTGATCAGTTTTGTCAACGCCACCCATGTACTTGTTGTATTCTTTGCTACAGAGTGGTCTAATTTTGGGGGGCCTACCACCACTTCTGTGCCCTACTCTTACCGACTCATCGTGGATGGTGGTCAGCATGAATACAACCTTAGTATCACAAAACTTGACAGCCAGGAGCTCATCGCTTCTTAGAGCAAAATTCTCTCCACGCTTTAGTGTCTTATCCAGTAAAGCCTTGGGCAACCCTTTTCGAATAGGATTTATGGTGCCACAGGCTGGGGTGTCAAAAGAATAAAGATATCTAAACAAGGGAATACTTGTATAAAAGTTATCCACATATAAGTGGTAACCTTGGCCCAGCAATGGAGAAATGAGCTCCCAGACTATCTTGCCACTGACCGTTAAATCCAGTGGACAACCAGGGGGGTCTAACTGTGAGTCCTTGCCCTCATATATCATAAACTTGCTAGTGTACCCAGTACTACTTTCGCAGAGCTTATATAATTTGATGCCATAGCGAGAACGCTTACTTGGCATGTATTGACGGAATATTAGGCGCCCTTTGTAGAGCATAAGGGACTCATCAATACAGATATTCTGGGAAGGGATGTAAACCTCTGCAAAGCGTTTAGACAGGCTATCAATAAAGGGCCTCAATTTATGAATCCTGTCATGACCGGGTGCACCGGGGGGAACAGCTGTGGTGTTATCGTTAAAATGCATAAACCGCAATAAGATTTGGTAGCGGTTTCTAGGCATTACAGCTGAAAAAAGGGGGAGGGAAATTACAGTGGTGGTATCCCAATAGCCTTCCAATGTATTGTTCTTTACGAGACCCATTGAAAGAGTGAGGGCAAAAAATTTTTTCATTTCCACTATTGTGGTGGGATACCATGCACGAGCACGTGAATATACACCTAATTGGTGTGTGGCAATATACTGCTCGGCAAATAGATTAGTATAGTGGACCACATCCTGTAGGATTGCGTCCGTCAGAAACAGCTGAAAGAAGTCTAGCACTTCAAAATTACTGGTGTCCACCTTCACGCCAGGGACTGCTAAAAAATCAGGAATTTGGGGGGTAAAATTAGCGGGAGGCCTCCACGCAGGCTCTCCTCCAACTGCAGCACCAGCAACACTCCCATCATCTACCTCCATAGGACCAACAATGCTAGGACCAGCCTCATCATCAGCAGAACCACTACTCTCTAAGGCTGTGACAGTGTCACTACTGCCATGCTCGTCAGAATCTGATGATTCTGATCCACTGGGTAAATACTCAGGGTCAGCATCAGCATCAGAAAAATCACTTTCCTCTGAGCTGGTCAGCATACAGTATCTAGCAGCCTCCTGTACAGAAAAGCTCTTCTTCTTAGCCATTGTATCAAAAGTCACTGTACCAATTTTCTTTTCAAACAAAAGACCTGCAGTTAACCCCTTCAGCAAAAAGACCTGCAGTTAACCCCTTCAGCAAAAAGACCTGAAGTTAACCCCTTCAGCAAAAAAGACCTGAGGTTGACCTCAAGCAAACTAAGTAACAATGTTTCAACTTTCCAACTTTCAACACTTTCTAGAAAGCACCAGAAAACTGAAATACTATAAAAAACTAAACCTAATGAACAGTATACAAAATTTAACACCGTACAATTCCAAAATACAGAAAATAACTTTTATATATTTTAGATAACTTTATAAAACAGAAATCAAGGGTAACTGAAGCAAAAAAAAAAATATAATAAAGACACTGAATATATTTAGCACAGAAAAGCAAAAAATGCACAAAAGTACTTCACTACACAGCAGGACTGGGGGTCAAAATCACAGATCCACTAGTCTTGTTGTGTAATAAAGAAATCAAGGGTAACTGAACCAAAAAAAGTATATAAAACTGAGATTGCAGAAAATTACAACAAAAAACAAAAATGGCTAAATAACTTTACCGCACAGCAAGACTGGGGGTCAAAATGACAGACCCACTAGTCTTGTTTTTTGGTGTTTATTTATATTATTTCTATAATTGTATTTGTTTTTGTGTGTATATTTTGTGTTTTACCCCTCTTATATCCCTATATACCCCTCTTATATCCCTATATACCCATCTACCCCTCCCCCACCCCCAGACCCTCTTACTGATAACTTGTGGGATTGAATTTACTGTTAACATCTTTATTACCCAGCAAGACTGGGGGTCAAAATGACAGACCCACTAGTCTTGATGGGTAATAAAGATGTTAACAGTAAATTCAATCCCACAAGTTATCAGTAAGAGGGTCTGGGGGTGGGGGAGGGGTAGATGGGTATATAGGGATATAAGAGGGGTATATAGGGATATAAGAGGGGTAAAACACAAAATATACACACAAAAACAAATACAATTATAGAAATAATATAAATAAACACCAAAATAAAAGAAACAGCAAAAAAAATCCAGAAAAACTGTCAAAATCAAAATGAATGAAAAATACAAAATAAAAAAATATGTTGATTTTGTGTGTATTTTTGTGTGTATGTGTATGTGTGTGTGTGTGTGTGAGAGTGTAAATATGTGTTTGTAAGTGTGTGTTAGTGTGTACTAAAGTGTGTAGATGTGTGTAATACAAAAAAAAAAGTTTATAAAGTTTATAAACTAAATGTATGTGTGTAGTGTGTGTAAATACTGTACCAGTCCAGAAGACAGATGATCTAAAGCAGGCAGCAAGGTAAATCCCAGCAGGAAACACAGCAGATCACAGCAGGAGGGCTCCAGCAACGTAATCCACCAGGTAAGTTGTGAGAAAAATCCAGCAGGGGGCGGTTCCTTCCCACTGATCATCAGCAAGTCACTGCCCATGTGACTGCTGATGTCAGTGCCTTCCTATTGGCTCCTCGGCGATCGTGGACCGGGGAGAGGTAAGTAACCCGATGTTGCTCGTTGCCTAGGGGATTTGCAAGAGCGGGGAAGCGGTTTCCCCGCTCTCACTT
Organism: Hymenochirus boettgeri; assembly: GCA_019447015.1. NCBI lineage: Eukaryota > Metazoa > Chordata > Amphibia > Anura > Pipidae > Hymenochirus > Hymenochirus boettgeri. Next base: position 177,283,252 of record CM033476.1, read on the forward strand.
CGGCCATGCAGCTCCAGGACCCGGAAGTGCTGCAGATCGTGAATATACGATCTGTGGCAGTTTGGTACTTGTCTGCACAGAACGTATATTCACGATCTGTGGCAGGCAAAGGGTTAATGGGCATGAGAGTAAATATATCGAAAATGTTTTTTTTTCGGGGTGCTGATTGTGAGCTTGGCCTTTAACAATTAAAACTAATCATCTCACCCACCCATTTACTCCATTAAGTGACTGTATATCTCCCCCCTGGAAATGCACAAACTGGGTGTTGTAGATGATATAGAATGGATTTTATTAGCCTCCATCCCAGGTCCAGCTGATGTACAAAATTTGAGCTGTCACAGTTGATTCATTAATTGTTCTCTCGCCATATGGGTCTCCTTTATTTATTTTGTTCTCTTGCATCTCTATCTAACATTTAAACGTCCTTCGTGTGTCCTTAGCCAATTTTTTTTTTTTGTCTTCCTGGCTAGTGCACTGAAGGACGTTTAAAGGGACATGGAGCTTTTTTTGCTTCATTGAGTTGTATAGATGAATTTCTACACTGCTGTGGTTTTAATTGATGCCCTTGGCTTGCACAGACCTTATGCTTACTAAGAAAGTTATTTCTATTGCTGTCTGCCTGGGTGTTGGCATATTTCAGATTTAGACAACTCCCAAGCACATAACATATACTCAAGATTGATCTATGCCTGACAGACAAATGGAAACTTCAAAAAACCTAAAACAAACATCTAACCAAAACATGTCAGACCATGCACCAATAACAATACACATCTCTAAAAATTCGACTATAAAAACACTTCTATATGGAGACTGAACCCATACTTAAATTCCCACCCAGAAACCAAAGAAAAAATCCAAAAATCATTAGAAGAATATTTTCAGTTCAACAATTTACCAGAAACCAATTATTTTCAATTGGTTGTCCTATAAGCAGTCATCCACGGATCTGTATACAATAAAAAAGAACAGAAACCTAAAAAAACTGGAATTGTGAAAAACTTAGCACCCTTAAATCAAAATACAAAAACCAACCCAACAAAGAAAACAAAGAAAAACTACCAGCAGCTCAACAAAAAATCTACCAACATAACCTCTACGACTACGATAGACTAATTCACAGGTTAAAAACCAACCAATACATACAAGGCAATAAAGCCAACAGAAATTTAGCAAACAAACTAAAATTCCAAACAGCCAAGACAAGAATATCCTATATACTCTCTTCCAATAAATTCAATTAATAAATCCACAAGATATAGCCAACCAATCGGAGAATACTACAGTATACTTATAACCTAAACAAACCCCTGGACATTATACTCCAAACTAAGAAGAAATACAATCATTTTTACAAAAATTAGAACTACCACACTAAACCAAGAACAGTTAGAAAATCTATCTGTAACTATCTCACAGATGAAATCAGAAAGCAATAATATCCTCAAAACCAAATAAAACTCCAGGACCAGACGGACTAAAAAACAAATGTTATAAATCATTCAAAGATATTCTAATACCATACCTGGCAAAATATATGAAACCATTTCATATCAAGGCTCCATGCCCCCGGAAATGCTGAAGCAATAATTATCCCCACACCAAAACAAAACAAAGACCCAGCTATGACTACCAATTACAGATCCATATCTTCCTTAAACTTTGATCTAAAGATATTCTCAAAAATTCTGGCTGATAAGATTGGTTCATAACAAATCGCCAACCTACGGACAACACAAGAAGAATTATTAATCTCATAAATTGGACCCAAAAAAGAAATGTAACTTCAACATTTATAACGTTGGGTGCTGAAAAAACATTTGACAGGATTAATTGAACTATATGAAATCAGTATTAGACAAATTTCAAATACCCGTCAAATTAAAACAGCCATTAACGTTCTATACTGCAATCCTTCAGCCCCAGAAAATGATACAAATAACAAATGGTACCCGACAAGGATGTCCTCTTCTCCACTAATATTTGCCCTATTATGGAACCACTAGTTCAAAAAATCAGAGAAAACAAAAACATCCATGGTATAAAAGTAAAACAAAAAAACCACAAAATAGCATTATTTGCAGTGATGTGATGTTAACTCTAACTCACAATCCCATACAATCACTTATTCATGTCAATATACTTATAGACGACTTTGCCCAAAATATCATACTACAAAATAAACACAACGAAATCTCAAGTACTAACAATTAATGGATCAAATGCCTTAAAAATATATCTATCCAGCAAATACATATGACTGGAATACAAATAAAAAACTATTTGGAATACTTATCAAACAACAATAAGAACTCTACAATAATAACTATATTCCGCTGTTGCAAAAATACAAAATCTTATGGACTAGTGAAAATAATGACCTATCACAATTTCTATATATATTCAGAGCTGTACCAATCCAGGTACCAACCAAATACTTCAACCAAGCAAACCCTAATCTCAAACATATATCTGGCAACAAAAAAAAAACCAAGAACCAAAAGAAATACACTAGCAAAAACCAAACAAGCAGGTGGAATAGGCGCTCCTATACTATATGACTACTACCAAGCATCCATATTAGACCAAACAGACACTGGTGGACTGAAGAAGAAAACCAAACAAATTTGGCATCTAATAAAAACAGCAGAAATAAACCCACTTACCTTAAAACAAATACTAGGAGCAACACTCCTAGGATACAAAACCAATCTAAACATCTCACCTACATCTGAGACTTCATTAACCCTTTCACTGCCAGGAGATTTTCATTTTTTTTTGCATTAACTGCCAGAAGAATTTCAGGATTTTGCCCTCAATCGCTTTAGACTAATTTTACAGTAGGAAACCTTGCAGTAAATCAGGAAATTATACATTGTTTTTTCACGCACAAAGTGTACTTTAACATGGTAACAGAATTTTGTAACTTTTCTGGAAATTTTACTGGAATTATGGTAAAATATGTAAAAAAAATGAAAAATTTGCAAATTTTCATGGATTTTTTCCATTTTTACTTATAGTTATCTTAAGGTTACACAAAAAATCTTCTGTTTCTAAAAGCTCAGATACTCCCGAGTACAACGATACCAGATATATGTAGGTACCCCACTTTTCCTGTACAGGAGACCCCCGCAAACTAAAACTGCACCTTCAAGAATATTACACCAAATAAAATGTATAACCACTACTGACAGTTAACTAGAATATCTACCAAATTAACTAAAATATCCCCACAAGTGAGATATTTTTAGAAACTACACACCCGCAGGATTTTCCGAGTGAGGTAAGTTTCGATCAAAATGCAAATACCGGGCGCAGCTCTTCGTCAATTGTAAGTTATTTTCTACATTTCCTTTTTTTCCTCAATGTAAAAACAGAGACAAAATCAAATGCGAATTTCAGCTAAAAACTGTGGAGGAAAGTTCAACGCATCTCAAATATGAAAGCCTAACCCCTCCCGAATAAACGGTATGCCACATTCATGGGTGTACCCAGAGACATGGCTACAAACTAACCCAGAGCGTGACAGTGCCAAAGTCAGTAGCAGCAAAAAAAAATTTCCAGTTTTGTATTGAACAGTCTGCAGTTTTTCCACAAAAACACCCCCAACTCAAAACCCCCACAAACTATATATTCCTGAAATCTACACACCTTCAGCTATGTAACGCTGTAGTTTGTTCATTCATATCATCAATGGTGTGGGCGCAGTCTTGTAGAAGTTTGCACTTTTACCAGATTTTCAAAAAAATGAACATCAAACAACATTCAAAAGGTAAAAATCATGCCAAAACCTCATGGATGTAAAAAAAAGTTACTAAAATAATCTCCCAAATGTCCTGAATCAAACGGTATGCCATAGTGTGTGTACACACAGCGGACGTGGAAGCGAAAAGCCACAAAGTGAGACAATGCATGAGGCTCAGAAACAGCGAAATATTTAGCCAACTCCAAATTTGAACAGTCTGCAGTTTTTCACATAAACACCCTGATAACTCAGAAATACCCCCCACCAAACTATATATTCCTGAAATCTACACACCTTCAGCTATGTAGCACTGTAGTTGTTCATTCATACCATCAATGGTGTGGGCGCAGTTCTTCGTAGAAGTTCGCACTTTTCTGAAAAAATGAACAAAAAACAACTTCAAAGGTAAAAATCATGCCAAAACCTCATGGAATGTAAAAAAGTTACTAAATAATCTCCAAATGTCCTGAATCAAACGGTATGCCATATGGTGGTTACACACGCGGACGTGGAAGCGAAAAGCCACAAAGTGAGACAATGCATGATGGCTCAGAAACAGCGAAAATATTAGCCAACTCCAAATTTGAACAGTATGCATTTTTTTCCACAAAACACCCTGATAACTCAGAAATACCCCCCACAAACTATATATTCCTGAAATCTACACACCTTCAGCTATGTAGCACTGTAGTTGTTTCATTCATACCATCAATGGTGTGGGCGCAGTTCTTCGTAGAAGTTCGCACTTTTCTGAAAAAATGAACAAAAAACAACTTCAAAAGGTAAAAATCATGCCAAAAACCTCAGGAATGTAAAAAAAAGTTACTAAATATCAATCTCCAAAGTCCTGAATCAAACGGTATGCCATATGTGTGGTTACTCACGCGGACGTGGAAGCGAAAAGCCACAAAGTGAGACAATGCATGATGGCTCAGAAACAGCGAAAATATTTAGCCAACTCCAAATTTGAACAGTAAGCATTTTTTCCACAAAACACCCTGATAACTCAGAAATACCCCCCACAAACTATATATTCCTGAAATCTACACACCTTCAGCTATGTAGCACTGTAGTTCGTTCATTCATACCTCAATGGTGTGGGCGCAGTTCTTCGTAGAAGTTCGCACTTTTCTGAAAAAATGAACAAAAAACAACTTCAAAAGGTAGAAATCATGCCAAAACCTCAGGAATGTAAAAAAAAGTTACTAAATATCAATCTCCAAATGTCCTGAATCAAACGGTATGCCATATGTGTGGTTACACACGCGGACGTGGAAGCGAAAAGCCACAAAGTGAGACAAGCATGATGGCTCAGAAACAGCGAAAATATTAGCCAACTCCAAATTTGAACAGTATGCATTTTTTTCCACAAAAAACCCTGATAACTCAGAAATACCCCCACAAACTATATATTCCTGAAATCTACACACCTTCAGCTATGTAGCACTGTAGTTTGTTCATTCATACCATCAATGGTGTGGGCGCAGTTTTCGTAGGTTCGCACTTTTCTGAAAAAATGAACAAAAAACAACTTCAAAGGTAAAATCATGCCAAAAACCTCATGGAATGTAAAAAAAAGTTACAAATATCAATCTCCCAAATGTCCTAATCAAACGGTATGCCATATGTGTGGTTACTCACGCGGACGTGGAAGCGAAAAGCCACAAAGTGAGACAATGCATGATGGCTCAGAAACAGCGAAAATATTTAGCCAACTCCAAATTGAACAAGTATGCATTTTTTTCCACAAAACACCCTGATAACTCAGAAATACCCCCAAAAAATATATATTCCTGAAATCTAACACACTTCAGCTAGTAGCACTGTAGTTCGTTCTTCATACCATCAATGGTGTGGGCGCAGTTCTTCGTAGAAGTTCGCACTTTTCTGAAAAAATGAACAAAAAACAACTTCAAAAGGTAGAAATCATGCCAAAACCTATGGAATGTAAAAAAAAGTTACTAAATATCAATCTCCCAATGTCCTGAATCAAACGGTATGCCATATGTGTGGTTACCACGGGACCTGGAAGCGAAAAGCCAAAGTGAGACAATGCATGATGGCTCAGAAACAGCGAAAATATTTAGCCAACTCCAAATTGAACAGTATGCATTTTTTTCCCAAAAAACACCTGATAACTCAGAAATACCCCCCACAAACTATATATTCCTGAAATCTACACACCTTCAGCTAGTAAACACTGTAGTTCGTTCATTCATACATCAATGGTGTGGGCGCAGTTCTTCGTAGAAGTTCGCACTTTTCTGAAAAAATGAACAAAAAACAACTTAAAAGGTAAAAATCATGCCAAAACCTCATGGAATGTAAAAAAAAGTTACTAAATATCAATCTCCTAAATGTTGAATCAAACGGTATGCCATATGTGTGGTTACACACCACGGACGTGGAAGCGACTAGTCAAAAGATAAAACATGCGCAGTGAGCCAATAACAGCATTTTCCCAGATTTTTCAAACTGAACACCCTCAACTTGGAAATACCCCCGCAAAACTATATATTCTCAGAATCTACAACCTTCAGCTACGTAAGCGGTAGTTCGTTCATTCATACCATCAATGGTGTGGGCGCAGTTCTTCGTAGAATTTGGCATTTCTACACAATTTTCTGGAAAAATAGGAAAAAATACATTTCAAATTACAAAATCACACCAAAACCCCATGTAATGTAAAAAAAACTTACCAAATACCAATCTCCTAAATGTCCTGAATCAAACGGTATGCCTATGTGTGGTTACACACACGGACGTGGAAGCGACTAGTCCAAATTAAGACAAGGCAACGTGGCTTAATTACAGCAATGTTCCAGAATTTTCACGGTAAACCCCCTCCAACTCAGAAATACCCCACACAAACATATATTTTTGGAATCTACATACCTTTATATATAACAGTGCCATTCTTTTGTTCAACATGCAATCTTGTAGCCGCATTTCAAAGTAGTATTTCGAACTTTTAGCAGACAGAACTCGCACTGATCCGGTGCCTGGAAAACCTGGAAAATATGTTTCAAATCTTCCTACCTTGCTGGATATCTTTGCCTCTGTGTTGTTGCCTATTTGCATTACTGAGAAAATACTGATAGCTTTAGTGAAGGCTATTGAGTTTTGCTGTGAAAAAGTTTTGTAGTCAGATCGAAAGATGAATAATAAAATTCACTTTCTATTTCATCATTTGCCACAAGCGCCCTTGAACCTACAAGCTCTGCCCAGCACAAGACTAGGTGCTTTCTGTTTGGAGTTTAGTTGTTACGTCTCCAGTTTTTTTCCGGCACATCTTGAAAGAAAAAGCAGTTGTTAAAGCAATACATAGAACCATTCATACATTTACTGTAAATACACCATAACGCCTCACCTGTTACTGGTGTATTTTACAGGAACCTCAAAATCCTTGGGAAAAATAAACTAGCGGTTAGTACAACATTACTGAACAATAAAACACTTGTACCTTATGCCCCCTTTACAGTAAATAACTATTTTAACTAGAAGAGACTTACCTGTCCCAACCACAAAGCTATTTCAGAAAAAGGCAAATGAACCCGGAGCATGCCAAATAAGGGCCTAGGACACCCCACAAATCCAGAGAGCCCTCTATCCTATCTAACTTTCAAAGTGCACCAAAGTATGGTAGCGCTCAAAACAGGGCTTCAGACATAAAGCAGGCTTGCTAGGGCCACTTAGGACAAAAATACCTTGATCTGCCTAGTCCCATTTTTACGGCAAACCTTGCAGGCTCTCTGGGATGTGCTTATTAGGCGTGGGTGGAATGGGTTCTAAAAAATGCTTTCCTACTAATCTAGCTACATTATCATTACTAGGCATCTCCGGGACTCCTCTACACTACCAAACAACATAGTGGAATAAGCTGCAGCTGGAACTTATAATAGACAGTACAAGGCTTGGTACCACGTCTTGTAAACAATATACGAATATGTAGGGCCGTTTGCAAAAGATAAATGGCTAATTTATTGTACCAGGCCTTTGTTTTTCTGGTGGCGTTGTAGTAGTGTGGATCGATCAGTTTTGTCAACGCCACCCATGTACGTTGTATTCTTTGCTACAGAGTGGTCTAATTTTGGGGGGGCCTACCACCACTTCTGTGCCCTACTCTTACCGACTCATCGTGGATGGTGGTCAGCATGAATACAACCTTAGTATCACAAACTTGACAGCCAGGAGCTCATCGCTTCTTAGAGCAAAATTCTCTCCACGCTTTAGTGTCTTATCCAGTAAAGCCTTGGGCAACCCTTTTCGAATAGGATTTATGGTGCCACAGGCTGGGGTGTCAAAAGAATAAAGATCTAAACAAGGGAATACTTGTATAAAAGTTATCCACCTATAAGTGGTAACCTTGGCCCAGCAATGGAGAAATGAGCTCCCAGCTATCTTGCCACTGACCGTTAAATCCAGTGGACAACCAGGGGGGTAACTGTGAGTCCTTGCCCTCATATATCATAAACTTGCTAGTGTACCCAGTACTACTTTCGCAGAGCTTATATATTGATGCCATAGCGAGAACGCTTACTTGCATGTATTGACGGAATATTAGGCGCCCTTTGTAGAGCATAAGGGACTCATCAATACAGATATTCTGGGAAGGGATGTAAACCTCTGCAAAGCGTTTAGACAGTATCAATAAAGGGCCTCAATTTATGAATCCTGTCATGACCGGGTGCACCGGGGGGAACAGCTGTGGTGTTATCGTTAAAATGCATAAACCGCAATAAGTTTGGTAGCGGTTTAGGCATTACAGCTGAAAAAAGGGGGAGGGAAATTACAGTGGTGGGTCCCAATAGCCTTCCAATGTATTGTTCTTTACGAGACCCATTGAAAGAGTGAGGGCAAAAAATTTTTTCATTTCCACTATTGTGGTGGGATACCATGCACGAGCACGTGAATATACACCTAATTGGTGTGTGGCAATATACTGCTCGGCAAATAGATTAGTATAGTGGACCACATCCTGTAGGATTGCGTCCGTCAGAAACAGCTGAAAGAAGTCTAGCACTTCAAAATTACGGTGTCCACCTACAGCCAGGGACTGCTAAAAAATCAGGAATTTGGGGGGTAAAATTAGCGGGAGGCCTCCACGCAGGCTCTCCTCCAACTGCAGCACCAGCAACACTCCCATCATCTACCTCCATAGGACCAACAATGCTAGGACCAGCCTCATCATCAGCAGAACCACTACTCCTAAGGCTGTGACAGTGTCACTACTGCCATGCTCGTCAGAATTGATGATTCTGATCCACTGGGTAAATACTCAGGGTCAGCATCAGCATCAGAAAAATACTTTCCTCTGAGCTGGTCAGCATACAGTACTAGCAGCCTCCTGTACAGAAAAGCTCTTCTTCTTAGCCATTGTATCAAAAGTCACTGTACCAATTTTCTTTTCAAACAAAAGACCTGCAGTTAACCCCTTCAGCAAAAAGACCTGCAGTTAACCCCTTCAGCAAAAAGACCTGAAGTTAACCCCTTCAGCAAAAAAGACCTGAGGTTGACCTCAAGCAAACTAAGTAACAATGTTTCAACTTTCCAACTTTCAACACTTTCTAGAAAGCACCAGAAAACTGAAATATAATAAAAACTAAACCAATGAAACGTATACAAAATTTACACAGTACAATTCCAAAATACAGAAAATAACTTTTTATATTTTAGATAACTTTATAAAACAGAAATCAAGGGTAACTGAAGCAAAAAAAAAAATATAATAAAGACACTGATAATTTAGCACAGAAAAGCAAAAAATGCACAAAAGTACTTCACACACAGCAGGATGGGGGTCAAAATCACACGATCCACTAGTCTTGTTGTGTAATAAAGAAATCAAGGGTAACTGAACCAAAAAAAGTATATAAAACTGAGATTGCAGAAAATTACAACAAAAAAAAACAAAAATGGCTAAATAACTTTACCGCACAGCAAGACTGGGGGTCAAAATGACAGACCCACTAGTTTGATGGGTAATAAAGATGTTAACAGTAAATTCAATCCCACAAGTTATCAGTAAGAGGGTCTGGGGGTGGGGGAGGGGTAGAGGGTATATAGGGATATAAGAGGGTATATAGGGATATAAGAGGGGTAAAACACAAAATATACAACACAAAAACAAATACAATATAGAAATAATATAAATAAACACCAAAATAAAAAACAGCAAAAAAAATCCAGAAAAACTGTCAAAATCAAAATGAATGAAAAATACAAAATAAAAAAATATGTTGATTTTGTGTGTATTTTGTGTGTATGTGTATGTGTGTGTGTGTGTGTGAGAGTTGAAATATGTGTTGTAAGTGTGTGTTAGTGTGTACTAAAGTGTGTAGATGTGTGTAATACAAAAAAAAAAGTTTATAAAGTTTATAAACTAAATGTATGTGTGTAGTGTGTGTAAATACTGTACCAGTCCAGAAGACAGATGATCTAAAGCAGGCAGCAAGGTAAATCCCAGCAGGAAACACAGCAGATCACAGCAGGAGGGCCCAGCAACGTAATCCACCAGGGAGTTGTGAGAAAAATCCAGCAGGGGGCGGTTCCTTCCCACTGATCATCAGCAAGTCACTGCCCATGTGACTGCTGATGCAGTGCCTTCCTATTGGCTCCTGGCGATCGGACCGGGAGAGGTAAGTAACCCGATGTTGCTCGTTGCCTAGGGGATTTTCGAAGAGAGGGGAAGCGGTTTCCCCGCTCTCACTTCGGCCATGCAGCTCCAGGACCCGGAAGTGCTGCAGATCGTGAATATACGATCTGTGGCAGTTTGGTACTTGTCTGCACAGAACGTATATTCACGATCTGTGGCAGGCAAAGGGTTAAAGATCTGGTCCAAAACAAATCAGAACCAAAAATTTCTAATACCTCTCTTTAAAGATATACAGCTAAACATTTTCAACTTACTGATCCCAAATTTTAAGATAGATTGGAAACACTGAAATAAATACACTTCAACAACTGTTCCAAAATGGTACATACATACCATTCAACGATTTACAAAAAGGCAACAAAATTCCTAAAAGCGAATTCTATAAACATCTACAAATCCTCAGCTTTCTATCCAGAAACAAATATTTCACTAAAGCTTTTGAGAACACAGAGATAATATTCCCACCACAAATTCCCACAACAACTAAATCAATTGGAATTTTCTACCTAGCAATAGACAACAAAAAAGAAAATACAACAAATACCCCGATACAAAAATGGAAAAAAGAACATAACACTTACAGAAGAACAATGGTCTAAAGTCTTTATACTACCATTCAAGATATCCAGGTGTGTAAATCACTGTGAAATGTTGAAAAAAAAGCTATACAGATATCATAGAACTCCAGACCACCTAGCAAAATGGAATAAATATACTTCACCTACCTGTTGCAGCTGTATGAATCATCCAGGCACATGGATCCACATCTGGTGGGACTGCTGTAAAATCAAAAACACTTGGTTAAAAATAAAAGACTTCATACAAAACCTATTTAAAAACAGATACAGACTCACCCCCCAATTTGCCCTCCTGTTACTAGACCTAGATTGTTTCCCCATTGACCAAAAAACAATCAGGGTTATTCAATAAAAGTTCTTATTGTTTAAAATGGTGCTAATTTTGCCCCAACCAATCAGATGTAAGCTTACAAATGTTAAATAAGATCTGATTGGTTGGGGCACAATTAGCACCATTTTAAATGATAAGAACTTTTATTGAATCTCCCTGAATATGTATATTTTAATCAAATTTTACCACACATGGGAACAGTGGTATATAGACCCTAGATCAATGATTTAAAAACCAAACCAGACAAAGATCTATTTAAAATATGCTACAAAAATATATAATCTGAGATAAAAATTATAAATTTAATATATGTCTACAACTCAAGTTGGAAACTATACCGAAGACAAAAAAACAAGAGAACAAAACATAACTCTCCCTCACCTCTCTACCCCCCAACCCCCGTTTCAGAATAACTGAATTACTCCTTCTCTCTTCTTCTTAAAAGAGAAAGGAAACCTTCAATAAAATGTTATAAAAGTAATATACTGTATAAACGACTGCGCAGATACAAACATTTTTCAATGTTTAACAGTTGTATGCAATCATCAAAATGTATAGTTGTTTATTATATAGAAATGTATAAATTTATACTTTGAAAACAATAAAAATTGTTTATAAAAAAAAAATAAAGGAATTGAACCTGCAACTTCTTGTAGTCTGTCTTTTTAAAAGCAGAGCTCTTACTCTTAGCCTAACAGAGATTCTTTGTCGAACACTAGTACATAAAGGAACTTGATAGTTTGCTAGGTACATAATAGAAACAAAAAAAAGGGAAGACTGGGGATTTGAACATAGTGCATTAGCAGGTGTGCTACCACTGCATTAGCAAGGAATCTAGGTATATTTAGAAGCTTTCTCTTTTACTCAGAGCAGAATCATAAAGAAAATGTTATACAGATGTTTCTACACCAATATGGAAGCCCCTGTTAAGACTTTGAAAACTGTTTGTTACCCTACAGTTTACTGTATTTACCAGCAACTTACACTGACTGGTAAATAAAGTGCAAAATAACAAGCAGCTTTCAAAATCTTACCAGGGACTTCCATATTGGCGTGGAGACATCCCTATGACATTGTCTTTCTGATACTGCTCTGAGTAAAAGAGAAAGAACACTTGGGTCAGGGGCAGAGCTGGCCTTTGATATAGGCTACCTGTGCGACCGCACTGGTTACATCAGCAGGGGGGCACCAGCCAGAGCCTTAGGTCACTGACCTGTAGGTCACAGTTGTGCATCAGTGCCACAGTCCCCCCAGTTACGGTCCTGCAGATCAAATGTATAAGCACCACCTCACAGACAAAGCCCCAACACAGGTAAGCCTTAAGATTGTACAGATGTATTCTGTGCTGTGTCTGTGCATTTAGTGTGTTACGTGCTATGTGATGATGTACGCAGGATATATACAAGCACGCACTGCAAATACTGAAACACAGTAAGCGCAGGTGGCAGACTTGATTTGAAGCCAGCCAATGCAAGTAGCATTCAGCAGCGCATTATGTGTGCCCAGGGGGGTGTTTTGGAGGGGGTGCTTGCCGCAAGTAACAAATCTTGCACAGAGTGCTATTAATCCTAAATCCGGCCCTGGTCAGGGGGCATTATTCTTTCATGACTTCATGCCATGTGGGTGCAAAAACATGTAAACCTTAATTACAGAATCTATTTCTTACAAGTACTAAATGCAACTTACTAGACAAGAATCTTACAATGTATAGGTGTTTTCGGCAGAAAAGCTTTATTTCTCTTTTTAGTAGTACTGTAAAGCTCAAAGCTTGACTACTGCATCAGGAGCATTGATCAGGAGCCAATAGCAGGGGAGGTATCTTTTATTGCAATGTATTGATCACATGGCAGCCTTATATGTTTTACCTATAAATCTTATCTGTTTTGAAAGTGAGTGACAAATGCTACCCTATACATTTGTAAGTATGGTCATTTAGAAAAGAAAGTAAAACACTCAAGGCCAAGAGAGAAAACTGCAATGACCTAAACAAGCAGGCAAGAAAAAAATAATACATACTGTGGTTTAAATTTGACATTTAAAATCTCTTTAAAATATGTACTTATTGCACCATTCTCTAGCTATACAGAAAGATGCAATGGAAGGATTTCATGCTGTTGCACTGCGCATTTTCCGTGTGAGGCTCTTTCCATGCTTCCTTACAATGGCTAAAAAGTGCACCAGGAAAATACTTTTTGAACAGCCCGTGGTGATAACTTTGGAAACAAAAGACTAGTCTTTAAATGTCTGCTTGGCAAGACCGTAACTCAACACTTAAAGTTATTAGAAATGATAGTGCCTCCATGTTTCAAGCTTTTATAGTTGTACTATTCATAGAATAGATTTTCAACTCTGAGAAACAGTTATATTTAGAAGGTGAGAAAATCTACACCTTTCCATTATATTTTCACTTGCGTTATCCTGGGGATTCATTGTTCCTATATGCCAAGGAGATTATTGATCGGCTTAAACTAGTAATGTTTTCCTAGGGTTGAAATATATATTGACTAGCATATAGTTTACATACACATTAATATAAATATATTTTTTACCTAACTATATTTCATGACCCCATGATATTTATGAAAAAAAGAATAAAATGCAAAACACACTAAGAGGGAGATGTAATATGTGGGGGTATGGAGGTAAAATGGTGTTAAACCCAATTTTCCCAATGCAACATCGGGTTAGCGTGGGGTTAAAAGAATAGTTCACTGCAATAGTGAACTATCCCTTTTCTACATTGATTGAAGCCAGGGAGGTTAAGGAGCTATCCCTTACCTCCCGTTCTTCAATCAAGGTTTAGATAGCCAGGAACGAACTTCAGGAAATCTTACCTTTCACGCGATCCAGCGGGGCCGCTCTGAAATTCCCGACCGCTTCCTGCTTCTGTTACACTATAACGCGCATTATCGGGCATGCGCGTTATAGCATAACAGAAGCAGGAAGATTGCGTGAAAGGTAAGATTTTCTGAAGTTTGTTCCTGGCTATCTAATAATTGTTTGAAGAATGGGAGGTAAGGGATAGCTCCTTAACCTCCCTGGCTTCAATCAATGTTGAAAAGGGATAGTTCACTATTGCAGTGAACTATTCCTTTAAATACATTTTTTGGAGCCTGGGCCCTTTTCTGTTAATGGCACAGGCACCTGATGTAATTCCCTAAACGTTTGTTTTTGTGCTACTTTTTGTGCTACTTTATAGCGGAAGTAAGTATTGCAAACAACACATATTTAAGGAAAGGTTAGAGAACCAAAAACTATGTTACATTTTTAATGCATGTACAAATGATTATCTAAGAAGCATAATTGCATCTCATTTTAAATGTTTTTAGTTTGTATAAGCAAGTGAGATAGAGCATTTGTCGAATTTGTCATTTTCCAGTATTCATTGCTCTATGTGTATCCTTACTTTTTGATCAGTAATCACATTTTGCAGTGACTAGCAGTAAATCAGCTTAAATTGTCTGAATCCATCCTGATTTTTTTCCTAGATGCATAGTGATGCATGGTGAGCTGTATAGCTTAAAAAACATCTAGTCAAATGTAGAGTGTGCAATAGCCTCACAGCTGCTTCATATATTTTATAGCAATTAAAAAATATATATTTGTCATGTCCTTGTAGCTATAGCTAAAGATATATCTTTGGTAGAATTCTAAATCTTGCTTTTTTTCTTTATTTATTAAAGAAGAGATTGTTGACAGAACCAATTCTGACTGTTAACTGAGGGGCATAATATTGCAAAGCAAGATTTCCTTCTATTGAAAGTACAATAATAGACATTCTTTGAAAAATACATTGGTTCTATGGATTGCCTGGTGTTATACATTTATCTCATGATAGCTACTGGCTCTGTCACTTTAACATGCATGCATATCAATCATGGATGATTGTTTATTTTATCAAATGCTGTTTTATTCAACATTAAAGGATAAGTGCACTGTAAAATCAAGTTATGTTCATTTGGAAGCTGCAGCTTTAAAAATACTGTTGCCATATTTTTTTTTTACCTATGCCCCTCCAGAGCCAAGCTTTGTGCCTTGAAAGTTGCTGTTACTGGATTGCTGAATGTTAAGCTCCGCCCCTCTGAGATTTCCTCTGCTTTCTCCTGCTTGAGCCTCAAACAGTAATGCCCTTGAGTTCCGTGCACTCTCCTGCTTGAGCCTCAAACAGTAATGCCTGTGAGTTCCATGCATGTGCGCGTGCACGGAACTCACAAGCATTACTGTTTGAGGCTCAAGCAGGAAAAAGCAGAGGAAATCTCAGAGGGGCAGAGCTTAACATTTAACAAACAAGTAACAAGATGTCAGCAACTTCCAAGGCACAAAGCTAGGCTCTGGAGGGGCATAGGTAAAAAAAAAATGTTTAAAGCTGCAGCTTCCAAATGAACATAACTTGATTTTACAGTGCACTTATCCTTTAACATTTTCACTTTTAACTTACCCTGCTAAAATGCTAGTCATGATACACTAAAGATCTGAGCTTGTGAAGGTTCTCATTCATCCAGGTCATGGTATATCTGTTGTATTCAATTAGATCAACTGGACTTGAAATGTAGTTCTTGAAGACGTTTCGCTAGTCATCCGACTGGCTTTCTCAATTCAGAATGACTTGTACAAGAATCTGTGGCATACATACATAACATACTGGCGAAGGAACGTGACTGGTTCAAGAGAGGTGTTAAGGAGGCCATTTATGTGAAAATAAAGAAACCAAGCCTAAATAGAGGTGGGGGGGTTCGACACCAACTGTCTGCCATGTACAATGCTGTTTTAACACCTTACTCTGGGCGTTCCTATAACACCTCTTAGCCACTATCTAATCACACCCTTAACACCTGGCTGTGATATGCTAATTGGGATTCTCCAGGGTACATAATTGCCACAGATTCTTGTACAAGTCATTCTGAATTGAGAAAGCCAGTCGGATGACTAGCGAAACGTCTTCAAGAACTACATTTCAAGTCCAGTTGATCTAATTGAATACAACAGATACTAAAGATCTGACATACTGAGTTGTGGTTGGGAGCTACAGTGTTAAATGATACTGCATTACTGTAAATCAGAGCTCAGACTCCATGGCAACTCTAATACGTATACAATCTAAATATTGATCCACCGAGTAGGTATACCTGCTGATGCTGATTTGTGGTCAAAATATGAGCATAATGTTATACATTAAGTGATTGGTCTAGAAAGTTGTCAAAATATCAGTTGATGTACCTGCAGACTTTCATAGTAAACCTAAGATTATAATGTTGATTGTAGGTATGTTGAGTAGTGAACAGCAAGGACAGGGAAACAGGGTATTTTCATTGCTGGATATTACCAATAAAATATAAATGTAAAAGTTTTTACCCATGGCTGTGTAATTAAGCTGATGATGGTTGCATACTTGTTTGTACCATGCATTTAATGTGCCCTTATGTAGGGCTTTTAAAAAGAGAGTTCCACAGTTTGTGTTTCATTATTCTCAGTGTACCTTCTGCTGTCAATAAGGCCCCATGAACGCCCCTTGGACTTGTATTTGCAGAGAACAGCAAATGTTTACAACAAACTCATATTCATGTGAATCCCACCCATTCATATTATTTAACCCATGCATAGATCTTCAAATATAAATAATAAATAGGTTTCATTAAAAGTTGACAGTGAAAGCATGCGTTATCTTTGGCAGCTTGTGAATAGTAAATCATATGTCTGAATATCTGAATTCATTCCTAAAAAACACACAAGCGGATCATTAAGAAAGAATGTCAACTCACAGCAGTAAATAATTCAGCTGAATTTTCTCATACAAGGTTTTGATATATTTCAAATAAGCCAGATTTACATTGATATACTCCTTGCAGATTAAAAAGTAATTGGCATTCTGCTAATAAACACAATCAGTTGGTATGATGACTTTTGAATGAAATACTTCATTTATATGTTCTCCAAAGAGTTGAACATTTGTAACTCTCATATCTCCTGTATAATTTAAGGTTATACCTTAACCCCCATCCTGCAATTAAGCCTTTTCTTCTTCTGCAGACATTGTGATACAACCACAAAAAGAAAAAAAAAATAGCTCATTCACAATGCATAATTTAGGAACTAGCTGTCATGTCAGGAAACAAAATTGACAAAATAGAGAAAGGTAAAAAGGTTGATAATATCTAACAGTGTTTTATGTTGCTTGGTTGATCAAATTTTCCAGCTTTGCAAAGGTCTTTTTGTAAATAACTTGAAACAGGATTATATCAGCAAATTTGGTGTCCTACAGCTCAGTTTGGCATTTACATCAGGCACCCGAGGTGTAATTGGGATTATATTCACTTTCTTAATTTGTTTTTTTTTATCCAGTGTTGCAAGCATGTCTTTCTGTCTTGATAATTGCTGAGTGAAAAGTTTGTATTTTGTTAAATCATAGTTGGAAAAAGTTTACTGAAGACCAAAACATTTTTCTCTGGAGATGTTTTTACTGGTTTCTGCGGATTTTTATTACTTGGCAAAAATTGGTCTTGAGCAGGTTTTCATTCTAGGCTAAAAGGTAATAACTCTCACAGCAAAAAGTGTTTGTTGTCAAAAAGTAATTCACTTTTGGCTAGCCCCAAAAGTAGAAATATATTAGCCAAACTGTCTATATATGTCTGAAGCAATTGGACATCTATAGTTTTCAATGTCCTAAACAATTTGGAAATGAAGATGTCTTGCTTTAAATACCCACTTTTAATTATTTAATAAACAGAAGTGTTCCTAAAAGAAGGTACACCAATTAAGGACTAAAATCCCACATTTGCTGCTATGCCAGATTCCTAATTCTCCTAATTTCTCATAATAAGTAGGGATGGCCGGTTCACGGATCCGAACCTGGATCCGCTGCGGATTTATCCCTTTCGCGAACGGCGGGTTTTTCTGGATTTTCCGCCTTCCCGAACTTCCCATTCACGGATTTTTAGTATTTTCGAAAATTTAGAAATTACTAGTTTTCACGTATTTTCGGGAAAACATGTATTTTCGCAAATTTTCGAAAATACAAGTATTTCTCTTAATTCCATATATACGTATTTTCGAAAATTTTCGAAATTACGAGGATTACTTGTATTTTCAAAAAAAATACATATTTTCGAAAATACGTGAAAACTAGTAATTTCGAAAATTTTCGAAAATACGGAAAATCTCGTTATTTCAAGGGTATTTTCAATTTTAACGGGTCCGCTCGCGGATTTTCGAATTTTCGAATTTTTTCGAAAATTCGCGGATCCCCGAGCGGACCGGATTTTATGAAGTTCGGACATCTCTAATAGGGATTGGTTTAAAAGAAAAACAAATGGTAAAACTCTTTGTATTGGGTCACAGTTAACCTTTAAGAATTGAATAAAATGATCAGGGACTGGTCATTTATTTATTTTTTTTAAAGTTCTTTATAGCAGATTAGTAATTAGCTCACCTGGAGATTTGATATTTACTAATCAATCTATCAAAAAAGTCATATGAGAACCAAGACAATAATAATCCTTTTAATTATTTCATTAACAAAAAAGACCATAAAAATCTGTGGTTAGACAACAATAATAATGTAGGCACCTTTTGTTCCTATATCCCTAGTAAAAGCATACTGTGACTTTGTATTAACTCTTAGATTTAAATTATATTAAGTTATAGAGAACACCAAATGTTAAGTGTAGAGATTTAATACATTGCATCAATTGGTGTTTCAATCTGGCATGAACTATATCGATGTTGCCCACAGCAGTGGTTTTACCTTTTCATTTCATCAAGGTTTCCAGGCTGGATTGTGGATTCTGCTAACGTATTCTAATCGTAATTTAGATTTTAAAATATGTGACAATGTCGGGAGGGATGTTGACTAATGCACGGAAGGCATTGGGGGTTAACTAATGCTTCAGAACAATATTGAATGAGAAGACAGAGCACCTACAAATAAAAGCAGTAATCGGTGTCTCACCTAGCATTTTAATGTGGGCCCTAAACTTATGCAGAGTTACAGAAGGTCACTACTATTACAGGTCCCAGCCACATGCCCAGGGGGCATGTGACTGGGATCTGGAGGCCAGACAGTTGACATGCATATGCTTGCCTTATCCAGTTTTTCAGGAGTTTAATGCCATTTACTTAAGTGATAATATACAGTTTCTTGGAGGGGAGGCATTCAGAAATTTTTAGTTATCCTTTAAGAAATCTCTCCATATGTGCATAGCATGGAAGAAGACTTTCAAGTGCCACTATGTTTAGCCTGGTCTCTGTGTTTGGCATTAAATTCCCAGTCACCACCATATTGCGTCAATTGTCCTTGTACAAAATCCATATCCTGCAGCTTATTAACCAACAAATTGTTTTTTAATCCTATGTTCATCTGTTTTCGATAATATTTAACCCTATCTGTTTTAATAAAAAATATACTGTTTTTATTCATACATTAAACTAATTTATAATAATCACATCCCCATGTCCCCTATTACCCAATTTCAAATTATAAATTAAATCTGTTTCTATTCATAAATTTCCATTTTTAACCCCCCCTTAAATCATAATGTAGCCCCCCTCCCCCATGTTCAATCATTTATTGACCCCCCTTTGTTTTTACCATACATAAATAACAAACCAACTAACCTCCTGGAACCTGTAGTTCCATCCAGTCAGCCACCTGTACAATCTCACTCACAAAGTAATTTGGAAATTGAAATGGAGTCAGCCAGCTCAGTGAAGTCAGTGCCTACCTAAAGCCTGTAGCCTGCTGCAGTGCTCCTGAACCTGTTCCAAACCATATCTGCTCCATAAGAATGTACAGCTCCTCAGAGTGAGAGACTAAAGCAATCAATGCTCTGTTCTACTTTTCACTTGCTTCATGGTAGACATACCCCTGGCCACAGCATAAGTGATTCTATGACAGATCACATCTGAAGAAGATAAGAGTACTTCTCCTACTTTGATGGGGGCAATGTAGATGCCTTTTAAAGGGACAGTTCAGTGGAAATTATCAA
Organism: Hymenochirus boettgeri; assembly: GCA_019447015.1. Taxonomy (NCBI): domain Eukaryota; kingdom Metazoa; phylum Chordata; class Amphibia; order Anura; family Pipidae; genus Hymenochirus; species Hymenochirus boettgeri. The sequence goes on from CM033476.1 coordinate 177,303,545, forward strand.
CATTTGTTAAATTGTTAGTTTGTGTAATGCCTTCTTAGTTATTCTACATATTATCTCCCATTTTGAAAAATCAGTTGATTTCATACCCTTTTCTGTTCCCTGCTGTTGACATTAGTGAGCTGACATTTCAGGTCCTAACGGTCCTTTTTCTCCCAGGATGCACCACTTCCTTGGAATGTTCCTAACAGTAATTTCTACTGATTGGCTGTTGGATGGGTCAAAGATGCTCAGATCTCTACTGAGCAACTGAATCAACCCAGGCGCTGGGTCAAGGGCAAGACCATAACGGTCTCTACTAGTGGTCCTCCAAACAGGAAGTCAGTATTTCGGTTGCATTTATTTATACGCAGACAAAATGCTGAATTGGCAGATTATGGCCATTGGGATGAAAAAATACTGCTCTTTTTTCTGAAAAGCATATGTATTTGCACTGAACGTCCCCTTTAACAATAAAACATTCAAATAATCAAACATAATCCAGTTGGGAGCAGTTATATGGTTTAGCCTGGATGACCACACTTATTATTCTATACAGAGTTTAGTGCAGGGACCTATGTGTGATATACAGTTTTCTGGCTTAGATTTCTATCAGCACTCAACACTGTGTATGAACTTTGAAGATGAGTCGATTGACATTATTCCTGCCATTTCAGTAGCTTTAGTCTTTCACATATTACTCAACATAAAATGAAAACTAAAATCTATGGATATATGTATGTAATATAGCTTTTTACAATGCTATTGCTGAAGAAAATAAGAAAACAATAAATAAATTAGAAAGTGTTATATATCTTCTGAATATCTGGTGCTAGTTCCCAGTGAGCTGTTTGTGTTCCTACAGATGTTGCTGGCCATTTGATCTGAGATAAATGTCAAATTGATTGTAATGTTATGTGGAGCAGCAGTTTTACCTGCTGACTTTCCCACAATATTTTCCAGACAGATTATGTGTATGAATGTTATAATACGTATGATAATACAATCATAATTTGGATTGTATAATGATTGTTTATAATGTATGGCCATCTTTAGTAGTTATGCACATTACTTTATGCTCCCTTTATTAAGCCCAGAATTGAAACTCTATCTTCTCTGTATCTGTTTAATTAACTCTTGCTCTTTGATGTTCACTGTACTGTTACCATGTGAACAGTATACAAAGTTCAGTATGCTGTTTATCCTTCTGTGTGGGCTTGTGATTTTTTTAGTTAGTCAATTAAAGTTTTTCACTGGCACATTTATTTTATTTTACTCATTCTTGTGTGTAAATTTGTGACTCATATAAAGAAGGGACAGTTGAGATGTATATATACATCAAATCAAAAGAGAGAAAGGTTGCACTCTCGGGACTTAGTATTTTATTATAACATTTTAAAAAAGAGATGCGTGATCTACGCGTTTCAGCAACATATGTGCCGTCGTCAGAATATTGCATCATCATTAACAGAGTACTTTTATACAGAGTCACTAGTACAAACCACACCTCCATCATCATTAAAAAACACCCATTAAAAACAATTAAAATAATCAGGCAAGGCATCTTAACATATACAAGTACTGACTTAGTTTCTCCAAGAATGAATGTAGTGGGTTTTTCAATTCGTACCTCCGCTCGAACCAAACTATTCCTCAAACTTTTAGTTTTTTTTATAGGCGATTTGTGAAGGAGATCGAAACTCTGGGATCTGGGGATATGTGTTGCGTAGCAAATGCCAGTGCTTATTAAGGATTTTACCTATTGGCTCACTGGCAACTGTATATTGAGTTACAAATACTATTCTATTCGACATGTCACTCCTCACCTTTCGTTGGAGTCCTCCCTTCCCTATCGATCCCTCTAACATTTCTTTCTCCATTTTTAAAAGCTGTGTATCCCCTCATCCTTAATCTGTTTTGGAGTTCACTCATTCTCCTATTCCTTAACGTGAAATCCTGCAGTATTGGCTTCAAGGAATAGACCTAGTGACATGTTGAGGATGGAAACTGTTATATTCCAAAATAGCATTATGGTAAGTTATTTTTCTGTAAATATCTGTAATCAGCTGCCCCTGAACACAGATAATAGTCACATCAAGAAACGCTACTTGTCTAGGATTCACTGTACATGTAAATCTTATATTAGGGCAAAACCCTCAAAGGATCCAATGCCAACCCCGCATATAAGGAACACATCATATATGAAATACCCCCACCCCAGACAATACGTCTGAAAGGTGGGGTTCCCATAGATAAATCACTCCTCAAATGAACACATAAATGTGTTTGCATATGAGGGGGTGACATTGGAGCCCATGGCAGTGCCCTTCCACTGTATAAAATAATTTTGATCAAATTTAAAATAGTTCCAATTCAAATTAGTTGGATCATGTGAATGGATTAACTGTTAAAAGTGCGTGCTTTGGGAATAGTATTTGTTACTCAGCTTGATAAAGGATCGGGAGAGTTCCGAAGAGTTGCTGCCATAGTAGCATATGAAAATAAAATTGAATTAAAAGTAAAGGAGTGCTGCATTGGACATTGTTCTTTTGTGTATATATATATATATATATATATATATATATATAAGCACGGGACAGGTAATCAGGTAATCGATGGGGTGTATGTTTCTCCCAGATTCTATAATTTTTTAAAGGGCATGTCTACCCATCAAATTTTTTTTTTGATATATTGTAGGGCTTCCTCCCACAGCCCCAACCGCCATAAAAAAATTATTAGAAACTCCCCCCATCTTTACTTACCTTCCCCCTCTCCTCCGCCACACTGCCCAGCCTTCTGCCTGCATAAAACTGCAAGCAGGGGGCTGGACTGGCAGCCACTTCCCTGATTGGCTGAGGGGCAGCCAATCACGAACACGGCTGACGGCTGCTTAGAACGCCGGGGGAGAGAGGGAAGGTAAGTAGAGTTTGGGGGACTTGCTGATAATTCTATTTTAGCGGTTGGGGCTGGGGGAGGAAGCCACACAATATGATCAAGGGAATTTACACTAGGTGGAGGGAGAACAAAACAAATGAGAGAGGGAGGGAGAGGGGGGGAGGGCTGAATTGCACATAGCAAAATTCTCCCGGAGGAGAGACAGCAGGCAGAGTCCTATATGGACTCTGCTAGGCTCCTGGTGGCCAGTTTTTGGTACTATGTGGGAACATTACAGGAGAACCATTTGGAGCAGGGATGTAAGGTAAGTATTTTATTATACTACACAGTGGGGCAAGTAGTGGGTTACATTATAGTTTTAGGGTGGACATGCCCTTTAAGCTCTAAGGAATGGCTTGTGGAACAGGCTGTTTTCTATGCAGCTTTAATAAAAGCTGGCTAATGGGTTCTATGGGTCCCTGAAGCGAATGAAGAGACGGGTGGGTCCTCCTTTAACCTACCTTTTCAATTAGGCAGCATTAGTCTTTAAAATGGACCAGGTGTAATCCGTCTCTCTCTCTCTATGAGCCTGGGAACAGTACTTTGGTGCTGTGTGTGAGAGACAAACATGCTGTAAGTGTAATACTAAACTTTTATTTAATTTGTTTGTTTTATTGCTGCTACTAAAGTCTCCAGACAACATTGTCCCAATAGACAGAGCACATTTACAAACATACAACAAACTGTCTCTCCTCTTCCTTTTTTGTGGCTGCTGGGTGATTTATGAAATTAACCTGTGGGCACTAGGGGTCAGATCCCACAATCCACATTAGTTGGGTGGACCACAGCTACAGTAAGTGTCCCCATACCTGCAAATACTCTGTAATGCTCAACAGATCAAAACAAGTAAATTGCCCCCTTGCATCCTAGACAGTCAATCATATAACATCACAGAGCTCATCCCCCTCCCTGACACTGAACAGGGATTTCAGTTTTTTTTTTCAAACACATGCAATGCTCCTGTCCTAACAATGATGTAATCTTGTATTTTTCATACAAAAAAGAAAAGTAATCTTTACAGTGTATATCTTAGATAGCATTAGTGTAAAAAAACCTACATATTAACATTTCAGTAAAAATGCAATAAAAGTAGGTCTGGAGAATTGAAACTGCAACTTGTAAATGTACTCTTCTTAAAAGTATAGCTATTACCCCTATCCTAACTGATATACTATGTGGAACGCTGGTATTTTACATGTATAATATTTATACAAACTTACCTTACAATGTATGTGACTAGGTCAAGAGTATTTTAGGTTTTTAAATGTTTTTATTACGTCCCTAATAGTTAAATAAAGGACAGTTTTATATTATACTTTCAAGCCAGTGTTGCAGTCTATACTTTTGTTTCTTGTGTTTTTGCTATTGCATTATTTATAGACTATCACCTGCACTATTTTATATATACACACGCATATATATATATATATATATATATATATATATATATATATATATATATATATATATATATATATATATATATATATATATATCCAACGACCAAGGAAGCACTCATGGGACTTATTTCTGTGCAACAGTTTATTGTAAGTACATCTACGTGTTTCGGTGAAGCCTTGCGCCGTCCTCAGGATGTGTCCTAGTGTGCGGGACCCACGGAGCAGATGTATATATATATACCGTATATACTGAGTATAAGTCAAATTTTTCAGGCTTTAAAGTTAGCCTGAAAACCTAACCTCGACTTATACTCGGGTCAAGTCCTAATTTAGATCCAAATTCTGCAATAGTAACCAGTAGGTGTGTCAACCTGCATAGAAAGTTACAGGAGCTGTTCTGACTTTACAATCCTTCCTGCTTCCTGTAGTCTGGCTGCTGGACTCACTCAGCACTGTCATTGCTCATCTGGATGCTGTAAATCTGATGGGTCTTCTCAGTTTGGGGCAAAAAACTGTTACAGTGCTAGTACAGTTACACTGCTAGTACAGTGCAAATGACAGCTTAAAACTACAACTCTAAGGTGACATTTTTAACTATTGGGATCAGAGAGTCTTTACTATATGGGGGCCAGAGGGCTCTTTACTATATGGGGGTCAGAGGGCCCTTTACTATATGGGGATCATTAGAATTGTAAACGATGGTAGATTAATTAAAAGTTTACTAAACCTTGCCACTCCACATGTTTAGAAACTAAAACTCCCAGCAACAAAGCATGCTGGGAGTTGTAGTTTCCAAACATGTGTATTACCATGGACGTTGGGGGTTACTGGTACTGGATTTGGCTATTACTGTATGGGATTCATGTATAGGAATTCTGCAAGGGCAACTAATGTCTACCCTCGGCTTATACTCAGTTTTTACAAATTTGTCAGGTAAAAATATGTACCTCGACTTATACTCGGATTGACTTATACTCGAGTATATACGGTATATATATATATATATATATATATATATATAAAACAAACCATATGACCTGAATGCACTTCACATAATCGGATGAGTTGCCCGGGTGTCTTTCCAAAAAATACAGCAAAGTCCACTGGTATAGAAAGCACTCAGCGGGTCTTCAGAAGTTGAACACATCTATTCTTTATTAGACCAACAACATGTCGACACGTTTCAGCCCTCTCGGAGCCGTCATCAGGAATAATCACATAAAACTTACAACCCTGTTAAACCACCAATATCCCCGCCCTCCACCTGTGCACAATAAAACACTTACCCAATCCCAGATGGACTACATGTCCCAGGAGTCCCCCTGCTGCAACCACTCAATACACGTGCGTATAATAATTAAATAGAAAGTGTTATCGGCGTGTATACCCACTCAATACACGTGGGTATAATAATTAAATAGAAAGTGTATCGGCGCACACCATGAAAACTCAACAGGAAGTTGAGTTAAAATCAGGAATCTTTATTTAACAGATATGCTCACATACATTGGCTCCGGCCTTACGTGTTTCGGGCCCCACGTGGCCCTTACTCACAGTGATATATTTCTGGAGAAGCGAAGGGTCTGGGGTTTAAAATATACCCGGACCACCTGTGTGTCTAAGTAAGCATTCGCTTGATACATCTGTATCTTGTAACACTTACCACATTAGACTCCATGAAACTGCATTGTTATATGTAACTTCTTAATTAACCTATAATAATTAAATACTGGAAGAGCTCCCCAACCCCGCCTAGTAAACCAGCAGAGACAAAGGAGCCAATACGCATCCCGGTCTTCCCACAATGCAACGCACCATTCAAGACAGATGGTTTGAAACGGCCAATCGGCTCACTAGAGCCACTCTTCTCAAGTTACTACACAGGCCCAACCAATAAAATGGCTGACAGGGGCAGGATGAAATAGTGTTAGACAGTTATTATAACCTACCCTTTGTGGCTTCTGGTTTCCTTCTCCTCCTGGAACTGTAAGATTATAAGGCTATAATCTTACAGTTCCTCCCATAGAAATCCACTACAGGGGTAGGTTATATCCATTTCTAATCCACAGTATGTGACTCCGTTGTTATTCATTATACATTTGGGGAAGGATTGGATCCCCTTGGGAGAGATGCATGGCGAGATAAAGCCAATCAGAGTTCTGATGCCAATTGTTGCTAAATAGTATATACACACACACATATATCTTTACCCTTTACAAGAAGTCTGTGTAATCTGTTGGCCTCTGCTGCTCTGCCTCTGGATTTACACCGAGTACAGAAGTGCATGGCTGGAGCTCCTTTCTGTTCCTGATCTTGGGGGTACTCCACTGTCTTTGCGACTGCCTGTGTGTGTGTTTGTAAGTGCTTGAGTGCCTGTCTGTGTTCCTGAGTGCTTGCCTGTCTATTTGAGTCCCTGTCTGTCTGTCTGAGTGTCTCTCCATTCTCTGAGTACCTTTCTGTCTTTATGTCTGACAGTCTCTATAAGTCTGTCTTTTTTCAAAGCTGCAACCCCAGGGGTAAGGATCTGAGGTTTAAGATCATCATCCTGGATACAGCTTAGGGGAATGAGGTTTACTTTGGAATTTAGTGCCCATATCGAAAGTAAAATGGGTATTTGTGCATTGATTTGCAGCACTGTTTCTAATCCTGCTATTCTTTTCTATTCTTTACAACAGTTACAGAAAAACATTAAAGATTCTTCTAAGTCTTTAAAGATTCTTCTAACACAGACAGACAGGCACTGTGTTAGTGCCTGCCTGTTTGAGTTAGTGCCTGTCTTTTTGTGTGAGCGTCTGTCTGAGTGCTTTCCTGTCTGTCTTGGTGTCTGCCTGTGTTAGTGCGTGTCACCCGTCTCTCTGTGTCAGTGCCTATCTGTCCATGTTATTGCCTGTCTGTCTGTGTCAGTGCCTGTCTGCCTCAATGGCTAAGTGTAAGTGCCAGTTTGTGAGTGCCATTCTGGCAGTGTGAATGCCTGTCTAAGTAAAAGTGCCTATCTGCCAGTCCTTGTCTGTCTGTGTGAGTGCCTGTTGAAGTGTGTAAGTGCCTGTTGTTGTGTGCAAGTGCCTGTTGCTGTGTGTAAGTGCTGGTCTTTGTGTGTACAAGTGCCTGTCTGTGAGTGTGTGCCTAATTGTGTAAGTGCTTGCCTGCTTATGTGTGTGAGTACCTGCTTCTGTGTGTGTGTATGTCCTGTAATTCACCAGTCAGTGTTATGTCAGCCCCCCAGTCCACCAGCAAGTGTTAAGTCAGCCCTCCATTTTACCATTTAGTGTTAATTCCGCTTCCAGTTCACCAGTCAGTGTTGTTAGCCTTCCAGTTACCAGCCTGTGTTCAATATAGTAAGCAGAATGTTGAAGGATCGCACACCTTTAATACGAACGGTCGAACATTCGATATTTATCGGAAGTCCGAAAATATCGAAAATCCAGGTCCGGGATAGTTCGAGAAGTCCAAATTCGAATAGTTTGGCTCGAACTCGGGTTCGAGTTCTAGTCCATCTCTAGTACTGAGTGTGCGGCAGACTGATTGAGAGACAGAGGTGAGAGGCAGAGCGAGAGGCAGCTGAATACTGTATTAACAGTAAGTCTCATTAGGTGTCTAGTGAGAGAGGTTTATCTGATGGATACAATGATTGGGACTCACTGTCCCACTTTAGATGTTTGGAAACTACAACTCCCAACAAATAAAGCATGCTGGGAGTTGTAGTTTCCAAACATCTGAAGTGCCTAGAAATTGTGGGTCACTGTATGAGATTACCACTGTTCATTTAAAGGGCAACTAATGCCTCAAAATAATACAGAATCCGAAGGAGAATAGTATATATTGTTGCTTTCTGATTCTGTATTGTTTTGAGGCTTTAGTTGCCCTTTAAATGGAATTCCTATACAGTAGTCCCATACAGTAATAGTCATACTGGATTTGGCTATTACTGTATGGGACTACTGTATGGGAATTCTACTGTCCATTTGAAGGGCAACTAAAGCCTCAGAACAATACAGAATCAGAAAGCAGTAGTGGTCATAGTTTCTACCCTCGACTTATACTCTAGTCAATCACTTTTTACTCATTTTTTTAAGTAAAATTATGTACCTTGACTTAATTGGGATCAACTTATATTTGAGTATTTTTTTAATTGTATAGAACAATACCAGTCCTGTTGGATATTTAATATATATTCATGTTGAAAAGTATAGTCCAATAAAAATATTTACTTATCTGGCAAGATAAGTCTTATCTTGCCAGAGAGACATGACCAGCTGGATCTGTAAAACGGTGAAACCAGAAAAGGCCCTCTTTGGGGCTGTATCTGCTTATTAATTTAAACCAGCTGGAAATCTCTCTTTAAGCTCTGCCACAGATGCACATCTTTATGAGTGTAAAGACTTGTACTCCATAAACTTCAAAAAAGGCTACAGTGCATACTTGGAAAAATATAAGAAACAAAAAACGGAAATACATTTGTTTATTGGTGTATTAAAATCTTTTTTCTTGCTTGTTTCCTGCGCTTAGGGCCAGATCCACAATTTAAGCTGTTAATGTTTTCTCTTCTGAAAACACATTAAAAATAAATTCTGCCTTTTTTTCACTATAAATCTTCAATGTGCTCCTCAACTGTGTATATTTAGAACAGGTGTTCTAGACACTTCAGTGATGTTATATTTTACGTAACTGTCATTTCTGTTGTTCTAAGTGGTTGTTGGATTTTTTTTGTGAATAACAGGCTTGAAGATATAGAAAAAGAAAGTTCCATCACTATGGTAATTCTGCATTTCATGGAAGGATTTTGGAATATGTAGCCTTGCCATTTTGAATCACAGGCAATATACCGTATAAACAAACCTATTTTCCTCATGTGAAATACAGCTTTTATTGATTTAATATCAGATTGGTTTTAAGTATGCTTGACTTACAGGCTAATGGCTAATTTTCATACGTGTTTTATTAAATTACCGCAAAAGAAGATTCTACCGTGATTTTACTGCCCCTGTTTTTAGGTGTAACCTGAGGGACAGTTCAGTGGAAATTATCAATATTTGTTACATTGTTAGTTTGTGTAATGCCTTCTTAGTTATTCTACATATTCTCTCCCATTTTGAACAATCAGTTGATTTCATACCCTTTGCTGTTCCCTGCGGTTGACATTAGTGAGCTGACATTTCAGGTTCTAACGGTTCTTCTTCTTCCCAGGATGCACCACATCCTTGGAATGTTCCTAACAGTAATTTCTACTGATTGGCTGTTGGATGGGTCAAAGATGCTCAGATCGCTACTAAGCAACTGAATCAGGCGCTGGTCTCTACTAGGGGTACTGCAAACAGGAAGTCAGTATTTCGTTTGCATTTATTTATACACAGACAAAATGCTGAATTGACATGAAGGTCATTGGGATGAAAAAATACTGCTCTTTTTTCTGAAAAACATATGTATTTGCACTGAACTTCCCCTTTAAAACCCTCTCTATGATTACAAATTACAAAAAAAAACCACTTGTCTGTTATTGTTGATGTGGAATGAGGTTTTCTTGAATCACATATAAATATTTCTTGTGGATCCATCAGAATCTCCTATGGCAGAGATGGGTTAACCAGCTAGGTTAATTTAAAATGGTAGTAAAATTGTGATGTTTTAATTCCCTTTGTAAAATCCCAGTTCTGTTTCCAAATCACAGTTTTAACAATGAAATTACACATCGACAGGGACGGTTTTCGGTAAAATGGGCCCAACTCATTATCACTCATTCTGTCTAACTTCTATTTCTCTCTACTCTTTCTCCCTATGTTGAGACACCCTCTTTCATTGTAGTCTGTGACATAGTCTCATCTCTTTCTCTACACTATCTGCTCCCTTTTCTTTCTCTGAGTTCAGGCCATGTCCCATCTCCTCTCTACCTTGCCCCTCTGGATGCGCCCCCTTGCTATCTTCAGGCCATGTCACCCAACCTGCAGAACTGCAGACAGACATTCTGAGGGGGAGATAAACATGGTGATTAGGAGGTACACTTTAGAAGCTGCAATGAGTGACAGCTTCTTCCAAAAAGGGCCAGGCGGGCTGTGTGCTTACTAGAAGAGAGAGCTGTTTACTGGTGGGCCCCCAAAGGTTTACAGGCCCCTGGGCCATTGCCCTGTTTCCCTGCCCAACCACTGGTCATGCACAACAGAAACCAGAATTTTCTCTGTAACAAAATTCTCCTTTCTCAACTTATATGAGGATTAATTGAGCAGAAAATGAACAGCAGAAAATAGGTTGTTGCCCACATGAGACTGACCTACTTTTACAACCAGGTACAAAAGACTGTCTCTTTGTGACCATGCAGGGGGAGTTAACAAGAAACAGAAAATTTGTTTCAAAGAGAATGTTAAAAGAATGTGTTTTAACAATTGTATTTATTTTAGGGCTAATGGTACAATAAAGACTATGAATGAGGTCCACAATTTCTAGGCAGATTGTTTTTTGGTTTCAGTTGATCTTTAAGTGTATGTTTTTATGAAATGCAGCTCATTCATCTTGTAAATATTTACACATGTCACTTTTTGAATTTGCTTAAATAAGTGCAATTTAAAATGTGAAAAATAAAGTACAATCATTAAAAACTAACATGAGCTGTAGATGAAAGCCACTGGTTTTATTTGTGTAGATGTCAACAAAGAGACATAAAAAGCTTCCAGATCCAGCACAAAGCATTCAAAAGCCAGACTAATGTTATGCTGTAGGTACAAAGGTGAGAAATATGAATAAAGGCCCCCTAACGCTCGTGTTTTGCTCTAATTAATGTGTTTTGAATAAATAGTCAGTATTTCATATTAAAGGAATTAGCAGCATTTCTGACATTCTGCATTTTTTTACAACTTTAAAATTCTCATGAATCTAAAGGCCTATGAATTCATTTCTTTATATCTGTTGTTAGGAAATTATTATACCATCAAAGAAAAGTCAATGGGGTATTTTTTTATAAATGATCTTCAGAACTACTTACAGTTAAATCTAATATAATAAACTGCACATAAACTAAGCAAAATATTGGATGGTCAGCCTTATACTTTTTCATGTGTATTTCACCTAACTTTTAACCAAATTACCTTAATCACCCTAAACATTTAAAGAACTCCATTATCTACAATTATGGTTTAAGATATACTGTAACTGGATTTGCTCTGATTCCACAGATGATAATAATTCCACAGGAATAAGTTGTCAATTCACAAAACATGAATACCTCCATTAACTAAGGAAACCTCAGGAAATCAAGAAAACTATAACACAATTTTCCAGCTGCTTACAATGTATTTTGTAATTACACTATCAGCCAGATGCCCCAAGAGGTGCTGTTGCCATTTTTTGATAAGAGAGGGGATAACCGGTATGTGATATAATCCTAGTCACGGAAGTTACTGCACACAGACACCATTCTTCTCTTTCTTCCTCAGTTCAAGGAGACAGCAACATCTTTATTAACATCCCTACATAGCAGACAAAGCACATGTTACATAACATTGAATCTGCAGCTGTATTAGAACACACATATAAATGAACATCTTAACAGGCGCAGTGGCTGAAAATGGAGTTAAAAGACATGTTAACCGATGTTATATCAGTTAGCGTGACTTAAACTCCTTCGTTGCGGAAGCTGCGTGGCGAAAGTTAACCGTGTAACAGCTGCAAGTGATGTTATATGCTGGAAGTGGTATTTTATTGCGGCGTCTCTCGGTGCATCGCCCTGCATGTTTTTGACAGTTTTGGATTAATATTTTGATGCTGGATCTGGAGACTATGCTTATGTGAACAACATTCTACAGTACTTATGGAGAGATGTAATAGCCCACAGTGCAGAAAAAGAGTTAAACCCATGATTCCTGATGTTAGTGTGGGTTTAACTTATACTTTGCAGGCCTGCACCATTTTTAGCAACAACACAGGCACTCAATTTAAACCTCCATATGTTCTTTTTGTGCTACAATGTAGCTAGAAAACTAATGCCTTTAAAATCATGTTGGAGATTGGTGGATCATGTTGATTATCTAAAAAAATAATTCACTTATGATGCACTTAAATGGGGTGTTTATAAGGAATAGCTCTCCATAGCCCATTTCAAATTGTTTCCAGAATACCTTTCTAAAATACAGTTACAATTAGTCTATATCTACAGTAGCTGTCAAAAAAGAGAAGATAAGTACTGAGTTGTTTAATTAATTAACTTACCAAAATAGTTAGTTTTTAATCCTTTCTTACACTAAAACATTGTACACTCGGATGAGGAACGAGGCCCAAATACTTGCATGTACGTGGCAAATGTCTATGGCCAATAATCGCATGTGTGTCACCCCTCATCTGTGTCGTTGAATGTTTGTATGGGCATTACACTAGGTAATATAAAATAATAGTAGCAAGGAACCCAAAAACAGGAGGTAATTAATGGCAGGATACCCTCTCCTCGTATCAACAAGCCTAAAACTTGTTTAGACTGTTATACCTTTATTTAATTTTATTTAACCTTTATGTCCTGCCTACTTTCTGAAATGAATTATTACACCTCATGTAACTCACTCAACTAATTTCTCTGAATGCCCCCTACTACATCCCTTATTTACATTAATACATTTTACCTCTGTTTAGGTCAAAATGACAGGATAACTATTATTTACTATTCTTTTGTTTTGTGAATTTTGTGCTGTAGAGTAATGCCTTCACTATTATACAATGTAAACTTAAATAAGTTTGGATAGGGGGTGTGGCTTAGCTCTGGAGCTGGACGGATGCACCCTGAGCCTTGTTTAAGCAACTTTAAAGTGAACAATCCTTAACAACAAACCTCCTAGAGACAACTACAACTCCAACAGCTACCATGACCAAATGAGGTGTATCAAAAAATCCCCCCCGCCAAAAAAGAAAGAAAATAAGTTATATACAAGGATAACCATGACTAATAAAACTGTTTTGTATTTCTCAAGTGTCTATGCTGAACAGTTTTGAAATTTCTTTTGTGATAACTTAAATATACAGTCAATGTATGAAACGTGATGGGTAGAACAATAGTTTTTTTGCTCACTTTAAACTATTTTTTCTGATATCGTGATTCAATTTTCTATGCAGAAAAAGGCAAATCCAGCTGTATCAATAGCATAGCAAATGCCATAAATCATTCATGCATAAAAAATCTCTATGGTTAATTGGTTAATAATTTTTCTTCCCACATTAAAAAAAAATCTCTTTTAAAAAATATGGATTCCTTATTAACCTTAATATTAACTACCTTAACCCAAGAGAATTCAGGAGTAACTATCTATAAATCACTAATTAGAAAGATAGGGATTGAATGTATTATTGATGAGTTTGACATCTGTTTCACTAATGAACATTGATTCATGCAAAAGTCTTATGCAGATGCTTCCATGATGATTATTAATTGGTTGTATGTTGCTCATTTTTTCAGTTATGTTTGTTCAATTAACCTATTTTATTTTAGAAACTCTTTATTTAACAGCTAAAGTCTGGGGAAAACAGTTTGTTTTAATTAAATCTAACTGTGTTTAGACTAGACACACTTTATTTTCTTGAGGGAAATGCATCAGTTATCTGGGGAAATAGTTATGGGTCAGTTGCTCTTCAGTTTACAGGACATTACATTTTATTATTTACATTTTATGCGTTTCTTTTTTGAATAATTAAGAAATTCGGCCAGCAATCTGAAATATACTTTTTTCACAAGAAATTAACTCCTGCATGTTACTAATTAATAACAAAGAACATGTAAATTCTATGTTATTAATCTTGCCTAAAGCTGGCCATACTCTACCTCAACATCACACCAGTTCGGCATTCGGTCTAAGACGAATGTTGAATCGGTTGTAATCTGGAGCAGAAGAATCATATTTGTGCTAGTAATTAGGATTGATATGATTGGACAAGGGGGTTTCAGAATGTGGCAGAATTTTGGGACGTAAGTTTGTAGTGTATGACCTAATGGCAGCAGTGTCCCTGCTTCCATTAGATACTGCAATGCCTTACTTTCCGTTCTTTAATTAATGTAACAGGAGCCAGGAACGAAGATTGTAAAACCTGCAAGTGATCACGATTCCTCGTTGACTTCTTCGACAGGTCCCAGACTGCTTCTACGTTAAATTATACTATTGTATGCTATAGTATAGTACAGTATCATGGTCTTAGGTACGTTTTACAATCTTTGTTCCCGACTCCTGTTACCTTAAAGATAACCATTGTGTGTATAATTTTTTTTCCCAAATACAGTTAAAATAAAAGTAACTGGGTCAGGGATATAGGATTAGTAATTCCTACCTCCCGATTTTGTTTTTGTTAGGAGCAACAGCCCAAAGAAAACTGATTCTGCCAGTCTTCCTCCTGGCTTCAGCATTATCTTTAATAAAGGATTAGTCCAGGACTAACCTGGCAAATAAAAACTGTTAGTGCTATAGCTCCTCAACAAAACGATATTGTGAAGCGGGAATAATCAATCCTATATATAAGGATATATAAATATAATAAGTTAACTTTTTTAAATTTATCCAAAAAACCTATTGAAGGTAACAGATGAACATAAAACATTCACCCACAGAATATTTAAACATTTATGGCAATGCAAAGGATTTCGATTTCTATTTCCCTTTTTGACATCTAAACCCTAAAGTATATCATTTGTGACTTTTACAATATTTCAGGGTAATTGTAACACATGTGTAAGGTAAAAAAAGTCATTAAGCACAAAACAAAAAAAACCCATAACATTAATTGCCTAATATACTAGCAAAAAAGGACAAGGAATAAATAATATTCCTTATAAAAAAAATTTCAACAATAGCTGTTGTGCTAATTTTTCACTGTTAATGGACTCTGATTGAACAGACTATATAACCCAGTAATGAGTCAAATAATCTTCATTTGTAGCCAATTAAACCAAAGTATAGTGTTGAGGAATATATTTAGTAGCAGTAACCCTGCATATGTGTGTGTGAGTTATCATGGAATATTTAGTATTCATTATAAAATGAATTACAATCCATTTTGACCTCAGGAAGGAATTAATTTACACCAATATTAAATAAGAATTCTGCTTTTCAATTAACAGGGAAAAAAGTTTTCATTAAATTACCAGTTACCATCACTTTTTATTCTGCAGTCTGCCTTATAAATAAATGGATACTTCTTGTCTGAAATTAATGTATTAGGTAACTGTGACTTATATACATGTCAAAGTTAATTTAAAATATCTATATATAGTACATTATCTTAATTATATACATTATATATATCATGTAATACACTAGCTTTTAGCTTTAGGCAGAATGCTGGATACACTGTGTGAAAAATAAATACAGGCAGGTTGCTAAAGATAATGGGTTATGGACAGGTTCAATATTATATAGAGAGATAAATTAGGGGAAGGAGTATAAAAAGGGATACTGTAGCGTAGAGTTACATAGACAGAAATAAAAAACACTTAAGGGGGTGGCTATTGAGGAGTCATGCAGCAGGACAAGACCACAAGAGAAAGATATAGCAATGCAGAAACCCAGCATTGGAACCCCCTGGGGAGAAAGACAGAAGTTAAAATTAGGAATACTGGATACTACCGGCTGCAGAAATTACTATTAAGATATAACCCCGGAGAGAGAAATATAATTTAACTGAGAAACAGTAAAAATATATACTGTACATCTGAAGGAAAATACTTCTGTGTTGATTTTTTTCATGTTTCAGTTATGATGATTAGAAAGTCCTTATTCTCATCAAACATTATTATTTCACAGGCAATCAGTAAATGTTTAAAAACACACAGTAAAATAAACCAAGGACCATTATACTTAAATATTGTGCAAATTAAATTTAACAAAAAATAAAGAACAACCTGTCCTGATTTTGCATGCATTTAAAACTACTAATCTCAACATAAAAGTTTTTGGCTGATGTTTGAAAAACTATAGTGGGTTAGTTAAAAAAGCCATGAGCCTATTATTCCTAATTATTGGGAAAGCATGGAGAATGAACCATGAAATTCATAGTTAATAATGTACATGATTAAGTGAATCATTAGTAATGTATTTAACCTTAGGACAAACTACTAATGAAATATGCTATTGTTATAGTGATTTAAATAACAAATAGTATTTGTACCGGCAATAAGCTTGCTAGTAGTAAACTCTCGGTCGGGACAAAAAGTCCCTTTGTGTGTACCCACCTTAATGGACTTTGCCTAGGATTTTTTAGGGTGTGGTCAATGGCCAGCATCCTGTCAAGACAACATCCTTTTCAGAGGCAAATTAATAAAAGGTCCTAACCTAGCCTGTATCTTAAAACAAGGAACCTTTTGTTGATTTTATGTGTGTAATTATCAACATTTTATACGTTTTAGAAAATATGTTTTTAAGTTATGTTTTCCAAAATGTATTTTGTATATAAACAGAAATAAACAGAACAAGAATTTAGGCTAATGTTTTTTTATGTTCATGGGTTATATTATGGTCCAGTGTTTTCCAGAGTTTTATAATACCATGGTACTACTGGATAGATACCAAATATAAACAACAAAGTAACAAAGTCCAGTGCACACAACAGAATTTGTAAAAAAAAAAAAAAAAATGCTACATGTATTTTGCCAAATAAACACACTTTTTCACAAATGCTGTTGTACGCACTGGGCTTTTTTGCAGTGTGTAATATATATATATATATATATATATATATATATATATATATATGCACATTGCAAAGTATATCATGCAGCTTGTTATTGTGACTATTATGTTGGTGTATTTTAATTATATTGAGTAGCTCTTTAAATGGTCTTAATAATATACTAAGCTTTATAAATATGTTCTAAAGTGACTACGCACAAACCCTATCCTCCCCTCAAAGTATTGACAGTTTAAACCAAAGTCACACCAAATGCCTGCCAACACATGATAATAACATTAGCTTAAACACATTTTTAATTTAACCCAACATATATTTAGCTATTTTGTTAAATACACAATTTTCTACAACTTAAGCTGTGGTATTCAGTTCGATTGGCTGAACTAGTGATGTTTCACTAGTCACCTGACTGGCTTCCTCAATTCAGAATGACATGTACAAGAATCTGTTGGCAAAAAATACCCTGGACTGTGTCCCAATCGGCATATAACATGAATGTGTTAGGGGCCTCCCGAATGAAAGGTGTTAATTGCATTGGTCTTGTAGTTGTTGACAGAGGGAGGTAATTTCATCAAAGAGCAGTCATGTGGTATCTTCTACTGTAGATACTCGGTCCTCCAAGTCTCATACCCGGCTCCTCAGCATGTGTATCTCAGTAGGCGGATGTCTACTCTCACCTCCTCCATCAAAGCAGCGAGTGACCCTTTGTGTCCTGTATGGCCACCATAAACTATGTGGGGGTAGGTTTGGGGTTGTCCAGAGGTGTAGTTATTGCTGCTGTCCTGAGTATCCTCCACTCGTTTGCGCTGCATTTGCCATGTGTGCCGGATTGGGGGTTGCGGTCCTTGCCTGCTCCGGTTCCTGACATGCAAACTTCCCCAGTTTATGTATGACGTGTTCTTAGTTTGCTTGCTGTACTTTGGCATGTCTGGCTGGGTCCAGACACCTGATCTGTGGCAGGTTCAGGGTCTTTTTTCCCTCAGGATAAGGTCAGTATTAGTTTGACAGGGAGAGCTCCTACACCCCATGCATGCTTAGGCAGCCATCTTGGCCACGCCCTAAAGATTTTAAACGTCATATTCTTCCTTTCTATTTCCCTTTTTACATCTGAATTAAGCCACATTGGTATTACCAGCAATTTAGGAACCCATTATACTTTACTGTGTTGGCAGTTCCACTACTCCAATCAGGGTAATTTAAGTCCCTCATAATCAGTACGTGCACCGAAATTGCAGCCCTTGGCATCTGCATATGCACTTGACTCATCTTCTCGACGCTAGAATTTGGTGTATTGTAAAAGACATTAACAATTATTTTAGTATCCTTACCAGTGCCCAATTCCACCCATATTTTTCCCGCTTTAACATCAATACTGATTATAAAAATCAACTCTTTTTATAACATACACACCCCTTCCCTTTTTTTCCACAAAAACAATTTGCAGTCATCTGATTATTTGCAAGGTTTTATTTTATTTATTTAATTATACAAATCTGACTAATCATGTTTTAAATAACAAGGTTAAGAATAACAAATTAAGCAATTTCTATTCAGATGTCTCCACTCCAATATAGAGGCCATATTTATTTTCCAGCCAGCATGAGTGGCACAAAGAACAGCCTGCCAGGAACAATATAAACATGGTGTTTAGCAGGACAGGTTGCAGATTTAATTCCCCAGATTTACATTTATTTTTTACTGAAATTTAAATATTGTGTTTGTTCAATCCATGCTACTGTAGCTAAGAAATAAACTGCAAAGATTACTTTTTTCCAGGGACAGAAAAGTTAAAATATTTAATTTTTTAAATAATTTAAAACTATACTGACATCTTTATTCTGTGTCAGAGAGGCAGGATCCCTTAGCTTATTGGCTATCAGCTTCTAGGGGGCAAGGCTTCCTGTGAAGTGTACTGTTTACATAGAGGTAGATTATGAGTGCTGACCCTAAGCACCCACAGGTTCATTTTGACACAGCTTGCTGTATTTTGTGCTTATGTGCTTTGTCTTTTGGCACAATGTTGCCTGGTGACTTTAGATTTTCTTTAAATATTTGCCTCTAAATGTGAAAAAAATCGACAACTTGATTACCGTATATACTCAAGTATAAGTAACATAGTAACATAGTAACATAGTAACATAGTAATTAAGGTTGAATAAAGACATTCGTCCATCAAGTCCAACCTATTCCCTTTTTTTTTTTTTTTAACCCCACCTAACAGTTGATCCAGAGGAAGGCAAAAAACCCCAGCTAAAAAAGGGGGGAAAAAATTCCTTCCTGACTCCAAACGGCAATCGGAAAGTATCCCTGGATCAACCAGATCTATATGCATTAATACCAGTAATTCTCAATATTTTTTAGTTTTAGAAACTTATCCAGGCCTTTTTTAAAGTTATTCAATGAACTTGCCATTACCACCTCTGCTGGAAGAACAGTTTCACCGTTCTCACTGTAAAGAAACCTCTCCTAACCTGAAGATGAAACTTCTTTTCTTCCAACCTTAAAGGATGTCCACGAGTCCTCTGATATGACCTATTAGTGAACAATGCACCAGAGAGTTCACTGTATGGGCCATTAATATATTTGTATAAGGTTATCATGTCCCCACGCAACCGCCGCTTCTCCAATGTAAACAGCCCTAACTTGTCTAATCTGCCTGCATATTCAAGCCCCTCCATTCCCCTTATTAATTTAGTTGCCCTTCTCTGAACTGCCTCAATTTCCAAGATGTCCCTTTTGTATATGGGATTCCAAAACTGCACCGCATATTCCAAATGTGGCCTTACCGGTGCCTTGTAAAGAGGGAGAATAATATTTTTCTCTCTTGATTCCATTCCCCTCTTTATACAAGACAATATCTTGCTAGCTCTAGCTGTTGCTACCTGGCATTGTTTGCTACAGTCTTGTTATCTACCAGAACCCCCAAATCTTTTTCCATTTCAGATGCACTTCTTTCCTAAAGTTAAAAGTTTTTGTTAAGCCAGTACACTTTAGTTTTCTGCAACCTATATTAAATGACACTATATCATGGTCACTATTCCCTAAGCTTCCCATTACCTTCATCTCCAAAATGAGCTCTGGGTTATTAGATATCACCAGATCCAACAACGCATTCTTTCTAGTAGGAACTTCTACCATCTGTGAAAGAAAATGCTCATATAGGAAATTTAAGAACTTTATACCTTTTGAGGTGCTGGCAGTTCCATTACTCCAATCTATTTCAGGGTAGTTAAAATCCCCCATAACCAGAACATGCCCCATACCAGCAGCCTTCGCCAACTGCATATGGAGATTCATTTCCACCTCTTCCCCGGCATTTGGCGGCTTATAACACACTCCAACAATTAATTTACCCACCTTCTTGCTTCCTGTACACAGTTCCACCCATAATGTTTCTGCCGCATCGTTTGCTCCCCCATCTATTCCATCTTTTAAATTTGGCTTCAATTCCTGTTTAACATACATACATACTCCTCCTCCTTTCTTATTAACTCGGTCATGTCTAAATAAGGAGTACCCTTCAATATTTACTGTCCAGTCGTGTGAATCATTAAGCCATGATTCTGCTATACCAATTACATCATACCTTTCCTTTAACGCTATTATTTCAAGTTCGCCGGTTTTTCCAGCCAGACTCCTTGCATTTGTAAACATACATTTTAGATTATCAATTGATTTACTTCCATACATGGTCGTACATGCCTCCTTATCCTCTATGCTCCCCCCTCCTCCTTCTCCTTCTACCATCTGTGAAAGAAAATGCTCATATAGGAAATTTAAGAACTTTATACCTTTTGAGGTGCTGGCAGTTCCATTACTCCAATCTATTTCAGGGTAGTTAAAATCCCCCATAACCAGAACATGCCCCATACCAGCAGCCTTCGCCAACTGCATAAGGAGATTCATTTCCACCTCTTCCCCGGCATTTGGCGGCTTATAACACACTCCAACAATTAATTTACCCACCTTCTTGCTTCCTGTACACAGTTCCACCCATAATGTTTCTGCCGCATCGTTTGCTCCCCCATCTATTCCATCTTTTAAATTTTGCTTCAATTACTGTTTAACATACATACATACTCCTCCTCCTTTCTTATTAACTCGGTCATGTCTAAATAAGGAGTACCCTTCAATATTTACTGTCCAGTCGTGTGAATCATTAAGCCATGATTCTGCTATACCAATTACATCATACCTTTCCTTTAACGCTATTATTTCAAGTTCGCCGGTTTTTCCAGCCAGACTCCTTGCATTTGTAAACATACATTTTAGATTATCAATTGATTTACTTCCATACATGGTCGTACATGCCTCCTTATCCTCTATGCTCCCCCCTCCTCCTTCTCCTCCCTCCGTTGTGTTACTAGCCCCCAGATCCCTAACTTCTCTATCTACCCCTGTGTAGTTAAACTTTCCCTCCCTCAAGGTTTTCAGGCTGTAAAATACTCGGGTCAGTCACTAACTTGGAATGAGGAATCCGGCTGACGCATCCACTTATCATCCCATCCACTGACGTCAGTACTATGCACCTGTCATGGGGTAGTGATGTCCCGGCGTGGGGTAGTGACATGGATGCAACGATCAGTGGATGCAGCAGCCGGATTCCTCGTTTCAAGTTAGTGATGGCAACTGCAGAGGTAGTAACCTGTTCAACCCCCTCAGCGCATCGAGGCCAGGACTCACCCGCAACTATCACCATACCACTGAGCTTGCCCCACAGCACCTGGAAAAAGCAGTGAGGCTGCATGAAAAGGATGGGAAGAGGTAGTGGCAGGGCGAATACAGTGGAACCAGTGTTATGTGAGAAGATGGGTGCAGGGAAATAGGGTTTTATTCATAGGGGTGGGGGGAGAGTGAGGGAGGCATTTGGATCAGGGACAGGATAGTTGTTTTTTTGGGTTGTTTATTCCAAACACCTGTAGTGCCAATGAATTGGGCATTGTTGTTAATTTAAAGGGCAACTAATGCCTGAAAACAATAATGAATCAGTAGCATGGTACCTATTGTTAAATAGATTGCCTTCTGATTCTGTATTGTTTTGAGGCTTTAGTTGCCCTTTAAATGGACAGCAGAATTCCCATACAGTAGTCCCATACAGTAATAGCCATACTGGATTTGGCTATTATTTTATGGGAATTCTGCTGTCCATTTAGAGGGCAACTTAACCCTCAATACAATACAGAATCAGAAGGCAGCAGTGGTCATATTTTCTACCCTCGACTTATACTCGAGTCAATCAGTTTTTACTCATTTTTTAGGTAAAAATAGGTCTCTGCTTATACTCGGATTGACTTTTATTAGAGTATATAGGTACTTATTGTTCCAGTCATTCTGAATTGAAAAAGCAAATCTTATGACAATTGAAATATCTTCAAGAACTAAACTTTAAGTTTAGCTGAGCTAACAGAATACCACTAATATGCCATGACCTGGATAAATAAGAATCTTCACAAACCTACTGCAGCACATATCTCGTAAATCAGTCATATAATGCATTCTTACCTCCACCGCTGATTTGGCCACTGACTTAATTGTCCGTTATATCAATTGCAATCCATATTCCACAGGGAGACATTACAGGAATGTTGGCAGGTAAAACCACAGCTGCACCTAATGTTATCATTGAATTATTGTCCATGTTGGATGTTACTTTCCATGTACTGTCAGGTCATTGTATGGTTATCATAACCAACATCAACTGCAAATTTATTTATTGAAATGAACCTTACTTGAAGCTGTTTAAAAGCTTAGGTATTGTCAGGGAGATGCAATATCCCGTGCTAATGGGAAAATAAGCGCTAAATTCACACAAACTTATGTGCTGATGTGTTAGCAAAGGTTTTGCACTGCCTGTGCCATGTCGCAATTTTTTTAAATTTTGCACTGCACAAGCGATGCAATAAATTTTGCGCCGGTTTTTGCACAATTTTTTTGTACAAAAATTAACTCCTTTCCAATTGTGTCTTTAAAGCCACGCGAAAGCTTGCAACTAACCGCTAGCGTTTGCGCAATGTATTAACAGTCGCAATTAAGTGGTTAATACATTGCGGGAACAAGTGCAGGTAGGTCGCAATTGCGAAATTTATTGCATCTTCTCCATTGTGTGTCTGCACACTTTCTCCCTTATGACAAAAAAAGTATTTTAAAAAGTGCCCAATACCAGTTTTAAAATGTTACACCTCAATAGTAAAAACCATTTATTATAAGATAAAAAAATAAATAAAAATGTATGTTTATAAGTGTCAGCGTGCATGTTTTAGATGCAAAAAAAGTTGCATTAACATTTGCTTTGCCTGCCTTAAAAACTTGCTCTGAAGGTCCGTCAGACATATTCTGTACATTAATGTAACGTTGTAATGTTCATGTTTGCTTTACTTTGTCTAAATCACACTTTGTGCACAAAAAAAACCAGACTATGCATATGTCATTATTTCTAAACATAAATAGTACTTTTAATACCATATTCAAGGCCATCAATCAATGCATGTCAAACTCATGACTTTCTGTATTTGCAAGGTTATCCTTTCAATCCCTGCTCCGATCTAACCTCTTCACCCCAATCGATTATGAATTGAAAGCAAAATTCAAGTATTTGTATTTGCCATTTTTATGCGTCTGCGTTTAGAAAATAGAAGGATTTTTATATAAATGGGTATTGCTTGCTACACATTCCACTAGTTCAAACTCATGCTTGTATCACAAGATTAAGCCTATGATTTTGCAAAATTCACATAAAGAATGTGATCATGGGTTGGTTAATGAGAAAAAAAATCTTAATGGCATTGATAGCTATAACAAGAGAGGGCTACAGTCCACAGGCTACCTCTAGCCAGTACAGCAATATACATTTTGGGAACAAAGAGGACTGATCAAAGGCTTTATAAACATTGGCATTTCCCAGGGTTTATTACCACAAATTAACAAAAGTGCCTATGTTTATTGCAAAACTGGCAAATAATGAGAGACATCTATATCATGTCTAGCTTTAAATTATGTCTTCCCATCAATTCCAAATCTGCAGTTGTCTGAACCCTTTTTTGAAGAATCTAACTAATGCTGATCTTGCTGGCATTTATGGAATTCCTAAAAGCACTGCTCAGTAATCAATTTCTGGCTTGGCACTCAAATTAAAAATAACATTTTCAGCACAGTTCTTTCCATTACCCTGTCCTTTTGTATTTCTTCTCTATAATAGAGTTTTCTTATTCTTTGTCCCCTGCTCTGACATTTGTCCTCTTATATTAAACTCTGTGCAATGTCTGTTTCTTGTACTCCTACAAAGATTTCTGGGTACAATTGTGAATATTTCATGACTTTTCTGATAAAAACCAACTGAGTTTGTTCCTAACGTATTCACCTATAAACAAATTACGAGGGGTTACTTCTTAATTTTCATAAATATTTAGAAATAACTGCACATTTACTACATTCATTTAACTTTTATTTAGAAAATGAGCTGGTTTGATTTCATTTACAAATCACTTTTCAATATCCAAACAGTTTCCAGCAAAGCCACATCTTGATCATCTCTGATCAACGTCTTACATCCCAGGAAGGACTCAAAACAGATATTTATATTGTCTTACACATCAGTAAGCAATGCCTGTTATTCCAATATCAAGCTACATGTTTTTTAAAATATCAAATCTTGGAAAGAATTTTGTTTCTTGGAATTAAACCTATTCATATGATCCATCTAAGATGCCTGCAGGGATCTTTACATGCCTTTTGAAAGATTAATGAATTAGCTGTGTTTTTTTTGTGATAGGATTTTAAAAGAAAAGCTTGCATATATAATAGGGTTATTTCTACAAATCTAGATTTACATTTCTTGCCAGAAGAAATTAATATAGAAGCTTACATTATTCCAATTTTAATGGATAAATTAAGGCACTAATTAGGCTATGTGCATGTAATTCTGGTTAATAGGGTCCAGAATGCTATATTTATTGGTTTTAAAAAAATAAATAAATAAAATACTACTAATTAAAATTCACGCCATATGTATTGCTATTCTTCTTCTCCCACAGAAGTATTGTGGCAAATAATTTTCCTACCCAATCTATATAATTTGGGATGTTATATATAACAAGCACAATTCAATCACAACATATACTGATCAGCTCAGTTTGCAGATATTCAGCTCATTTAATTGAAAAAAAAATCTATTGGCTTCCAAACACAGAGAAAAGTTCATATATTAATGAACTATTACATGGAAATTTTCCAAGTAAGAAGCTCTTACATGGGAAATCCTATATACCGTATATACTCGAGTATAAGCCGACCCGAATATAAGCCGAGCTACCTATTTTTACCTCAAAAAGTAAGAAAACATGATTTGACTCGAGTATAAGCCGAGGGTTGAAATTATGGGAACTCTGCTGTCCATAAAAAAGCTCATTCCTTGGCACTCCAGATGTTTGGAAACTACAACTCCCAGCATGCTTTAGTAGCTGGGAGTTGTAGTTTCCAAACCCCTTTAGTGCCAAGGAATGGGGCTTTTTTATGGACAGCACCCCCCAGGAAAGGCCCCAAAACATTCCCCCTTAGAGAGCCCCCCCAGTTCAGGGAGTGAGGTGATACTCACATGTGTTGGTAAATCAGGGTAAGGTAAATTTTTCCAAAATCTGCTGCTGCTTACTTTCTGTCTATGTAACCAGGTACCGGTAAGTTGAATCTCTGGATCCTGCTGGCCACGCGGCACTGACGTCTGTACTCGGCGGCTGTCTAACTTACTGCCCGTAGTGACGTCACTACTCGGCGCCGGGCAGTAAGTTAGACAGCCGCCGAGTACGGATGTCAGTGCAGCGTGGAGACAGCAGAGTACCAGCAGGATCCAGAGATTCAACTTACCGGTACCTGGTTACATAGACAGAAAGTAAGCAGCAGCAGATTTTGGAAAAATTTACCGTGACCCGAGTATAAGCCGAGGTCGGGTTTTAAGGCTATTTTTAAAGCCTGAAAACCTCGGCTTATACTCGAGTATATACGGTAATTATAAAACCTTGCTCAATGATACATATGCAATTTCAAAATAATGTGCCCATTGTACATGAAGTGGACTTTGAGAAAACACAAAAAAAATCTGAATTTATGCAAATAATTGTAAAACTTCAAAAATGCAAAGATTAAATAGGTAAATCATTGAGAACTATGGATTGCCTTTCTCTGGAGTCTGGATCAACTGTTACGTAGGGTTAAAGAGTATAAAGAGTATAAAGAGTATAAAGATTGGACTAGATGGATGTCTTTATTCAACCTCAATTACTATGTTACTATAAGACAACTTTTTTTCTGTTTTTAATTATATTTCATATTATTTACATTGCTTTATTATGTTATATGTTAACAATATTGGTTATATGATTAGATCAGAATAATGCATTAAGCACAAACAATAACTATAAATTATTCTTCATATATTAAAGCAGATTATCATAATCCTCAATAGGCATGGAGGGCTTACTGGCCTGTTAGTGGCATAATGCTTTGCAAAAGTTGTAATAAGTGGACAAGTTGGTATTCAGTGTCCTTTTTTCCAACACTTCAGGCCTCATTGTACAGGGTTTAAAGTTGCTTGATAGAATGCTTTATAATTGCTAGTATTCTGTTTGTAAGTGCCACGAATAGTTCTAGTCTCTCCTTATGTTCGCATAGCTGTTTTCCTTTTCCAAATGTTTCTATTTGTTTTACGTGTTTAGCTTATGAAATGGCCGCTTTTGCCATCTTACAACAACGTCATTAATCATGCATAAACATACTTACTGTGGGAACCACCACTTTTAAACCAAATAAAACTAAAACCAGCATGTACATAGAAAACAGAACACTGTCTGACTCAGAAGTGAAAAGGGGATTAGACCTCCCTAGTTGTATAGAGCTAAACTCAGTAGTTGCCAGACCACTGTATCTAGTGTTTTTGGATTCTGTAAGATTTGGTCTTGCTCCAAGTGATTGGTGGATTGCTGATGTGGCACCTATATTTTGGGATTCCATTCCCAGCAAGGTAATTATAGACCTATAACTTGGCCAAATTATTTTAAGCCCAGAAACCACTTCAAGGTTTTCTTTTTCAGCTGGGTCCTACTCTATCAGTACTTGACTTTTATGATCTTAAATTCCTTGCTGATCTGTGGCTAGCTTCCTTGGGACTTAGGGCCCTATTTATAAAAGATCGGTATCGTTATTGTAAAATACAGATCGTTATCATAAAATAACGACCGTTTTTTTTACCGATAACGACCGGTATTTACTGATATCGCTAAATACCGGTCGTTATCGGTAAATACCAGTCGTTATCAGTAAAAACCGGTCATTGTCGGTAAATACCGGTCGTTATCGGTAACTAACGGTCAATATCGGTAAATAACGGTTGTTATTTTACGATAACGATCGGTATTTTACGATAACGATACCGATCTTTTATAAATAGGGCCCTTACTCTCCTGCTATAAGTACTTTACTCAGCTGAGCACATAACCTTACCTTGGGTGGAGGACACAGTCCCAGGGCTTGGTAAAACCCCCATTGCTACACACAAAATATATAGAGATGGGATAGTATCAATCATTATAAAGTGCAACTAGTGGCCAATTTAATATAGTATACATACAAAATAAACATAGTAATTTAGGTTGAATAAAGACATATGTCTATCAAATCCAACCTTTTAACCTTAACTAACAGTTGATCTAGAGAAAGGCAAAAAAACCAACCCCATCCCCCCAGATAAAATCAGCTAAAAGGGGGGGGTATTTCTTCCTGACTCCAAATGCCAATCGGAAAGTATCCCTGGATCAACTTGAACTGCAGTTTATGTTTTAAAGTGCATGTCCACCTCTTTTTTTCAAAAGTAGCTGTAGTGTAGGGGACCCTCTCCTTCCCCCAACCACTATTTAGTAGTAGTTTGTAAAAACAACTAAGCCGAACTCTACTTCCACAGTCTTGTTCCCCCGGTGTTCAGAAATGGCCCTCTGCTTGCATGCTTGGCTGAGAGGCAGCCAATCACAAACGAGGCTTCTGGCGTTGTAGAACGCCGGGGGAACAAGGCTGTGTAAGTAGACTTCGGATTCGTTTCTTTACAAAGTACTATAGCGGTTGGGGATGGGAGAAGGTCTCCTATACTACGACAAATGGATTTCACGCTAGGGCACCAGGGAGGAAAAAGGGCCTGGGAGGGAGGGAGAGAAAGGGGAGGGGGAGGTCTGCACTGAACAAGCCAGAAACCTCTCAGAGGACACCTAAGAGGCGGGAACATTTTCCCTCCCTGCCAGGCTCCTGGAGTGCCCCAGTACTGAACCCTGAGGCACTCTATTTCGACCTTTAGCCCACATAGATGTAGCTCTATAGACCACCATTCTGTTTGCGATCCAATAATTAATTCTCTATCAATGTACAAATGTTTTTTCCAAGGCCAACAATCCTCAGTTTATACATTAGTCGCCACTATGTGGCACAGTATTAAAAGCTTTAGCAAAATCCAAGTATACTACATCTACTGCTATGCCAGAATCTAAATTCTTACTTACTTCTTCATAAAAACCAACCCAAAAAAAGTTAATTTGTCTGGCACAATCTATTTCTCATAAATCCATGCTGACTAATGCTAATAAGATCAGTTCTGGAGACAAAGTCAAGGATAGGATCCCGTAACAAAGTTTCCAGCACCTTCCCTACCATTAATGTTAGGCTTACAGGTCTATAGTTACCAGGTTGGGAACGACTACCTTTTTTGAATATTGGTATTACGTTGTCCTTTTTGCAATCCAGTGGCACATCACCAGACAAAAGTGAATCTGAAAAGATAAGAAACAGTGGTCTAGATAAAACTGCACAAAGCTCTCTTAAGATCTGAGGTATTCTACCTGGTCCTGTGGCTTTATTGATATTTACTCTGTCTAATTGTTTCCATATCACATCCTCTGTCAGCCAGTGTGAATATTCCTCATTTATACCCTTCATATTATTACAGTCCCTGCTATAAGGACTAGGATACTCTATAGTGAATACTGAGGGAAATTAGGGTTTTGCGATTTGGGATTTTTGGCATCCTCTATAACCATCTCAACCCTGTTATTTAATGGTCCTTCATTTTCAGTTTTCATATTTGTACTATTGATATATTTAAAAAACATTTTGGGGTTAAACTTGCTTTGTTCTGCTATTTGTATTTAATTTTATATTTTATCTAGTTTAATTACTTTCTTTACAGCTTTGATACTCCCTGTAGGTCTGTTCAGCTCTCTCCGATTTCAAAAATTTAAAAGCCTTTTTCTTTCTTTCCATTTCATTTTTTACCTGTTCATTGAGCCAGGCAAGAGAGGACTTGCTCCCTAAAGGTATATATTTAGAAATGTAATAGTTCAATACCCCTTTAAAAGCAGTCCACTTCTGCTCAATATCTTTACCTAGGAACAAATCCCCCCAGTCTACGAGCAGTGATTACTTTAACAACATAAAATTAGCTTTCCTAAAGTTAAAAGTTTGTATTAACCCAGTGCACTTTTTTTTTTGCAACCTATATTAAATGACATTATATCATGATCGCTATTCCCTAAGCTTCCCATTACCTCCAAAATGAGCTCAGGGTTATTAGATATCACCAGATCCAACAATGCATTCTGTCTAGTAGGAACTTCTACCATCTGTGAAAGAAAATGCTCATAAGGAAGATTTAAGAAAATCATTCATTTTCAGGTGCTGACAGTTCCTTTACTGCAATCGATGTCAGGGTAATTGAAATCCCCTATAACCAGAACATGCCCCATACCAGCAGCCTTCCCAACTGCATATGGAGATTAATTTCCACCTCCTCACTGGCATTTAGCAGCTTATAACATACACCAACAATTAATTTAGCCACCTCCTTGCTTCTTGTACACAGCTCCACATATATTGTTTCTGCCTTATCGTCTTTACCCCCATCTATCTCAACTTTTACATTTGGCTTCAATTCTTGTTTAACATACATAAATACTCCCCCTCCTTTCTTATTAACTCTGACATGCCTAAATAAGAAGTGTTCTTCAAAAGTTACTGTCCAGTCATGTAAATCATTTAACCATGTTTCTGCTATACCAATCACAACATACCTTTTCTTAAAAGCTATTAGTTCTAGTTCCCCAGTTTTTCCATTTAGCTTGTGGAATGCTGTAAAAGTCTTTTTAAAGACATAGCTTCCTAAAAGCCTCTATGGAAACATTGTAAATTCCCAGAAGTCTTTGTTCCTTATTTCCAGTTTTTCCAGACAGACTTCTTGCATTTGTAAGCATACATTTTAGATTATCACTCAATTTACTTCCAAACTTGGATGTACTGTACATGCCTCCTTATTCTCTAGGCTCACCCTCAAACACTTCCACCCTCTATTATCTTTTCAGCCCCCTGATCCCTAATCCCATTATATACCCCAGTGTAGTCCAATGTACCCTCCCCCAATACCTAGTTTAAAATCTCCTCCAACTCTCTAGCCAACTTCTCCCCCAAAACAGCTGAGGTGCAGCCCATCTCTACCAAAGAGACTGTAGTCAGCAGAAAAACCATCCCAGTTCTCTAAAAACACAAACCATATCTCCTTATCCCACCCTCTTAGCCATGCATTTATACTCCTTAGCTCCCATTGCCTTCTTAGTGCAGCATGTGTCTGTGGTAGTAATTCTGTAAACATTACCTTTGGGGTCCTTACTTTTAACTTTTCCCCTAACTCTTGGAAATCAATAATCTGTCTACACAATCCACCACATGTTGAACCCTAGCACCAGGCAGGCAACACACTGTTCGGCAATTAGGGTTTGGCGGCAGATTACCCTACCTTTCCAGTAACCACTTGCCTATCCATCCTAGCCCCCAGTTCTCCCTCCCTTGTATTAGAGATGGCCATCCCCTGGGTGCTCAAGGAAATGGCCTGCTCCATACATGTTACTTCTGAGCCATTGTGCTCCACATCTTCACCTAACATTGCAGAAGCCTAGTGCACACCAAATTCAATTTGCTTACAAGTTTATTTCCTGCTTCTTTAAAAAGCCTGCCATTCTCTCTAAATAAATAAAAGCAACTTGGCCAAATTATTTTAAGCTCAGCCACCACTTCAATGCTTGATTTTTTAGTTGAATCCTACTCTATCAGTACTTGAGTTTTATGAGCTGAAAGTCCTTGCTGCACTGGTACGGTCATGTGCTCAGGTGAGTAAAGAACTTATAGCTGGAGAGTTAGTCCCAAGGAAGCTAACTACAGTACAGCAAGAACGTTTAGCTCATAAAAGGCAAGAACTGATAGAGTAGGATCCAGGCAGCTAAAAATCAAACTTTAAAGTGGTGACTGGGCTTAAAATAATTTGGCCAACTTATAAGTCTATAATTACCTTGCTGGGAATGGAGTCCCAAAATATACAGTAGGTGCCACATCAGCAATCCACCAATCACTTGGAGCAAGACCAAATCTTCCGGAATCCAAAAATATTAGATCCAGTGGTCTGGCAACTACTGAGCAAAACTCTATACTACTAGGGAGGTCTAATCCCCTTTTCACTTCTTACTGAGTCAGACAATTTTCTGTTTTCTATGTACATGCTGGTTTTATTTTTATTTGGTTTTAAAGTGGTAGTTCCCACAGTTATGAATGATTAATGAAGTAGTTGTAAGGTGGCAAGAGCTACCATGTAATACATTAAACTGGTAAAACAAATAGAAACATGCTGAAAAAACAACTAATTGCTTTTATTTTGCTTTTTATAGTAGCATCATAGAGGGAATAAACATGTTAGCAAATTGAATTGGGTGTGTACTAGGCTTCTATTTTGTATGTAATTATAGAAAAATATGTCCTATTAATAAAATAGAGAAAATTAGCCTTTTGAGTTTTACGCATCCTATTAAAATAGAGATAATTTGCCTTTTCAGTTTTACACTATTTATCTCTTTGTCTGAAAAAAACACCAAATGTTTTAGGCTATTTTTAAATATTTAATAATTTAATATTACTTTGAAAAACCACCAGGGAATATTACCTATTTAACATCGTATGTGCTGAGATTTTTCAGCATTATTAGTGCTACTTTTTGCTACATAATTTTCACTTTTGCTGAAAATTCGCCTTTGTAATAACTGATAAAAGGAAAAGTTGAAATTTTAAAAAATTATGGTAAAGGCTGGTGGGGGAAAAAAAGCAAAAATAATGCCCCTTTATAAATATGTCCCTCAGACCCCCATTTAACTTTATTGGTAAATAAAAAAAATCGGAACCTTAAACAAAAAAATCTTTAAAAAGCGAAAAATTAACCTTAAAAAAGCGAAATCTCGGATCGTATTACAGTAAATGCTGGAAAATAGTCTAACACCCCCCTGGGTACTTATTAGTATTGAGAAACACTCTACAATGTACTGACACCTTCCATGGACCCATTGGCAGGCTAAATAAATGGCCACTTATGCGTTTTCGCCACCTCAGACTTGGCGGATTGGAATGGCAGAACTTAACGCAAAAGTACACTTTTCGCCATTTAATAAATAGGCTTGCGTTGTTACCTCAGCGATGTATGGTGAAAAGCGAAATGTAGCGGTAATGACTTTCGCTACCGGTTATCACTGCTTTATAAATAGCGAAAAGTCCAAAGTTTAACAAACCTTTGTAAATATGCCCCTAAGTTGAAATTTTGTTAACTGTACATATGATAAATATGTCTTCTTGTTTTGTATATTCCTCTCTCTCAACATATATCTGTTCCCTTCTGGAGAATCTCCTCCCCCCTCCACGGACCCTCTTTGCTCCGACCTTTCCTTAGGGTAAAAAACTGATTTTTGTGAAAATCTTTTTCCCTTAGGGAGAGGTCAGGACAGTCTGTTTGTCCTTTTGATTGCCTAGAACAAACCTGGAACGGTGTAAATAATCCTTCTCCATCTGAAGAATCCTCATCCCTACTAGAAAAAAAAAAACAGACTTTGTTTTCTTGAGTATTGATTTACCCCTTCTCCTTGAATTATTATAGAGTTTTCTATATTGTTTCCATGCACATTACTTGGTTATAATCCCCTTTATCCCGTTGGTATTTAGAAGACTTTTGCAAACGTGTTTCTCTATCAATTTTTTCCACTTTATCTTGTAACTTATGATCAATAGTAATAAAGTCTTTTGATTTTTCAAAAGAATTCAATGCTTTTTGGGTATCACTGATCAAATTACGCACTGTTCCTTATGATACACAAGCAATTTCATAAGTCTTTCAGAACATTCATTCAAAATATTATTCCAAGTTTCCATAAAGGTTCCATCTAATCCTATGAAAGAGGGTTTCTTATACAACCTTAAACCTCTGGGAATGTACCACTCTGTATATATTGCTGTATACTGTATATTGCTTGAAAGACATACAGGGAGATTCAATAAAAGTTCTTATCACTAAAAATTATGCTAATTTTGCCCCAGCCAATCCGATCTTATTTAATATTTGAATGCTAACATCTGATTGGTTGGGGCAAAATTAGCACCATTTTTAACGATAAGAACTTTTATTGAATAACCCTGTTAATATCCAAATATACCATAAGAAAGCCTCTTTAATCATATATTTTCCCAATTTGTTAAATAGTCCTTGCATTGAAACATCAGTCTCTTGTCTCCCTTTAATATCAAAAGGGAAATAATCATCTCCAATATCTTTAAATGGCCGATTAAAAAAATTAAATAAATGGTTGCTTACCCTGCTGTTCCATAGCTCGTTTCCCTCTTGTCCCGGCCATATCCGTATTACAAAATTTGGTTTGTAGCAGTTGGACTTTTCAAACTTGCAGACTTTTTTTCGATAATAATCGAACATTTCGAGTCGATAACCCTCGACTATTGCGCTCCATAAACTTAGAATGCGGCGTTCGGTAACCCTCAATCTCGTCCATGCCCCTCGACTTTAGCGCTCCATAACCCTAGAATGTGGCTTTTGGTAACCCTCAAATTTGGCAATAACCCTTGACTTTAACGCTCCATAACCCTCGAATGCGGCATTCAGTAACCCTCTAATTCGGCAATAACCCTAGAATGGGGGGGAACTTAGGAAGTTAACCCATCTCTACCAGCAAACAATCAGATATTATCAGACTGCAGCAACCCAGTAAAAAGCTAATATCAGAGTATGACCTTTGTGAAACTGCCCCTATAGAAGCCTTACACCTTTCAGTAATAATTCTTATTAAACAATTCCACTAATTTGATATCACTTTTATTTGCAAAATTGCTTTAATTAAGACACATGGTAGATAATCATATATGTATTGCTTGTTTTAGATGCTGTCTCAATATCTATTGCAGTCAAGTCAGGAAGTTAACTAGGTAAATAAATATTTAAATATATTTAATTAACATATTTTTACATTAATCTATCAGACTGTTATCATATAAAATGTGAGAATGTTGATTTGTCTGTTGGAAAAGCAGTGTAGTCTTTCTTTCTCTAGCACAATATTTTGTGTGATATCTTCTCAATTCCATTTGAATAGAAATGGTGACAATATGTAACACTGTCAATTTCATTTTATAAAGGGGAACCATGGTCTACAGTAGTAAAGGCATTTGCAGTTGTCTGTTGTTCTGATTATGTTTCTTAACGTAGCATGTAGAGATGGCCGAACTATATAAAGTACGGTCCGTTTTCGAACTTTCAAACTTCACGATCCGTACCTTCCTGAAAACGGCGTTACTTTCGAAGGTTACCGAAAACCAATGATACTTTTGAGGGTTAGCGAATGATACATTCAAGGGTTAGCGAAAATAATCCGTACACTCGAGAGTTACCGAAAATGAATGCTACTTTCGAGGGTTAGCGAACGATACATTCTAAGGTTAGCGAACGGCCGTAAATGTGATAATTATCGAATTTATGATAATTATCGAAAATACAACCACGAGTCTGAAAAAACAAACTAGTTCGAATAGTTTGAGTTCGTACAAACTAATAAAGTTCGACTCAGGTTTGAGTTTGAGTTCTAGTCCATCCCTAGTAGCATGCACACTTCCTAAAGCAGCCTGTACTAAAGCACATTGAACGCAATGTCAGCTTAAATAACATATGTAAATATATTAAATATGCCACTCTTACCTTGAAAAAGTTATCTCTTCTGTTCCTTCCATCCAAGTCTTGCACGCCTCTTTGTTAGTATGTACAGTATGACCCTGGCGGACCCAATCACCTTTTGGCTCACAAAATGTGTCACTGAGCCTGCAGTAGACATAATGTCAGGGGTATGTAGTTGTATGTGTGTGAAAGAGGCTGTCTAATGCACTTATTAGTTAGAAATTATCTGAGAACAATGCTAAATTGGCATTAATAAGCATGGTAGTTATTGAAGATGATGATTACAATTGTAAAGAATTTTAACACTACATTCTCATTTATGGTAGATAATGTAGCTACATTTCAGTCCACATTTTATTTAACACCATTTTTGACTTGATAATTCTGTTTCTTTATTTAAGTCAATGGCCTCCTTCAACAGTTCAGATGCATTTAGCATTTGCATACTCACTGTGTGCATGAAGAAATTGTACGAAGTTATAAAAATAAACAGCCCCAGGGGATTACTTCACAGTTATGGATTTCAACTGCCATACTATTGCTGTGACCAAGTGCACAGTTTCTTCTGCCTAAAGTATATTTTTGTAATCACATTCATTGTCAGGTGTTTGTAGTTTATATTGTTTTACATACATTCTTCCAGAAACAAACAAAAAAGTTTCAGGGCTCCCTTATTTCTTAAAGAAAGTTACACAACATGTTCACAAAAAAAGAAAAAAGAAATTTTACAAAATATTGTTTTCCTTGTATAAAATGCTGTTTGTTTGATGTCTAGTACTATTTAATAAAACTCTGTCAATCACAGACGTGGCTGCCGGTCCGGCCCCTATTGCTTCTCCATTCCTGGAAGTAGCACTAGAGGTAGAGGCTGAGGAAACAAAGGTTGGTAAGTCAGTTTCTGGGCAAAAAAGTAGATTTAAAATTCACCAGGCTGTGTTACCTTTTTAACATCAATACATCTTGATCTGTTAAAAACATACAATAAAATCACTGTTAAGGTGCCCATACACAATCAGATTTCATCATTTAGTACAGGGAACTATCCTGTGGAAAATTTCTGTTCAGACTGTAAGGGTGCGATGCTGATGGTTGTAGATTGTTGGCTTCACAACATCTTTTACTGAATATTGGCAATGTATATACGCACCTTTAGGCTGAAAAACAATTCAATTCTATGGAAGTGCTACTGATCTGGTCAAACATTCATACAAAAAAAATTGATAATCATTGCACCATACAATCTGCATGCTTACACACATTATAAACAAAGGGGTTTAATATATATTATTTTGTTCATAGAAGCATTCACACATACAAAAGATAATCAATGCACATTTCTAGACCCCATACAATATCATATTTGCACATTTGCATATATTATAAACAAAGGGGTTTATTATATTGTATAGCCTTCCAATGACACCAAGGCTACCCTAATCTGGAAGGTCCTAACTCTTAACCTCTTACCTAACCTATTTCTCAAACTTTTTCATTTCTTTTGCATTTGATTAGTGTGGCAGGCTTTTTTTCTATCCAATGCTAAATATTTAAAGTATAGGAACTCCAATGAAAATGCAAGAGGGGGGGTACTACTACCACATGAAGGATTAATATATATTCATAACAAATAAATACAATAGAAGGACTGTGGAAGCACTCCTTAGGTTGAATTACAATTATATTTTGTGGAGGTGCTACTGATCTGGTCCAAAATCCATACAAAGAAAAGATAATTAATGCACATTGCTAGGTCCTATACAACATCATCTTATATATGGTATGCGCACTTGCATATATTATAAACAGTTGGGCTGTGGTGTACGTTATTGTGGTCTGAGGAACTAAACGCCTTCCTACCATGCCAAGGTAACCAAAGTCTGGTAGGTCCTAACTCTTAACCTCTTAACTCTTAAAAGTATTGTGCTCTTGTATGCATATATGCATATTTTTGTTGTATAAATTATTGTGTTTACTAAATAGAAGGTATATAAAAGCTAGTGTGGGAGTGAAAGTCTACAACAACAAAAAAGGTAAAAAAAAGGTTAACAGTTAGGACCTTCTGGACTGGGGTTACCTTGGCATGGCTGGAAGGCTTGATGTTCTGGGGATCACAGTAATGTATACTTACATTTATTTGTTTATAATGTTGGCACACAGATAGTATAATAGGAATGTGCATTTTCACGACTTTTTGCAAAAATATTGATAGTTATTAGCATTACTTTTGACCATGTAATTATTGCCATTGTTGAAAATGTGCCTATGTATAAATATAGAAAAATAAATACAAATTTGGAAAGCTTGTGTCATAGTCTACTAGAGAAATAAGTGAAAATACATTAAATTCCCTTTATTTTTTATGTTTTAAAAAGGGAAATAGAATCATGAGAAATAAATAAAAAAGGAATTAATTTGTCCCTGGTTCCTGTTATAGATAATAAAGTATTCCATGGGTGTATGAAAGCTAAACCCTATTCCACTATATAACTAGAGATGGACGAAACTCAATAGTTTCCCAGGGCCCCAGGAAAATCCCAAAGATCCGAAAATCTAAAAACGGAACAAATTTAAGTTTTGATTATTTGTACGTTTAAGATTTTCGAATGTACTGTGCGATTTTCGATAATTTTTGGAAATAGATTTGAATGTTCGAAAATCTTTGAAAAATCGATCGGAGACCACTTTGAGTTTCCAATCGTATTTTCGAAGGTTTTCGAATGTTCAAATTTATTTTCAAAAATCTTTGAAAATATGTTCCGAAGTCCCGAAATCCGGATGATCCGTCCGGATTCGGACGGATCATTCGGATTTGGAACCCATCTCTATATACATGTAATATTACATACATGTAACACAGTACAATACCAGTAAAATAGAGTGGTTAGGGTCTAGGATAAATCTAATGAGACACAAGATCAATTTCCCAAACGGGGAAGAAACCAAAAGAACATTTTGCCTGGCCCAGATTATGGCTATCTTGCAATTTAAAGGTTTTACACATTACAAACTTTTTTTATACCTATACTGTGCAGTAAAACTTTAGAAGAAAACATTCAACAGATAAACAAAGGCAAACACTATATAATAACTAGATTTATATGTATGCACATAAGTAATATTTGCCTTGGTTGTAAATGTTATTATATTTCAGGTTTTAAACAAAAGGTAAAATGGTATTCTTTTCTAAAAATGATTACCCTTCAACCTGTTTTAGCTGATCTCGGTCCCAGATAGCTTTGTTTACCCTTTTAAGCATGTTTTGACTGAGGTCACTAAGAAGTCATGAAGATAAATTGCTTCTAAAATGTCTCCCAGACATGCCTGTCACCTCAGGTACGTGAATTATTGTTTAGCGATAATCTATCAACCTTGAAAAATGGATAATTTACTGAAAGCAAAACTCAAAACTGTAGAGTTAATGTTCTTATTTTATGCATTATTAAAAGCAATATTAATTATGAAGTATGCTGAAATGTAGGAGAAATTAATTTTTAAAGGTAAGACAAAACTTTTTATGGCGATTATTTTGAACCATATTAAGATTGTTTTCATAGCAAATTGTTGTGTAACATCCTCTTTATTATTTACGACCACAGTAATACCCACATAAAGGATACAAAATGGATGGATTTGCATTGTTTTGCGATAAATCATCCATGATGCTCCTTGAAAAGATCACTGCATCTCTAATTTAAACTCAGAAAGGCATTATGAAATGTTCCAATTGGACTTCTTAACAGAAATTCTGCCAAATCAATTAAATTTTTGGTATACACAAAGGAAAAATGAATTAATCTCAATGAAAGCTGCAATCCATCAGGTTACACATATTTTAAAATGTACATTTCTTTGGCAAAAATCACCTCTAGAAAATAAATTAAACAAAATTTTGCATGCTTTACATTCTCTTCTGACTTTTTACCTGCTGTATATGGGCCCATGTATACTGAAGGACACAATGACTTTTATAGTATTAATAATAAGTCTTTTAATATTTTTAAATTGCATACCTTTGCATACAGTACCTGGGATCCTAACACTGGTCAGAATTTAAATATTCTAGTATTTACTCTTACAAAACACCCATTTGACGCAACAATTATTAATCCAATAAAAACCATTTAGGTGGGGCTCCAGCCCAAAAAGAAAGGTCGATACCACCGCTTCTAAGCTTAAGTGTTTGTTTGTGAAGGTTCTCATTCATCCAGGTCATGGTATATCTGTTGTATTCAATTAGATCATTTGGGCAAATAATTTGTTTGCTTGCATGTATTTATCCCATTTATTGATATGCTGAAAACTATATGATTATGATTCTTGCTTTTTATTTATGTTTTAGAATATATATGGATAACACACCTACCTCATTTAGTGTCCACCTGTAGAGCCAATTAACTTAATAGGAGCCATTAGAGTTTATACTCCCCTGGACTCTAACCTTGTGACATATTGTTGACACCTTTATTTTGTGTTTTACATTATTGCTTTAATACGGCAGTGTTGATGGCTGCCTAGCAACTTTACCGGCTGTCACAGTCTCGGACACTCCCCCGAAGGGGAGGAGAGAAAGCCATCTTAATACGGCACTGTTTATGGCTGCCTAAAAACTTAGCCGGTTACCATAGAATCCACTTTAGGATACTCCCCCGAAGGGGAGGAGAATTAAGTGTTCCGTCTTGCCCGGCAGGTAGTGATTTCAGTTGCGTCATTACGCACTGCCATGGAGTTATGCGTTCCATGGTGGAACGCACTCCATACAATTTGGCTCATCCAACGGCTCTGAGGACTCTGAGGACTTCGACAATGAGATGGGTGAGCATCCATACTTTGGGGAACATATGGAATGTTTAATGGGAGCACTGTGGGGTTTAGTAAGGGGAGTTTGGGTCGCTCACCAGGGTGAAGGGGGCGGGTTTGGGATAGGGTATAAATAGACACAAGTGATATGTGATTTTTATCCTGATGACGGCCCCTGCGAGGGCTGAAACATGTTGATCATACCAAAATAAAGAAACTTTGATTTAACAAAATCCTGAGAGTGCGCCCACAACAATTCTATATATTATATATTTATTGGAGCAGCACCAAGGTGGATGACAGACATAGGAGTGCTATCCATTCTTTGTTACATTGTATATATATATATATGTTCAGGAGTACGTACCTTTTATCTATTGAAAGTGTGCACTCAGGCCACAACGATGTGATACAGACCGGTTGGAGTCTGTATCCAACAAGTTTGTTGTAACATGTGGAATATATAGGAAAAAGTATTTTTGGGCCAAACATTTTGGTACATAGACGAATGTCTTTATTCAACCTTAATTACTATGTTACTATGTTACTATGTAAGTTGAGTAGTGAAGACTTTTCCAACATGAATCTTTAGAACCATATTGCATAGCTCTTTGCACTCTCTATTGTAATTTGATATTTAGGATTACGATTTCCTGAAAGAGATAATTATGACAGTTCAGCTAAGCAATCAATCATTGGAACAAGACTGTTATATGCCCTCTGTCCTGTCCAAGCCTGGCCTTAACGTTTTTGCAATTGATTTCCAGTTATAAAAAGGTTGGACTTCATGGACGTTTGTCTTTTTTTCAACCTCAATTACTATGTTACTATGTATGTAATTGTTTAATTAATTGTCCGATTGGGGATTGTCAGAAGGTAAAACCTTTCAAGGCTAAAGGACATGTAAATTGTGCCAAATAATTTTCCAACTAATCGCACAGTAATAAGGATTAATTACCACCAATCTTAATTCTTCTCTTCCTATCCCTCTTTTTTTTTCTTTTTTTTTTTTTAAGCCCTTGGAGTTTTACTTTTAAAGGGGGCAGGCAAAGCTAGTCGGTAAAGAACTGTCAATAACCCATCCCCTCCCCCTGGCACACTGTTGTAGAAACTTTCCATTTTATAAAAGTAAATCTTATTTCTCGGTCACTGTATGGCTAATTGATTCACCATTAAGATCAGGAAAAGGAATAAGCATTATCTATTGTTCTGTGCTCTTTCTGTACAGATAAATCCAATTCTGCAGTTAGCTATTGTCTGTGTTACTGAAGTACCACCCCCCCCACACACACACACCTTCAAACTCCTACAGCTAAAAAAAAAAATCTTACTTGATTCAAGCAGTTTTTACCAGTGCTACTTACCTTGCCATAGCAAAGCAATTGAATCTACCCGACCCATTACATTCTTACTTTACTTAGATTGGAGGTTTTAATGCTTCGTACTGATGTGGTATTATAACTACAATTATTAATTGGGAATTTTACACCACAGCGAAGAGGTCGGGGGCTGATTCCACCCGACCCACCACACTGCCGGTGTGAGTTTGTGCTGCTCTTTTTTATATGTTGTATAGATCTTTATCCATGGCTTTGTTCTTATAACTAAACCTGATCATTTTATGGGTTTCCTTTTGTATATATATACTTGAAGAAGTTGTGTTGAAAGTAAATAAAGAAGTATCAAAACACAGTAAATTGCATTTTGGTGCAGACTGGGTTGTGTAGATACAGACCAGTCAGGGTGTCCATGCGGACATATTTTCATCTCCTGAAAGTGCCAGCAATAGCATGTTCGTATCCGAACCGAACCACAGAGCAGTAAAGGTGGCCTTCTCTGATGTATTATATTTACCTTTACATTTTGGATGGGTGGGTGCTCAGGCTGCACTATTGAAAAAAAGGCAATGTTCTGCTTTTAAACTTTGTCCTTCCAGTTATGTGGAGTTTACTTTGACATGTACCTCTTAAACGTTGTTGTGTGGTTGTTGTAATTTTATGGCTGATCAATGTAGGCAAATTAATCAGATCAGCTGATCAGATTAGCACTGATGCCCTTGTAGCACTTACATACTGGGTTTAAATCCTCCCTTGTCTACATCTGCAACAAGAAAAAGTGGGTTGCCTTGTGGCTCTTCAGCTTCTCCCACAATCATAATAAATTACTGGCTTTTGTGTGTGAGATAAAAGTGCATAAATGTTAAGCTTCTCCGGGTAAGGCCTGATGCAAATGGTAAATAATTGTACATGATTTAACATTTTTAATATTTAATGTTAAAGGTAATGTGAGTTTGCCTTCAAAGAAATACCATCAGGCTCATTTACCCAGAGCTGCTATCTCTCTGGGTAAAAGTCCTGTTCGCAGTTCAATATCGCGTTCGCGATTGTGGGATTTACCCACTACGGGATTAAACGCCAGCAAATAGCTGGCGTTTAAATCCTGTGACTGCATGTTCAGTGCTATTTGAGCAAACAAATGCAAACGTACTTACCAGTCATTAGGGCTGTTAGCGCCATCTAGTGATACAAACATTTATAATTATAAGAATAGGTGAATAGAAACAGTACTGGAGGCGAGTTTTTTTTTTTTAACATTGTGATGGTTGGCTTATCTTAATTTCAGGACAAACTTTCCATTTTTTTTCATTTTAAATAAACTGAATGTGTAAGTCTAAAACACATAGAAAATTAAATCAGAAATTTGTTTACAGCAATTTATTAAAATGTTTCGTCTTTATAATTTGTTTAGCTTAGTAATATATGATTTCAAATAAATAAAATGTGTTTTGAGGAAAATGAGAAAGCAACTAGGCTATGTTGCATGTTATTAAGCCAGCGGTTCTGGACACATGCATAAGCCAAGGGACATAAAAGGAGAATATTGCATATCTCCGCCCCTTACTCTAGGGAACCTGAGAGTAAGAAATGAGTTCTTGTTTCTTAGATTATGTGGGCAATGCTATTCATATAGCATCAGACTGCAAGATACCTTCTGTTATAAGAAGGTGTTGCTCCATTTTTGAGGAAAATGAGCAAATTTGTTCTAAAGTAATTCATTATGAATTCACTGTGGCGTGAAAATGTTTAGGCCAGGCCGGTTTCTCCTCCACAGTTAAGCCACACCTATTAGATTCTTTGAGATGGATAGACATAATGATACAGGGAGACAGAGAAAGAAAGAAACAGACAGAGACCGATACACAGAAAGAATAATAGGAAATCTAAATAGAGAAAGGCAGACATATAGATAGATAGACAGGGTTGCCCTACAATATATAAAAAAAATGTATTAGGGTGGACATACCCTTTGAATTGCTGGAGTGGAGTGGACTGGATATGATTCTAACATTCAAAAACTATTGAAAAAAAAAAAAACTTTAGGCTTGGTATGCACTGGGCAATTTTGACCCCATTTTGCCAAAAACAGAGACTAGCTACTGATCAATAAACTGATCCGTAATCTAACTTTCAAAAATACCAGACATTTTGACATAACCATTTGTGTAGACCATTGAAGACCTCATGATTGGCTGAAATTTACTGACATGTCTGATCGAATTTGACCTTTTAGGTTGAAAAATGATGTAAAAAACATTCATTTTCAACAATATTTTGACCTGATCGTCCAAAATTTTGGACCGCCTT
Organism: Hymenochirus boettgeri; assembly: GCA_019447015.1. Classification (NCBI taxonomy): domain Eukaryota; kingdom Metazoa; phylum Chordata; class Amphibia; order Anura; family Pipidae; genus Hymenochirus; species Hymenochirus boettgeri. The sequence goes on from CM033476.1 coordinate 177,346,996, forward strand.
GTAGATCAGGAGAAAATATCTTGCCATGCATACGTGGTCCTCTCTGGCAGGTGATATTGGCTGTGTTTTATCTATGTGGATATTATGTTGAGTCCTGTGCTCCACCATGCTTAAAAATATTGATACACATAATAGTATGCATGAATGTCATTATCTTTGATATTTAAAAATTTCCTACACATGGGCCATTAGTATGCAATGTTAAATTATTTCCATTAATGAAAGGATGGTCAAATAGAGTAGCAAAAAGTATCATTGAAGGTAATAATAATACTGTATTTTGTTTTTTTGTAATACATTATAATGTATATGGATTATCTTTTTTCAAACAAAATGTAATATGCACCAACATCTTTAAAAATTCCTTGATACCTTACAATTCCTATTTTCTGGTTTTTTTTTTTGCAGTTATGCACAGATTTAAATCAGCCATCATTGCCAAACATACGTAAGTGGAAAGGAATAAGAGGCACCTGGAAGTGCATTATTTCTGACAAGTCGTCATCATCTAACCCAAGCGAGGTTTGTGACAGGCTGCCAAAAAATGCATGTGATTTACTTTTTTTTTTTTTCTGCATTGTTGTTTGTTGGCCTCCTGCTAAAAGAATAAAAAAAACAATGTCAAACTATGTCCTATAGGTTGTGCTACTGTTTTTGCCGCAGCACATTTAGGGAAAGTTAAGAATTTATAGGTGTAGAATTGTTACCTGTTATGGTATTTAAAAATAAAATATAAATGCTGTAAAGGGCATGTCCACCCCCAAAACTATATTTTTAACCCACTACGGGCCCCACTGTGTAGTGTTGAAAAATCCTCACCTTACATCCCTGCTCCAAATTGCTGCCCTGCAATTTCAGTTCAAAGTCCAAAAAAAGTGAACAGCAGGAGCCTGGCTGTGTCCATGAAGGTCTCTGCCCTCTTCCCTCTCCTCCGAGAGAAGTTTGGCATGCAAACTGAAGCCCTCCCCACCTCCCTATTCGTCCCTTTTTCTCTCCCTCCCCCTAAATCCAAACCCCTTTTCTGTAGTGTAGGGCTCCCTCTCCCACCCCCAACAGCTGTATTCGTTTGTAAAAAAACTAAGCTGAACTCTACTTACACAGCCTAGTTGCCCCGGTGTTCTGTACTGCCTGAAGCCGCGTCAGTGATTGGCTGCCTCTTAGCCAATCGCGGATGTCATTCCTGCCCCCTGCTTGCAGTTTCATGCAAGCAGAGGGCTGTGTCTGAATGCCAGTGGAACAAGGCTGTCTAAGTAGAGTTCAATTGGGGTGGAAGAAGGAGCCCTGCGCTACAGAAAATTTTTAAATAAGAGGTGGACATGCCCTTTAAAATTGCTGAAGCTGATGTTGTGCTAATTTTATTTAGGTTGATAGAACATAACTGTTAAAATATTTTATTTAATTATAAGCTTTGGTTTAGGAACAACCTTTACTCATTTTAGTATAAAAAATATATGTTGTAGGGCAATATTTATGGTTAGAAAGGAGAAAATTATAAAGACCATCAAATGTTAGTAAGCTGTGTAGAAAATACTACAGCAAGGCAATGCATGCAGACACAGTAAGATCCTAAGCTCAGGTATACTAGATGCACACTTTAGTAAATAAAAGTTGATTTTTGAGTGTAGATGACCTTGAAATATGCCTCATATCCTTCTTTCATCAGTGCAGAAACAAGGGTTATAAAAGCAAATACCTGATCAAAAGCCATTACTTGCAGAAAATTTCATATAACCTGCAGAAGGACAAAACGCTTATAGTAATGGTATTTCCAGCAGACATCATTTATAAAAGAAACTGAAGTTTAAGTATTTTTGCTGGGTATGCTGAATTAGAAGGAAGTAACTTTCCATTAATATAGTTTTAATGGAATGTTATTGATCGCACAAGCACACTGTTTCAGCATTTGTTGACTTGACTATTTATTATGATTTGTTTAGCTTTAGAGAGACATAAAACCTATCCATAGGTCATTAGGGTCAGGCCATCATAAGTGACATAAAAACATTGCTGTCCATACAATAACATATTAGTGTAGACGTCAGCAACACGCACCACCGGGGGTTGGTTCAGACCTGTAACTGTGCTTTTTGAAGCATTTTATAGCTGTCTATTACCTATAGGACATGTAGGGTTTTTTTTTCAAGTCACCTAAAGTAGAACTGCTAAATATGATCTATTTTACCACTCTTATACATATTGTCTGTAAAATGTATTAAGCACACAGTGAAGCAGCACAGATGGGAAGGATGGCTCTGTAATGCTAAGCTTGGAATGGTGGGCTACCTTCAAATACCTGTTCAATGTTTCTAAGATCACTTGGTCCGAGAGCTCAATCAACCAGTTTTTGTTCAAACAAGATTAAATAATTAAATTTTTGCCAGTATTTAAGCAACCGATTTGTGTGTGTTGACTAAAAATTAACGAATTTAGCATTTGCATCTATAATTCTAATCATGAATCTGCCTGCACCCTTCTCAAACAAGATGGAGGATATGAAGTACAGGATGTTGGAGCATGAAGGTTGGAGAACTAGTCTAAAAAGTACACACAATGTTTTCAAAGCAAAAACAAGTGCTGAAGGGGAGAGACCGATTTTAACTTAGTAATGCATAGCAATTGTCATGTGGCAACCATGTATCTTATACAAACAACCTCCTTGTGTATAAGAAAAATGTATGGAATACTGGAAACCTATATCTGGTCCAGTTAATTAATCAACCAAACACAAATATCCTTTGAAACTATTATAATTATTCCAGCTTTGGAAACTTGAAAGGTGAATTTTTGCTAGCAGTTGAATCATAGCTAGAATTCCATCCCTATGACCTAGGAAAATGTAGAAATTGTGTAGCGTCATAATACACCAAGCAGAGAGAAGACCTTCTTAGAACCAGCTATGATCAAGTTCACCTTGAACCTAGCTATTAGCACTCTCTGTATACAGCAAAGCAGAGATATCCCACCAAGGATATATTAAACTGCTAAAGGCAGTTCTTAAAGCTGATATTTAACAAAATTGGAATCCTAGTTTCAAGTACATCTTAATTAAGAAAATCATTATTTTTAGAATTTTTACAAGACTCTAAAATCTTGAAATGTAAACAGCCACTCCCTCCCACAAGAAAACCCCTGGAGAATTATAATGGAAAAATAAAGAAGAAAATTGCCAGAGCACAGTTTGCCATTAAAAAGTATTTTTTAATAACAATGAGGTGTTCTTATCACACTTTTGCCGGAATATGCAAGCTTGCATGTCATATTATCAAGGCCCCTTATTTAATGCCAGTCGTACTCTGACTATTAGAATCGACTGTGCAGTTTCTCCATTCCATTCTGATATGCTTGCCACTATTCTGTAGCACCCAGCATTGATGTTTCTTGCCTTGGAAGCTTGGAGTGTGCAGATCATTTTCTATTCTACATTGTATACTACTCAGACTATTACGGTATTACAATAAATTTGTAGTGCATTTGAAATCAAGGCATCCATATTTATTGGATCAAATAGTAGTCGGCTGGATTATGGCTTTTTCTCTTAGAGGACTGAGCCATATTTGGTCAAGGCAGCTTTGGAAATATACCAGTAGGACCATATAGGTTTACCTTTTAAATCAAGGAGCCAGAGTGCCATAAGTGTTACCTTGGACCACTAAGCTCTGCCCCACCCTTACCTAACTCTGCCTGTCCGAACCAACCCATACACTCTTATCCCCCTGCCACATTCTGCAAAAAAACCTTGTCCACTAAGTGTTGGGCACCCATGCTCTAAAATCTGTAAGTCCCAGAATAACTGGTTATGACAGTTGAACAGTTGTCTTTAAAATGTATGTCTTTTTGTTTTAGAAGCCAGAATATTTTGGTTTTCTCTGGGATACTGCAGCAGGTATAGAACTGAAGAATGTGATATTACAAGAGAATTCCCAAAGTAATGGCAATGGAAAGCACTCTAATCTGCAGCCTTGTATTGCACATTTTAAGGTAATACATCCAAGATGTGGTGTTTCTTTGAACAGTGTATGCTGTACTCTATCATACTCCAGTGTAAAGATGTGTAAACACTGAGTACAGTTTAAGCTTTTTCTCAATGGAAACAAACAAAAGTTCTGTAAGGTTAGAAATGCTACTGCTTACCTTAAATAGCATGTTCGCCCCTTAAATGGAAAATTATATATAGGTAAATCACTCCTCAAAACTACAATAGTTAAAAAGATGACAGATGCTAGCCTATATGTTCTAGAGCAAAATGGTTTTCTCCTCCTTCCCTCTGCCTCTCAAAAGGTTTCTGCCTCCCCTTCAACCCCTCCAAAATTTGGGGGTTTTTTTACATTATTTTACATGCTCAGAAGAGGCAGCTATGGGAATAGCATTCAGGCATTGGCTGTGAAATAATCTGTAAAGGTGGGTACACACAGGACAGATCCTGTCTGTCATTTTTCAAATATCAGGATACGCACAGTCCCGAGCAAAGGGAAAACATTTGGGATTGTGTGTTTCCTTCGACCGTGGCCGACTCTCTCTAGAGGGAGACTACCGTGGCATAGGAAAACTTTTTCCCAAACAAAAAAGGGAGGGAGACTACGCAGCCGACCGGAATGTTTGGCGGCTGCGTGCTCATTCGGGAAAGTCAGTACACAAACTGCCGATAAAACACCGATACCGTCAGATCTGTTGGTATTGGGGCTTTATCGCTAGTGTGTGTACCTAGCTTTAGATCCATGACTGACGGCTGCTAACTAGAAGAACAAGGAAGCACCAGCAGGGTGATACAATATCCCGCGCTACTGGGAAAGTACACGCTAAACTCGCAACAAACAATGTACTAATGTATTAGTGAGGGTTTTGTGCTGCCTGCACCATGTCCCAATTTTTTTCTTGAGCAGCACAAGTGATGCAATTTTTTTTTTACGTTAGTTTTTTGTGTGAAAATTAACCCCTTTTGATTTGTGTCTTTAAAGCCGCTTACCGCTTGCATTTTCGCAATATATTAACGCACGCAAAGTGGTTCATACATCGCTGGAACGAGTGCAGGTAGGTTGCGATTGTGAAATTTATTGCATCTCCTCCTAAAAGAGATAACAGAACATCAGGTAGCTTTGTAACTATTGCAGTTTTGATGGGTGGTTTACTGATATACAATTTTTCATTTGGTGGTGGACTTTCCCTTTAAGTATTTCTAACCTTACAGAACTGCTAATTTAAGAGTTGTAAAAGTTATCTTAAAGGTATAACAGAAGGGCTTTCATTTGACCCTTTGTGCTTGGCAACCACAATTGCCTATTAAGTCTTTATTAGTTAGATTTCTTACATGGTGATATAGAACTGTGAAAGAAGAATGAGCTAGATCACCCTTCTATGTTTTAAAAGAATTGTGTTGAATCCTGTCGACAGATTGTGGTGTTCAGCCCACTGGATGTTATTGATGTTTTTATATATTGGATAATTCACAGAAGTCCTCTGTGACTTCTTATATCCTTATAATTTAGAGTAGGGGGTGTGTTCTCAATTATAATCTACTCCTTCCCCCTAATGCCAAACTCACCCCGACTGGACAGTTACACTAACACCTCTCTCCCCCCTATATCTGTTGTATTCAATTAGATCAACTGGACTTCTTGAAGACGTTTCGCTAGTCACCCGACTGGCTTTCTCAATTCAGAATGACTTGTACAAGAATCTGTGGCAATTATGTACCCTGGAAAATCCCAATTAGCATATCACAGCCAGGTGTTAAGGGTGTGATTAGATAGTGGCTAAGAGGTGTTATAGGAACGCCCAGAGTAAGGTGTTAAAACAGCATTGTACATGGCAGACAGTTGGTGTCGAACCCCCCCACCTCTATTTAGGCTTGGTTTCTTTATTTTCACATAAATGGCCTCCTTAACACCTCTCTTGAACCAGTCACGTTCCTTTCCTCTCCCCCCTCCGAATCCCACTTTACCTTTGGATGTAGATTCACAGAAAACATAAGGAACCTGCACTGATAACGATCTATAGAAAGTATTGCTACATTCTGTATTTCCGGTTTCTCCCCCCCCCCCCCCCCCCTTGCCCCTTAATCAGTGGCTGCTATGTTCTTATCTTTGGGTAGCCGCAAGTGCACAAGACCACATTGCACACATGATTAAGGGACAAGGGGGAGACTAGAGAACCAGAATGCAGCTTCGGAGGAGATTGTGGTCGAAAGTGTTAGCCATGGGAATAGAGTGGGGGGGGGGGGGTTAGGCTGGGGTAAAGTACTTAATATGTAGTAGCACGTCAATTTTAAGTATATTATCGAACAGTTTGGTCCCAAAGGGATCCATTAAAGGTAGATTATAAAACAATAATGGGTCGAAGTAATTTCTTTCCCCAGCGCTGCTTACCTTACCAAGCATGCTGTTAACTCTTTGCAGCAGTTACAGCATTACAGTAGTGCAGTCAGGTAAGAATTGCCAGGGAGCTGGTTTTTATGCTCAGTGGGAGTTAAGTTTCATGCGAAAATAATTAAGCAGTGCTAAACTTAACTAAAACAATACTCTATTGGGTGTGCTGCATTTTTCCAAAAACATTTGAAAACTGCGCAGGCCCTGTGAAGCGTGTGTAAAACCCACAATAACCTGATATTACACTTAGGTAGCATGAGTTCAGGGCACCCAATAGTCAATTCTGAATGCAGTTTGCCTATCAATGTAAATCTGTAATGGTAGTTCCTTTTACATTAAAGAACAAGCTGGATTCAGAATGGACCCCTGGGTGTGTCAAACCCTTAAGACAAGAGCACAAGTTGATGTGCTGCAAAAGGAGAAGTTTTATAAGAAGATTTTGCACCTTAACACCTCTCTTGAACCAGTCACGTTCCTTCGCCAGTATGTTAACATTACAATCTTCAAAGGTATGTCCTTTATCCTTAAGATGCAGATACACGGCTGAGTCCTGACCCGAGGAATTGGCTCTTCTGTGCTGGGCCATACGTTGATGCAGTTGCTGTTTGGTCTCCCCCACATACAAATCAGAGCATTCTTCACTGCACTGCACTGCATATATGATGTCGCTTTTCTTGTGTTTTGGTATTGGGTCTTTCGGATGTACCAATTGCTGCCTCAGTGTGTTGTTCGGTTTAAAGCAGACAGGGATACGATGTTTTTTGAAAATTCTTCTTAATTTCTCGGAGACCCCTGCTACATATGGGATGACCATGTTCTTCCTCCTGTCTTGCTTTTCCCCTTCACTGTTGGTATTCGTGTTCTTTTCTTTCCTTCTACTTCTTTTTACAGAGGCCCAGTCTGGATATCCACAAGTTTTAAGGGCTCCTCTGAGATGTTTCATTTCTTTAGCCTCCAGTTTCACCTATTGTGGCCAACCTTTACATGGAGGAGGTAGAAACACAGGCGCTTAATACCTTTAAGGGCATAGCACCTAGCCACTGGTTCAGATATGTTGATGACACCTGGGTTAAAATCCACCAGAAGGAAGTACAAGCTTTCACAGAACACATTAATGCGGTGGACCAAAACATTAAATTCACAAGGGAAGAGGTACAAAACAACAAACTGGCTTTCTTGGACTGCTTGGTAGAAGTTAAGAAAAATGGTAAACTGGAAGTAGAGGTTTACAGAAAACCAATCAGTATTTGATGTTTGACTCCCACCACCCTTTAGATCACAAGCTGGGGGTCATCAGAACCCTGCAACACAGAGCCGAGAACATCCCCACTAGCACAGAGGCGAAGGCCTCAGAATCAAAAGTTCCCACTCGGAACCAGACTTCACGCCTAGTAGAGAGTTTATAAAGCTGCATATTTGTTAAATATATTTTAAATTTTTTTGTATGAGTTTTGTACCTCTCAAAAAATTATAATGTAAAACTATTTAAAGAAAACATTAGAACAGATGTATTTTTACATAGTTTTACCTAGTTTTATTCAGTTTGCTTTCTGCAAAATAATATTCTCTTTGCAAACTGAGAAAATAAATAATATACAGGGTAATTTCAGGGTAAGACGTGTAATTTGAAAGGCTTATAGTCAACCTCAGAAATAAAACTGATTATAAAAAAAATCTGAAAAAAAAAAGAACAGAATTCAACATCAGAAAGAATTGAATGTGAATTAGCACTGATGGCTGCTTGCTGGGGTCAGCAAGCAGACTTCATATTAGATAGTTACAACCCAGTCCCAACCCCGCCCAGCCTCTTGATTCCTCCCATGTGCCCATCCCTCTGGGGGTCTTTACTCCAATCACAATTGTGCTGTGCCTCTTTAATTGTAGTTGATTATGGGAAAATTAAATCAGCTCACACCTAGAGGATCATTGGACTTGTAAGCTCAGAATAGATGCTATCCCTTGATTATTTTTCAGACACAGACTTTACACTTAAGGCTGGGTACACACGAAAGGACTATTTGTCCCGACCAAGAGCTCGCTATGAGTGAACACTTGGCCGGAACAAATGTCCGTCAGTCTTGGCAATGGTGGCAGTGGCCAAAATTTCAAACGATCGGTCGAGCGGTCCCATAGGGAACCACACGATCGATTGGGGTTTTTAATATGTCTGATCTTCCATTCGTCCGATCCGGATCGAACAGATGATCGAGGTCGGTGGCGGCCGTCCCCCCCACACCAGCAGATACCTTCGACCTACCAACCGAAAGTTCAGCGGATTGGTCATTCGACCGAAAATATCTGCTGGAGTGTACCCAGCCTAAAGCTTGTGGTTAAATGTTATAAGTAGCTAAGGGCAAAATGCATAGGTAAGTATATAACATTGGAAACTACAGGAAAGAAACATGAAAACACATTTCCTATGCTTGCCTAAATCAACAATTATATTGAACATTGTAGGCGTTTAAGTAAGCTACTAAAATAAAATTGCATAGGCCATTGTAAATACAGATATATTGATCCTAATAAAATCGATGGCCTATGTAACTTCAGTCAGAACATTTATTACATCAACAGATAAATATATTGACAGGTGAAAAATTCAATGTACACAGTATTATGTATATTAAATCTCCAGGGTCGGGTCTTTTGAATCTAAAGATTTCATTTAATATACATTAGACAGTGTACATGGAAAACATTTTTTTTTTTAGAGTTAAGAAGTTCATTATATTTATCTGTTGATTTAATAAATGTTTTTAATCATATTCAATCATCTCGAATGTTGAATTCTGGTTTTTGTTTTTTTTTCCTGTATATCTTATCCTCCGTTTTATTTCTAAGGTTGTGTGGCCTCAGGGGCCTTTATTATTTTAAGCTAATACCTAAGCCTCTGTTATTCTGCAATTGGTTCACACATAAAAATGTCATGTTGCTATTGAAAATACATTTAGCAAGGCATTCGATTCTAAGAGATAACTGATCCACCCATCTGTGCACACATGCATGTGTTAATATGCAGGAACAAGCCTCCACTTCATGCTTATATGATCATAGCCCATGTGACACCTATGGTAACAATGTATGAAAGAAAACAGAGATCATCAGAGGGTTCTGTTCTTGCAAGGATTTGAGGATATTAAAGGAAATGTACAGTGTAAATCAAGATATAATCAAGGGCACTAACTTACTGTATATGTAAATAAACCCTAAGTTGGGTTGGCGCAAAGACAGTGACTTTCAATATAACAATAAGGGAGAGAAAAAGAAAGCTGTTTGCACATATCACATTAGGGACACTGTATTAGCAAAAAAACACAGTTAAAAAAATCGCCTCAGTCATAGGGTAAAAAAATAGTCATGTGCTCACAAGCCAATACACTCTACATGGGTAAACCACCCTACTCACTTGTACAGCTACCAACCGGTGTGGCAAGGATGAGGCAGAGTTAAAAATCAAAGTGCTGGGTGCAGGACGCATTTCACTCCATATCAGTAAGAAATCGGAGCTTCCTCAGGTGCAACCTAGCTTGTCCGGTTGCTCCTTATAAATAGGCTATTTCCTCATGTTGCGGGTTGCAGCGCATGTGATGTCACTAAGCGTCATAACACTCCTTGAGTCCATGAGCTAATGGCGGGAGGCATCATGCATCATGACGTCACTCAGGACCGTCCCCAGATAGTAAGAGGTGTCATGACTGCCTAATGTGCTCTCAACTTCGAATGTGCCAAATCATACCTTATGACTCTTAAAGGTATCTTAAAGATGTCTAAGTAAGGTCCTCATAGAACACTTAAATTGATACAGATAGTAAAGTCTGTCTAACGCTTCGGTAATCAATATTCCAGAGATGAAAGTTCAAGAATGTAAGGTAAGTAAAGGATTCAAAAGTACAGGTCCATAGGGAAAAGGAATTGTATATAAAAAGGGGAAAGTGTACCCAAGTTGTGAATCCGTTTACCTTCGTACTGGAGCAGTCCTTTTTTATATTCCCCCCTCTAATGTCCAAGGGGACTTTATCAATGCCCATATAATACAGACCTTGGGTTAAGCTCCCAAGCCAGTGTAAAAATGGCTTTCCACGCTAGTCAATGACTAACCTGATATTAGACAGATGGTTAGAAATTTTCTGTCTTGCTGAGTTGTCTTTTCTATGTACATTTTATTGCAAGGGCAAAATAAACAGTATATAATATTCCTGCTCTTATGGTTCATATACTCATTCATTTTATTAAATAATACCTATTAATATACAAAAAAGACTGTGAAGCTAAATGGAGTCTTGGGTATGCTTTCCACTAAAGGCTTGAATGAGGAGTGGGATCTCACTATTTTAATATAATTTTGGATCTTTTTCAGATTGCCATCTTTGATCCAGTCATGAACAAACTTACTTTTCCCTATGGACCTGTAATTTTGAAAAAGAAGGATTGTATTTCTGTATAAATTAGATAGTTACCTAAAGGATGAAGACTTTTGATCTGAGAACTTGTGGATTACAAATCTGCACTATGTGATGTTAAAAAAAAACCATGATCACTTGCGACTAAGGACTATTATGTCTTATCAAGTATAAATATTGGCACTATTCCTCAGTAGTGATAGCTAGATCATGGATCCGAACACAGTTTCGCGGTGGATCTCGCAGAATTTCAGGGTATTCCTCTCTCTGAATTCTTTATAAACCCCTTCTGCGATTTAGGAACGCTTAAGGATTTCCGAACGTTCGAGGATTCTCAAATTCGAGATTAGGGCAAATGGCCCTAACTTGTCTAAACTGCCTGTATAGTCAAGCACCTCCATTCCCCATATTATTTTAGTTGCCCTTCTCGGAACTGCTTCTATTTCCAAGATGTCCCATTTGTATGTTGGATTCCAAAACTGCACCGCATATTCCAAATGAGGCCTTACCGGTGCCTTGTAAAGGGGAGAATCATATTTTTCTTTCTTGAATCTATTACCCTCTTTATACAAGACAATATCTTGCTAGCTCTAGCCGTTGCAGTCTGGTATTGTTATCTACTAGAACCCCCAAATCTTTTTATATTAGAGATTTACTTAGTACAGAGTTATTTTTGGTGTAGATAGCACAACACAATTTAGATGCCACACTCACATAAAATTTATGCTTGAAAAATAATAAAAAGGATACACTTTATTTGAAGTGTGCAAGGAAGTTCAGCTAGCAGGGCAGCCCTGAAAATCAACCGAATGGGATTCACCTCCAGCAAGTCTCACAGAATCAGTGGATTACATGTGAGCAGGAAGAGCCAGCAACTAAAGTTGGAAAGGAAAGCTTTTCCAGTGGCTTAGAAAAATAAGAGTAACATAGTGTGTGATTTGAAGGTACAGATTTGCAATGGACTGAACTTTGATTAACATTACCTTACAGAAGAAATTACTTTTGACTTAAATGATAGATACACCACTATCTTATAAGAAAGATCAATGTATCGGTAGGTAAGACAGAACAACTGGGGTTTGCAAAAAACAAAACAAACAGAAAAGCCTGATGACAGGCCCATAAAACCAGAATAAAGCACAAGAAAGGCTGAAGTATTTTTGTGTTATTCTGGGTATTTTGGTGTATCTTATTTTAAGTAAAATAAAACAACAAAAGCAAAGATGTAACTGAATTTTTATTGAATTAATTAATATTTGGAAAACATAAAACAGGAATATAAGGATATTGTATTGCAGTAATAGAAAATGACAAGTAATAAAGTTATACATTGATAACTTTGATTACATTTGATAGCTGTGGTCTGGGTGTCATTTTTATTATGATCATTGACCAGTGACCAATATTTTAAAAATATTGAGGAGGATAAATCATCGTGGGACTAAGTTGGTAGTTTTATAGAGTTTTGAGGAAATGAGCACAGTAGTCAGTCATCGTTTTTATTTGTATATTTATATATAAGGATTATCCTATATACATATATAAGTCCCAGGGTGACCATACCTCAGTGAACTTATTCAGTTTATTGTTTATCAGGGCAGTCAGGTATGCCATGTTTCTGACTTCTGCTATTTTATTAAGGACATCTTATATATAATGAGAAAACTGTTGTTTCCAGAACATAGCAATGAGGCATTTTGTGGCTATTAGGATGTGTGCGGACAATAAGGAAGAGGTGTTATTAAGTTTTGCGAAAGGAAGTCCCAATATCCAATGTATGAGGTCTTGTGTTTTTTTGATAAAGAATATGTTAATGTGCAATTTGTGAATAAACTCCCAGAGTGGCAGAGTACCTTTACTACTGCACCCTCTCCAACATCTATCAGAGGATGTTGATGAGATTATTTGGAATCTCTGGGGGTGTAATACCATTGGAATATCAGATTGTAAGAGTCTTCTTTATATAAGGTGCAAATGAAAGAATAACTGCAAACGGCTGTTTATTGTGAGTAACTCAACAGGTTTTGAGTCACATGGACCCTTTCTCACTTGAGTTTGCAGTTATTCTGGTTCAGTCTGTTACTATTCTAAATATATTTATTCTAAATGTATATTGGATGGATGCATAGAGAGGGGTTACTCAACTGTCTGAACACCCTGCAGTGGATACTTAAAACCAGATGGAAGAATGTGCAGCTCTCTCTTATATGTCAGACTATTCATTATTGGTCTCTTTTCCAGCTCAGCATGTATGTATGTTTCGGCAGAAAATCAATAGAGGTGGGATCAAGCAAGGAGCATATCTGAAAGATAAGATTTTTTCGTGTGGGGCCTTTTATGGCAAAGCTGTTCAAAATGACCTGGTTTCAGGAAATGTGAGAGTCAGGTTTAATGTGGAGATCAAATGTCAAATCTGTAGTTATGAGAAGAGTAAATTTGCTGGAATTTTTTAATCCGCATTAAATCTGGAATTCATAGGGACTTCTAGTAATTGGATGTAGAATATGGTAGATTGTATCTAAGTTGATGTTTGTCCATTGCCATTTAGTGTTTTTCCCTAAGCTAGTTGGGAGGGTTGGGTTCCTTATTAGAGGAGTAAGCCGTGACGGATTTGTTAAAAGGTTGTATTTTTTGATACTTTTATGCAAAATCGACAGTGTGTTAAGTGCAGATTTTAGAGATAGTACCGTCAGATTTGTGCGATTAGTTCTTCGGGGATCGATCAGAAGTGCAGCTAGATGAATTGGGCTTATCCAATCTTGTTCTATTTTTGTCCATCTTGTGTGAGGTGAGGAAGGGAACTAATGGACTGCCTGGTATTAATGAGCTGCCTCATAGTACTTTGTAAAATTTGGTATAGCTAAACCTACCTTTGTTTTTTGTTTTTTCTAACATGCGATCGCAAAATGAATGGGATTTTGCGATTGCATGTCGGTCGTATATAAGATCGGGAGAGGTGGTTCCGGCAGGATCGCAGGAACGCCGCGTGAGCGGTCAGTCGGGTAAGTAATATCGTGCTGGTGTATGGCCACCTTAATGCAGGTTTTAAAGTTGGCCAGCAGACTTTGTTATAAAAATGTTCAATATTATAAAACTACTAGTACTACTGGTACATTAGTTTAATTAGTAAATAATGATAATATTTTATGTGTTCTTGCATTGTATTATTTGTAAATAATATCTGCAGAAGTAGGGAAAAACAGTTTAAAGGATAATTATCGTGTGTATAAAGTTTTTTTTAAAATACAGTTAAAATGAAAAGGACTTGGGACAGTGATACAGGACTGGTAATTCTTACCTCCCAATATTGTTTCTGTGAGGAGCATCAGCCTCCAAAAACTGATACTGCCAGTCTTCCTTCTGGCTTCAGCACTATCTTTAATACAGAAAAAGTCCAGGGCTAACCTGGCAAATGAAAATTGTACACGTTGTAGCTCCTCAACAAAACAATATTGGGTGATAGGAATAACCAATCCTACTTCCCTGCCCCAGGTACTTTCCATTTTTAAAAAGTAAAATTTTAGTTTATAGTTATCCTTTAATGTTATAATGTTTGAGAACTTAACTTGTACTTTTAGCTTAGTGTAGTTTTGCCCTGTGTCATTTGCTTGTTTATTAGTAAAATAATAATTAGTTTATTAACACTTTGTTATAGATGAATATTATACTTTGTGCAATGTTCCTGTTAGAGATGAAGTTTAGGTTTGTATAGAACCCGGTTCCAAAATTCTGTCAAAACCATTAGGAATTTGTATTTTACAGTTTTTCGAAAGTTATCAAAAATACGGAGCTACTTTCGAGGGTTGCCAAGGTTACTTACTAGGATTATTGAGGCTACTGTCAAGGGTTACAGAATATACATGGCTACTTTTTAAGTAGCCTCGTATATATTCTGAAACTTGGAAATATCTCGCGTGTTTGTTTTTAATAAAGTTTTGGTGATTTGTACATGTTCTCCATACCATTTTCCAGGTGCCTGAGCTATCTACTGCCATCTACCATGCTTTTTCTAGCCTTATTTTTCTATGAACTTTTAGGCCAGGTTCACACTAGGAACTGAACGGAACGAATAAATGCTACAAAAAAACGTACTGTATTTAGTCACATTATTACATGATTTTGTATCCGTTACTATACGTTTGCGTGTGCGATGGTATCTGTTTATGTCTGTTTTTATCTGCGTTTATGTCCGTTACTTTCCAATGCGTTTTTGGTTGCATTTTTCAAAATTAAAGGGAAAGGACCAAAGAACACAAAATTCTGATGTCTCGTCCTGGGAGTGTGGCAGTTTCAGGAGCTTTTGGAGAGAGAGGTTGCAGATATATTCAGGGTTGTTCAATAAAAGTTCTTATCGTTAAAAATGGTGATAATTTTGCCCCAACCAATCAGATGTTGAATTTCAAATGTTAAATAACATCTGATTGGTTGGGGCAAAATTAGCACCATTTTTAACAATAAGAACTTTTATTGAATCTCCCTGATTGTGTTGTAAGAGAAAGTTTGGATCTTTTCAAATCTTTTGAAAGTTTGGCGTAGACGTTGGCGTAGAACCCGAAGTGAGAGGAAAAGCGAGAGGAAAAAGGACAGTTTTGGGTGCTGTATGAAGATCTAAGACAGCATCCAGACAAGTTTTTTTAAGTTTACCAGGGTGTCTATCAAGAGGTAAGATTAATATAGTTATATATGTAATTATAACTATTATACAATTGTACTTTTGGTAAACTTGTCAAACAAAATGCAGCTTATTCCTATTGTAAAAGCAATGTTAATAAAAGAATACTGTGACAAAAGCCTTACCTGTGCCCGGATCCTGCAGCATCTCTCGGCTCGCACGCTTCCACTGACTCTCTTGTCTGACTGTCTCTTCTCGCGCGCTCGCCGTGCTCGCGCCCGGTCTTCAGCCAGTGCTGTGTGCATGCGCACAGGCACTGGCTCTTACCTCCTCCGCTCCTCCACATCTGCTATTGGATGGAGGAGGGCATGTTCATTCAAATAAACCTATCCCTGCACCTCACTCATTATTCTCCTCTCCCCATTGGTTCTGTGTATTTAAACCCCTCAGTCTATTCTGCCCTTGCCCGATATAGTGGTTAGTTTACTATCTTGCTCGTGGTGTGCTTTATCTGATTACTCTCTGTTACCAACTCCTGCCTTGCTTTTAACTCTGATTCTCCTGCCCTGACCTTTGCTTGTTCCTGACTACGTTTTCTGCTTAACCCTCTGTACCGTGCCAGGCGGCCTGATTCCTAGTTTTGACCCTTTGCCCTGATTCTGACTCTGCTCTTGCCTGCTCCTTGTCTGTACCTCGTATTTTTGGTCTCTGACCTTTGTATCTATCCTTGTATCTATCCTGGTGCCTTGTCCATTAGTTTCACTCCAGACTTCTCCTGTATTCGCGGCCTCAGTTTGAATACCTTGCACTCTAAGTCCAGGGGGCAACTGTGTTCGGTGAGGCGCTTCTAGCCTCCCGGCAAATGGGGGTTTGTCTATTGGTGAAGATAGTGGTTGTAGATTGGAGTATTTGGACTGAAGAAATACGAGGGAATCTGGAGCGTTACAAATACATCCCAAATTTTTTTTAAAACTATTTATTTTATGATAAATATAACATCTTATTTTTGGTTTATATTGTAAAAATAATGAGCTATTAGTTCATATAACATGTTTAATGCATCAATTTATTTTTTGTGTGCAAACATTCTTGCAAAAATTTTAGTGCAAACATTAGTGCAAACATTTTCAACAACATTAATGTGCAGGAGCATACAGAGATATTACTTCATATATCAATACTAGAAGCTTTGTGAAACAATATATGTGTACAAACATTAAAATATTAGCACAGACTAAAATTTGTATAAAAAAAACAGTACAAAATTGTTGAAGAATTACCATGCAGTAACAGACATATATTACTTAATATATCAAATTATATCCACCTTATGTAATAACTATATAAAACTGTATGTATTTTTTTTGTTTCAGTTTTGATAACCTATTACAGGTGTTGAAACCTGGATTGACATTTGAGGATAAGCAGTTTAGAAAATGTATATCTCCAGGAGAGCATCTAATATTTACACTAAGGTAAGAAAAAACATCTATTCAAATTATATTTAAAGAACAAATATTATTTACACTTCATCAGAAGAAAGATAGTCAGTCAAACTTGATGTTGTTGAATGATTTGAACTCAACAATTGACCGATAGGGCGTGTAGGTGGCAGAAGTGAAGCATAATTTGGCTCCATGTATGTTGTAGGATAAGTTTGTTGTGGAGGGCTATGGGCAGTCTGATAACACATAGGAGATTGTCTAGCATGAGGAATAGACTGGGTATGGGATACAGGTGGATATGTTCAACATGGATTTCGATACATGTTATAGGGTTGTTCTCTGTATGTTGTACGGTCTCTATATGCTGGAGGTAGAGGTTGAGGCGGTAGAGATTGAGCTGGTAGAGGTTGAGGTGATAGAGCTTGAGTTGGTGTACCAGATGAGGGTGTGGGTATAAAAGATTGTATAGTATTTAAAATGGCCACATGTAAAGATATGTGCTTGTCAACTAGGACACTCTCAATAAAAGGAGCTAGACTAGTAGCCATTTTTTGACCTTTTTTTTGGATTCTATCATTTCCTCAACTGATTTCAAAGAATTAGAAAGCTCATCACCCTCGTGTATATGTGTATACAAAGTACATGTATTTTGGAATACATTTTCAGATGACGGTGTAGTTGGTGATGGTAAACTGTCAGTTTGCGAGTCATTATCACTGATCTATAATTTGAAAAAGTTGGTGTTTCTTCTGTTGTGATTGTATTTATCACATCAACATTATGGCCTCCTTTCATCCTCATCATCATCAGACAAAATAGTGCCCTCGGTTCTTTTAAACAAAAAAATAATTTTGAGTACACATGTATGAAATTAAAATATATAAACATTCATCATATTTCACAAACATGTAACTTACGGTCTAGAATGTTAAGATGGTCTTAGGACTGCCAAAATATTGTTGTACTTGTAGTGTGATCTATTTGAACTTCCAGCGCCACTTCTACTTTCCTTTTCCTTGGCACGCACCCCTTTTTGAAAATTATCACGGACTGACCTCCATCTTGTTTTAACATCTTGAACTGTAAAAAAACCAACATATCAGATCCTATTTACTAAAATATATTACTTCTTATACAGGTTTTTATCTAGCGGACATAGTTATGCCTCTATGCTTTATGAATTTCGATCTGGAAAATCTACTATTCAGAACATTGTGCTACACACATGTAAGCTTCTGTGGAAGGAGCTGCAACCTTCATATATGCCTTTACAAAAAGGGAGAGATGGGAGGAGATAAGCAAAATGTTTTGGGAAAGGCACAATATCCCAAACTGTGTGGGGGCAATAGATGGCAAACACTTTTGTATTGTTATGCTGCCATGCAATGGAAGCCAATATTTCAATTATAAAAAGTACTTCTCAATTGTACTCTTGGCATCTGTTGATGCAGACTACAAATTTACATACATTGATGTAGGTTCCTATGGTAGCAGCAATGATTCCAGGATTTTCTATAGTAGTCGGTTTAATAATAAAATGGCTTTGGGAAAAAAACTGGACCTTCCACCTCCTCAACCATTGCCTGGAACTGAGTCTCCGTCATATCCTTACATGTTTGTGGGTGATGAGGGTTTTGCGATGTCGGAACATGTAATGAGACCTTTTTCACAACGGGCATTGTCTCAAGTAAAAAGAATATTCAATTACCGATTAAGCAGAGCAGGGAGGGAATGCACATTTGGGATTAGGGATGGCCGGGTTTGCGGATCCGAACCCGGATCCGCCGCAGATTTGTCCCGTTCGCGAACGGCGGATTTTTCCGGATTTTCCAGATTTTCCGCCTTCAGAACTTCCGATTCGCGGATTTTTTGTATTTTCGAAGATTTTCGAAATTACGAAGATTACTTCTATTTTCGGAAATACATATTTTCGAAAATACTAGTTTTCCCGTATTTTCGAAAATTTTCGAAAATACGAAAAATCTCGTAATTTTGAGGGCATTTTTTATTTTAATGGGTCCGCTTGCGGATTTTCAAATTTTCGAATTTTTTCGAAAATTCGCGGATCCTTGAGCGGACCGGATTTTGCGAAGTTCGGACATCTCTATTTGGGATACTGGCAAATAAGTGGCAACTTCTCTGTGGTTCAATTCATATGAAGCCACAACATGCAGTGACAGTGGTCAAAGCAACTTGTGTTCTGCATAACTATGTTCGTGAGAGGGATGGGGACACGCATGTAGAAAACCCTGACACGTGCCACGTAACTTACCTGGTCCATTGTCAAGAGGCTTGATAACTGCTATAAATATGAGGGAGAATCTGGCACACTATTTTATGAGTCCTGCTGGTGCAGTCTCATGGCAGAACAACTGCATTTGACAAATTATCTGTGCACTTTGTACTAATCAAGTTACCTATTGTTCTATGATATTAAATTGTTGGTTTGAGTAGATCTATGCCATGTGACTTTTGTACGTACAGTATTTTTCATATAAATTGCTATATGCCTTATGTGTATTGATTTAAAGTTTGTGTATATAAATACCTTTTTTTGTTAAAAAAAAGTGTTTTAGATTTTTAATTTTTCACAACAACAAAACTAAAATGGATCCTACAGCACATGGCCAGATCTCCTTTTCCTTTCTTCCCTACTCCACAATGCACCAACTTTCAATCCATGACAGTAATTCTCAATACACATAAATATCTTTTTAATCTGCATCTATATTTTATATTGAGGTTTCTACCTTTTGTCCTGCAACGTTTTTCAGTTAAGTCTTCCCATCCTGGGCGACAAAGTTGTTTGGTTATATCCACCCATAAACAATTGTTTGCTTTGGTGTCCTTGTACAGCCTGTGTGCCTTATCATAAAGTTGGGGCTGTTCCTGAACAGCAATAATCAAGTCCTCAGTGAAGAAAAACTTTTCAGACATTTTTGCTGCTAGCTGCCAACTTGCCACGTGTTGTCTCACCTCTGCAGCATCCATGACATCACAGGATATTCAATACACTTTAAAAAACCGACCGGAACGGATGTTGGTATACGTTCTGTTCTGTTTCTATCCATTTTTGCCTTCCGTTCCGAAAAAAAAAATGCATGCAGCAGTGATGGATCGGATCGTAAACGGACATGGGTGAAATGGACTGGTGTGAACAGTAATATTGATGTTTTTGCATTTTTCAGAAAAGGTACCAAACACAAAAACGGACACAAACAGAACTAGTATAACCGAACCCTTTTTTTGCCCCATTGACTTCTATAAGTTAATTTTTAGATTTTCAAATTTCTATTTTTTTTCTAAAATGTAATGGAACTCTCCAGTTTCAAGTATATCTAGTTCCTGATGCTTAAGTGCATATCAGTGAGGCTTTGTGACATTATAAAGTGACATGTCAAGGTAAATCACTCATAGGCCTATTTTTTTGTTTTTACTTTTAATATATGTAATGGTAAAAAGTAAACTATAATGTACAGCATAAACATCTTTTTAAGACACCACAGCACCATAAAAACAATTTGAAATAACTGCTTTCTTTATTATGTACCATATATTAATATCATTAATCACAGTTGTATCTCTCGTCACACCATTTTATGTTCAATAATGAGCTAGCAAGTAAACCATTTCCCATTCTCCATTATCTTGGTCCATATGTCACCACACCATTAAAGTTTTATAAAGCTGATTTCAATGGAAAATGTTGTTTTAAAAATTTGGAAGTGAGACCTAAAAATGCTAGGGAGATCTTAATGTAGGTGGATATACAGTATATGCACAAAATGAACACAAAATGTATTATAAATGTTTGTGTATGTTCTCTTTTACCCAGTTCATAGCACATCTTTAGTATTGAGTAACATCAAATTGACTTAAAGTGTAGTTTTTTTGAAGACATTTCACTAGTGAAACTGACTTTTTTTCTTTTTTTTTAAACTTTATAATGACTTATACAAGAATCTTTTGGAAAAGAAAACCCTGGAATGTGTTCCAGTCTGCATGGTGACAGGATGATGTCTGGATATTCACCAAACAGTAAGTAAGGGTAAAACCAAAATGCACTCCAATGCACAAAATGTAAATGATTATCCAAGGAGAATAAGCTTAGATCATAAGTGTCCCCACACACATACAGTCCCTGACCGGTTTCAGGCCCACTGACCTTAGTCAAAGGGATGCCAATCCCTATGACTAAGGGCAGTGGGCCCGATATGTATGGATTGACCTTTGGGAGCGACAGGTCTGTGGTATTAGCACCCGGACCACCTATCTTACTGGGTGAGCATAATACTTGTATTCCTCCCTTAAGTTTTAGTTTAAAATTTATACTATAAACTATTGACTGATATGGTCGGACTAATTGGGAGAAGATTCTGGGGCAAGGCACCCAGACCACACGTGGCTCTGAGTAAGTTAACTTAGGATTCACCTGCTGCTAATTGATCTGCTGTTAATCAATTAATTTATTATAGGATGGAGTCTGGGACCTCTTGAATGCAAGGTGCTGATTGCATTGTTTAGTTTAGAGGTATTATTAAACTGCCATGAATAATGTGTCAAAATAGTATTATACGTGGTAGGCAAAAGGTGTCAACCTTAACAACTCTGTTTTGGCTTGGTTTCTTTATTTTAACACAAGTTGCTACATTCACACCTATTTCAAACCCGTTTTCTTTATGTTTTGTTGTAATGTTAACATTACAGTTATTATAACAATTATGCCATTATAGTTCTTATTATGTCTTCTTGTGTTGTAATTGTTAAAGCACTGTTATTTACAGTAGGCAAGAAGAAAAGCAGTCCTGCAGTTATGTATTCATACAACACACACAATATACAATTAGAAGTATCCCCATATATATAAAAACACAGCACTCCTAGTACTGAAAGCAGTTTGATAGTGTAGAAAAATCCTTCAATGTAATGAGTCTGATAGTAAAAGGTCCACAGTTATATTGTATAGAGTCTGATAGTACAAAGGCCCCAGTTATATTGTATAGAGTCTGATAGTACAAAGGCCCCAGTTATATTGTATAGAGTCTGATAGTACAAAGGCCCCAGTTATATTGTATAGAGTCTGATAGTACAAAGGCCCCAGTTATATTGTATAGAGTCCACAATTATATTGTATAGCGCTCCATACTCCATAAGATTGGACTGCAACGGAGGCCTGGCTATCAGCTTGGAGACCCGGGAATGAGTATATCATCAGCTACAGGATGATAACTATGTGGCATCCTTACCAGAAACTTTGGTAATATAAGCGGATGATTGTTACAATTGATTCACATTCATATTCATAGTAATCAGTTGCTATTTGCACGGAGGACTATAGAGTGCTATACAATATTATTGTGGACTCTATACAATATAACTGGGGCCGTTGTACTATCAGACTCGTTACATTGAAGAATTTTTTCCACTTTCAAAATGCTTTCAGTACTAGGATTGCTATGTTTTTATATATATGGGGATACTGCCGTTCCGGAGGCGATCTTCCTCCTTGTTCGGGTGTTTTGCTTCCTGGCGCTCGCGGCGTATGCTAGCGTCTTTCACGTTCGCATTTGCCTTCCGCGCGTTCACCTTTTGCGCGGTTTGGCTTTTTGTTTCATAGCTTACTGTCTAGCAGCTGAGGGGCAGAGGCGGTATTGGCCAATACCTTACTGCTGTTGATTGGTCTAGGACCTCTTTAGCGGCAAATTCAAATATCTATTATCCTATCCTAGTCTGCCTAGCCTTTTCTTGATGTTCCATTGGCTCATCTCTATTATTTAGCTTCCTGTCCTTGCCTGACTCATTGCCCGATATACTTTGTGGTTTCCCTTACTAGTGATGTGTTATTATTGTCCAGTATTCCTGATTCCTGATCTTTGCCTGATCTCGTTCCTGATCCGTTGCTGCCTGCCCTGACTTCTGCCCTCCTTGACTACTCTCTTGCCTCATCCTTTATACTCCGACTGGTTGACTGGCTCTGTCCCTGTTTCTGATTTTGGGTTCCGATTTTGAACCACGCTTCCTAGCTCTGAGCTAGTTGTGCCCTTGAGTATCCCCAGCCTCACAGATACCTTGCACTTCTCTCATTAGGATGTGGAGCCACCTGTGCCTTCATGCCCTATAGTTTTTATAGTTATATGTGTAGCTTGTAGCACCACGTGGAGTAGCAGGTGAGTTATCCAGACACTTTAAAGGGTATGTCCACCCCTTCTAAAAACTTTTTAGACAATGTAGTGTATACCATCCCACCCCCAACCACTATATTTATAACTTCAAAATCGCTCTCCTTCTCTTCTTACACCTCCTTGATCCTCCGCTGTTCTGGTCCAGCTCCCCTGCCCGCCAGAACTGCAAGCAGGGGGCCAGACTGGCAGCCGCGGCTGTGATTGGCTGAGAGGCAGCCAATCACAGCCATGGCTGCCAGTAATGAAAACGGCGCTGGAACGAGGAGGTGTAAGTAAAGAAGGAGAGCGATTTTGAAGTAATAAATAGAGTGGTTGGGGGTGGGAGGGTATCCCCTGCATTGTGGCTCAAGCTTTTAAAGCTGCACTACTGCCAGCCACAGAGGGATCGGGAAGGAGGGAGGGAGAGGGGGGAAAGGGCTCTACTGAGCATGTCTCATACCTTGATGAGGCTAGCCAAGCTACAGGCACAGGAAGAGGCACTGACAGCTCCTACCCAGCAATTTCCTGCACTTTAAAGAGGCAGAACAGGAGAACCACAAGGAGCAGGGATGTAAGGTAAGGATTTTTTTTTTTTTTTACAGTGGGGCCAGTAGTTGGTAAAATATTAGTTTGGGGGGTGGACGTGCCCTTTAAATCCAATTAGGGAGGTGCTGCTCTTATATATATATATGTATACTCACCATATACAGCTGTGTGGGAGAGTCTCTACTACTGTTGGTTATTTGCAGTAGCTCTTACTCTTGGGTCACGAGAAGAGCAGCTACATTAGATTGCAACATCAATCACTGGTGTTATTCTACTGGAAATAATTATGCATATGATTTGAATGAGAAAAAATCATAATTTTTTTATTTTCTCTTCATGATTCATTTTCTAAGAATGGAAGAATTACTTTACTTCTTAGAACTAAACTTCTTAGAACTAAAGTGGAGTGCTTCAGGGCTCCCTACTGGGGCCACTTCTTTTTAATGTGTTTATAAATGACTTAGAAGGGGGCATTGGAGCAGGGTCTCAGTGTTTGCTGATGACACTAAACTATGCAGAGCTTTGGATACTTCAAATGATGTGCAATTGCTGCAAGCAGACCTATATAGATTATCAAAATGGGCAGCAGAATGGCAGATGAGATTCAATGTTGATAAATTTAAGTTGAGGCATTTAGGGTTTAACAAATAATGAATCTCGATTTGGGGGCTCTGGTAGATAACAGACTTAGCTGTAGCAAACAATGCCAGGCAGAAACGGCTAGAGCTAGCAAGATATTGTTTTTTATAAAGATGGGAATTGATTCAAGAGAAAAAACATTATACTTCCTCTTTACAGGGCACTGGTAAGGCCTCATTTGGAATATGTGGTGCAGTTTTGGAATCTCATATACAAAAGAGACATCTTGGAAATGGAAGCAGTTCAGAGAAGGGCAACTAAAATAATAAAGGGGATAGAGAGGCTTGACTATGCAGGCAGATTAGACAAGTAAGGGATGTTTACATTAGAGAAGCGATGTTTGCGTGGGGATATGATCACTTTATATACATATATTAAAGGGCCATACAATAAACTCTCTGGTGCATTATTTACTAATTGGTCATATCAGAGGACAGGTAGACATCCTTTAAGATTGGAATAAAAGTAGTTTCATCTTCAGGTTAGGAAAGGTTTCCTTACAGTGAGAATGGGGAAACTGTAGAAAAGTCTTCCAGCAGATGTGGTAATGGCAAGTTCATTGAATAGCTTTAAAAGTGGGCTAGATAAGTTTCTAAAATTAAAAAAATATTGAGAATTACTGGTATTAATACATATACTGCAGTTCTAGTTGATCCAGGGATACTTTCCGATTGCCGTTTGGAGGCAGGAAGGAACTTTTAGCCCTTTTTTAGCCAGGGTTTATTGCCTTCCTCTGGATCAACTGTTAGGTAGGGTTAAAAAGGAGGGCAAAAAGGTTGGACTTGATGGACACATGCCTTTCAACCTCAATTACTATGTTACCATGTTACTTTATTTTCATGTGTTAAATTAAAAAATGTGGCATTTTTGGGATTTGATTTAAATTGTTAGTAAATCAATTGTTAACATAGTATGACATCCTTTTAGGCTCAAACTTTATGGTCATGTTTTGGGGATTCATTAAAATTTAGCCTTATTTAGTTTTTTTCCCCTTTACAATGGGCAATATTTTCTTTTTCTACTTCTTTTATGCTAAAATACGATACCGTCATTGATTTTATCCATGGTGATCATATAATTGTATGGTACACTCTGTGTAATTATTGGGCACACAAGTACATTATTATTTCTGCCTTGCAAACTAAGTGTTATCAAGAGATGTAAAAGTACAAATCACATGGCAATTAAAGTTGCCTGGCAACTTGGAGTATAATTATCATGTAATCTTCAGAGAAAGGATATTGCATGTATTAAATGGTTTTGCCAGGCATTTTATTTATTACAAAAGCAGTTGCATTCATATTTTCTTGCTCCAAATAATGAATAATCAATTAATTTACAGCAAAACAATGCACCAGCCATAAAGTGAAGATGGTTAATTTTTGAAAAAATACTTAGTATTTCTTAGAAATCAGTGAATTCACTTATTATTTTAATAAACGTTAAAAATGAATAAATAATTCTAATGTATAGGTATGAACCATAGTTATAAAACTACCATTCTTGATACAGAATTTGACGAAATTACCAACAAAATCTCACCTCAAAAGTTTCAACCAGCAAAACCCAACTTTGTTGTAGAAAATGAGTTCTTTAAATCCATATCGCTTTTTATATGTGAACAAACGCTAAGTTCTATCTCAAATTTGATATTGGCATTTCTCTGTCAGGTGGAGCCTAACCTTTACTGATGTTGAAGCTCTGACTTACTTGTTTCCTGGACTGGTTTATAAAGGTTTTTATCGCTTGCCCAGGACGCTGCATGGAACTCAAGACCTGTGGGGAGCTAGCTCCTTACAGTAAGTGCAGATTTACTGTTTGTATATTCCACTTTTTTTTTGTTGTAATAAATTTGTTCTCTAAATCCATATTTTTGACTTCTGGGTTAAACTTCTCTCTGTTCCTCAAATCTACCAGAGAAATGAAACACAGTGGTTCCTCCATCCCTACTATTGAATAGAAATGGACAAAACCAATAAAACCCCATTTCTTAGGCTGGGTACATATGGAGGGACTTTTTATCCCGACCAAGCGTTTGCTACGAGCGAGCGCTCGACCGGGACAAATGTCCGTCGGTCGCGGGAAATTCGGCCGAATTTGCGAGCGATCGATTGTGCGGTCCCATAGGGAACCGCACGATCTATTGGAATTTATCAACACGTCCGATTGTTCGTTCGCCCGATTTGGCTGAACGAACGATCGATGTCGGTCGTGGGCGCCCGCCCCACACCAGACAATATTTTCGGCCGAAAATATTGGCTGGTGTGTACCCAGCCTAATAGTATTAAAATTGTTTTGGTAGCTGGTAAATATTATGTGGAACATCTACCTATGGTTAAATGTATGGGGAACTGTCCATAGGAGACATATGTAAATACATTTTTTTTTTCATGTTTTGCACGTTATTTGTATATGTTCTCGTTTTGCCAAGTATTTTTATTATTTTTTCACTGAATTGCAAGTTTTTAATGATAATTGTTGCTGCGGCAAAATGACGGCAACAAAAATGAATTGCTTTATACTGTATATTGATTTATATGCACATGCAAAAAAAGTCAATGTCTGGATGTACAACGCCTAATAGTGAAGCTTTATAAATATGCACAGACAGCATGACAGAAATGCATTACTTATTAATAGTCACAAAGTTATCACTGAGTAGAAGGTATTGACCTCATTGGGGAACCTGATACTAAATTATTTCTGTAAACAGGAATTCTTTGTTCCTTCTTGTTACAGATCATGGTATTTATCTTAATGGTTTTAAAAGCAATTAAGATGTGATCACAACTTTCTTAGGTTCTATGGGAAAGAGAAGAGATGATAAGTCACAAATTTCAAAATCAACAATCAGAATTAGAACTTCAATTAGTTACACACAGCCAAAATCAATAACATAAAAGGCACCTTGGTTTGCATTCAATAAAGACTAACACAGGAGCTTTAACTCAAGGAACAACGTGCTGCATTAAATGTAGAGACTAAAACAACAAAAAGCATTTGTATTTGCGTGTATATACATGTTAGAGAAAAACATTAATTTGCCAAAAATGACCCCCCAAAAATGTATCCCATCCAAAGGGACACTTTTTTTGAAATGTCAGACTTGATTGTGCATGTACATCAACTACCTTGCATGTGATCAATGATCAATTAGTATGACATTTGTAACAAAGGTTAATAAGTGTTTAAAGAGTGAGTAAGTAAAAAACATTTAGTTAAGCCAAACATCAATTAAGCTTTGCCTTTAAATGGCATTTAATGTAGACTAGTTCAATAAAACCGGTATGTTTTAAATGGTAAAAATGTAGCACCACGTGCTTATAATATATTTCACGTTATTGTTGTTATATTATGGTTTTATTATAGCATACCCTAGGAGAACAAATCAAACATTTAAATTATAAGTAATTAGTCCCACTGAAGTAATGCTGCAAAGTTTTTTTTTACCATGATCAATAGCTTTACAGTCTACCAGAGCATTTTAACAAATTCACATGAGACCTTGTCTTTAAGAGTTTATAATCTAATTACTCAAACACAAACTATCAGTATGTCTTTATGATTGCGAGGGAAACTGGAGTGCCCAGAGGAAACCCACGCAAGCACAGGGAGAATGTAATAACTCCTTGTAGATGTGTCCAAGAATGTTTTTGAATCAAGGACTGTGCTGCAATACATCAGTTCTAACCACTAAGCTACTGTGCTGCCCTTAAAATGAAAATGTTTTTCCAGAACATCCTCCCAGAAAACAGATGTAAAAGAGTCAAAAACCCCTAGTGTAACACTTATATGATGTGCAAAAATTTGGGCTGCAGCTTGAAACAAGAACTGCCACTGATTGAAACCAGTACCCCTTTCCCATTCCTAAGCATAAAGTAAAAATGCAAGTACGAGTGCGAGATGGGATACGGGTCCGACCCGGACCCAAATCCGAAATGGAATCCCTCGGTTCTGAAATCTAAATGATCCATCCGAATCAAGATTAATCATCCAAATTTCGTGACTTTGGAGCCTATTTTCTAAAATTATCAAATGTTCAAGGATTTTCGAAAATAGCCTCATACGTTCGATAATCCTTGAAAATAGGATTGTAAACTCGAAAGTAGTCTCTGATCGTATTTTCGAGGATTATCAAACATTTGAAGCTATTATCAATAATCCTCAAAAATTTGTTCCGTTTTTGGTTTTTCGGTTCTTTGGGATGAGGGAATCTGAAAACGGAACGAAACTAGTGAGTTTCGCCCATCTCTAGTAAAGACCAAAGGAATCATATACCAGTTAAAGTAAGGAGAGATTGATTAAGTGTCAAAATTATATCCCTTTAAAGGATTTCATTTTGTTTGTTTTCTTTTTTAATCTCAGCAGGACCTGCTGACTTTCACCTGGACAATGATTAGAGTTGGATATATTGTTTGGCAAAATCTGTAGGATCATATTCATATCAAACAACTGCTGATACTATATTATTCAACATATTATTCATTCCTTTTGGCACCGCTGTGATTTTACTTTTTATTAAATAAAACTACCGGAAACATTAAACTGTTCATTTTATGTCTAATATTGATCTGCTTAAAAAAGTGTTTTTCAGATAAAGCTTTTCATAGATTATTACATCTGAATTATATTTACAACTGATTTTAAGCTTCTTTCTTGGGTTTTATTTACATTACATTACATATCAACTGCTATTAGATAGTGGTCCCTGTGCCCCATTTTAAATTGATTTGAATGGCTGTATTTTTCACTTTAAAAATGCTAATGCTATCCATACCCTTTTGCTGTGGTTAACTACTCCAGATAGTCAAACTGACAATTGACCATCAGAATCCAGACTAATAGACTTGGATTGATTTGGCATAACTATTAACTTTGCTATATAAAATATTTTATTTTAGGTCCCCTGACTTGGGTAATCACCTGAGCTCAATATATTACTAAACTTTATTGAATTATTTTTATATTGAGTATTAAGGTTTTGTGAATTTAGTTTGTTCGTGGAGCATGGCACAATACCAAGACTGCAACATTTTTCATGATATCCATAGATAGATGAACAAAGCTTTTATTACTTTTTTGTTATCTATATATAGCACAGAACTTTTAAAGTATTTCAGAGACATTGCGGAAAAACAGAACTATTAGCTAGTGACCCATAAATCAAGTCAATTATAGGGTTTTGTTCAGCCAATGAACTCTAAAATAATCAAACAATTGTTTTGTCCTTGTTAGGAATGCATCACGTATCACTGCTGTTTGATGATAAATAACTATAAAGAACGTGAAGACTCTGAAATCAAACAATATCAAGGGCATTTTATGGACATAAATATCTCTGGAATGGACAAACATAATAAAATTTCTGTAGAAGAATTCTTCAGCATTGCAGACATACAAAACTATAATGTATACCCAAAAGTACATTTATGAATTTTCATTAGGACAAAAATACATAAGAAATTTATGTTCAACAATAGCAGTTGACATATATGCTTATGATATATTCTGGTTTAGATTACCAAAACAAGAAATCCTTCAGAAAAACTAGGGAATTGCACTCTTAGCTATCTCTTCTATTAACACATAAAAGTATATAATTAAATTCCATTGTCAAGTGAATTGCATTTTTATATCATGTATTTGACCTCATTTCCACGTAATACAATATGCAATTGTGCATACAGCTTATTTGGTAGAAAGATTTTTAAAAGATGTGTTTGGAAGTCTCATACAGTATGTGTATCCTATTGCTTTTCGAAAACTAAAAAACGTAGCTTATCTGACTTTGCTCCCCGGATACCGTAATCACTTTACAGTAGTTTCAACATGCCTGGAGCATTTTATGTAAGCTGCCACAGGGAGCTGAGGTTGTGCATCCTGATTGGGTTACTATGTAATTTAGTCCTTCATGCATCAGATGATCTGTGCAAAAAAGTTTAAACATTAGACTAAAATCCATGCAAACAGAATATTACATTGTGGTTTACTGCATCCCCCCTATAGCTTTAATTACATTTGCAAGAAATCTAAAGGTGACAAACTCTTCTGTGTTTGGCTTTTAAAGAACACCATTAGACAGGAGCCCATATTCTTACATGCCAGCGGACATTTTTGAAACGTGTAAGAAATAGATTATTTTTTATTTGATAGACACTTACTATAATACAATAATACATTGACCATATTCCATTCTACTAGAGATACAGTAGCACAATGCAATGAAATCAAGAATGAGTTGACTTCTTAGTTTGGTAATGTGTGTGTCATCGGAAAATAGCATTGATATCCCTTTATAAAATATTCTGCTTTCAAGACTACTTGTTATATCATACCTGAAAGTTAAACTCAATGTTTCAGCAGCTTGCATTTTAAATTAAAGTTAAACTAATGAAAGGTATTGTTTCAACTCCAAACAAATCTCAATCACTGACTAACATGTCACATGTTGCAATCCATCATGCAGTAGGTTCATGTTGGATCACCAACAGGATCTGATAGGAAGGGACAGGCGACTTCTAACAGCTAAGTTACAGCTGTCCAAATCTGGTTGAATATGATTTCATCTCCCAAGAGCCGTCCTGACTAGAAATGTAGTAATGCAATGACAGTATTTTGCAGGCTGATGCCTAACAAAACATGACATCCTCATATAAATTTCAGATCTGGGAATTCCAGAAGCATTTAAAGCGCACATTATATGTAATTCCATGAAACCTTAGTGCAAAAACTATAATGGCTAAACTTAGATTTTGTTGTTTATTTTAGATCTTCAATTTGTTTTAACTTATTTGAAAATAGAGTGTAATCATTAAAATTAAATTGTGCAGCAGCATATAGTATTCAGGCAGATTTACCAAGAGCTGCATCACTCTTTTTATGGATTCAATGTGGGTTAACGTGGCTTCAACCCCCTACTTAAGCTAGCTGTGAGGGTTTTGCAAAAGACTATAAAAGGGGTAAGAACCTAAAAGATATACTGATAAGAAGTGATATTGATCCACCAGTTAGGAGAACAACTACACAGAGATTTCTTTTGAAACCTAAGGCTGGGTACACATGGAGGGACTTTTTGTCCCGACCATGCACTCACTACGAGCGAGCGCTTGGCCAGGACAAATGTCCATTGGTCGCGGAAAATTCGTCCGCGGACAAATTTGCGAAAGATCAATCGTGCATTCCCATAGGGAACCGCAAGATCGATCGTAATTTTCCGACATGCCCGATCGTTCATTCGTCCGATCGGGACAAACAAACGATCAAAGTCGGTCGTGGCCGCCCGCCCCACACCAGCCGATATTCGACCGAAAATATTGGCTGGTGCGTACCCAGCCTAAGATAGGAACCTTCCCTTGTCTGAATTGCCAGAATTGCTCTAGCATTATATAAGGAGAGGAAGTTATGAATTGAAGAAAAAGGGCAGTGATTAGGATGAAAGGGTTCTTCTCATGCCAAATGGAAAGAGTAATCTATGCTCTGAAATGCCCATGTGGTTTGCTATACAGCCAAAGAGAATGGCTAGGCAAAAGATAAATGAGCACAGGAGTAATATAAGAAATAAGGACATGAGATCCAGTGAGCCAGGCATTGTAAGAAGAAGACACATACCATTACCATTGCCAACTGAGGTGGTAAATATTAGAACAGGTCCAGGAAGGGGGTGATATGGAAAAGAAAGTACTAAAGAGTGAAGCATAAACAATTTGGCTACAACAGACTGTGACCCCCAATGAGTTGAATGAGAGGCTGAATCTATCATGTGTTTTGTGAAATAAAGAGAATGAAAGATTTATGGTTTTAATACTTCATATCACACTTTAAAAAGGCACTTATACAAGTGATTTTATATATATATATATATAATATATATATATATATATATAATATTAGTTCATGGGTCTCGCACACTCACCTGTGTTTCCTTCGCCCCGGTGCATCCAATAATACCATATGGGAAAAACGAATGGAGGAGCACTCATAGGGCCTTTAACAAACTTTATTCCACAAACATCAACATGTTTCCGTCCTCAGGATTCAGCCCGGATTCAGGCCTGATGACGGCCCTGTACATCCGGGCTGAAACGCGTAGGCTCTGCTGATCTACCATTGCATAATATATATTTAAAGAATCCTTGGAGTGCTCAGCTTTCGTCTTGGTATATGTTACTTATAGCCTTCAGCACCAGGTAGCTGTATATTATAATATATATATATATATATATATATATATATATATATATATGTGCGGTTTTTCTCTATTTTGTTGAGGACAATTTTTTTTAGAATTGATTATTTTCAGAAAACTGCAGCTTATTATCAAACCAGTTACATTATATTACGTGAGTAATTACAGAATGCATTTTAAGAGGATTTTATATTTTTTTATATATAATAATAGATTTTATAAGATTGTTACACAGGTTGTAGTTATTTATTATATTTATTATGAATTATGCACTTTAGGGAATGTTTTTAATAGGTGTTATTATATTGTACTTGCTAGGTGAAATAAGGTAATGAAAAAAAAAATGAGAAAGAAAGAAAAAAGAAAGAAGAACCCCTATCTCCACCGAGTAAGTACTGCTGATTGTGGAAATGGTGGAGGGTCATTTGCATTAAGGAAAAAAAGTTTTAATATATTGGGAGTATACCACTAGGTGGAGCACTGGAACATTAGGATGCACTTGGTGGCACTATTGTACAAAAGTTATAAAAAAGAGTGTGAGTTGATAACGCTTGTTAATCGTAACACTTGATAAAGGCCTAAGAGCCGAAAAGTCATGTGTTTATGCACTAATTAAAAATGGGATTAACCCCTGAAAGGATCTCAAGACTGGACAGCCCTATTTTGCTTTACTAAAGATATTATTATATTTGGCGGAGAGATGGCCAAAGGGGACTGGACATCTAGTAGGTACCCTGTGTACAATTGTATTGCAAAAGACACCTGCGCATCCAGTGCAACAAATTTAATATTGGAGTTGTACTACTTATAGTGCAACTATTTAACGTCAACTATGGGTAAAGTGACGCTGTGGTTAGATCCAATTTGCTTTCAGTAAATCTACCACATTATATTCTAAGATAATGCATATGTTTGCCCTTCTATAGTTTACATTTATTTTGTGGAAGGGCCACAAAAACAGGGAGATAAACACATGTGAGTTTGCAAATGAATTAGGGTTGACTTGTACAAATTACTTTGTCACCATATCTTTGAATGTTTATTCCATTAATGTTTTCCAATGGACCTATCTGTAGACTTGGTCTTAGTCTTGGTCTATTGAATTCCAAAGCAGTTGAAAATAAATGTACAAAGTGCTATATTGAGGATTCTTTAATATGTTTAATTTTTTGCAGTGTTTTCAACATTTTAATAGATTTCCTCAGGCATGTAGGTAGAACTGTTGTGATTGTGCCTGAAAAGTTATTATATTATGTAGTCTACAGCCTCCAGTGTAAAAATATATATATATATCCAAGCTGATGATTTTTCTTACTATGGAGGACTCAGGGGGCATAGAGACATTTTCCTTGCCCCGTATAGCTTAAGATCAGTAAAACAAGCAAGAAAATGTTTGTTTTTTTTTATAACCCCCCAATGACTTCTTCTGAATAGAATCACTTTATCTTTCCTTTAGTTGTATCAGAGAAGATAAGACTAACTTATAGCATACTGCAAGTTATAGAATTATAAATAAAAAAAACAGAAGCACTTCATTCCTTGAAATGTACTAGATGTTTATTTATTTATTCGTTTGGGTCATTAGCTAACATGGTTTAAATATAAAAAATTTAAGACATCTCTCTAGGATTTTATATACCCTACATGCTCTTTCTAATTAGAAAAATCATAGAGAATAATAACGAACACAATGATGATTGAATGTTGTCCTCTAATATGGTAACTAACAATGATGAATTATTTGATTCTAAAAATGCATCTTTTTTGCATTTAGCTCATGGAATGCTGTAAAAACCTTTAATTAGGTGAAGCATGGAATGCCATGGAAACAGGGAAATTACCCAGAAGTCTCCATTCCTTATTTGCATATACTGAAGGGGAGATGTGAACCCTAATTCTTTCCCTATCTTATTTAATTTATTAGTAAAAGTGCATCTAGCTCTTTCTTAAAACATCCAATAAACCTGCCAGTATACTGTCTAGAACCTGGATTCCTCAGTTTTACTTTGCTCACCAACCCCCATCCCTACTTAAAGGGTCATATTTTTAAAGGAGCACTATTTTCACAGACAGACTTTGCTACAAAGGTTTTTACATTTCTCAAAATGTAAAAAAAAAATGTTGAATATGTTTTCAGCTTTCTAAAAAAAAAAAAAAAAAAAAGGAAACATACCATATAAAATATTTCAAGAAAGATTGATCTTGAAAAACTTTTTCCAGCTAAGAATAGACCACCAGAAATGCCTTTTTGACACTTCAGATTTGGATAGATTTTCTAACCGAATTTTTCAAAAAGAAAAGTTTGCCTTGTTTTCGCAAAGATGCAATGCTAGAAAAGCATTAATATGTTCACCGCACTATGCGGTGAAAATGTCATCAACTGGCAGGGAAAGCAGTGAAAAGTCGATATATCACCGTTTTAGAAATTGCTTTAAATGATTACTGTCGAAAATATTACTGAAAAATAGACATAGCCACTTTATAAACATACCCCAAAGCTTTCCCCCCTAATTTTTAAAAGCAATCAAGTTTCTTATAAGGCAATATATTGGTGATCAGTCTTTTAAAGAGCTAATTGAAAGGTCAATTTGTGTACATGGCTTTTTTTCACCTTCTTTAAACCCTCTATAATGTTCTTTAATCAAGTGCTAGATTCAAAAAATGTATCTTCTGGATGGGGTCTTAAAAGTGTTTTATAATGGAAAGGAATTATTTTTCTCCCTTAAGCTAAACAAATCTTTATATAAATCAATGTGTTGCTGGCTTATCAATGATTCTCATCTGCAATATTGCTACATATTTTAATCTACTTTACATAACTTTTCATTATAAGAAAAAACAAAGATGTTTCAATTCCCTTATTCTAGGTCACTGATAAAAACATATTTAAATACAGACCCCTTTAGTACACCATATAAATAAAACACATTTTCAAGGTCTTTCAAACATTTTCTATATACAATTGTGTTTTACTAGACAAACAATCTTAGCGTATACAATAATTTCTTATGAATACAAATATTAAAAGCATTTAAAGTCTTAATTCTTACTCGCTTCATCACAAAGTACAAACAGGTCTGTTCTTAGCAACCATAAAAAAATAAATACACACAAACATTCCTCAGACATTACATTTATGTCTTGAGTGTGTACCTTATTGAATTTAGCAAATACAGTATCTTTTTTTTAACTTTTTTTACTCTGAATGAAACCTCTAGATAAAAGCAATTGGGGGGAAAAATTAACTAAGCTATCTGAGGGCTCCTTATTTTTACATTACATTTTGCCAAACTGATTAAGTGCTTCTGCTGACAGATTGAGTGAAATAGGGGGGAAGGATGTTTTAGAAGACAACGTTTGTGGAATTTAATGAATTACCATAACCCATGTTTAGAATAATGCATAAAAGTATTTTATAGCTTGGCTGAGAACTATGTTATTGGGGAAATTTATGGACCTGCTTGCAATTGGAAACTTTGTTAATTTCATGGGTTTAGATTATAACAAGATGTAAAAATATGATTTAACATTAGTTTGTATGCTGACTGTGCTTTCCACTTAAGGAAAAGCACAAATTCGCAAATACACTTTTCTTAGCATTAAACCTTGTGGAAACCATAGTGGTAATTTTAAAGTAAAGAAATGGAAATTTTGTGAAAATTTGCCCAGAAAATTTTCTCCAAATCTGACATAGTAAGAATACTTTTTTGCATACTGTGTATAATTCAAAACTGGTACACATTTCCCATCCATTGTCTCTCCTTGCATTCCAATTTTTAACTGCATACTCTGTATAATTCAAAACTGGTACACATTTTCCATCCATTCTCTCTCCTTGTGTTCCCATTTCCAACTACATACTCTGTATAATTTACATCTAGTTTGAATTCTATATCAACTACCTTTCATTGTTTTGTCTCAGTATTTTCCCCTAAAATATTTTAGATAGGGGCTCTTTTTAGTTTTCTGTCTCCTTACAAATTACCTTATGTCTGACTCTTTTAAGGTTCATACACACGTGCGATCGCGGGTGCTGACCCGCAACGCACAATGTGTATGAACGTTCATTTCGGCCAATAATCGGCCCGTGTATGGGCCCTTTATCGGCTGAAATGGCCGGTCATTCAGAAATCCGCCTGGTCGGTCGGGCAACAATCCCCGACCAAACGCCTGTTTCGGCCAATAAAGGGCCCATACACGGGCCGATTATCAGCCGAAAAATTAACATTCGTACACATCGTGCATTAGAGATGGTTTCTTTCAGATCAGTACTTGTTGCACAGCTGGTGACTATGCTAATTGCCATTTACTAATTACATTTCCCTGTCCTGTGTCTGACTTTATCCCTTTAAATTCAGAGACAGCTAATGGGAGGCTGTGCAGGGGTTTAGTTAAACGAAGTGAAAGGTAAGTTTAACAAGGGAGTTACACAAGTTACACAAGAAGAACAACTTCATGAGACTCTGCTATACCAGTTCCACAAACATTAGCTGAAGTACTTTCGGCAGAAAATTTGTCTGCCGAAAGTACAAGAATTAAACGTGAATTTTGTGCAAAATGCTGGTTTTGACTGTTGAAACCCCAGTAGGATTGTGTATCCTTATTACTGAATAAAGTAACCCAACAATACAAACAGTATCTAACCTCAATTACTGTTTAATCTTAGTAATATTTTATCAAATTACTTGTATTAATAATAATGTATGATTTGAATAATAAAACACCACTTAAATTAGTATTATGGTGTCCTTGTAAAATGATGGTGTCCTTACAGAATTGCCACTATTGTTAATAGAAACTTGAAATCAAATGTTTTTAGATATTAATCATTGACACTTTAGAGAGCTTCTTAGTAAATAGTGTGCCTGCTCTAGTCATTTAATCTTCATTTACACTAGGGAGCACAAATACACAGGATACACTGTAAATTGTGGCACACTGTAAATTAAGTGTTTTTTCTGTGAATTTGCATTTACTATTCATTTCATATCAATAGACCATGCGTTTCTGGATACAAATGTGTTTAAAAATGCACTACATTAGAACATATACAGTAGGAAAGTTAAAATACATTTATTTTGGGGGGGGGGGGAGTTGCTCCTAATGTGTACAAGCCATAAAGTTTCTATGTGCACATCTTGAGTAGTAGTAAAGTTTCCCTATGGCGATTCCTATATACATTGTAAGTTACTTACAACATAGAGATACATGGCAAAATGTGAAAAACAAAAGTTGTTTGCATTCTGAATTAGTAGAAACAGAGTTTTACAATGGAAAACATTGTCCCATAAACAGGTTTACAATATTTAGACCTGGCAGCATAAGACAAACCCAATTGTGATTGGTTAATATTTCAATGTTTGCAGTCATATGATCACACATTAAGCAATTTTATTTGAATTTATATGTGTGAGCATATGATTTTTTAAGCATTGAAATATTAACCAATCACAATTGGATTTGCTCCTTCAGCAAACCTTTAGAAAAAGGTGCAAACCCCACTGAGCTCAGAAGGCATCACAGTGATGGCAGAAGAAAGAAGACATTGGCAACAACGGCGATGTTGATATTGTCAGCACCGGCAGTGTCACTGGCAGCCGTAGTGACATTACCTGGTGTAGCCGACATCAGCGTAGTTGGTGTCACCAGCTGGGTCCTTCTAAGGTCGAAGCAAGGCAAAGAATAGAGGAGCACACTACTAGTGAACATTTATTTTATTTGTGCAAAAACAACAGCATACAACGTTTCGGGACTCTAGGCCCACTTCCCCTTCTAAAGTCCCAGGAGGTAGTCCCGGGGTGGGGCCCCAAGACCCCTGAACATCTGGCCATGGGACTTTCGGATGTTGGAGAATCCTCGGCCGTTCGAGGTTAACCAAATACCTGGAAATCCTCGAACATTTGAGGATTTTCTAAAATTTCCAAACTGAGTTCAGGAAAAGTTCGAAACATGAAATTCCAGAAAATCTGCGAGATCAGAGATTCGCAAACTGGCTATCTCTATTGTTGGAACAATAAAAAGCAGTTTTCTAAATGATTTAGGCAGTCCATTGTGGCCCACCAATTTTACCTATGCATTAAAAGAAATCATAAATGGTACCATATCACTTTGATCCCTTTTAAATTGTCTTTTTAATATCTGCAGTAAGGAAATTAGTATAGGGAAAATTTTCCATTTAACTCCCACAATATAGAATATTTGGTACATGATACACTTTCCCTTTAATCTCTGCAATAGAAACATTTGGTAAATGGTGCACTTTACCTTTAATCTCTGCAGTAGAAGATCCTATAGTGGCTCTGGGTAAATCTTAGTACTTAACGATTATATGACAAAGGAAAAACAAAATTTCTTTCTTAGAATTATGGAGGAATATTGGAATGAGCAAGTAGACATCTATGTGTTAAAATAATGTATTTTTACCTTGTGCTGTACTATAATATAATCTTTTTGCTTGTACTATAATAACATTTTCAGCACAAAAGTACAAACTTGACGTACATTTTGTATTCATTTGTATTCATCTTTTCTGCGTGCTATATTATAAGAAAACTAAAGCAGTGAACTATTGGTTTTTAAACCTCTCTTGTGCTTATTATCCTTGGTCCATTGCCTTCACGGTAATGTAAAATCTATTTCTCAGGTTATGCTGTAAAGCATAGTTATATCTGGATCCTTCATATTACCAAAAAGAATGACTTCATTGGATTTTAATTATGATGTACTTTTCTAGCATATTGCTTTTTAGTGAATTCACAATTCACATCACTGGAGTGTTAAGGATCTCATTATACTTGACCTCGTTAAAAATGCAAAACTGCAATGTGACTTGATGAAATTGAAGGTGGGAAGGGACGTTAAAGCAGCAAGAAACATTGTTTATAAAACAAAATATACAAAATGTACTTGAGAAAAGGTCAACTTTATCAAAAAAGCAGCTAGACAGCTACCCCCAAAGAAAACACAGCAACTACATGTGGCTAGAGATGGCTGAAACTCACTAGTTTCATTCCGTTTTCGGATTCCCGGATCTCGAAGATACGAAAATCTGAAACCGGAATGAATTTTTGAAAATGTACTGGGCTATTTTCACTAATTTTCAAAAATAGCCTCGAACGTTCGAAAATTATCGAAAATCTGATCGTATTTTCGAAGATTTTTGAATGTTCAAGGCTATTTTCAAAAATTATCGAAAATAGCCTTGAACGTTCGATTTTCGAAAATACGATCGGAAACTCGAAAATGGTCTCTGATTTTTTTTTTCGCTAATTTTCGAACATTTGAGGCTGTGTCTTCCGAAGTCACAAAATCTGGAAGATCCGTCCGGATTTAGATGGATCTTTCGGATTTCGGAACCGAGGGGTTCCGTGTCAGATCCGGGTTTGTGTCGAACCCGGATCCCATCTCTACATGTGGCATAGGACAGTGAATCTCAAAACTATTTAGATCATGGCACACTTGGCAATGAACATTTTTCTTCTGCCACACCTGTGTTCTTAAAATTATAAATACTCATAGTTTATGCCCTATATATATGTAAAGTGTGATCAAATGTTGTTATTATATCATGTAAATATAAATTCATTACAAATGTATCATAATGTATAATATAAACAATAATAATAGTTAGTTAAACATTATATTATAAAAATAATATTTTAATATAATAATATAGAAAAAGAGTACAAAATAATAAAAGTAAG
Organism: Hymenochirus boettgeri; assembly: GCA_019447015.1. Lineage (NCBI taxonomy): Eukaryota > Metazoa > Chordata > Amphibia > Anura > Pipidae > Hymenochirus > Hymenochirus boettgeri. The sequence goes on from CM033476.1 coordinate 177,387,049, forward strand.
AATTGTACTGGTGAAAATATCTTTGCAAAATTTTGAGGCACATCATAGGTTCATCATTGGTTCTCTGAAGGACACCAGTGCCAGTGCATTCAATCATATCTTTTGAGGCTCATTCAATTCAGCTCTCGCACCCCCTGTCTTCACTACGAGTAGCTGTGGTGTACAGACCGCCTTCAATAGCATTTACAGCCGCACTCCTCTCTGATTTTAAACATGCCTTACTTTCTTCCTCTCTGCTGGCTGTCCTGTTCTGATTCTGGGGGACTTTAACGGTCACATTGCAAACTCCTCCCTCTCCTGTCCCTCTCGCTTCCTACACTTAACATACTCATTTGATCTGTAACAATGGACTAACACTGGTATAGTATAGTATTGTATAGTATTTGAGGTTGAATAAAAACATACGTCCATCAAGTCCAACCCATCTATCAATATCCTAATTTCCTGCCTAACTGTTGATCCAGAGGAAGGCAAAAAAACCACCAAATTTATGGGGGGGGGAAATTCCTTCCTCACTCCAAGTGGCAATCGGACATTTCCCCTGTATCAATACCAGTAACTTGCAACATTCCTTGTTTGCAGAAACTCATTCAGCTTTTTTTTAAACTGACCAGTGAACCTGCCATAACAACATCTACTGGAAGACCGTTCCATAGCTTTACCGTTCTCACAGTGAAAAACCCTTTCCGAACTTGAAGCCTAAACCTTTTTTCTTCAAGTCTGAAGTAATGTCCATGTGTCCTCTGACATGCTCTATTGGTGAACAATGCCCCAGATAGTTTATTGTATGGCCTGTTAATGTATTTATACACAGTAATCATATCCCCATGCAAGCGCCTTTTTTCTAGCGTACATAATTGTAACTTTTCCAGTCTCTCTTCATATTAAAGCTCCCCCAATCCCCTTATTAATTTAGTTGCCCTTCTCTGAATCCTTTCCATTTTAAAGATGTCCTTTTTGTACACAGGATTCCAAATTTGCACTGCATATTCCAAATGAGGCCTTACCAATGCTTTGTAAAGAGGGAGAATAACATTTCCCTCCCTTGAATCCATACCTCTCTTTATACAAGACAATACCATGCTGGCTCTGGCTGTTGCTGCCTGGCACAATAGAAACCTTGCTGACAATACCCATCTCCAAATCATTACTAAATAGATTAAATAGAAGCGGCCCTAACACAGAACCCTGTGGCGCACCACTTAGCACTTTAGTCCATAATGATGAAGCCCTATAAACAACTACTCTCTGTATCCTATTCATTAACCAATTTTCTATCCATGTACAAATTTGCCTCCCCAGACCAACAGCCCTTAGCTTATACATTAGTCGCCTATGGGGGACTGTATCAAAAGCCTTTGCAAAATCCAAGTATACTACATCTACTGCTATGCCAGAGTCTAATTTCTACTTCCTCCCTCATAAAAGCCAAGCAAGTTAGTTCGACAAGATCTATTCCTCCTTTATCCATGCTGGTTACTACCTATAATGTCAGTCCTTGAAACATACTTTAGAATATGTTCCCTTATTAAACTTTCCAGTATCTTTCCCACCACTGAAATTAAACTTACAGGCCTGTAATTACCTGGCTGTGAACGACTACCCTTTTTGAATATTGGAAAAACATCAGCCTTTTTCCAATCCAGAGGCACACATCCGGACATGAGGGAATCTGAAAAAATAAGAAACAATGGCCTAGATAAAACTGAACTTAGCTCCCTAAGTACCCGATGATGTATTTTATCCAGTCCAGGAGATTTATTAATATTAACCTTGTTTCTTTCTTTTCTCACTTGAATCTTTTATACCATTATTGTTACTATACTCTATGATATCTGTACTTGTATCTTCTATAGTGTATACAGAGGGGAAAAAAATATTCAAGACATTTGCTTTATCACCATCCTCCGTAATTAACTTATCCCCATTAATTAATGGTGCCACATTTTCAGTCCTCATTATCTTAATTTTAATATACTTAAAGGGCATGTCCACCCCTTTTCTAAACTTTTGATATATTGTAGGGCTTCCTCCCCCAGCCCCAACCGCATTATTCTTATGTGCAGAAACTCCCCCGATCCTTACTTACCTTCCCTCTATCCTCCGCTGCACTGTCCCGGCCCTCTGCTTGCATGAAACTGCAAGCAGGGGGTCGGACTGGCAGCCGCATCCGTGATTGGCTGAGAGATAGCCAATCATGGACGCGGCTGTTGGCAGTTCAGAACACTGGGGGAGAGAGGGAAGGTAAGTAGAGATCGGGGGGAGTTTCTGGAAATAATAATAATGCAGTTGGGGCTGGGAGAGGAAGCCCTACAATACCCCAAGGTGATTTTACACTAGGGGGAGGAAGAGGAAAATGGGAGGGAGAGGGGCGGGGGGAAGAGGGGGCCTCAGAGGCGGAAACAATTTCCCTCCCTGCACTGCTCCTGGTGGTCAGTTTTTGGGACTTTATAGGGACATTATAGGAGAAACATTTGGAGCTGCGATGTAAGGTAAGGATTTTATTACACTACACAGTGGGGCCAGTAGTGGGTTAAATTATAGTTTTGGGGGTGGACATGCCCTTTAAAAAAAATGTTAGGCTTAGTGATTCTTTGTTCAGCTATTCTAACCTCATTATTAATTTTAGCTAGTTTGATTGCTATACAGTATACAATTCTTAAAATCCCCTTAAACACAGTCAACTTCTGTTCAGTACCTTTACCTGATAATACATTATCCCAGTTGACATTCTGAAGAGCTACATTTAACCTGGTAAAATTTGTTTTTTTAGAAATTAAAAGTCTTTGTTAACCCAGCTCACTTTTCCTTTCGATAACATACTCCAAACGACACAATTTCATGGTCACTATTCCCTAAGCCTTCAGTTACCTTTATATCTATAATACGCTCCACGATGTTAGATATTACCAGATCCAACAGAGCTCCTTTTCTAGTAGGAACTTCAAACACCTGTGAGAGAAAATTATCCTGCAGCAAATTCAGGCACTCATCGCCTTTTTCTGTGTTGGCAGTTCCACTACACCAATCAATGTCAGGGTAATTGAAGTCCCCCATAATGAACACAGTCCCCAAACTTGCAGCCCTTGCCAACAGTATATGAAGCTGACTCACTTCCTCCCTGCTAGCATTTGGTGGCTTATATCAGACACCAACAATGACATTACCCCCTTTCCTGTTGCCTATTTCCACCCATATTGCCTCTGCTTTAACATCCATATCGCCAGTTATCTCTTCCTTTAAATATGGCTTCAATCCTTTTTTAACATTAACATAACATTTTCTTTTTTTCTCTGTCCTGCCTAAACAAAGCATATCCTTCTTAATTTGCAGCCCAGTGGTGAGAACTGTTCAACCACGTTTCTGCTATACCTATTACATCATACTTTTCATTCAATGCCACAATCTCCAATTTACCCATTTTATCAGCCAGGCTTCTCGCATTTGAAAACATACATTTTAGATTATGATCCTGTAATTTATTCATACACTTTAATAAACATGCCTCCCTACCCCCTATGCTAGCCCCACCCCCCTTTCCACCCACCACTGCATCTACACCCTGCTTTCCTCCTGAGCTATCTATCCCAGTGAGGCTGCTTATACCCCCCCCCAAAACCTAGTTTAAAATCTTATCCAACCCTGTAGCCATCTTCTCCCCTAAAACAGCTGCACCGCCATCAGTGAGGTGCAACCCATCCCTACTAAAGAGTCTGTAGCCGACAGTTAAGTCTACCCAGTTCTCTATAAACCCAAACCCTTCTTCCTTACACCACCCTCTTAGCCACACATTAATGCTCCTAAGCTCCTACTGTCACCCTAGCATAGCACAAGGCTGTGGTAGTATTTCTGAAAACACTACCCTGGAAGTCCTTGTTTTTAACTTTGCCCCTAACTCTTGGAAATCATTAGGTTCAAACCACAGGTCCAACCAATGTGAATCCTATTTAACTAATAGTTCCCAGCCCCCACACCAATTAGTTCAAGAGCCAGGAAGAGAGTGAAAAAACAAAACACTTATTAACCCTTTCACAACCTGTTTGTGATTACAACAGATGCAATACTAGAATATAAAAGCCCAGTGCACCCCTTTAACTGGAAGAAAGAAAGATGAATTTGCTTACTGCACACACAGTACTTAACACAGCACACTATCAACACAAACAATCCTTAATTTCAAACTTATTTTCAAACTTTCACACACCATACAACCATCAAATGATTAAATGTCCTTCTTTTTCTATGTCCTTGAGAGTAAAGGTCCTTTAGAACAAGGGATTTTGTACACATTCCACTCTAGTTCGTTTCACTCACAGGAAACTTCCTTTTGTTAGGTTCAAAACCTTGGTACTCGAAAGGATGGCCACTTACTGGACATAGTGTTCACTAAAGACCTCTCTGTCTCATCGTTTTAATCTAACCACTTCCTGCTTTCTGATCACATCTTATCACGTTTTAGGCTCAACACCCTCTTCTTCCTCCTGTCCCTCTTGTGTGTCTGTTCTTAATACTATAGCCATTGATCTCCTGGCACTCGCCTCAACCCTGTCCTCTAGTCTCTCTTCTATCTTGCCTGTTGATGACCCTGACCTGCTTGCTAATTTCTACAACTCTATCCTGACTAACACAATAGACTCTTTTGCCCCTTTGCAGTTGAGGGACGTCTTCCATGGCTCAATCCCACTTCCCATCTTATATGCAGGTGCACACGCGCTGAACCTGCATGGAGAAAATCCCATACAAAGGCTGACTTTATCCATTACAAATTCACGCTGCATGTCTTGGCTCTGGGCTCCTTCTGGCAAGACAAAACTTCTACTGGAAACCTAAAAATAACAACAAATCTAGCCCATGTGTCGCCTGTTCTCCATCTTCATCTCCCTTCTGCATCCCTCACCCACTAACTCTCTTCTTCCTGCGCACTCTCCACAGGACTTTGCGCATTACTTTCTAACGTAAAGTGGAGTATATCCGCATGCAGATCTCTGGTCCTAGGAATGACTCTCTGGTTATGTTGCCCTCTCCTCCCTATGCTATTCTTGGATCTTTTACTCCTGTGACCCATTTAGAAGTCTCTAGCCTGCTTCTGTCCTGTCTGCTCATGACATGTCCTCTTAAAGTTGATAAATGTAAGGTGATGCATTTGGGGTTTAACAATCCCTGTGCCACCTACATCATAAATAACTCTGTGTTAAGTAAATCTCTAATAGAAAAAGATTTGGGGGTTCTAGTAGAAAACAGACTTAGCTGTAGCAAACCATGCCAGAGGGGAATAGATTCAAGGTATTGGTAAGGCCTCATTTGGAATATTGGTGCAGTTTCTGAATCCCATATACAAAAGAGGCATCTTTGAAATGGAAGGAGTTCAGTGAGGGGAATTAAGGGGTTTGACTATGCAGGCAGATTAGACCAGTTAGGGTTGTTTACATTGGAGAAGCAATGTTTGCATGGGGATATCTTCACTTTATACAAATATATCAATGGGTCATTCAATAAACTCTTTGGTGTATTGTTCACTAATAAGTCATATCAGAGGACTCTAGGACATCCTTAGATTACAGAAAAGAAGTTTTTTCAGCTTCAGGTTAGGAAAGGTTTCTTTACAAGGAAACTATGGAACAGTCTTCCAGCATATGTAGCAATGGAAAGTTCATTGGATAGCTTTAAAAGAGGGCTGGATAAGTTTTCTAAAACAAAAGAAATATTGAGAATTACTGGTATTTATACATATTCTGTAGTTCTGTTTGATCCAGGGATACTTTTCCGATTGCCATTTGGGGTCAAGAAGGATTTCCCCCCCTTCCCTTTTTGAATGGGATTTTTTTGCCTTCCTCTGGATCAGCTGTTAGGTATATCTGTTGTATTCAATTAGATCAACTGGACTTGATGTCATTTTGCTAGTCATCCGACTGGCTTTCCCATTCTGAATTGAGAAAGCCAGTCGGATGACTAGTGAAACGTCTTCAAGAACTAAACTTCAAGTCCAGTTGACCTAATTGAATACAACAGAAATACCATGACCTGGATTAAGGAGAACCTTCACAAACAACTGTTAGGTAGGTTTTAAAAGGAGGGTGCAAAGGTTGGTCTCGATGATCATACGTTTTTATTCAACGTCAATTACGTTAGGCATGAAGTCTGATATTTTAACTCAATCAACAAAAATATTGATTGCAGTGGTTGACTGGGCCAAAATATCAACCTGTGTCCTAACGCATATGCCACACCAGGGGATAATTATGCCACACCAGGGGATAATTATCACCTAAAATAGGTTTCATTGTTTCCAGTGGGGACACAATAGGTGTTTAACTGAAAAAAACAATTAAACCTTAATTTCGAAAGCAACTGATCACTCCTAACAATTGTTTTTTAGATAAGATCAGTTGGTTTGGCTCATTGGACATGACCAAAAATCACCTTAAATTCTGCTGTTTTTAAAAGACAGGAAGTTCAATCGGCCTGAAACACCATTGAAGGTACTTTCACTTCCAACTGACAGCTATTGAATGATTACGAATTGGTGGGTCTGTCAGCAGGAATATTGAGCATTCATCTGCCAGTTAGAGATGGACTAGAACTCGAACCCAAGTTTGAGCCGAACTATTCGAGTTTGAACGGACTCGGACTTCTCGAACTATCCCGGACCCGGATTCTCAATATTTTCTGGACTTGTGCGTGTGAATATGCAAGTGAATATGAATATGCGTGTGAATATGCAAGTAAATTAAAAGTAAAAGTCTATTATACCAATCCGCGAGTAAATATCAAATTATCGAATCCGAGTGTAAAATGTCTAGTATACATATACGTGAATAAATATCAAATCCGTGAGTAAAATGTCTATTATACCTATATGCGAGTAAATATCGAATATTGAGTCCGCGAGTAAAATGTCTATTATACCAGTATGCAAGTAAATATCGAATCCGCAAGTAAAAGGTCTATTAAAGCTATACGTGAGTAAATATCGAATTCTCGAATCCGCGAGTAAAATGTCTATTATACCTATACGCGAGTAAATATTGAATCTCGAGTCGTTCATGGGATAATTATCGAATGTTCAAACGCGAGAGCTCGAAAGTAGCACGCGTGAGAGTAAAATTTATTTTTTGAAAGTTTTGGATATTCGAACATGTTCCCCAGACCATTTCCCAGGTCCCACAGCCATTTACATTAAGTTACCATTGATATTTTAATTGTATTTCATTCAAACTTTTGAACTATTTGACTCCCATTGACTTTAATGGGTCCGTTTCCAACTTTCGAACTTTCCATATAGTTTGAACATTTGATAACGGACCGAACTTTCGGAATTTTCGGCCATTTCTACTGCTCAGTGTGTAAGGCCTTGAATAAATGGAATGTTTTTTAGGTTACCCAGGTTTATAGTTAAACACATGTTAATGATTCTACCATTGTAAGAGCTGAAGACGGTAAGAATAAAATAAACTCAATTTAAACATCACACTGAAAACATTTGGATTTTAATGTTTTCACACTATTAGAGGAATCCTCTTTTTTTAATATTGTGTTTATTGTGTACATTTAAAAAATAATTGATGTGTTTTTATTCTAAGGAGTGTATTTGTTTTGCCAATAATGATAGCCACAGCTACATTGAGCTATATGAAAACCTTCATTAAGGCATGAAATAAAATCATTTTGATCTGATTTATGTTTGCAATGCTGTAATAGATACTGTCTGCACAGAATTTATTGGCTTTTCCACATTGACTTTTTACAGGCACTGTTGTAAGAGGTTGCATGGCTTTATGGCTATATGTTAAGAGGAAAGATCCCCTTAAAATCTTTGTACTCCTCAGGGAAATTTCCATTTATGAAAAATTGTGCCAGATTGAGTTCAATTTTGCAAGTATTTTCAGGGAGATTCAATAAAAGTTCTTAACGTTAAAAATGGTGCTAATTTTGCCCCATCTAATCAATGTTATCAGTAATATCTGATTGGTTGGGGCAAAATAAGCACCATTTTTAATGATAAGAACTTTTATTGAATCTCCCTGAAAATCTCTATTATTTGGGTAGAAATAGAAGGTAACAGACAGATCAATTGTCAGGATTAGAGATAGCTGGAACTAGCTGCCTTTATTTTGGGAATTCCTACTAAATTTCCCTGGTGAAAGTGTATATCATAAGTATATCTGTTGTATTCAATTAGATCAACTGGACTTGAAGTTTAGTTCTTGAAGACGTTTCGCTAGTCATCCGACTGGCTTTCTCAATTCAGAATGACGTGTACAAGAACTAAACTTCAAGTCCAGTTAATCTAATTGAATACAACAGATATACCATGACCTGGATTAATGAGAACCTTCACAAGCATATATCGTAAGTAATATATCCCAAATAACTTTTTATTTCAAAAGACAATATAAATTACCCTTAGAGATGCACATCACATAGGCCTGACAAATGGTCAGTCATTAAAAATGACATGTGTTCAAAATCCCTTAAATGCCATGTCCACCCCCAAAACTAAAATTTACTTTCCCCACAGTGTACTTTAAAAAATCCCTTCCTTACATCTCTGCTCCAAATGGTTCTCTTACAGTGCTTGTCCAGGAAACTGAAGAGTAGGAGCTGTCTGTGTGTGAAAAGGTTTTTGCCTCCTCCTTGTCCTCTGGGAGTTACTCAGGCATACGCTTAATCAACAATGAATCTAATCTGCCATCTTGCAGCACATTCTGACAATCTATTTAGGTCCACCTGCAGGGATTGCAAATCATTTAAAGTTCTACATATATAGTGCTCTCAATACTTACTTTAAAATAACTTAATATTGTTAGTTCTGTGCAAGGCAAAATTTTATAGTACAGTACTTTTACGTGATAAGATACATTGGCAAAAAAGTAACACAATTTGTCTTTGGATAATTAATACAACATGGTGGCCCATTGTTAATTTAAAACCCAGAGCTTAAGAAAGACAGATTATTGCAGTGTTTCCAAATGTTTCATCTATTTATCACACAATCATCATTCAACTGTACAGGGAACAACACATTAATATACAGGTGTGGTAACTTAATGAGATAATTGTTGAATAGTAATTATGCATTACCGTAAACATTATTTACACAAGTGATTACACGTGTCATTAGGCATTACTTTTTTACATGATATAATTATTTACATTTCTTAATCTTGTATACTTAAAATCTCTAGGGGAAATCATGTATTTTCAACTTGTCATTATTTAAATTATCGTTATTTAACAAATTGATTTCACCAGGTAATGCAAAATAAGTTAAAGGGTCACTATACTTGTAACAACTTTACATTATCTGAAACTATAATTTGAGAGAAGTAAAATGGTGGTACTCACATATTTATCTGTGCTTGCTTTGTTATTAAATTATTTATGTTATTTATTACTTCTAATTCCCCCCACCCTCCCTTACTCACTGCCTTTTTGTAGTGTCTGCGACACTTATAAGTTCTGCACAGCCTCACCATAGACACTGCTCTGCTTACACATCTTCCCCTCTCTCTCCCCTTTTTTCTTTTCTCTGTTGATTCTCTTAAATGTTGCAGAAAGTGTGCTGGCAGGCAGGCAAAGAGGTCAGGCATGGGTCACATATTACAATTTTTGCTTCTGGAGTTTTAGGTTTTTCCCCTGCAGCTCAGATTTAAAATCTGCAAAATGTTTTAGATCAGTGGGATCTTGCTGTATTTCAATTTTCAATTTTAAATTTGATTTTTTTTAGAGTAAAGATACCCTTTAACATGTTATTTCCTTTTTAACTAGCATCAGTCATGTACAGATTTGTTTTAGATTTCTATTTTCACCTCAAATTCAATATCTGAGGTACACTTGGACAGATTTATTGAGAGCAACAATAATTAAAATCCCATGTAAAAGCAACCTTTACCTGTTTACAAATATTAGAATAATGATTGAAGAGGATTTGTGGAAGCTGGCTTTCTTTGAATTTTTTTTTTTACCATAGCCACTGCAAATGATTTAGACACACAAACTCACACATATACACACTTGTACATTTTTTACTTTTTCAACCCAATTTTTTGTATTGCTTGTTTTAGTGTTTCATCACCTAAGTTAGTTTTTCTTTCCTTGCTTGCTGTATTACCAAGTTCAGTAATATTTGACTATATTAAGGTAATTTTGTTATGTGTACACTAACCCCCCTCATCATTTAAAATATAAAGTACTTTATGGAAGGCCACCATGGGAATCACTCTTTTGGTGCCATATACTGATTACATACGTATAAAGCTGTCAAGAATTATGTGTGATGACAACATTGTGTCCTGATTAATACCTGATTTGTTAAGAGGGATAGTGGAGGGAAGGGGGTAAGGGGATACGGTTAATTGTAAAACTAAAGATTACCAGTAAGCAACTTTTTGCTACTAAATATTGAGAACTATATACATTGTACCACCCTGTTTTGCATAATAAAGAAATAATGGTTAAAAAATCAGATATACTGCTTTATTCTGGTGATGAGAATTTGCACCAAAACTCTAATATTGAGTCTCATAATTTTTTGTTTTTATGGATGCAAGGTTGGCAGAAGGGTGCGTAACTATTGGGCCTGAAGAAGGCTGGTGATCAACTGTTTTAAACAACTGAATGCAGGTATGCAGCAAATATATGTGTGATCAGCTGTTTAAAACTTCTGCTGGTTTGGTATAGGACTTTTTAATAGCTCATTGTGCTTATATCTTTACTGCATATGTGTAATCAGCTATTTTAAAACAGATGATCGTGATGCATTGGGGAGGGGAAGGGTGAGTGTCAGTTACACAGTTGGTTGGCAACTTGGCACCTCTAAATACTGTAGCTGAAGGTGTTCCAAATATATTAGCTTTAAGGTGTTGTTTCCCAGATAAGGGGATGCTTAGCCTGTGTGCATTAAGTGCAGTACTATTTTACTTTGCCTTTCTTGCTGGTTACATCTCAATTGGCACCCATGCATGCAGCATACCCTTTTATTCAATTCATGGAAAATGTATATTTAGTGGGTTCTTTTAGTTTTCATAGGGTTTGGGCAACATATTTTAACAGAATCTGTTTTTTTCCCCTTTTCTTATAAAAGGGCATATTGTTGTTGGAATTTTGCATGGATAAATGATAGAATGGCAATGCTACATAGATTAAGGTTCATAGTTTTAATAATGGGAAACCGCACAATTGTTCTAAATTTCCAGTGACCTGAGAGTTTCTGTGAATAAATGTCAAATTTGCAGAGGCTGTGTTCTTTATTTTCTTTGTAGTCAATAAACTAATTTGCAGTATTACCCTTTTAATATTGTTAGTACTGTGCAGGGCAGAATAATATTTACAGTTCTTTTACATGATAAGATACATTGGCAAGTAAGTAACATAATTTGTCTTCAGATAATTAATACAAAATGGTGGCCCATTGTTAATTAAAACCCAGAGCTTATACTCCGCCAAGCTAAAGAAAGCCACATTATTGCAGTGTTTCCAAATATTTAATCTATTTATCACACAAGCATCATTCAAATGTACAGAGAACAACACATTAATATAAAGGTGTGGTAACTTAATGAGATAATTGCTGAATAGTAATTATGCATTAAACATTATTTACACAAGTGATTACTAATACGTTTCATTAGGTATTACCTTTTTCATGATTTAATCATTTACATTTCTTTATCTTGGAGAAAAAGAGGGTAGGTACAAGTATGTTTAACCTAAAAAAGCCATGTATCCACTGGAATAGGTGGTGGTGCGATGGGTATACAACTATAACATACTGCAACAAGAAAGAGTGGTTGGGGTAACCCAAACCCTAAGAAACCCATTTACCCTGTAGAAAAAAACAACAGGGGCACTCTAATGGCATAACTATAGGAAGTAAATAGCCTCAAAAAACATGCGAGGTTCAAATGACTGTAGCACCAAAATGAATCGTCCAGCCAGCAAATACAACAATATATAAATATTTTATTATACCTCATATAGGTCAAAACAGTGATACTTCACAAAGATATATACAAAAAGACTCCTAACACCAGATAAAAGACTATACAAAAAATGTGTTAGCCCCCTAGGCGTCCCTAGGTGCTAAAAATACTAAAAAACTAACGACTAAGACATAGGTAGGTAGCGGTGGACTTCTATGTAAAAGAGATACAAAATGACTGCATATAATCGCACATGGAAGCTGTAAGCAAAAAGCAAAAAGCAAGAATAGGTGATAAAGTGGTAATATATATGTATGCAGCAAAGGTAAGGGCCCTCCGCGCAACCACTATTCGTCCATGTGGTCGGGGTAACCCGTCCTGTAAAGCAAAATAAGCAAAGGCAAAAAAGAATGGAATGAATAAGTCAGTATATCAAATGCAGGTGCAAGCAACAAAACGACTCCTATTAGTTATGCCATTAGAGTGTCCCCTTGTTTTTTTTTCTACAGGTAAATGGGTTTTCTTAGTTTGGGTTACCCCAACCACTCTTTCTTGTTACATTTCTTTATCTTGTATACTTAAAAGTCACTACTGGGACCCAACGGGTTAAATGAAGAAATTATATTCAAATGCTTTCTGTAAAATTGGACTGTGTTTATGTTCTATTTATCTAGTAAACTATCTATCCATCACAAGGTGCTTAAATCATGGGTATAAAGTGAACCCCTTTTTATTGATATTATTGATTATTGATGTTTTGGTTGTACGCCATTCCTAGAAATAAATATAGTATGTAGATATTAGTGTTATTGTATATACTTGCACATTTACTTTTTATTATGACTCTAAGGGGTTAAGTTTTTGAATCTATCTGTTACCCCCTGCCAACATAGTGTATAGTGCCTTGGTGTGTGCCCCTGTCCTTCGTTCCCCTTATAGGAACCTTTAATGTGGAACCCTACTGAAAAATTTTATGTTTCCCAGCCCAAGATAGATCAGGGAACCCACTTTCCGGCACCGGACTATATAATTCAGTACAAGTGCAATTTAGTTTAGACCCGGAAGAAGAGAGGAGTGGCCTCTCGAAATGTGCGTCGGTCCTCGACTAGATTTAGGAGGTGAGCGGTGGAGCGGATCTTCCTTATACCGGATAGTGGAATATGGTGTCCACACAGCAGGAACCCTGTATGTGATAGCTGAACACGGCGTTCACTGAGTAGGGATACATCCCAATTCATGAGGAGGAAGATTACTGAGCGGACCATCTTAACAAGGGACTGTCCTCAGGAAGCCTAAGTATTTCGTTTTGTTGCTTGCACCTGCATTTGATATACTGACTTATTCATTCCGTTCTTTTTGCCTTTGCTTATTTTGCTTTACAGGACGGGTTACCCCGACCACATGGACGTATAGTGGTTGCGCGGAGGGCCCTTACCTTTGCTGCATACATACAATTTACCACTTTATCACCTATTCTTGCTTTTTTGCTTTTTGCTTACAGCTTCCATGTGCGATCATATGCAGTCATTTTGTATCTCTTTTACATAGAAGTCCACCGCTACCTACCTATGTCTTAGTCGTTAGTTTTTTAGTATTTTTTAGCACCTAGGGACGCCTAGGGGGCTAACATTTTTTGTATAGTCTTTTATCTGGTGTTAGGAGTCTTTTTGTATATATCTTTGTGAAGTATCACTGTTTTGACCTATATGAGGTATAATAAAATATTTATATATTGTTGTATTTGCTGGCTGGACGATTCATTTTGGTGCTACAGTCATTTGAGCCTCGCATGTTTTTTGAGGCTATTTACTTCCTATAGAAATACTTAGGCTCCCTGAGGACATCTCTTGTTAAGATGGTCCGCTCGGTAATCTTCCTCCTCATGAATTGGATGTATCCCTACTCAGTGAACGCCGTGTTCAGCTATCCATACAGGGTTCCTGCTGTGTGGACACCATATTCCACTATCCGGTATAAGGAAGATCCGCTCCACCGCTCACCTCCTAAATCTAGTCGAGGACCGACGCACCTTTCGAGAGGCCACTCCTCTCTCTTCCCGGGTCTAAACTAATTGCACTTGTACTGAATTATATAGTCCGGTGCCGGAAAGTGGGTTCCCTGATCTATCTGGGCTGGGAACATAAAATTTTTCAGTAGGGTTCCACATTAAAGGTTTCCTATAAGGGAACGAAGGACAGGGGCACACACCAAGGCACTATACACTATGTTGGCAGGGGGTAACAATAGATTCAAAAACTTAACCCCTTAGAGTCATAATAAAAAGTAAATGTGCAAGTATATACAATAACACTAATATCTACATACTATATTTATTTCTAGGAATGGCGTACAACCAAAACATCAATAATCATAAATCAATAAAAAGGGTTCACTTTATACCCATGATTTAAGCACCTGTGATGGATAGATAGTTTACTAGATAAATAGAACATAAACACAGTCCAATTTTACAGAACATTTGAATATAATTTCCTTCATTTAACCCGTTGGGTGCCAATGAATTTGTTTCGTATATCCAACGGGCTTCCCTTTGAAGAATAAGCTGATCCCAATTACCCTCCTCTAGGGGGCTTATCGACTTTTTCTAATCCCCAGATTTTGAGACCATTGGGATTAGAGTTATGTGCGGCTTCAAAGTGTCTTGCTACTGCACTTTCGTTGTTTTTATTTTTTATATTCCTTACATGTTCAAGGGCTCTGTAGCAGTGTACGGATGGTTTTTCCTATATATCTTTTGCCACACGGCATTCTGGACTATATGACTCCTATTGTTTTGCAATTGATGAAATCTTTGATTTCACAGGGTTGTGTTGACCCATAATCAAAGTGGGTTTTTTTATCATATCAATAGTCACAGGCTTTACATCGGCCACATTTATATGACCCTTTAATTTTATGCTCATTAACCATGTTTATTTGAGCTATGAAAATAACGGCGGGTCAGTTTTTGCCCATTGTGGGTGCCCTTTTTGCTATTATTGAGGCCGATTCACTGACTTTGTCACTTAATGTTTTTGTCTGATTTAAGTATGAACCAAATTTATTCAAAGTGGATTTTATCCACATCCAATCATTATTGTATGTTGTTATCAGCTTTATTTTACCCCTCCATTATTTCTTTCTTTATTATAAACAGTAATTCAGTTCGATTACTGTATTTAGCTCTCTTGTATGCTTTCCTTAACCATTTATCTGGGTAACCTCTTTCTGAAAATCTGGTATGTATTCTTTTGCTGCTTTCTCAAAATCAGCTTCACTTGTACAGTTACGTCTGATGCGTAAATACTGTCCTACCGGATAACCTTTTAATAATTGGGTAGGGTGCAGACTTTTGTGCTCTAAGAATGTATTGCCTGCTGTGGTTTACGATATATATTTAAGGATATTGATTGCCTTGTTTTTTTGATTAATAGATCTAAAAATTGTTATTTCTGACGGGCTAATATAGCTTGTGAATTTTAAATTCCAGCTATTTTGATTTATAGCTGATAGGAATTTATTCAATTCACATTCTGTTCCATCCCACAGCATTACTACATCATCTATATAGCGGGGCCCATAAAAGAATGTTAGGTGATGCCCATTCTAAGTCTGCTCCCATTATATTTTCCTTTTCCCACATGCCCTAGGTATAGATTTGCGTACGTAGGCGCGCAAGCTGTACCCATGGCAGTGGTTTCCTGGGCTTAAGGGGTAAATCTAATATTACCCTCCGCTTTCGATGTTTCCAACGGTACAATTGTTTGTCAATAGTGTGGAACAAGAAATTAAAAATTATGTTCCCCAAATTTTTTCCTTCAGTGAAAGAAAAGCATTGAAGGAACTAAGTATGAATTCGGAGTTATAATAAAACTCTCAGACAAAGAGGAAATATAGTAGTGATGGACACAACAAATGTACCTAAAGGAAGTCAATCGTCATTGGAAACAAAACTCAATATAAATGTATTGAAAATAATCCCTCATCAGATCTGAACAAAAGGGTTGTACCTAGGCCTTAAGAAGCACTTGACTCCAAAATTATAACAGAATGAATTCAATTTCCTCTTTATAGAACATCCTCAATTCCATGCTTGTATTGTATTCCAAAATCCACAAAATTCAAAGAATCCACCGGGACGCCCCATTATCTCGGGGATAGGGAGTTCCACAGATAACATCTCCAAATATGTGGATCATGCCCTACGACCTTTCTTACATACACTGCCATCATATCTCCAAGATTCTCGAGAGGTAGTTGAAGAAGGCTGGATGGTTTTACGAATAAATAACAAACCTTCCTAATAGTATTGGTGTAGAGGCATTATATCCCTCAATACCACAGCGCTACATAAAATAGAATGTTTTGCAAGTATCTAATGACGAGAGGATATAAATATAGGAGGCATTCAGAATTCATTCTTGAGCTTTTGGAATTGATTTTGTATACAATTTCTTCACTTTTGATAAGAATTCTTCCAACAACTAACCGGGACTTTCCATGGGTACGGCTTGCGCGCCCTACGTACGCAAATCTATACCTAGGCATGTGGGAAAGAAATTATAATGGGAGCAACTTAGAATGGGCATCACCTAACTTCTCTTATGGGCCCGCTATATAGATGATGTAGTAATGCTGTGGGATGAACAAATGTGAATTGAATAAATTCCTATCAGCTATAAATCAAAATAGCTGGAATTTAAAATTCACAAGCTATATTAGCCAGTCAGAAATACCATTTTTTAGATCTATTAATCAAAAAACAAGGCATTCAATATCCTTAAATATAATCGTAAACCCACAGCAGGCAATACCACTTCTTAGAGACACAAGTCTGCACCCTACCCCAATTATTAAAAGGTATCCCGGTTAGGACATATTTACGCATCGACGTAACTGTACAAGTGAAGCTGATTTTTGAGAAAGCAGCAAAAGAATTACATACCAGATTTTCAGAAAGAGTTACCCAGATAAATGGTTAAGGAAAGCATACAAGAAGCTAAACAGTAATCGAACTGAATGACTGTTTAATAATAAAGAAAGAAATAATGAGGTGGTAAAATAAAGCTGATAACACCATACAATAATGATTGGATGTGGATGAATCCACTTTGAATAAATTTTGGTTCATACTTAATCAGACAAAACATTAAGTGACAAAGTCAGTGAATCGGCCTCATAATGCAAAAAGGGCACCCACAATTGGGCAAAAACTGACCCGCAGTTATTTTCATAGCTCAATAAAACATGGTTAAATGAGCATAAAATTAAAGGTATATAAATGTGGCCGATGTAAAGCCTGTGACTATATACTAAAAAACCCACTTTGATTATGGGTCAACACAAACCCTATGAAATCAAAGATTTCATCAATTGCAAAACAATAGGAGTCATATATGTCCTAGAATGCCCGTGTGGCAAAAGATATATAGGAAAAACCATCCGTACACTTGCTACCAAGCCCTTGAACATGTAAGGAATATAAAAAATAAAAACAACGAAAGTGCAGTAGCAAGACACTTTGAAGCCCACATAACATCTAATCCCAATGGTCTCAAAATCTGGGGATTAGAAAAAGTCGATAAGCCCCCTAGAGGAGGTAATTGGGATCAGCTTATTCTTCAAGGGGTTAAGTTTGAATCTATCTGTTACCCCCTTGCCAACATAGTGTATGTGCCTTGGTGTGTGCCCCTGTCCTTCGTTCCCCTTATAGGAACCTTTAATGTGGAACCCTACTACTGAAAAATTTTATGTTTCCCAGCCCAAGATAGATCAGGGAACCCACTTTCCGGCACCGGACTATATAATTCAGTAACAGTGCAATTTAGTTTAGACCCGGAAGAAGAGAGGAGTGGCCTCTCGAAACGTGCGTCGGTCCTCGACTAGATTTAGGAGGTAAGCGGTGGGCGGATCTTCCTTATACCGGATAGTGGAATATGGGGTCCACACAGCAGGAACCTGTTGTGATAGCTGAACACGGCGTTCACTGAGTAGGGATACATCCCAATTCATGAGGAGGAAGATTACTGAGGCAGACCATCTTAACAAGGGACTGTCTCAGGAAGCCTAAGTATTTCGTTTTGTTGCTTGCACCTGCATTTGATATACTGCACTTATTCATTCCGTTCTTTTTGCCTTTGCTTATTTTGCTTTACAGGACGGGTTACCCCGACCACATGGACGTATAGTGGTTGCGCGGAGGGCCCTTACCTTTGGTGCATACATACAATTACCACTTTATCACCTATTCTTGCTTTTTGCTTTTTGCTTACAGCTTCCATGTGCGATCATGCAGTCATTTTTGTATCTCTTTTACATAGAAGTCCACCGCTACCTACCTATGTCTTAGTCGTTAGTTTTTTAGTATTTTTTAGCACCTAGGATGCCTAGGGGGCTAACATATTTTTTGTATAGTCTTTTATCTGGTGTTAGGAGTCTTTTTGTATATTCTTGTGAAATATCACTGTTTTGACCTATATGAGGTATAATAATAAAATATTTATATATTGTTGTATTTGCTGGCTGGACGATTCATTTTGGTGCTACAGTCATTTGAGCCTCGCATGTTTTTTGAGGCTATTTACTTCCTATAGTTATGCCATTAGAGTGCCCCTGTTGTTTTTTTCTACAGGGTAAATGGGTTTCTTAGGGTTTGGGTTACCCCAACCACTCTTTCTTGTTACATTTCTTTATCTTGTATACTTAAAATCACTAAGGGCTTTTAAAAAAGCTGATTACGGTGCGCAGGGGAGGGGAAGTGTGTGTGTCAGCTACACAGCTGGTTGGCACCCCTAAATACTGAGCTGTGTAAGGTATTTTTTCAAACATATTAGCTTTAAGGTGTTTTTTCCCAGATAAGGGTATGCTTAGCCTGAAAAAAAAGTGTGTGCATAAAGTGCAGCACTATTATGCTTTGACTTTCTTGCTAGTTACATCTCAGTGGGCACCCGTGCATGTGGCATACCCTTTTATTCAATTCATGAAATTTATTTTAGTGTTCTTCTTTTAGTTTTCGTTGGGGTTCGGGCAACATATTTAACAGAATCAGTTTTTTTCCTTTTCTTATAAAAGGGAATATTGCTTTTGGATTTCTGCATGTATAAATGATAGAACAACAATGCTACATTAAGGTTCATAGTTTGAAAAATAGGAAACCGTGCAATTGTCCTAACCTTAAACAATATTTTTCATTCATTTCCCCCCAAATATCTGCTAAAAGCATGAATATCAAGGAAGAACCATTTTGCATATATTGCATGTATTAGTATTAGTGTGTAGGTTTGCTTTGTATTTGCAAGGTAAAAAAAGTGTGTTAAGTTTGAAAATCTAAACCTTTCAAATTAATAAAGAATGACAGGATTGTGTATCAGAAGGTGTTTTATTTCCAAGGTAAACAGGTGTTTCGTTTTCAAAACAACAAACTGTTTCAGTACAGAGCTGGCTGGATTAGTTTGCTGTAAAAGCTCTAATGCATTGTGTCAGTTGCTGTCCGAGTCTTTCAGTCTACTCATACATATGGCATAACGTTTAATTTATTTGTGTAGGTTTAAGGCTTTCTGCTACAACTTTGTTCTAAAATTCATCTTTGACTTTTAAAGATAAAGGTTTAAAAAGACATGTTCACCCCCCCCACACACAAACTTTTGCAGATAACATAATTACCCCCCAACTCAGTTTTTGCAATACTGCAAAAAAAAAAAAAAAAAATCTGCAACAGTTTGTGTGGGGGTTAACATTCTATTTCATATATTTATATAATAAATTAAGTAAGTATCTTTTCCAAGAATATTTATATTTTGATTACTGTAAATACATTTCTATAAGCTTGAGGCTGTAGAAATAGTTTATTTCCATTACCCTAAATTTCCATAGAAAGCAAACTAATATCATCTGGAATCAGAATTGTGTACAGATCACTTTGCAAATCAGTACATGAGACAGTTACAAACCTTGGTATGTCTAGTAATAGAGATGTTTGTTCATCCCCTTTCTCTTGGCTACCATGATGTATGATAAATGTGGAGTCACTGAATCGAATGTGACTGAAATATTAAGCTCTGAAGAATTGTTTTCTCTACCAGTGGTATTGATGTTCTGTTTGCTAAAACATACTATCCATTTAAACTAACAATACTTTTTTCTCAGATAGTTTAAAAGGATGTCATAAAAAGATAACTAATGTTCTATGTACTGCTAGAGCATGCAACAAATGTAATTGCCTATTTTTCCTCTGGCACCTAACTGCTTGTTGGTTTCATGGTGTATCTCTTGAATTACCAGCTTAGAAAATCCACAAGCAGTGAGTGATATTTGACCCATATTGCATTCCCATTCCATCCAATGCTTTTGCGTGTGTTTAAGAACTCTATTTAAATTGGGGAGTTGTGACTAATATCCCATCATTCAATTATTTTCTCATTTTCTTATAATTTGTCTCTGTGAATTTCAAACTATGCATAAATGTGTAACCTAGGGGCATATTTATAAAAGAGTAATATCTTCCTGGTGGTAATACTGCTGTTGTTTTTTGCTAGTACTGCTATTTATAAACCAGTGGTATTATTATCAGGAATATATTGCAGCTATAAATGCCACGCATCGCAACCCAATGATATTGGTTTGATATTGATATGACCAATCATATTTTGAGAAAAAAATTAAAATATAATTGGTTAATACTGTACCACCATATTTTAATATTTTCTCTAAAAAGAAACTGGGATTAAGAAAAGAAGAAAAAATAAAAAAGGCTCCAGGATCAAGGGGAAAAAAATTCTTGAGATCAAAAAAAAGGCAATGGCAGAAAAGAATGGGGGTTCCCCTCTAACCCCCTAAACCCAAAAAGGCCCTTCTTGGGGTTGCAATGGTCCCTGTAAGAGGACCCTGTTTGGAGCTGCAGAATTTCCCTTAAGCCCCAAAATGTCTTTTAAGGTGCCCTGTGGGATGTTGGGGTTCCTGCTTCAGGAGGTAGGTCTTACCGCATTGAGAGAAACCAGTGGACCACATTGCCACACCACACACATATCACATCCCCTCCAAGTGGCCCTTTGCAATCATCAATGGACAACCTTGGTCTACATGCCATGGTTGGGTTTTTTTTCATATGGCCTCGCTAATAGCACTGGACACTGCACATCACAATTTATTCACATTTTTAGATTCTCCTCTACAAAGTTGCATTTAGTGCATTAAAGTAATAGATTTTGTAACTAAGAAGGCTCCAATGTTGTTGCCAGTACAACCCACAGCCAAAGTAGTCTTCAAATAGCCATGCCCCTTGACCCTAGTATTCACTGTCTCTATGCACTAGGGTGCCTATGTTGAACTAGGGCACCCAGTATTCTCCCTAGCATGTCCCCATCAGCTTTTACTTGCTATTTTAGAACAGATCACCTTGTTCAGCTACTTTAGTTTGCAACATAGTAGAGAGTAAAGTGCCTGAACTCAGCTTACTCTACTTGGAAACAATGTTGCAAATGAAGTGAAGGAAGGAGGGGAAGGATGAGCTCAGCTAAAAAGACTGATGAGAGCAGTTCTAAAATGGCAAGTAAGACTGTTTTGGTGTGCGTTGTGTTAGCGCATTGTGTGGATGAGGATGGCCCCTCTATCACAGCTGTGCTGCACTGCCGACCCTTTTTGTGGCATATGCAATCACAATTTTTGGTGTGCATCGCATGTGTTATGATAGGGTTACATCAAAGTAATAATTGCGGAATATGTGCGCAAAATCGAACAGTGGCCTCTGTGACTAGCAGCCATGAGATCATTATCCTTGCCTCTTTCCTTCTTCCACCCAACTCTCCAATTTGAACTTAGAGTAGGTGAGGAGTGAAACAATTAATTGAAGGGCATGGAAAGTAAGTACATACTGTATATCATGTTTTGCATGGCAATACTCTGGGAAAGTGCTGGCATTGGGGTTGGCTTGCTTATCGGAGCGCATGCCCATGGGGCAGTTTGCTCAAATCGCACGTGGAAGCGGACATCAATGCACTCGCTCGCATTTGCACAAATACACACATTCTAGTGAATTCTCAGCTGGAGAGTCTGCTGGTACTGAATTACATGTTCTGCTTCAAACCGGCTACTTTTTCATGCCCCCCAGGTGGAAACAATTTCTGGGGAGAACACTTGCACCACTTACCATGCATCCACTGAAAACCTATCCCAACCTTCCAATCGGTATTTCATTGGTAGCCAGTGATGGCTGCACACACACAAACGTACGTAAACTTCGCAAAATCCGGTCTGCTCGAGATCCGCAATTTTCGAAAAAAATTCGAAATTCGAAAATCCGCAGCGACCCCTATAAAGTGAAAAATACCCTCGAATTACGAAGATTTTTCGTATTTTCAAAATTTTTCGAATTACGGGGTTTCGCTATTTTCGCAAATTTTCGAGAATATGAGAATATTTTGAAAATTTGCGAAAATACTAAAAATCCGCGAATGGGAAGTTCGGAAGGCGGAAAATCCGGAAAAATCCGCCGTTCGCGAACGGGATAAATCCGCTGCGGATCCGGGTCTGGATCCGCGAACCGGCTATCCCTATTGCCCGCCTGCCCCACCTGGTACAGCGTGTGCGTCTTTTACCAACTACTAAAGCGATCCCACTATAAAGAAACACCCACAGAAGCATTGATAGTCTGCCCGAGGAATTGAGTGGGTAAACCCAGCTGCAACATTTTGGCCTGGCCAAGTTTTTATGTTTTTTGTGTTTGTTTGTTTTTGGGTGGGTTGGGGGGGGTGGTAGGGTGCATGGCTCCAAGGTGCTGGGGTTAGCTGTGCTAGTTGCTGTGCGGATAGAATCATCCCAGTCTAGATCATCTAAAGTATAGATACAGTATACAAGTTTATTGGAGTTTTAAACAAGGGAATCTGCTGATCGACATTCTTTTCCTCTCTCTCTTTCCAACAGTAGCATTCCTATCCATAGCCTTTCCTCCTGTGTCCCCATTGTTATTTTGACTGTTATATTCAATATTTGGTACACATTCATATCATATCCTTTCTCCTGTGCCCCATTGTTATTTGTGACTGTTAATTCATATTCTGGTACGCTTCCATATCCATAGCCTTCCTCCGTGCCCATTGTTTATTGTGACTATTATATTCCTACTATCTGGTACGCATTCCATAGCCTTCCTAAGGTGCTTATTTTATTTTATCAAGGGGGTAAAAGTAGTTTTGTTTATTTCCTGACAAACTCCTATTGCCCTGACTGCTGAGATGGTACTTCCCTGTTTCAGCCCTTGTGTCAAAGCGGAGATCACTTTGGTGTATATACTGTGGCTGGGTCTCACGTTTTTCTGCACCGTGTTCCATAATTTGTATTTGTTTTCCTCCCCTCCTACCACCAATCTCCCACCTCTGTTTATATCTCTCCATCCTTCTCTCTACCACCCTCTCTCTTAACCGAGCCCCCATACGACATATCAGCTCCTCACTAGCACTGCTCTTCCTTCTTGTTCAAATGCAAAAAAGAAAAACCACTTACAAATCCTCCTCCCACCTTCTGTCTCTGTTTGTTCTCTACCTACTACTCGTCTGGTCTGGATGTCCCAAATCCTGGGCCATTTAACATCTCTGTCTGCCATGTTCCATGACCTAGGTCATGGAACATGGCAGACAGAGATGTTAAATGGCCCAGGTTTGGGGACATCCAGCAGACGAGAGTAGGAGGACAAACAGAGACAGAAGGTGGGAGGAGGATTTGTAAGTGGTTTTCTTTTTGCATTTGAACAAGAAGGAAGAGCCCCCCAGTGCTAGGAGGAGCTGATATGCGTATGGGGGCCGGTAAGAGGGGGTGGTAGAGAGAAGGATGGAGAGATATAAACAGAGGTGGGAGATTGGTGGTTAAAGGAGGGGAGGAAAACAAAACAAAATTAGGAACACGGTGCAGAATAAACGTGAGACCCAGCCACAGATATACACCAAAGTGATCTCCAGCTTTGACACAAGGGCTGAAACAGGGAAGCTACCATCTCAGCAGTCAGGGCAATAGGAGTTTGTCAGGAAATAAAACAAAACACTTTTACCCCCTTGATTAAAATAAAATAAGCACTTAAGGAAAGGTATGGAATGCGTACCAGATATAGGGAATATAATAAGTTCAAAAGAACAATGGGCACGGAGGAAGGCTATGGATATGGAAGCGTACCAGAATATGAATCTAACAGCACAAATAACAATGTGGGCACAGGAGAAAGGATATGATATGAAATGTTGTACCAAATATTGAATATAAAGTCAAAATAACAATGGGGACACAGGAGGAGGAAAAGGCTATGCGATACGGGATGCGTACTGTTGGAAAGAGAGAGAGAGAAAAGAATGTCAGATCAGCAGATTCCCTTGTTTAAAACTCCAATAAACTTGTATACTGTATCTATACTTTAGATGATCTAGACTGGGAGTTCTATCCGCACAGCAAACTGAGCACAGCTGAACCCCAGCACCTTGGAGCCAGTGCACCCTCCACCCCCCCCAACCCACCCAAAAAACAAAACAAACACAAAAAACATAAAAACTTGGCCAGGCCAAAATGTTGCAGCTGGGTTTACCCCTCAATTCCATCGGGCAGACATCAATGCTTCTGTGGGTGTTTCTTTATAGTGGGATCGCTTTGTAGTTGGTAAAAGACGCACCCGTCTATATTGTACCAGGTTGGGGCAGGCGGGCAATAGGGATAGCCGGTTCGCGGATCCAGCACCCGGATCCGCAGCGGATTTATCCCGTTCGCGACCGGCGGTTTTCCGGATTTTCCGACTTCCGAACTTTCCATTCGCGGGATTTTTAGTATTTTCGCAAATTTTCAAAATATTCTCATATTCTCGGAAAATTTGCGAAAATAGCGAAACCCGTAATTTCGAAAAATTTTGAAAATACGAAAAAATCTTCGCTAATTCGAGGGTATTTTTACTTTTATAGGGTCGTACGTGCGGATTTTGCGAATTTTGAATTTTTTTTCGAAATTGTGCGGATCTCGAGCAGACCGGATTTTGCGAAGTTTACGTACGTTTGGTGTGGTGCAGATCACGGGCTACCAAATGAAATACCGATTGAAGGAAGGTTGGATAGGTTTTCAGTGGATGCATGGTAAGTGGTGCAAGGTGTTCTCCCCAGAAATTGTTTCACACCTGGGGGGCATGAAAAAGTAGCCGGTTGAAGCAGAACATGTAATCAGTACCAGAGAGCTCTCCAGCGAGATTCAATAGAAGGATGTATGTTGTGAAATGCGAGCGGCGTGCATTGATGTCCGCTTCCACGTGCGATTGAGAAACTTGCCCAGGGCATGCGCTCCGATAAGCCAAGCCAACCCACAAAATGCCCAGCACTTTACCCAGAGTATTGCATGCAAAAACATGATTTACGATGTATGTTACTTACATTTCCATGCCGCTTAAATAATTGTTTCACTCCTTCACCTACTCTAAGTTCAAACTTGGAGAGTTGGGGTGGAAGAAGGAAGAAAGAGGCCAAGGATAATGATCTCATGGCTGCTAGTCCAACAGAGGGGGGGGGGGGCCACTGTTCGATTTTGCGCACATATTAGCATAAATTATTACTTTGATGTAACCCTATCATAAAACACATGCGAGTGAACACCAAAATTGTGATTGCAAGCCCAAAAAGAGGTCGGCAGTGCAGCACAGCTGTGATAGAGGGGCCCCATCCTCATCCCACCACATGCGGCTAAACAACGCACACCAAAACAGTCTTATCTGCCATGTTAGAACGGCTCTCATCAGTCTTTTTGACTGAGCTCATCCTCCCATCCTTCCTTCACTCATGGCAACAGTGTTTCCAGAGTAGAGTAAAGCTGAGTTCAGCACTTTACTCTCTACTTATGTTGCAAATAAAGAGGCTGAACAAGGTGGATCTGTTCTAAAATGAGCAAGTAAAAAAAGTATGATGGGCGACATGCTGGGTAGAATACTGGTGGCCCTAGTTCAACCATAGTCACCCTGTGCTAGAGACAGTGAATAATAGGGGTCAAGGGGCATGGCTATTTGAAGGGACTACTTTGGCGCTAGTGGGTGTACTGGCAACAATTGGAGCTTCTTAGTTACCAAAATCTATTTACTTTAAGCCACTAAAGCAACTTGTAGAGGAGAATCTAAAAATGTGAGAATAAATTGTGATGGCAGTGTCCAGTGCTATTTAGCGAGGCCATAGTGAAAAAAAACACCCAAACCAGGCAGTAGACCAAGGATGTCCATTTATGATTGCAAAAGGGACCATTGGAGGGGATGTCATTATGTGGGTGTTGTGTGGCAATTGGTTCCACGGTTTGCTCTCAATGCGGTAAGGACCTACCCTGAGCAGGAACCCCAAACAGTCCCACAGGGCACCTTTAAAAGACATTTTGGGGCTAAGGAAATTCGCAGCTCCAACAGGGTCCTCTTACAGGGGACCATTGGCAACCCAGGAGAGGGCACGTTTTGGGTTAGGGGTGGGAGGGGGGGAACCCACATTTCTTTCTGCCATTGCCTTTTTTTTGATCTCAAGAATTTTTTTCCCCTTTGATCCTGGCGCCTTTTTTATTTTTCTTCTTTTCTTAATCCCCAGTTTCTTTTAGAGAAAATATTAAAATATGGTGGACAGTATAACCAAAATTATATTTAATTTTTTCTCAAAAAAAGATTGGTTCATATCAATATCAAACCAATATCATGGGTGCGATGCGGGCATTATAGCTTGCAATATATTCCTGATAATAATACCACTGGTTATAAATAGCAGTACTAGCAAAAAAACACAACAGCAGTATACCACCAGGGAAGATATTTACTCTTTATAAATCTGCCACTAGGTTACACATTTATGCTAGTTGAATTCATCAGAGAACACATTATAAGAGACAATGAGAAAAATAGATTTGAATGATGGGATATTAGTCACAACCCCCAATTTAAATACCGCAGTTCTTAAACACACGCAAAAAAGCATTGTGGTGGAATGGGAATGCAATATGGGTCAAAGATCACTCACTGCTGTGGATTTTCTAAGCTGGTAATCAAGAGATACACCATGAAACCAACAAGCAGTTAGGTGCCAGAGGAGGAAAAATAGGCAATTACATTTGTTGCATGCTCTAGCAGTACATAGAACATTAGTTATCTTTTATGACATCCTTTTAACTATCTGAGAAAAAAGTATTGTTGTTTAAATGGATAGTATGTTTTAGCAAACAGAACATTCAATACCACTGGTAGAGAAAACAATTCTTCAGAGCTTAAATTTCAGTCAATTCGATTCCGTGACTCCACATTATCATTACATCATGGTAGCCAAGAGAAAGTGGATGAACAAACATCTCTATTACTAGACATTACCAAGGTTTTAGTAACTGTCTCCATGTACTGATTTGCAAAGTCATCTGTACACAATTCTGATTCCAGATGATATTAGTTTGCTTTCTATGGAAATTTAGGGTAATGGAAATAAACTATTTCTACAGCCTAGCTTATAGAAATGTATTTACAGTAATCAAAATATAAATATTCTGGAAAAGATACTACTTAATTATTTATAAATATATGAAAAGAATGTTAACCCCCCCACACAAACTGTTGCAGATTTTTTTTTTTTTTTTTTGCAGTTATGCAAAAACTGAGTTGGGGGGTAATTATGTTATCTGCAAAAGTTTTGTGTGTGGGGGGGTGTGACATGTCTTTTAAACTTTATCTCTTAAAAGTCAAAAGATGAATTTTAGAACAAGTTGTAGCAGAAAGCCTTAAACCTACACAAATAAATTAAACGTTATGCCATAGTATGAGTAGACTGAAAGACTCCGGACAGCAACTGACACAATGCATTAGAGGCTTTTCACAGCAACTAATCCGCCAGCTGTACTGGAAAACAGTTTGTTGTTTTGAAAACGAAAAACCTGTTTACCTGGAAATAAAACACCTTCTGACTACACAATCCTGTCATTCTTATTAATTTGGAAAGGTTTAGATTTTAAACTTAACACACTTTTTTTACCTTGCAAATACAAAGCAAACCACACACTAATACTATACATGCATATATGCAAAATGGTTCTTCCTTGATATTCATGCTTTTAGCAGATATTTGGGGGAAATGAATGAAAAATATGTTTAAGGGTTAGGCAATTGCACGGTTTCCTATTTTTCAAACTATGAACCTAATGTAGCATTGTGTTCTATCATTTATACATGCAGAAATCAAAAGCAATATTCCCTTTTTAAGAAAAGGAAAAAAAAATGATTCGTTAAATATGTTGCCCGAACCCCAACGAAAAACTAAAAGAAGAACACTAAAATAAATTTCATGAATTGAATAAAGGGTATGCCACATGCAACGGGTGCCCACTGAGATGTAACTAGCAGAAAGTCAAAAGCATAATAGTGCTGCACTTATGCACACAGTTTTTTCAGGCTAAGCATACCCTTATCTGTGGAAAAAAACACCTTAAAGTATATGTTTGAAAATACCTACACAGCTCCAGTATTTAGGGGTGCCAACCAGCTGTGTAGCTGACCACACACACTTCCCCTCCCCTGCGCACCGTAATCAGCTTTTTAAAAGCCCTTAGTGATTTAAGTATACAAGATAAAGAAATGTAACAAGAAAGAGTGGTTGGAGGTAACCCCAAACCCTAAGAAAACCATTTACCCTGTAGAAAAAAACAACAGGGGACACTCTAATGGCATACTATAGGAGTAAATAGCCTCAAAAAACATGCGAGGCTCAAATGACTGTAGCACAAAATTGAATCGTCCCAGCCAGCAAATACAACAATATATAAATATTTTATTATACCTCATATAGGTCAAAACAGTGATATTTCACAAGAGATATACAAAAAGACTCCTAACACCAGATAAAAGACTATACAAAAAATATGTTAGCCCCCTAGGCATCCCTAGGTGCTAAAAAATACTAAAAAACTAACGACTAAGACATAGGTAGGTAGCGGTGGACTTCTATGTAAAAGAGATACAAAAATGCTGCATGAATGCACAGGAAGCTGTAAGCAAAAGCAAAAAGCAAGAATAGGTGATAAAGTGGTAAATTGTATGTATGCACCAAGGTAAGGGCCCTCCGCGCAACCACTATACGTCCATGTGGTCGGGGTAACCCGTCCTGTAAAGCAAAATAAGCAAAGGCAAAAAGAACGGAATGAATAAGTCAGTATATCAAATGCAGGTGCAAGCAACAAAACGAAAATACTTAGGCTTCCTGAGGACAGTCCCTTGTTAAGATGGTCTGCTCAGTAATCTTCCTCCTCATGAATTGGGATGTATCCCTACTCAGTGAACGCCGTGTTCAGCTATCACAACAGGGTTCCTGCTGTGTGGACCCCATATTCCACTATCGGTATAAGGAAGATCCGCCCACACGCTTACCTCCTAAAATCTAGTCGAGGACCGACGCACGTTTCGAGAGGCCACTCCTCTCTTCTTCCGGGTCTAAACTAATTGCACTGTACTGAATTATATAGTCCGGTGCCGGAAAGTGGTTCCCTGATCTATCTTGGGCTGGGAAACATAAAATTTTTCAGAGTAGGGTTCCACATTAAAGGTTCCTATAAGGGGAACGAAGGACAGGGGCACACACCAAGGCACTATACACTATGTTGCAAGGGGGTAACAGATAGATTCAAACTTAACCCCTTGAAGAATAAGCTGATCCCAATTACCTCCTCTAGGGGGCTTATCGACTTTTTCTAATCCCCAGATTTTGAGACCATTGGGATTAGTATGTTATGTGTGGCTTCAAAGTGTCTTGCTACTGCACTTTCGTTGTTTTTATTTTTTATATTCCTTACATGTTCAAGGGCTATGGTAGCAAGTGTACGGATGGTTTTTCCTATATATCTTTTGCCACACGGGCATTCTAGGACATATATGACTCTATTGTTTTGCAATTGATGAAATCTTTGATTTCATAGGGTTTGTGTTGACCCATAATCAAAGTGGGTTTTTTAGTATATAGTCACAGGCTTTACATCGGCCACATTTATATACCTTTAATTTTATGCTCATTTAACCATGTTTTATTGAGCTATGAAAATAACTGCGGGTCAGTTTTTGCCCAATTGTGGGTGCCCTTTTTGCTATTATTGAGGCCGATTCACTGACTTTGTCACTTAATGTTTTGTCTGATTTAAGTATGAACCAAAATTTATTCAAAGTGGATTCTATCCACATCCAATCATTATTGTATGGTGTTATCAGCTTATTTTACCACCTCATTATTTCTTTCTTTATTATTAAACAGTCATTCAGTTCGATTACTGTTTAGCTTCTTGTATGCTTTCCTTAACCATTTATCTGGGTAACTCTTTCTGAAAATCTGGTATGTAATTCTTTTGCTGCTTTCTCAAAAATCAGCTTCACTTGTACAGTTACGTCGATGCGTAAATATGTCTACCGGGATACCTTTTAATAATTGGGGTAGGGTGAGACTTGTGCTCTAAGAAGAGGTATTGCCTGCTGTGGGTTTACGATTATATTTAAGGATATTGAATTGCCTTGTTTTTTGATTAATAGATCTAAAAAATGGTATTTCTGACTGGCTAATATAGCTTGTGAATTTTAAATTCCAGCTATTTTGATTTTATAGCTGATAGGAATTTATTCAATTCACATTCTGTTCATCCCACAGCATTACTACATCATCTATATAGCGGGCCCATAAGAGAAGTTAGGTGATGCCCATTCTAAGTCTGCTCCCATTATAATTTCTTTCCCACATGCCTAGGTATAGATTTGCGTACGTAGGGCGCCAAGCCGTACCCATGGAAAGTCCCGGTTAGTTGTTGGAAGAATTTCTTATCAAAAAGTGAAGAAATTGTATACAAAATCAATTCCAAAAGCTCAAGATGAATTCTGAATGCCTCCTTATTTATATCCTCTCGTCATTAGATACTGTGCAAAACATTCTATTTTATGTAGCGATGTGGTATTGAGGGATATAATGCCTCTACACCAATACTATTAGGAAGGTTTGTTATTTATTCGTAAACCATCCAGCCTCTTCAACTACCTCTCGAGAATCTTGGAGATATGATGGCAGTGTATGTAAGAAAGGTCGTAGGGCATGATCCACATATTTGGAGATGTTATCTGTGGAACTCCCTATCCCCGAGATAATGGGGCGTCCCGGTGGATTCTTTGAATTTTGTGGATTTTGGAATACAATACAAGCATGGAATTGAGGATGTTCTATAAAGAGGAAATTGAATTCATTCTGTTATAATTTGGAGTCAAGTGCTTCTTAAGGCCTAGGTACACCCTTTTGTTCAGATCTGATGAGGGATTATTTTCAATACATTTATATTGAGTTTTGTTTCCAATGACGATTGACTTCCTTTAGGTACATTTGTGTGTCCATCACTACTATATTTCTCTTTGTCTGAGAGTTTTATTATAACTCCGAATTCATACTTAGTTCCTTCAATGCTTTTCTTTCACTGAAGGAAAAAATTTGGGGAACATAATTTTTAATTTCTTGTTCCACACTATTGACAAACAATTGTACCGTTGGAAACATCGAAAGCGGAGGGTAATATTAGATTTACCCCTTAAGCCCAGGAAACCACTGCCATGGGTACAGCTTGCGCGCCTACGTACGCAAATCTATACCTAGGGCATGTGGAAAAGGAAATATATAATGGGAGCAGACTTAGAATGGGCATCACCTAACATTCTTTTATGGGCCCCGCTATAAGATGATTAGTAATGCTGTGGGATGGAACAGAATGTGAATTGAATAAATTCCTATCAGCTATAAATCAAATAGCTGGAATTAAAATTCACAAGCTATATTAGCCCGTCAGAAATAACAATTTTTAGATCTATTAATCAAAAAACAAGGCAATCAATATCCTTAAATATTATCGTAAACCCACAGCAGGCAATACATTCTTAGGCACAAAAGTCTGCACCCTACCCAATTATTAAAAGGTTATCCGGTAGGACAGTATTACGCATCAGACGTAACTGTACAAGTGAAGCTGATTTGAGAAAGCAGCAAAAGAATTACATACCAGATTTTCAGAAAGAGGGAGGTTACCCAGATAAATGGTTAAGGAAAGCATACAAGAGAGCTAAATACAGTAATCGAACTGAATGACTGTTTAATAATAAAGAAAGAAATAATGGAGGTGGTAAAATAAAGCTGATAACACCATACAATAATGATTGGATGTGGATAGAATCCACTTTGAATAAATTTTGGTTCATACTTAAATCAGACAAAACATTAAGTGACAAAGTCAGTGAATCGGCCTCAATAATAGCAAAAAGGGCACCCACAATTGGGCAAAAACTGACCCGCAGTTATTTTCATAGCTCAAATAAAACATGGTTAAATGAGCATAAAATTAAAGGGTCATATAAATGTGGCCGATGTAAAGCCTGTGACTATATGACTAAAAAAACCCACTTTGATTATGGGTCAACACAACCCTATGAAATCAAAGATTTCATCAATTGCAAAACAATAGGAGTCATATATGTCCTAGAATGCCCGTGTGGCAAAAGATATATAGGAAAAACCATCCGTACACTTGCTACCAGAGCCCTTGAACATGTAAGGAATATAAAAAATAAAAACAACGAAAGTGCAGTAGCAAGACACTTTGAAGCCGCACATAACTCTAATCCCAATGGTCTCAAAATCTGGGGATTAGAAAAAGTCGATAAGCCCCCTAGAGGAGGTAATTGGGATCAGCTTATTCTTCAAAGGGAAGCCCGTTGGATATACGAAACAAATTCATTGGCACCCAACGGGTTAAATGAAGAAATTATATTTAAATGCTTTCTGTAAACTCGGACTGTGTTTATGTTCTATTTTTCTAGTAAACTATCTATCCATCACAAGGAGCTTAAATCATGGGTATAAAGTGAACCCCTTTTTATTGATATTATTAATTATTGATGTTTTGGTTGTACGCCATTCTTAGAAATAAATATAGTATGTAGACATTAGTGTTATTGTATATACTTGCACATTTACTTTTTATTATTACTAAAGCGATCCCACTATAAAGAAACACCCACAGAAGCATTGATAGTCTGCCCGAAGGAATTGAGTGGGTAAACCCAGCTGCAACAGTTTGGCTGGCCAAAGTTTTATGTTTTTTGTGTTTGTTTGTTTTTTGGGTGGGTGGGGGTGGGTGGTAGGGTGCAATGGCTCCAAGGTGCTGGGGTTAAAGCTGTGCTAAGTTGCTGTGCAGGATAGAATCATCCCAAGTCTAGATCATCTAAAGTATAGATACAGTATACAAGTTTATTGGAGTTTAACAAGGGAATCTGCTGATCTGACATTCTTTCTCTCTCTCTCTTCCAACAGGTACGCATTCCATATCCATAGCCTTTCCTCCTGTGCCCCATTGTTATTTGTGACTGTTATATTCATATATTTGGTACACATTCCATATCCATAGCCTTTCCTCCTGTGCCCCATTGTTATTTGTGACTGTTATATTCATATATCTGGTACGCATTCCATATCCATAGCCTTTCCTCCTGTGCCCCATTGTTATTTGTGACTATTATATTCCTATATCTGGTACGCATTCCATAGCCTTTCCTAAGTGCTTTATTTTATTTTATCAAGGGGGTAAAAGTAGTTTTGTTTATTTCCTGACAAACTCCTATTGCCCTGACTGCTGAGATGGTATCTTCCCTGTTTCAGCCCTTGTGTCAAAGCTGGAGATCACTTTGTGTATATACTGTGGCTGGGTCTCACTGTTTTCTGCACCGTGTTCCCTAATTTGTATTTGTTTTCCTCCCCTCCTTACCAATCTCCCAACTCTGTTTATATCTCTCCATCCCTTCTCTCTACCCCCTCTTACCGCCCCCATACGCTATATCAGCTCCTCACTAGCACTGCTCTTCCTTCTTGTTCAAATGCAAAAAAGAAAAACACTTACAAATCCTCCTCCCACCTTCTGTCTCTGTTTGTCCTCCTACTTCTGTCTGCTGGGGATGTCCCAAAATCCTGGGCCATTTAACATCTCTGTCTGCCATGGTCCATGCCCTGTCTCACCTTTGCTCGCCCCCTGTCATGGTTCAATTCCCTCCAACCTTCTATCTATTCCTCTGATTCCACCATCTTGTCTGCCTTTCTCCTGTGTTCTGCTTAATGTTCGCTCGCTAGTTAACAAATTACCATCATTCATGATCTCTTCTGCTCTAATAATTTTCACCTTCTTGCCCTTACCGAAACCTGGCTTTCCCAACATGACTTGGCTATCGAGGCCTCCCTTGCTCATGTTAGGCTCCGCTTTTCCCATTCGCCTTGCTCCTGAGGTCGTGGCGGGGGTGTTGGTCTTTTACTTTTCTGCCTTCTGTCGATTTACTAACATTACCTCCCCGCCTGAACTTTTATTCACATCTTTTGAGGCTCATTCAATTCAGCTTTCCCACCCCTTGTCCCTATGAGTAGCTGTGGTGTACAGACCGCCGTCTACAGCATCTCCATCTGCATTCCTCTCCGAATTGGCTTACTTTCTTCCTCACTGCTGTCTGTCCTGTTCTGATTCTGGGGGACTTCAACTGTCACATTGATGACTCCTCCCTCTCCTGGCCCTCTTACTTCCTACAATTAAAGGCTATGTCCACCCCTAAAATAAAAATTTTATATCATGCTCCCCCATGTCCCCCAGCCCCAACCGCATGTTTCGTTTTTTAAAAAGCCCCCCAAACTCTTACTTACCTCCCCTCGATCCTCCGCCGCACTGCCGGCCCTCTGCTTGCGAGAATGCAAGCAGAGGGGCGGGACCGGCAGTCGCGTCTGTGATTGGCTGAGCGGCAGCCAATCACGGACGTGGCTGCCGGTCATTCAGTGCAGCGGAGGAAAGCGGAGAGGTAAGTAAGAGTTTGGGGGAGCTTTTAAAAAACAAACATGCGGTTGGGGCTGGGGGACAGGGGGGAGCAGAATATTTAGGGGGGTTTTCGCCAGGGGGAGGGATAGTAGAACCCTTGGGATAAAGGGATGTGAAGGGAGATAGGGAAGGAAGAAAGAGGAAGTGGGTAAATAGAGGGGAAGGGGAGAGAGAGGGGAAGGGGGAAAATAGGAAAAGAATGGGGAAGGGAGGGAGGGCCAGCCAGGTAGAGGAATAAAGGGGAGGGAGAATGAAGGGTAGGGAGAGAGGAGAAGGGAGAGAGAGAGGGGGAGGGGGGGAGAGGAAAGGGAAAAGATGAAGATGAGGGGAGAAGAGAGAAGAGGGTTGAGGGAAGAAAGGGAGAAGAGGTAGAAGGGAGAGGGGAGAGTAAAGAAATAATAAGGGATAACGGACGTAGAGGGGAGTGAGCAGAAGGGAGAAGAGGGGGAGGGGAGGGAGGGGGGAAGAGGGCTGCAGCACGCATGGCAGGAAGTCCTCCGGGAGGCCAGGTAGCAGGCAGTGTACGATATGACTGCTAGCCTCCTGGTGGGCAGTTTTTGGAACTTTGGGGGGGGACTACAGGAGAACCAGATGGAGTTGGGATGTGAGGTAAGGATTAAACTACACTACATGGTGGGGCCAGTAGTTGGGGGGATTATAGTTTTGGGGGTGGACATGCCCTTTAACCTCCTTGTTTGATCTTCAGCAATGGATGAACGCTAGTACTCACAAGGATCGCCACCTCCTGGACCTAGTGTTCACTTTTCTGATCACCATCTTATCACTTTTCAGGCTCAACATCCTCTTTTTTCCTCCTGTCCCTCCATCTTGTGCATCTGTCCGTAATACTAGATCTATATATCTCCCGGCATTCGCTTCATGCCTGTCCTCTAGTCCTCTTCTCCTTTTGACAGTTGATGACCCTGACTCGCTTGCTAATTCCTACAATTCTATCCTGACTAACACGATAGATTCTTTTGCCCCCTTGCATTCCCTCAGATGAGGAACCTCTAATCCTCGTCCGTGGCTCAACCCCACTTCCAGTTTTAAACGCAGGTGAGCGCGTGCTGCTGAACGTGCGTGGAGAAAGTCCCATACAAAGGCTGACTTTCTCCATTACAAGTTCATTCTGCAATGTCTCGGCTCTGGGCTCCTGCTGGCAAAACAGAACTATTACCGGAAACTTATAAATAACAACAAGTCGAACCCATGTCACCTGTTCTCCATCTTCAACTCCCTTCTGCATCCCACTCCCGCTGACCCTCTCCTTTCTCTGCACTTTCCCAAGGAGCTATTCTTGGATATTTTGCTCCTGTGACCCATTCAGATGTCTCTTGCCTGCTTCCATCATGTCCACTCATGACCTGACCTCTTGATCCCATGCCCTCTGTATTACTGAAGCACAGTAATCATGTGCTTACCCCTATACTCACCCACATATTCAACACCTCCCTTACATCTGGAATTTTCCCTTCTTTAAGCATGCCCATGTTAAGCCCATACTAAAATAGCCCTCGCTGGACCCCTCTTCTTTAGCCAACTACCACCCAGTCTTTCTTTTATCGATAAACTATACATACATACATACATGGCTAGTAACAGCCCTGGCATCTAGGAAGCAAGGCTGCAGCTTCCTTGTTTTAATCTGTTGAGCGCTACAGAGCATGTGCAAATAATGCATGCATTTAGCTGGGTATCACCAAATCAAATTTTAGTCTATGGTAATACTTACGCCATTCTCAGTTTTCTGCTTCACTTGGTACCATTGAGGTGCTGTGCAGAGGGATATCAGAGAGGTTACTGGTATTCCCCTGAGAATAAACAGTTATGCTCATGCACATCCTGGAAACTGAACTGCTCATATGGGGATACCAGAAACCCCTGTGATGTCACTATGCACGCCACATATTTCTATGTTCCATCCCTGCTTAACAGGACACCAACAGGGAGATTCAATAAAAGTTCTTATTGTGAAAAATGGTGCTAATTTTGCCCCAACCAATCAGATATTATTTAACATTTGAAAGCTAACATCTGATTGGTTTGGGCAAAATTAGCACCATTTTTAAGAATAAGAAATGTAATTACATTTTATTTTATCACTCCTTTAACTATAATTAACTACAATCTGATCATGTACAAACCATTAAAAGCTATTGTTGGATTTACTGCCTAATATAATAATACATCAATTGTTGAAGTTCCAGAAACAATTAAGATTTAACGGTTTAACTGAAATAGGTGAACTAATACTCAATACTAATCCCAGGTAGCAAGGTTTCTCATGATGAATGATTTATAAATAATCTTCAGAAACTACTTTTAATTACTGCTAATCAAATGCCAGTTGAAAAAACTTTGGAGTTAATACTATCATCTACTTTTAATTTTAGAGTTCCTTTGATTGCTATCATAAATCCTAATAAAAAATCCAAATAGTTGTACACACCTGCTCACATTTCAAACATTTAATAAAGGTTCTGTGTAGATATAAATTTTTGCCTCTTGCATTCTCTTTCCTTATCTGTCTTTTACCCTTTCAGTGCTAGCAGAATTATACATTTGTTTAATTTCAGTGCCAGGTGAATTTTCAGGATTTTGCTTCAATCGGTGTAGCCAAATTTTACCCCTAGTGGGCGGGGCTTATGCACCCGTGAGTGGATGGGACTTGTGCACCCGCAAATGGGTGGGGCTTGTGCACCTGTGAGTGGGTGGGGCTTAGGCACAGCAAGTGGGTGGGGTTTAGGTGTCCCCAAGTGGGTGGGGCCACGGCACCTGCAGGTGGGTGGGCCACATAGTGCTGTAAGAGAATGGGCCAAGGGGGGCCTGCAACTGGAGGGACCATGGGGTCCATGAGTGGAAGGGACCAGGGGACCTGCAATGGGGAGGAGGAGTCACAGGGCAGATTAACTGACATGGTTTCAGAGCAGGAAGCAGGAAGTGCAGGGGACCTGGTGATGCTGCTGCCATATCACACACAAAAATGTTAATATATTCAAAACTATGCAAAAAAAAACAATGAAAATAAACTGCAAAAAATCTCAGGAGAGCAATTCCTATCAATTTACCTAAAGTCATTTTTGGACCACAGTTCCCCTTTAATGTCATTCATATTACAATTTTTATTTGTAAAAAAAAAAAATTTAATGCACAAAAAAAGACTAATTAAAATGAATACGCCCTTCTGATGTTTAATGTAAGGTAACTTTGAAATTCACTAAAATATCCTCGCATGTGAGATATTTTTAGCAACTACATAACCCCAGGTTTTTATGAGGGGGTCATTTGAAACTACAACTCTCAGGTGACATTTTTAACTACTGGGGTCAGAGAGTCCTTTACTATATGGGGGTCATAGTGTCCTTTACTATATGGGTGTCAGAAGAATTGTAAATGATGGTAAGCTTAATTAAAGTTTACTGAACCTTGCCACTCCACATGTTTAGAAACTGCAACTCCCAACAACAAAATATGCAGGGAGTTGTAGTTTCCAAACATCTGGAGTTCCAAGGAATTGGAGGTTACTGGTACTGGATGTGGCTATTAATGTATGGGATTAATGTATGGGAATTCTGCTGTCCATTTAAGGGGCAACTCATTTCTACCCTCGGCTTATACTCGAGTCAATCCGTTTTTATAAAAAAAAATTCAGGTAAAAATAGGCTTATACTCGGATCGACTTATACTCGACTATATACGGTACCTTCAGCTACATAACAGAGACATTATTTTATACATACACGCAGAGTTCTCCATGCTTTTTAGAACATATGTGGGGGGGGGGGGGGGAATTAAGTTAAAGTTAAAAATCTTACCTAAACCCACTTAACAAGTAAAATACCAGACTAAACTCCCATTTGACTGGAAAAAAACCCCTAAAAACTACACATTTTTGGAATCTGCTTACCATCAGGTATGTAGCCATGCCATTCTTTCCTATATACATGTAAAGATGGCCGAACTATATAAAGTTCGGTCCATTTTCAAACTTCAGAAAAGGTTCTAAAGCTCGAGAGTTCAAATTCGGACCTATTCAAATCTATGGGGGAGTGATAGTTCGAAAAGTCAGAGTGATTTACAGCTATACTAACAATGGTAACTTACTGTAAATGGCTGTGGCACCTGGGAAATGGTCTGGGGAACATGTCACTGTCACCAAAACTTCTTATAACACTTCCTGAAGTCAGACGGGCAATTGTCGGGTTTTGTGCAAGCTACATTCGACGATTATCGAACGAATGAACGATACTTCCTGTTAGCCAATGGTCCTTCCTAGGCTTAGCGAATGGTACATTTGAGGGTTGGATAGTGTACTGGTTAAAGGCACCACCTTTGACATGGGAGACCAGGGTTCGAATCCTGGCTAGGGGCAGCTATACAAATGTTTGGATTATTATAATACCTTAGTAATATAATAACCATATAATAACCTAGTAATATAATAACCATATAATACCCTATATTATAACCATATGATAACCTAGTAATATAATAACCATATAATGCCCTAGTAATATAATAACAATATAATAACAATATAATAACCATATAATATAATAACCATATGATAACCTAGTCATATAATAATGATATCATGTAGTGGCTAGATAGTGTACTGATTAAAGGCACCGCCTTTGACATGGGAAACCAGGGTTTCGGATTATTATAATACCCTAGTAATATAATAATATTATTATTATTATATGGTTATTATATTACTAGGTTATTATATGATTTTTATATTATTAGGTTATTATATAACTAGGGTATTATAATAATCCAAACATTTGTATAGCTGCCCCTAGCCCGGATTCGAACCCTGGTCTCCCATGTCAAAGAGTACATTCTAGGGCTATTGAATTTACAATCGAAAGTCTGAAAACATCGAAAGTCCGAGAAATCCGGGTCCGGGATAGTTCGAGAAGTCCGAGTCCATTTGAACTTATAAAGTTCAGCTCGAACTCGGACTCGAGTTCGAATTTTAGTCCATCCCTAAATACATGCAGAATTTAGTATTCTGTTCGTCATAGAAAAGATTATTTAAAAGGCATGTCTACCCCCAAACTAAAATTTAATCCACTACTGGCCCCACTGTGTAGTTTAAATAAATCTTATGGTTCTACTGTGATGGGTAGGAGCTGTCTTCCTGCAAAAATGTTTCTGCCTCTTCTGCAGCCTCTGGGAAGTAGTGTGACATAGATGTGAGCCCTTTTCCCCCTCCCTCCCACCATCCGGAATCTTTCATTGCTAGCCATCCACCTAGCATAATAACCTTTTGCTGCCCACCCCCAACTATTTTAAAAAATAGCTGGTCGCTGCACAGATTGTAGGCTTGTGGCAGGCCCTACTACCGCATGGGCCCTCCCTCAGTGTGTAGAGTAGCAGATGTGGTGGGGGCGGTAGTTACGCCGCTGCTCTCAGCCAATTTTAGACAAGGCTGCTGGTCCAGCCCGTTTACTAGTTCTGCCGGTCCAGCCCTTGTTTGCTAGTTCTGGCAAGCAGGGAGCCGGATCAGTGCACGGCAGGAGCGAGGGGCTGTAAGTACAGTACTAAATCTTTTTTTTTACTAAACTGATATAGTGGTTGGTGGTGGGCAGGGATGCCCTACAATATAGCAAAAGTATTTGTTTAGGGCGGAGATACCCTTTGAATAAAATACATTTTGCTCAAAACCACTAGACAAGTATAAACTCTCCACTAAATATTAATCTCCCACCTGTCCTTAATGAAATGGTATGCCACATGTATGGGTGTGCTCACAGACACAGCCAACAACTAACCTAAAAGGGGACCAATGCATAAGTGCAATTTCAGAAAACATTTAACCAGCTCTGTAGTTTGAATATTTTTTAGTTTTTTAAGCTAAACATTTAAACTCAGAAATACCCCCATAAACTATATATTTAAAACCAATTCAGCTTTAGCTATTCAATGGGATAATTCTTTCATTCATATTTGCAGAATTCTGGATGCAGTTCTTTGTCGAAAAGATTTTGAAAGGCCAGGTTACTACCTTTAAAATGAGTCATTAACCACCTCTCTGTATGCTGTACAGCCCAGGATATGAAGACATTTCTGATCAGAAATTAGAAGGGTATGTCCACCCTAAATATACATTTTTGCTATTGTGTAGCTTACCCCAGCCCATCCCCAAGCGTGTTAGTTTTTTTAAAATACTTATGCTCTTTTGTTTGCTTGGCTGTCTGCTCCCAGTTCCAGAAGCAGCAAAGAGGGGCCAGATTGGCAGCTACATCTGTAATTGGCTGAGCACCACCTATTTACAGACCCAGCTGCCAGCTATGCAGACAGCCAAGGGAGTGAGCTGGAATAAGCTAGCCCACCCCTAACTATATGACATCCCAAAGGCTGCTCCTTCACGTCGCCACTGAAAACTTGAACTTCCTCCCTTCTGTGTGAAGAATACAGGTGAAAAGGTAAGGGAATCTATAGCCCCTACCCTCCTCATGGCCCCTCCCACTAATGGGCCCCGTGGTCCAACCCCCTCACTGTCCCCGTGGCCTCTTTCCCACTTGCACCTCAGACCCATACCCCCCTACAGAGGCAGAATCAGACAGAAAGTTTGAAACTGATGATTAATATGTAAATATATTTAAAACTATGTAAAAAATTAGTAAATTACAAAAATACTCCGGAAAGCAATTCCTGTCAATTTACCTATAGTCATTTTTTGGCCACAGTTCCCCTTTACTCAAACTCCAGTAGAAAAAAAACTATTTATTTTTATTGATCACCTACATGTCCTGAATAAAGTGGTACCATACTTGCATTAGTACACACAAAGAAATGGCCAGCAAATACCCTAAAAAAGAGCCAATCCATAACTTAAGGGCAGTGCTCTAAGTGTATACTTTTTCAGACCAAACACCCCTTTACCTGGGAAACAACACCAAAAACATTTCCCACTTTTAGTAGATTTTTTGAACAAATGAGTGAAAAATATAATTCAAAGTTTAAATTCTCACCCACTCCCAGATGACAAATGAAAAAACCCCACTAAATACCCATTGCCAACATATCCTGAATCAAACGGTATGCCATATGCATGGGTGTACACAAAGAACCTTAATGCATTAGTGTAATTACAGAAAAAAAATTAATTGTTCTGCTTCCACATTTACAAACACCCCTAAAATTGGTAAATACCCAACACAAAATATAATTTTAGAATCTACACATCAGCTATATAACTGTGTCATTCTGTCATATAGGCCTGCAAAATGTCAGATGCAGCTCTTGTTCCATTTTATCAGAATTTCACAAGAAAATCAGAAAAGAAGGTTCAGACTTAGAAACCTTTACCAAACCTCCAGTACAAGGAAAAATCCCCACCAAACATCAATCTTTTACATATCTTGAATAAAATGATATCCTACTTCCATCAGTGTACACAAAGATACAGCCAGCAAATAGCCTCATAGGCCAACACGTACATTTAGGGCTGTGCCCTTAGTGCCTACCTGCCTTTTTTTTTTTAAACATCCGCTTACCTGGAAAACAAACCCAAACACTATCCTTTTTTAATCTACACACCGTAAGATACATAAAGTTGTCATTCTTTTACACATATGTGCAGAATTCAGGGTGCAGTTCTTCATAGAATTTCTCAATAGTAGGAGATTTTCTGACAATAAAAAGGAAAAGATCAAAAAACTCTTTATCCAATTTATTGCCTTCCAATGCCCCTGTCTGCAAATTAATATCTGTGCGTCAAAATGTTTTTGAAAGCAATTACTCTAAAGAAGATTAAAATTGGGTAGATTTGCCATTCTTCACAAAAAAAAACCTCAATCCTTTTGCTAAACATACTGATATCACCATTGGAGAACAACAGATGTTGTATGTGATGAAATGATGCAAGCCTCCTTTAAGTCCTTTAAGTAATTTGAATCCCCCAATTTTGTCTTTTTTTTTAGTGCCAACGTTTCCATTGGTAAATGAAGCTTAGTCCCCCCTTAAAATAAGTGGCCACCAATCTGTGGTGTCATTTACTGAATCTTCTAGGACAGAAAACGCTACTTGGTGGCTACCATGTCACTATGTGCTTTTATTTAAATTTTAAAAAAGTGTGTGTGTCACTTTAAATATTTTTTGTATGTGTGTTTCACTTTAATGATTAAAATGCAAAACAGGGTCCATTCAAGCACACCCAAATGGCATTTGCATATAGTGGGTAGGGGCAATCCTCACAGCCCTCTACCCCAAGGGCCACAGCAATTAAATATATGTAAAAAAAAAAATAGGAGTACTCTGCATTTCACTATTAGTGATTATTTATTAGCAAAAAATACAACGTATCGGGAGATATATTGTCCCCTTCCTCAGGTATTGTCAACCTTTTTACATTTTCTTGAAAGTTTTCTTTTTCCAGATGGATTGCATTGACAAGCAGATAATTGTTAATACTACTTAAATTTAAGCCTATATTACTATTAAAAAACGTCCATTGATATTGCCTCGATCAGCTGTTTAAATGACCCGAACCAAACAGTTTGGTTCCGTTTTTTAAACAGCTTTACTTCATACACACGATCAGTTGTTTAAAAACAGCTGGTAGCAGATCTTCTCTGGAGCGGTGTGTGTCACTGCAGTTAAGCCCATGGTTAAAATTTTTATCTCTCTCTGTTTGAAGAAAAATTGACCAAGATGAAAAAATTCAATATTTTTTTGACTTACCTGTCTGAGATCCCGCAGTGCAGTATTGACTGCCAGATTAAGGCAGAAGTAAGGAGTGCTGCCAAGCAAACGTAAAGGTAGCGCAAACCTTAATGAAAAAAAAAGTGAATTGCATTGATGATACATTGGGTAGTACGGGTTTTACACTCACTTTTACTAAATCCTGTTTATTGCTTCTCCCTTCTTAGATGAGCTTTGCTAAAACCAGATTTTTTTCAATGATCGCTTTGATGTCCATTCAATCCACCCAAAAAAGAAAAGAAAAAGCTTTGAGAAGAAAAGAAACATTCTTCCAACATCAGTAAAGTGCTTGGTGTAAAAGTTTACAAATTGGTTTGTAGAATAGCTCACACAGTTCACCTAGTTCGCACGGCTCAATTGTGAATCACAGTTGACTGAAATCAATAAAAATGTTAAAAAAATGACATTTGGCCCATCCTAAAATAGGATGAATGTAGAATGTGTGATGAGTAATCTATGTACAATTCCTCTCTGCAATAAACCTAAATAACCCTGCCACTTCAGCCACTGTTCTTTTCAGTGACACAAGTAAGAACCTACTCACTTTTTATGTCCATTGATGCATTTTAATCATTTAAGTTGAAGAAACTGACAATGTTAAGCCTTGAACAGGTATTGTACAGTGCTTGTTAGCAACAAACACATTTTATGCTGTGCTAATTCCTTGTTTTCATTTTTTTAATACTGTTACATATTTAACAAAGTGGTTTGAATTAGATAGATAGACAGTCTGAGAGTAGAGATGTGATCCGGGTTTGGATCGAAAATTTGCTCCGGTTTCGGATTTTCTGATCTTCAGGATTTTCCCGAGATCCGGGAATCCGAAAACGGAACGAAACTAGTGAGACAGACATATACAGAACAATTATAGATAGGGCATAGGTAGACTTTTGTTTAATTTTTATGAGATATATTTCCAAACTGATAATTTAGGGCATTATTTTAGGTTAGGTTATAGAAAAGGTTATAGAAAAGAAAGCTATAATTTACCATTGATCCCTGTTTTGCTATACTTTGGGGCATATTTGTAAAAGCACTATTTTTGCAGGGTTTTATCCTCCTGAAATTTCTACATTTTTTCTTGTTGGGGCTGTACTTGAAAAAGTGAAATGCACTGGTAATATAGTTAAGGAAGCAAAATAGGCAAATGAAACTAGAGCATTTCAATTCACTAAATAATGTCATACTAATGTTAAAAAGCTCCATGGTACTTTCAGGAGGAGAAAAATCGT
This sequence comes from Hymenochirus boettgeri, assembly GCA_019447015.1. Taxonomy (NCBI): domain Eukaryota; kingdom Metazoa; phylum Chordata; class Amphibia; order Anura; family Pipidae; genus Hymenochirus; species Hymenochirus boettgeri. The sequence continues at coordinate 177,431,783 of CM033476.1, forward strand.
TGAGAGGAGGATTTCAAGACAGGATAGAGGTCAAGAACAGCAGCTGGACTAGGGAACTGGTAAAAGAAGAAGGTACAAAGTCCAGAACTAGATACTGGAACAGGAAACTAGTAAGGAGACTTGGGCTGGATACTGGTAAAGAGACCAAAACTGGATACTGGTATGAAGACAGGAGATGGATACTGGAACATGATATATTGTGACATTGTGTCATTGTATGGTTGCTGGTGGTACCAAATGATGGCATTGAGCTAAACCGGGCCACCGTAGTGTGAATGTGTATAGACAGACTAGAACTCAAACCTGGGTTCGAATTGGACTTTTCAACTTTCAATTATTTTTTTTAATGATTTCCGGAATTGTAAAATTGTAAATGTAAATTGTAAAAAAAAAAGATTAAAGGGGTTCAGTGCAAATAAATCTATTTTGCCGAAAAAGGAGCAGTATTTTTCCATGGTAATGACTTTAAGCTGCCCATTCAGCATTTTGTTTGTGTAGAAATAAATTCTTCCAAAATACTGACTTCCTGTTTGCAGGACCCCTTCTAGTGATCGTTATCATCCAGCCCAGCGCCTGGGTTTATTCAGTTGCTCAGTAGAGCTCTGAGCAAGTTTGACCCATCCAACAGCAAATAAGTAGAAATGAAAGTGTCTATACACATTAATGATTATTAACATTAACAGTATCGGCGGTATGTAGGTACCGAAACTGACCGACAACAATTCCAACAAATTAACATAGCCGGCATTACGGATTATTGCCTGTTGGAAAAGACGGAAAATTTCCATCGGTCGGTATAGACCTTTACCTTAACAAAAGGGAGAAGATACTATTGGTCAGTGTATGGTCACACGACCAACTGATCCCCATACCGGGTATAGGCCAATGGTCGGGTCCATGTGTACTTTCCCCACCGCATGTGCGCTGACAGATACCAATGTGATCAGTCGGCATAATGTAATAGGAATCGCATGTGTATGGCCACCTTTACTGTTAGGAACATTCCACATTAGTATGCTTTCCAGGAAGAAGAAGGACCGTTACAGAACCTGAAATATTAGCTCATTAGTGTCAACAGCAAGAAATAGCAAGGTATATAAATTCAACTGATTTTTCAAAATGGAAGGGAATGTGTAAAATAACAAGGTATGCATAACATAAACTAAGAATTTTAAAAATAATGATTTTTACCGCCATTTGTAGAGGTATGCAACAAAGAAGGTTTTGCCACTAATGCTATGCATGAGTACCCCTTTTAAACGATTCTGGGACATATTTAGAGATATCTAGAAATCTAATCTAATTTTTGGGGAAATTATTGAAAAACAAATGCAGAAGCTCAAAAGTAGTGAGTGTGTGAAGTTACTTCATTTCTAATTCTGGATATTTGGACGTGTTCCCCAAACTATTTCCCAGGTCCCAGAGCCATGTACAGTAAAGCTTCGTACACACGTGTGATCACGGGTCCCGACCCGACACGCACGATGTGTAGTAACAAATGTGTAGGAACGGTCATTTGTTCGGAGATCTGCCAGGTCGTCCGTCAATGACCTACACACGGGACGAATATCGTCCGAAACGTTCGTTCCTACACATCGTGCATCGTGGGTCTACCATTGCAATAGATATGTTAATCAGTGTAAAACTCATACAAGCATTTTTTTTAGCATAGGTATATTAATAGGGTAACATGCCGTGGCAATTAATTAGACATTCATCAACAGATATTTTTGTTAAAAGTACTTTACATTTTTAAAAATGAACAAGTGATGCGTCCTTGTTAATAAACAACCCTGGTTTTGAGGTGAAACATTTTGATAGACAGAATATCATTTTCATTTATCTCTACTATTAACAGGTCACAAAAGTCCCCAAAACACATTTATACTATCATAATCTTCACATAATTATTTATTATTTCTTTTTTAGTAATATGATATTTTGCTGCATTGTAAATACCTAATGTTATTTGGCAGATAATTTTTACCTCCTAATAAATTCCATTAAACAAAAAAGTATTGCACCAAAATATTGAATAATTCTCATAATATCAGAGTAGAAAATGATACAGTAAATACAGACAAGGTATTATTAAATGTTCTAAAAAGTTCTAAAAATATTATTTTTCTATTTACATAAAATTTAAAGTGTAACAGTGATATTTACTGAAGAGTCACACAATTCTTATCTTGTAGTCAATAGAACATTTTTGATAAGGTTAAAATTTAAAAGTACTCTTGGAATGCATTTGTAATTTTGTATATTTGATAATTTAAGTGTTTTCAGGTGCTGCGATTAAAAGTTAGAATAGGAAATGAAAGACAGAGAGCACCACTACCCAAAGCCCCTTTTCTGGAGCTAAAGTAACGTTAACTTATTCATTATTGATTAGCATTATCTAACTCCTTCATTGTACCGACTGCACGGGTATCGCAAAAGACACTAAAGGAGTTGCCGCAACAAATTCAAAATTTCGATTGTCTGTTCCCAATGCTGTACAACACCAAATATACCGAGCCAAATGTAAACTTAAAAATTAATTAGAGGTTCTGACAAAAGAGTCTTCAGTACAAATGCAAATGTTAATGCAAAAAATGGAATACATCTAAACATACAAGCAAATCATTTCATTAAAAAAAAGTTCTTTTAAGGACAAAATTTAAATGTATTGAACTTAGCTCAATATCCAGCTCAGATTGTCATCAAAATGATTAATTGCAATTACAATTTAACAAAGCTTTTTTTTTTTTTAAACAAATGAAAAATGACTTAGTATTTTGGGAATTACATCGACAGTTATGAATAGCATAGTAAAGAGAGCATATCCTATCATGCATTAAACAATACGATTTTAACTGGAATCTGAAGCTAGATGTTCAAGATAATGTAATATTTTACATTATGAAAATAATCTTTTTACTCTTGAAAATAAGCAATATAAAGTTAATGGCAGTTTTTTGTCTTATATATAAGCAACTTTCTTGCTAATGGGTACACTATAATTTAGCATATCCATCCCTTTGGAAGTTCACTTTATAAATATATATATTTATTCATTTTTAGGATATCATTAGTAAGAAATGGACTACTAATGGCTAGAAATATTTCATTTATCAAACGCCCCTGCAATAACATATTTATTAGCAGTTGTCTGAGAAACAAACAAGCTCACTCTTAAAGGGTATCTCCACTAATAATATCGACTTCTAGGAATCCTGTTCTATTGAAGAATGGGAGGTAAAGGAGCTGTGCCTTACTTCCCATTCTTCAATAGAACAAACAGGAGCCAAGAGAGAAGGTAAGAAACTTACCGTTCGCTCATTCCCTCGGTGCACAGTCTGACAGGTCCCGACGGACTCTGTCTTCTATGCTCATAGATTGCGCATGTGCATTGAAGACAAAGTCCGTCGGGACCTGTCAGACTACGCGCCGGAGGAGCGAGCGAGCGGGTAAGTTTCTTACCTTCTCGCTTGGCTGCTGTTTGTTCTATTGGAGAACGGGAGGTAAGGCACAGCTCCTTAACCTTCTGTTCTTCAATAGAACTGGATTCCTAGAAGTCGATATTATTAGTGGAGATACCCTTTAAAATTGAAATGGTGTGATTGAACATGAGCTAAGTTCACACATTACTAATAAAAGGCCACAAATGTGATATTTTTTTACAGAAAACAGGAAGTGCTGTATAGATTTAAACATTTTACACTTTAAAATTGTGCTAATTTTGCCCCAACCAATCAGATCGTATGTAACATCTGAAAGCTAACATCTTATTGTTAGCACCATTTTAAATGATGGTTGAAGAACTTCTATTGGATCTCCCTGTTTATCCCTGATAAAGCTGAACAAATTTAAATATTATACTTCACCACAACACCACCAGGATTTAAAGGGGCCACACCAGAGCAAACTGATAATATATAATATAATATACAGGGTTATTCAATAAAAGTTCTTATGGCTAAAAATGGTGCTAATTTTGCTCCAACTAATCAGATGTTAGCTTTTAAATGTTAAATAATATCTGATTGGTTGGGGCAAAATTAGCACCATTTTTAATAATAGGAACTTTTATTGAATCTCCCTGATAGTTTTTGTAAGGTTTTTAAAGCTTTTTAAATTGTTTTAAATTGCTGTAATAAAGTTTGTAAGCAGCCTTATTTCTGCCTATAGAATTCTGTTTGGCTTGGCACTGTTATTTAGAATCTGACAAAGGGTGTAAGCTTGTAGTGTTTTGAATACATGGGTAAATGGTCTAAAATATGTTTTTACCTTTACCATACTAAGTGTGTATGGGTGTATGGATATTGTACATTTGTAATTTATAGGGCCACTAAGGGGAGATTTTTCACAACTTTTTCTCTAAAAGTATAATAATTGGGGAGGTTGGAATCAGTACTTTTGCATCCCGCTGTGCAGTACAACTAGAGAATTTAGGAAATTATTCTTAGAATTGGCACCACTGTCACCAAATATTTATTTTTTAAGAAAAAAAGAGCAAAAGAAGGAAGTCGTTTGACTGAATCATGCCTATGATGCCTCACAGCCAATGAAGACAACCTGCCTATTTTACATTTAACAGGCGATACATCACTGCTGGAATATTGGCACCTATTGAGATCATCATTAAGTAGTCTACTTTATTAGTCATTAATATTGAAAAGCCAGAATGTATGTGGTAACTTATAAAGCAGTAATAAAGTTGGCTTCTCTCTTTCCTTAAGACATTTTCTACACTGCTACTTTGTATTTGATGCCAGAGATTAAGCTTTCAGAAGATAAATGCAAATTGTTAGAACTGTTAATGGAGACAGAAACCTAAAACATATCTGAGACTTTATGAAGTTTCCATTTACTGTATATTACTATGAATAAACATAGCAAAAAAATGATTGAAAACAAATTGTAAAATAGTGTACGAAATATGAACTGGATGTGGTTTATTACTGTTTTTAATATGTTTTTAAGCTACTTTAATTGCACTACTTGCATGAATAAATATCTGCAGCATAACATCCCCTTTATAAACTTTTCATAAATTTAGAAAATCATATTCCTGATGTGCACAATATTAATATGAAAATGCTTACTGTATTAATACCAGTTAATCAGGATAAAGGTAGAGCAATCGGTGATTGTTACAAGTGCGCCACTTGCAATATTGTAAAGCTAGTAGGCATAAAAAAAGCTTCATAGGAACCAATGGCTAATACTTTAGTGGTACTGTGTAAGGAAACAGTATGTCAGCTACCATTTATGTAGATAAATACAAATATATAGAGAGAAAGGCAAAGTTGGATAGTAAACTGGCTGTAAAGCTGACTGGTAGACAGATTGGCATGTTTGCTATTGGATTTCACATAGGTCGGAACAACTAATATAGGAACAAGAACAGATAGTCTACTCACTGTGGGGAGCTGCACCGCAGATAGTCACTGTGTCGTAGCGATCCCAAATGACTCCTAGGTCAGTCCGACCTCCTCCGTAGTAAATGTGTCAAGTTGAAAGGGCATATGGATATATCCAAGCCATGGACTTGTTCTGACCAATTCGTATAATAAAACTTCACGTTTATTAGTGCATTTTAAAACAATGAATGATACAAACAGTATCACAGACGAGAGAGACGCCAAGAGAAGGGGGCGTGGCCTGACGCGTTTCACGGTTACTTCCGCTTCCTCAGAGACCACGAGGGGAGGCTCTCGCTGGATCATATACAGGTGAGTAACTAATAGGTGGACCCACACTGTGTAGTGATCCAGCTGGAAGAGGAAGTGAATGTCTGGAAATTTGATACAAAGAGACCCACCATGCTGTGTCAAAAGATGGGCTGCAATGGCTGATCTATGATCATTTCTTTTGGTCGCATTATAATGTTCCATGATTCTCCTGGTTGCCAGTCTCGTTGTCTTACCCACATACTGGCTACCACACACACATGTGGCAAGATATATCACATTGTGTGATTGGCAATTTAGATATCTATTTATCTTGTATCTATGGCCCGTCTGACTTCTGGTAAATTCGGTAGATACAGATATGAACTGGCACGACATGCATCTTAAAGTCCCACATTTATACGAACCTTTTTGTTCCAACCATGTGGTGGTGGCTCCACTAGTGGGGGTTCTAAAAAGAGATGGAGATAGGTATGACCCGATACTCTGTGCTTTCTTATAACAAAATCTAGGACCCTTGCCCAAGATGTCCCTAAGTTTAGGGTCTGCCTCCAATACGTTCCAATGTTTTTTCAAAATTTTATTAATTTTAACACTTTGTTTAGAGAATGTGCTTATAAAGGACAATTCACTATCCCATGTGGATGAATTGGTATTCTTGGTTTCTTTATGATTCTTATTAGGGCCATTATGTCTGTTGTTATAGTAGTGTTTCTCTCTCTTATTGGAGCTAGTAAGAAGTGTGTCTCGATCTAGAAGTGTGGCTTTATCGTAGACATTTTTTATGTTATGTGCTTGATATCCTCTTATATTTAAACGGTCCCATAGATCCATAACCTGTATATTAAACGCTTCCCAATTTTTACATATGCGACGTAATCTAATAAATTGTCCACATGGTATGGAGTTAATAACTGTTTTGTGATGTGCCGAATCGGCATGTAGGATAGCATTTTTAGTAATGGGCTTCCTATATAGATCGGTGACTACTCTGTCATACTCTACTTGAAGGGAAACATCCAAAAACTCCATATGTTTATCATGTATAGAGATGTCCGAACTTCGCAAAATCCGGTCCGCTCGAGAATCCGCAAATTTTTAAATTGGAAAATCCGCGAGCGGACCCCTTTAAATTAAAAATACCCTTGAAATAACGAGATTCTTCGTATTTTCGAAATTACGAGCTTGCACGTATTTTCGGGAATTTTCGAAATATGTATTTTCGAAAATACATGTAATCCTCGTAATTTCGAAAATTTTCGAAAATACGTATGTATGGAATTAAGAGAAATCCTTGTATTTTCGAAAATTTTCGAAAATACGTGTTTTCCTGTATTTTCGAAAATTTTTCGAAAATACGAAAAATTCGTGAATCGGAAGTTCGGAAGGCAGAAAATCCGGAAAAATCAGCCGTTCGCGAACGGGATAAATCCGCGGCGGATCCGGGTTCGGATCCGCGAACCAGCCATCCCTAATCATGTATATGTGTATTGAGTTTGATATTGAAATCATTATTATTGCAATAGTTGACAAAATCTAAGATTAGTGCAGGGTCACCATTCCAAACCAATAATAGGTCATCTATATATCTCACTTATGTTACTATATGTATTCTATATGGATTATTAGGTCCATATATAAAGTCTCGTTCCCACATACCCATAACAAGGTTGGCATATGGACGGTGTGTTTTTTAAACCAGTATGTGTTATGGTAGGTATGGACTCCATGTTCTGTAAGGTGGATAATGTTAGAGTGTTATATTTATCCAAAAAGTTATCATTTGATATATTATCGTTGTTGGAACTGATGCCTGTAGCTATCTCTAGGTTGTTTTCTCTGATAGTGTTTATATGACATTCTTTTCCTATTGTAGATAATGACATATCTTGAAGGGTTTTGTCTTCTTCATGCAAGTTAGAAATTTTCGCCCTCATATGCCAACCTTGTTATGGGTATGTGGGAACGAGATTTTGTATAAGGACCTAATAATCCATATAGAATACATATAGTAACATATGTGAGATATATAGATGACCTATTATTAGTTTGGAACGGTGACCCTGCACTAATCTTAGATTTTGTCAACTATTGCAATAATAATGATTTCAATATCAAACTCACTACACATATACATGATAAACATATGGAGTTTTTGGATGTTTCCCTTCAAATAGAGCATGACAGAGTAGTCACCGATCTATATAGGAAGCCCATTACTAAAAATGCTATCCTACATGCCGATTCGGCACATTACAAAACAGTTATTAACTCCGTACCATATGGACAATTTATTAGATTACGTAGCATATGTAAAAATTGTGAAGCGTTTAATATACAGGCTATGGATCTATGGGACCGTTTAAGTATAAGAGGATATCAAGCACATAACATAAAAAATGTCTACGATAAAGCCACACTTCTAGATCGAGACACACTTCTTACTAGCGCCAATAACACTACTATAACAACAGACATAATGGCCCTAATAAGAATCATAAAGAAACCAAGAATACCAATTCATCCACATGGGATAGTGAATTGTCCTTTATAAGCACATTCTCTAAACAAAGTGTTAAAATTAATAAAATTTTGAAAAAACATTGGAACGTATTGGAGGCAGACCCTAAACTTAGGGACATCTTGGGCAAGGGTCCTAGATTTTGTTATAAGAAAGCACGGAGTATCGGGTCATACCTATCTCCATATCTTTTTAGAACCCCCACTAGTGGAGCCACCACCACATGGTTGGAACAAAAAGGTTTGTATACATGTGGGACTTTAAGATGCATGTTGTGCCAGTTCATATCTGTATCTACCGAATTTACCAGCAGTCAGACGGGTCATAGATACAAGATAAATAGATATCTAAATTGCCCATCCCACAATGTGATATATCTTGCCACATGTATGTGTGGTAGCCAGTATGTGGGTAAGACAACGAGACTGGCAACCAGGAGAATAATGGAACACATTAATGTGACCAAAAGAAATGATAATAGATCAGCCATAGCAGCCCATCTTTTGACACAGCATGGTGAGTTTCTTTGTATCAAATTTCAATACATTGATAAGATAAGAATGTTGGTTAGAAAGGGCGATTGGCATAGGGAGCTTCTTCGTAAAGAAGCATTTTGGATGTACCGTTTAAAAACAATCACACCTTTTGGCCTTAATGCCGATTTTGAACTTAATTGTTTTGTAGATTGATCCATGATAATTTATTATGGTTCAGCCCCTGACACTATTTCGTTCCAGTGTATGTATAGATGTTAGATCTATGAGTTTCCATAATAGGCCACTATTGGTGAACTATTAGCTATATGTACATTGTCTAATGGTTTTTAGAATTCATATTTAAGTATGTACCTGTTTGGTTTTATGCAAACACTTTATATTGTAGATACACCTTACTTGATAATATGTATTTTTTTGATGGTAGATATGTCAGTAATGGCCAATACATACATAGCTGATTGCTACCAGACGATCACTTACTCTTCCAGCTGGATCACTACACAGTGTGGGTCCACCTATTGGTTACTCACCTGCATATGATCCAGCGAGAGCCTCCCCTCGTGGTCTCTGAGGAAGCGGAAGTAACCGCAAAACGTGTCAGGCCACGCCCCCTTCCCTTGGCGTCTCTCTCGTCTGTGATACTGTTTGTATCGTTCATTGTTTTAACATGCACTAATAAACGTGAAGTTTTATTATACGAATTGGTCAGAACAAGTCCATGTCTTGGATATATCTATATGCTCTTTCAACTTGACATATTGGATTTCACACCCAATTCCTGAACATTATCTGTCTACCTCTACTCCAACTGCCCACACTCCCTACACTGCAACAAACTGAATAAGTCTGCTGAGAAGTGGAAACAGCAATTAGCCTTCAATTAGAAAGTCATAACATTTTTCCTTGATTTCATCTGTTAGTAGTTCTTAGCAATCTGTTAAATTGAGATTTTTTGAGACAAATTTTAAACAGTTAATTACATTGATGAAAACAATGTTTTTAAAGAAATAATAAATATTAATAAAGGATTTATTAAATAGATACAATATACCCTATCATTCTTACGTACTGAACCCCTGGTGGAATTAAAAGACTGGCTGCGCATGGGGAAAAAAGTGTTCCTAAAATTCTCTGTCTGACCTCCTCTTTCTCTTCGTGATGTCATGGAACATGGGGGGGCCACCAATCTATGTCGAGGAACATAGATTTTACCATTCTCTGTGGGGCACCGTATATTAGCAATCTGTTTTGGGCACTTTAATTAACATTATCTGTGTTGCACATATATTACCAGTCTGCTTTTGGGCACTTAAGTTACTGTTCTCTGGGCTTTTTTGTGTCATTAGCATACACAAAGGCCTTGCTCTCAATACCCACTTCTAAGTGATTTGTAAACATTAAATAGAAGTAGTCCCAGTACAAGTAAAAAAACAAACAAGATTTTGCAATCAAAAAATAAGGTATCAAGTATTTTATATACGTAGGACATGTCATATAAATCAACAAAAAAGTATGCCTTATATTTAAATTTTGTTGGATTTTGGTGGTCTTTGTTCATGGTTTCATTCCTGTTATTTTAATTTATTAAATACATTTGAATATAGATCCATTCATTTTCAAGACAATAACTGGTTTCTAGCGGTGAGATCCTGACAGCTCAACCCATATTAATGTGCTGGTGCTTGTTTTATAAATGTCTAATCTGCTCAGTAATGAGAGACAGATTACTATTGGTTTATTAAATTGTTCTTTTTTTTCTGCAATGCTAAAATCTGTTTTGCCATCTTATTATGAACCACTGTTTAATTCAGGTTGAATCTGTTTTATAACATTATTATGGTTTAGTATTCATATTACATATTTACTGTATGTGACAACTTTAATTAACTTCCTAAATTACATTACTCCAAGTAATTACCAAATGATTATGTCTAAGAATTTTCTTGAAGAAACTGTGAGAATAGCGATGCCATTTTTAATTGCATTTTTGTTTTAGATCGTTGCATGGCCATTCATATATTAACTCTAGTGTTTGTTTCATGTCAGGACTCATAAGGTTAAAAAGCAAGACAAGTAATCCTAATTGCTCAACGATTATATAATCAGTTTGTTAAAGGATAATAACGAATTAACAATAACTGGCATGACTTTTAAGGGGGTTTAATAGTTAAGTATACACACACACCATTGTCAGCTCAGATAAACAAAATGGATGAAATAATCATTTTAAATGTTTTTAATGAATGCATCCCCAAAGGGACACTAATATTAATTGTTTGTTCTATTTCTGTACATTAATATATTTGAATGGATTGGATCTTTAGCCTATACTAACTTACTAATAAGGGAATTAATTGCTTAATATGATCATTCGCAGCCTGGCAAATTAGACTTAGAGGTTGTCCACATTTCCTTGGTCCATTGGTGTCCGCAAAATGTAAAATTTGATAAAGTTGTAGGGTATTGCAGCGCTTTTCAATGCACTGCACTGGTGGGAACTGGACATATTTGGAGTTATTTACCTAAAGCCACAGCCCAGTTCCTGGAGTTAAAGTCGCACTAACCAATTAAATTTTCGTGAGCGCAACTTTAACTCATTGTGCCTGCTGCAAGAGTTTCGTAAAAGACGTCCATGTATCTGGCGCAAAAAAAAAAGCGATACTTTTTTAAAGAGACTTTTTAATGTCAGCTATTAGCTGGTTTTAAAGTCTAGCTGTAGGAAATTCACTTTCAAGATTTACCCACAGCCACATACCCGATATTGAAATCGGGCAGGGAGATTTGCCTGGAGTGATAGCATCTCTGGGTAAATTTGCCTGAATGAATAGTATAGAAAAACAAATGCCTCTGTGTTATTGCATACTATGATCTGTGTTACAGTGCTCAAAAATTACATGGTGTAAATGAGCCCCTTGTTGCCACCATGGTTAAAGTCTCAAAATTGCTTTCTTTATCCAGGCACTGGAATGAAATGTTTAGATACATATTCATTACATTAAAGGAATAGTTCACTCAAAAAGTGAAATATTCCTTTAATGTATTGATTGAAGCCCAGGAGGTTAAGGAGCTAGCAACCTCCCGATTGATTCTTCAATCAATTCACCAGGAGCGATGGACGAAGAAAGAAGAGACTTACCTTATATGCGATCCTCCTCCTCCGCAGCGGATATTCCCAACCACTTCCTGTTCAGAGTAACTATAGCACACATTATCTCTGAACCAGGTAGAGGTCGGAACCTGTCACTGCTGCAGCGGAGGATTGTGTGTAAGGTAAGTTTCTTCTTTCTTTGTCCTTCGCTCCTAGTGAACTGAAATTTTTTTTTTCTCACTACAGTCTTTTAGCAAGAGGGTTTAATTTCGAAGCATGAATGTGATGCACTAGGAGCTTCCTGCTGCAAGCACACCTTCAATGTAACATGCCCAACACATAGTTATCCACGTTCAGTTTGTGTGAAACATTTCATGCTAGCTAGCTAATGCAGCTTTCTGCCTAGGGCCCTTGAAACTTCAGCCGAAGAAGTTGTGATTTGGTCCATTAGTGTTTTATCAGTGCTCTAACAGGGAGTTGCAATATTTGTTCTTATTGTAAAAGTGTGTGTAAAACCCATGCTACCTAATGTTCAATCATGTTAGTGTGTGTTACATTGACTTTGCAGGCCCTGTGTAGAGTCCAAAATATTTTGACTTTGTGCAGTGCAGCCGAAGAATTACACTCTTATTTATGTTTTGTGCTGAATTTACAGTAGGCTATGTAAGAAATGTGACAAAAAATATTGCATTCCACAGTAAAAGACAAATCTGTTTTTTTTAAAGGGTAACTGTGGTCCATACCAGTGCCTTGGCTTGTAAAGTTACACTTTCCAGACTGGCCTCTCTCTGTATTAGGCATGTGTCATAGGTCCCACCCCCAAAAAATCTATCTTTTCTGAAGCTATTTACACATATGAAACCATTCTCTGTTCATTCATCTACCTATAGACACCTTAGGGAGAAAAAATATTTTCAGTATCAATGTTTTTAAAGTTGGGGGAGGGTGGGTTCCACAATGCAGCTGATGATGCTCTGTCCCAGCAGTGGGCATACTCCAACCTGTCTTGGAGGTAGACCCCAAGTGCTGGTGATGTCACATCTCAAAGCGCTAGCAGGAAAATACTGCTGTAACTTTGGATGGACTGCAGCTAGAAGCATGATCGTGGAGTCATTTTAAAGGTAGGAGTGTGTTCCTTTTGATAAAACCTAATTGTACGTAGACCATAGTTCTCCTTTAAAAAAAAAGTCCCTTCTCATTATCAGACAATGCATACTATTTTTAAAGAAGGACCCTAAATCACAACATTGCCTAGGACTCAATTAAATCTTAATGTGATTCTGAATGTAATAATAAAACCAACTATACTGCCTACAAAAGGCCTACAAAATGTCCTTAATTATTCTTATTTGCTAATAACAAAATATGAAAAAATCACATCCCTTCATTGCATGTAATAAATTATTCATTGTCTAAATATAACCAAACTCATTTGTATTCTTACAAAGATTATGGATATCATAATAAAGGAAATTTACTTCTGAAATATTTTCGAGCTTTTTGTGTGTTAATCTGTGTTATATTATTATAACACAGCAACAGTAATGTATTTACTTAACATTTTAATAACATAATTGTACATTCAGTGAATTTTAGTTTTTGGAAATACTTGTAATACATCTCAATCAGCATCTACAAAACACAAGTTAAAAGAAATTATACTTTTATTGGTAGCCCTTTTAATTATATATTGTATAGTGCGTTAAGGAGAGTTGAGGATCTGTACACAAGGACAAGGAAAAAAGGTAAAGCTGGGGTTGGGTACAATTACAGTTTTTTTAAATAAAAAAACCCTCTGTATAGGAAATGGTCATTGTATTGGCCACACACATGCCAATGTTATTGTTCCTTCTGCTAGTTGTTAAGGGAGACTGTGACAAACAACAGAAGATTTTCACTGACTGTCTCAGATGCTATCTATCTATCTATATATATATATCTATCTATATATATATATATATATATATATATAAAAGTAGATCAGTCGGTAGCTAGATGCACTCGTCCCTCGTAGTTATCATCGGCCCGGGTGCTTCCGATGTAGTAACATATTAGATAATTGGTAGGAGCACTCCATGGACTTTTAAAAAAAGATTTATTAATAAGATAATTACAGATCGACGCGTTTCAGCCGAACACGGGCTGTCCTGACGAGGCTGAAAAGGGTCGATCTGTATTGTCTATTAATAAATCTTTTTTTAAAAGTTCATGGAGTGCTCCAACCAATTATCTAATATATATATATATATATGAAACTCACCAGTTTCGTTCCATTTTCGTTTCTTCTGGATTTTCCCGAGATCCAGGAATCCAAAAAACGGAACGAAACTGGTGAGTTTCATATATATTGTATGTATTAATTATTATCGAATGTTCAAGGCTATTTTCGAGGATTATCGAAAATAGCCTCAAACATTCGATAATCCTCGATTATACGATCGGAGACTACTTTTTGATCGTATTTTCGAGGATTATAATCCATTCGAGGCTTTTTTCGATAATCCTCGAACGTTAGATAATTATAGAAAATAGGCTCCAAAGATGGATCATTCAGATTTTGGAACCAAGAGGTTCCGTGTCGGATCCCCATCTTTAATATTATTAAATATAAATATATAAATATATTTATATCTTCATAGGAGATTGCATTGAGTTTTTAGGAGCTACCAATGTAGGAAAGTTGTATATGCTTGTGTGTACTATCTCACTATTTATATATATATATATATATATATATATATATATATATATATATATATATGTGAGCTCCACAAGCTGATATGTAACCTATGTGTTTATAAGGTTTACAATCAAAATCACCAGTGTTGCTAAGCCTCTCCAAAACTTACTATCTAATAGAGACAGAAAAAGGAGATTTGGCTATTACCGGTAAATAAAATATAGGTTTTATTAAGTCTATTAAAAATATCAAATATCAATATTAAAAATACAGCCTAGGTGAGCCCCCATATATACAAAATCTCAGTCTAACTAAACCACAGCAGTCACATAACAACTGTAATGATTTTAAAGCCTAACAAACAGTATACTAATCAGTCAGAGTCAGTCAAGATGTCTGTGCTCAGAAATGATCAAATAACCGGATAAACAGGAGAGGTAAATATCAATGATGGTTCTTGCAGAGGGGAAGGGGTATGTGTGTCGGCTTTCTCATTGTTTCTAAGGAACGATAAAATAAAGGGTGCTATCACCCCAATGAGTGTAAAATCCACACCATCTGATGTAATATTGGGTTATTGTGGGGTTTACACTCATTTTGAAGGGCCTGCACCACAATACATATTTTCGAAAAAATTTTAAATTACGACGATTTCTCGTATTTCCGAGGATATTTTTCATTTTAATGGGTCCGCTCACGGATTTTCTAATTTTCTAATTTTTTCGAAAATTTGCGTATCCTCGAGCGGACCGGATTTTGCGAAGTTCGGACATCTCTAATCACCAGTAGATTTTAGGGTAGATTTTATGTAGGGCATTTAAAAACGACTAATTTTATTGAAGAATACCAGGCTTATTTGTTATTATATTGACTACATAAGACCAAACTGTACAAATATATGTTCAATAGTGAAAAAAAATAAACAAAAAAGCTAAAAAACCCAACAAAAACTTTTCTTTAATAAGTTAGGGTTGGAGCTTCACAGATATGTTCCCCATTTGTTTATTTTCACGGCATTGGTACATTAAGGTAATTTTGCTCCGCTGTTTCAGCTGACTTTTAACCAGCCTCAGGAGCTGCGGGTTAAGTAATAAATTCATAATTAATAATCACAGATATTTGAAGATCTAGCAAGGCTTTAGAGATAACTGTTGCCTTCTAACTGATCCCTCAATTAAATAAAAGGCAAATTAATTCAGAATCCCTTTTTATTTATGATTCCTTATGTAATGATAAATCATACTTGTTAATAATCTCTAAATTATAATGCTACCGACACCATGCTAACCTTTTTTAATGAAGATCTTATTTTGTAATGCAATATTAAAATCCCTGATGTAGATCAAAATGATAAAACTGTCAAGATTATCTGCCAAAAGAAAATCCATGCTGCAATAGAGTCCAAAATGATGCAAATCAGTAATAAGCATCAGCAATCTTCATAGGGAAAGCTGCTCATCATGCTTTTCTTCCGGAAATGCTATTTTGTGATGTTCCATTATAAAAATATACCTCCTATTTACATTCATCTTTATTCTTATGTTCATTTAAAGAAAATATTATAATTATATTCTTTGTTTAGTTTCTTTATTTTTATTTAAAGGATATTTCCCCTGGGAAAAACACTTTTTGCTACTCAGTTTTATTGAAGAAGGTAAAGGAGCTGTGTCTTACCTGCCGTTCTTCAATAAAACATTCAGCAGATGGGAATGAAGGTACGCAACTTACCTGGTGTCTCGCTCCTCCGCCTCTGAGAGAATCTGTATTCTATGTGCATAGGCACCTGCCAGAGGCCAAGGCAGAGGAGCAAGAGACCGGGTAAGTTCCGTACCTTCATTCCCAGCTCCTGAACGTTTTTTTAAGAATGGGAGTTAAGACACAGATCCTTTACCTCCTGTTCTTCAATAAAACTTTCTTTAACAAAACTGAAAAAGTGGTTTTCCCAGTGGAAATAACCTTAACACTACTGAAAATAACCTTAACACATTTTATGAAATGGTCCATCCAATTATGATGTAGGGGTGGTTGAATGTGTGTTTTTCTGTGCTAGGGTTTGTGCACTTGTGAATATACAGTGAGACAGGCGACTGCTGGCTGGCAGGCTGGCTGGTAATTATAATTTACATTCGAATGTATTGTGTAGGTGATGGTTATTCAAAGTGTTTCGGTGCACTCTTATAATAATATGATAATAAGAACAATATGTATATTTAATACAGCAGTATATTGAAAATATACATTTTAAAAGATTTCTGGCTTTTTATATCAGAAATCTTCAACCTCTAGGCAAATTATACACACAACACCTATTTATGAAAGCATGATTGTAAAAGCCTAATCACATTTAACCAAAGTCTATTTATTTTTCTGCTTTGTCTAATTTGATAAGGCATCAACTGAGCACTGATGAAAAGTTATTTTAGGGAGTTGCCATAATGTTCCCAATGTTTTTTTTAGTGTCTGTGACATGTTTGCGCACTGTGCATTTTTTTATGTAACGTGTTAGTGCAGTGCAAAGGATGTAAACATTTTGCAATGATTTTTGCTTTAGTTTTTAACACAAAATCCAACATCTATCCACCTGGAGCTTTAAATTATGCAAAATATCCCAAGTTACCACTGCAATGTACAAACGGTCATAAAGTGGTAAATACATCACAGGAACAAGTGCAGGTAAGTTGTAAGAATTAAGTTTATTGCATCTCCCTGTAAAGGGGAACTGTGGTCTCCATACAAGTTGACTTGTATGGCCAATTTCCTACCTTTAAAACAAGCCATCAACCACCTCTCTACGTGCTCCACAGCCCAAGATATAAAGACATTACAGACCAGTAAGTAAATGGGTGGGAGGATGACATGTGACATTCCGAAGGTTGCTCCTCCACCTCACCGCCAGCAAGCACAGCCTCAGTCTTCAGTGTGTGAGGGAGATAGGAAGTCCCTCCCCCTCCCAGCTGTGTGAAGATCCCCACAGAGAAGGTAAGGGAATCAACAGCTCTACTCTCCCACTATGTTAAAACAGCCTTTTCAGGCAGAGTTCTCAGGCAGAGAGGATGAGCGGGGCTAAGGCACCCGCTGATGGGCAGGGCCACATGAGGCTGCAAAGGAAAGGGCCAAGGGGGGCCTGCAAATGGAGGTGCCATGGGGTCCATGAGTGGAAGGGACCAGGGGGGCTAGAAAGAGGAAGGAGGCTGCAAGGGGAGGAGGAGACACAGGGCAGATTGACTGTCACCCACTGACATGGTTTCAGAGCAAGAAGCAGGAAGTGCAGGGGACCTAGTGATGCTGCTGCCATATCACACACACAAATCTTCAAAACTATGCAAAATAAACAAAATTCTGAGGAGAGCAATTCCTGTCAATTTACCTAAAGTCATTTTTTTACCACAGTTCCCCTTTAAGGGCATTTAATTTCTAGCAACCCTTTTGGATCAGATACAATCATAGCTGCTTTAGAAATAGAGTTTTTAAATATTTTGCTTACATAAATAGGACTCATTTATAAAAGAAATAGGACTCATTGTATAAGAAATGTAAAAAAAAACCCTATATTTTTCTTTTTAAAACAATAAAGTTAAATATGTGCATTCCTTAGAAATCATTTTTACAAAAGATTCAATTAATTTGATATAAAGTTATTCTTCGCGCCTAGAGCAGATGTTTTATACATTTCAATTGTCAATTATTTCTAAGGTTATTTTTCTCCAGGCCAATGTTTGTTACTCTGATCTACCCAGAGCAGAGCAGCTATATGCCTCTCAAGACTCTAAAGAAATAAAATAAACCTACCTCTCTTGCCAGCACGTGCCCATTTGGCAGCTGTATTATTGTACAGATGTCCATTTTGAAAATTAAATAAAGTTAGAAATTTCATAGCAGGGCTAAATGTTGTTATGAAAGGAAATTAATATCTTATAATAAAGTAAGTACAGGTAATTTCTCATGTAATTAGAACCTTCTCAGCTATATATTTTAATTTTGGGATGCTAACAAATACCTTATGTCCATTACAATTATAAATACTTAAAGGATAAGTACACTGTAAAAACAAGTTAAGTGTAATTGGAAGCAGCAGCTTTAACTAATCATCTCCCCCTTTTTGTTTTTTTCTTGGTCCCTCCTGACCCTACCTGTGTAAAGTTCCTGACATCTTGGATCTTCATTCTAGTCTGCTTAGCATCAACCTCCGAGAGTTCCTGGAAATCTTTATTTATCCAGGGTTTAGCAGACAGTTTGTAGTAGCAACCTTATGGAGGTAGCCAATATGCAATTAGAATTGTTTGTGCACTAGAATTCTGGTTTTTGCATATATTATGTTTTTGGTCTCTAGTTGCACTTTAATATGGATGTACAACAGCCCAATATATTGTGTGTTACATTGAAGGTTTGACCAAGCCTTCTGGGTAATTGTACTCAACCCAGAGTTAGGTCATGTGCTCGTTTGAGCAAAGTACTTTAAACTAGAGAGTCAGCTTCAAGCATATAGGCCACACAGTAGAAGCTGTCAGCTCATGCAGCCAAAAAGGCAAGTACCAGTAGGTTAAGACCCATTTAAAGAAATCAACCTTGACGTGGTGACTGGGCTTAAAATAATTTGGCCAACTTATTGAACTAATTGCTTTTATTTATCCAGAGTTTAGCAGACTGTTTGTAGCAGCAACCTTATGGAGGTAGCCAATATGCAATTAGAACTGTTTTTGCACTAGAATTCTGTTTTTTGTATGATTAGTTAAAGCTGCTGCTTCCAATTACACTTAACTTGTTTTTACAGTGTACTTATCCTTACATTTCTTCCTGATTCCCATGTTTCTTTGCTGATGGTAATGTAAGCCCCATTTAAGTTTATTATGATTATTTCAAATAAGTATTTGGCTTGCACGGAGGTGCAATAAGAAGCAGAGGAGCTTGGAAAAAAGAAGAGTGGTGCCCACAATAATATAAATTTATAGGCAAGTGATGGCATTTTGAAAGTGAAAAATAAGTTCAGATCATCATTACATGGTGAATCATCTGAACCTAATTTATGATTAGACTTTCCTTCTCCTTTAAAGTGAGACATAGAGGTATAAAGCTTGAGCTGAACAACATTATTTTATCAATGCAATTTGGAATTTGTAACAGAAAATAAACTAAACCTATCAGGGTATTGTTCTGATAATAAAACAAGGACAGTGGGTGGTTATAACCCCCTCTCTCTTCAGCTGATTATTGCCTAAATAGGACCGCAAGGTCCTTATCCCTTGGTTCCTTATCCCTGAGTGCATCAGTACTTACCTAAAGTTTCCTTCACTGCTTTAGTCCTCCTCACCTCTTTAGGTCGTCTGCGACAGGAATGAGAAGACTCCTTCTTCAAGAAGCATGTCGTCATATTGGCCACATTGTGAAGGAAGAAGAGGGACAAGAGCAGTGGCGTAAAGTTTAAATAAGTACTGTTGCAGTTCTAAGAAGAACCATGGGGTGAGGACCTAGCGGTTTAGGTCTACACCCTGAGTACTATACGATTGTACTTTGAAGGGAATGAGGGAAGAGGCCGTCCATCTAGTGCTTTATATAAATAAATAAATAAGCACTGGATGGACGGCCTCTTTTTTCATTTTAAAAAGCCAAAGGGCTTGAGGGAAGTGAAAAAGCCTGCTATATTGATCCAGGGTGCGTGTATGAGGAATGCAAAAATTTGCTAATCATAATTTAAGTTAAAAAAGGTTACTTAAAATTATGACTTTCCAGACTGGGGTTACATGGTTGACTTTGTTGGAAGGCTTTTCATTCATGTCATCACAGTAATCAGGACATTTGCCTAAGGCGGAAGGGGTAAAGGGAAAGGCGGCAGAAAAACTGATGTGGGGATAGTAATTTATGCCTGTAGTGCTGGGAACCTGTTTCTTTGACAGTTAACCATCAACTTCCCAGTTATCTGCTTTTTATCAGCATATCTATCAATGGTATTATCTATAGTAAAGTTTGAATTTACCAAGTGTTAAGCCACGACCAAAACCAGAAGCCACACCCACAATCAGAAGACTTACACCACCCCCTTTTGTGATTCAGGAGCATCAGCATCACTGCATTAGTCTCATTCCAGCACTTATACCCTTTCCATTGTATATGTATGTTACCCACCTAACTAGATTTTAAGCTCCACGGGGCAGGGACCTCCTTTCCTCTTGTGGCAAAGCTCTAGCACTTCTATTTATCTAATTTATATATTTATGTACTGAACTATCTACAGTATGTATTTGTTCTTCTTGTATGACTTTATTGTATTTTGTTATTGTACAGCGCTGCTTTATAAATAAACTATCCATACATACATACATACGTACATAGGTGTAAGGGTGATTAGACAGGTCATTCCAAAGCTTAAGGGGAATCTATGACACCAGTCTGTGGCATGATAATCTGAATATTGAAGTGTGAACCATTCTTTGTTATGCTGTGTCCATCGCACTGTGCTGTGATCATGTTTTTCTGGATTGGCATTGTATGTGGATGAGGTTTTGTCATGTCTCTTTTGTGCTTAGGAGGGCAAAGTATTCCATCTGCTTTTATAGCAGAGTCACTTTGTGGTCAAGTGCTTTTAGTAGAGAATTCTGGAAGAAGTCTATTTAAAATCTTTGTATAAGGATTACTAATAGCAAAATAATTTGTAAAATACCTGCTTTTACATAGAGTACTCATGAACCATTCCACAATGCCATTAGTTTGTGCCCAGCAGTAGAGATGGTCGAACTATTGAAAGTTCGGTCCGTTTTCGAACTTTCGAACTATTGGGAAAGTTCGAAAGTTCGAAAACAGACCCATTAAAGTCTATGGGAGGCAAATAGTTCAAATAGTTTGAGTCAAATACAACTAAAATATTAATGGTAACTTAATGTAAATGGCTGTGGGACCTGGGAAATGGTCTGAGGAGCATGTTCCAATATCCAGGACTTTCGTAAAATCGATTTTACTGTCACGCGTGCTACTTTCGAGCATTCGCGTTCGAACGTTCGAGGTAACATGGACATTTTAATCGCAGATTCGATACTCGCGTATAGGCTTTAATGGACACTTTACTTGCGGATTCGCTGCTTGCGCCTAGATACCATGTACATTTTACTCGCGGATTTGATGCTCGCGTACAGGCTTAAATTGACACTTTACTCGCGGATTCGATGCTCGCGCCTAGATACCATGTACATTTTACTCGCGGATTCGATTTCGACATTCGATTATAATCCCTTCTTCCCATTGACTTCTATATGCAATCCAGGATCTAAAATCGAGCCTGGAAAGTGGGTGTAGTCATTCCACCATTACTTTCCCCACCAGAAAGCATGGCCACCATGCAATGGCAGCGTCTGATGGTGGAATATCTCACACGGCTGGGTTATGATGGGATGCCAATCGGCACCCCCAACATTAAAGAGCGCAAACGGTGCATAATGCGCCACCTGCAGGCGAAACTGCGGATGCAGTTTCGCATTGATCTGACCACCTCTCAGCTCCAAAAGTGGTGGTCAGACCTTAAGCGGCAGCGTCGTGCCTACGTCCAGGACATCCAGCGGAATGTCCAAGGCAAGTATCACATTTATATATTAAATTTTATCTGTGATTGAGTTGTATAAAACACCACCTTTTGCACCACTAATCAGGCGGTTCTGCGGCAGATCTTTCTGACAAACTCTGAAGTATCACCACTATACGAAGTTAGGCTGAGGCCACACTGCAACGCACAGGAATCGCGCACAAAATCGCGAGCGTTATCGAACGCGATTGTGTGTGCTTTTCTTGTGCGTTCGTGTTTGCGTTTTTGCCATTTTGCGTTATGGAAACACTGCGTTAACACACCAAAAATGGTGAACGCATGCGTTACCAAAAAGCGAATGGACTCTCGATCGCATGCACATCGGAAATCGTGGGAATTTTTGCTTTCCCGCGATTTACATTTTAGCGAAAATTGCGGGCGCAATCGCGAGCGTGAAACGCGTGCGCAAACACGCGAAATACGTGCTAGTGTGGCCTAGCCCTAACTGCATTTTTCTTGTTACTTTTATAGCACTTGTGATTGGCGATTGGCGATTTTGCAGACTGCCACAAACGATTGCGGGGCCTTTATAGCTTTTCTCCTTAAGGACTCAAAGTGCATATGTTAGTGTTAATTAGTGTTAGCAAATTTTAATGTAACAGTTAATGTTAGTAGATGTTAGGACAAGTACACACAAAAAACATTTACAATATTTAATTATAATACAGATTTTGAAAGCTCTTTTTTCATAAACGACTCAAAGTATATATTTTTTAATGTTAGTAAAGGCTAGACCACACTAGCGCCTTTTTGTGCGTTTGCGCACGCATTTCGCGATCGCGTTTGCGCCCGCGATTTTTGCTAAAATGGAAATCGCGGGAACGTGAAAATTCCCACGATTTCAGATGCGCATGCGATTGCGCGTCTGTTTGCGTTTTGGTAATGCATGCGTTCACCATTTTTGGTGCGTTAACGCATGCGTTTCCATAACTCGAAAAGGCGAAAACGCATGCGCAAAACGCGAACATGAAACGCACAAGAATCGCACACACAATCGCGTGCGATAACGTTCGCGATATGGTGTGCGCGATTCCTGTGCGTTGCAGTGTGGCCTCACCCTAAGCGAAATTTTAGCGAAAATCACGGGCGCAAACGTGAATGCGAAACACGTGCGCAAACGCGCTAAAAACGCGCTAGTGTGGCCTAGCCCTTAATGTTAGTTAGTGTTAGTATTAGTAAATTTAACTGTTAGTTAATGTTAGTAAATATTAGTACACACGAAAAATATTCACAATATTTACATTATTTTTTATTATTATTTATAATTAAAATTTATATTTTTTATATATAAATTTGCAGATGAGGAATCGATTTCTGCCAGGAGGGAGGGTCACCTCCACCAGCACCCCCACCAAGGCCACAGGTGCAGCCTCAAGTTTCCCCTTCACCACCACCACCGCCAGCATCAGCATGCCAGGAGGGACCAGCACCGCCAGCACCAGCACGCCAGCAGGGACCAGCACGCCAGCGCCGGCTGGAAAATATTGAGCGGCGTCTGAAGTGCATGGAGAGCAGGCAGAGGCGCATGGAGGGGCGCTTGCTCTCCATGCACAAAGACATTCTGTGCATTAAGCGCAAACTTTTTAAAAATAAATAGGTGATTTTTTTTGTTTTTTTTTTTAGCACCATGTTGCACCGTGTTTGTTTGTTTGTTATTATTATTGTTTATATATATATATATTTTTTTAAAATTAATTTATTATTATTATTATTAATATATAAGCACCTAAGAAACAGGTGCTTACGTTTACTAAAAAAGTTAAACTAAACAAATCTCTGTGTTTTATTTTTACAAATGACACTGACTACAAACATAATTATTTAGGCTTTTCCCATTCCCCATTGGCTTCTCTCCCTCAGTGTATGCTTTGTGCAAGGGAAAGCGGGGAAGGAGATAAGGTTTGTAGGAACAGCACCATTGAGTAGCAGTAGATTCACTTCAGTTTGACAACATTATTGAGGAGCCAGGCAGGCTTGGCCCCACCGGACAGACCCCATACCCCATTGGCTTCTCTCCCTCAGAGTATGCTTCGTGCAAGGGAAAGCAGGGAAGGAGATAGAGTTTGTAGGAACAGCACCATTGAGTAGCAGTAGATTCACTTCAGTTTGACAACATTATTGCGGAGCCAGGCAGGATTGGCCCCACCGGACAGACCCCATACCGCATTGGCTTCTCTCCCTCAGAGTATGCTTTGTGCAAGGGAAAGTGGGGAAGGAGATAGGGTTTGTAGGAACAGCACCATTGAGTAGCAGTAGATTCACTTCAGTTTGACAACATTATTGTGGAGCCAGGCAGGCACACAACTGACAGCAAACAAACAGCAAACAGCAACAACTGACACAACTGACAGCAAACAGCAGATCAGACAGCAAAAGCTGCTGATTGCTGCTAAAGGCAGCACTGTCAGTTACCCAAACACACAGACGCTGACACACAGATACAGAAACAAACAAAAAAACAGAACATCTAGACCTTTAAAAGGTCTAACACAAAAATTGTCCAAAGGACTTATAGGGGGGTTAGTCCTTAAAAGGACTTTGGGGTCTCACAAGGAAGGTTAGTCCTTAAAAGGACTGTTGGGTCTCAAGATATGTGAATACAGGGGTGGGTAACTACAAGAGCTAAACCACCACACTGAAATCCACACACAGAAAGCTCAAAAAGCGCAAAAATCTCTCTCCAACTCCTACACTGTCAGGTCTCCACTAAACACACTGACTAAATGGCGCTGGTTGCATTGCCTTTTATACCCAGGGGGCTGGCAATGCTCAAATTAGCTGCCATTGGGTGATTTTGGACATGTGGGCACTTTTTTTTTTAAATTCGATGGTTTTTCGAATGTTCGACCGTTCGATAAATCATCGAAAGTCCGGGAAATATCGAAAGTCTGCGTCCAAGATAGTTCGAGAAGTCCGGGTCCATTCGAACTTGAACAGTTCAGCTCAAACTCGGGTTCGAGTTCGAGTTCAATGCCATCCCTACCCAGCAGTGGTTATTTCCCTTTTATTAAATCCAAGTTATGCAGCAAATCAATTTTGACCGATTGTCACCGCTGGCTCCACTGACAGGTCTCGACCACTTCCACCTTCAGTTTAACCATAGCACACATGCACAATAATGCGCCCTATAGTAAACTAAATCCGGAAGTAGTCGGGACCTTTCAGGGGGTGGATCGTGCACAAGGTAATTTTCACTTCCTTCATTCCTGGCTCCTTTATCTCCCATTTTTCAGTTAATGATGTACTGGAATAGTTCGCATTATGAGTATCCTTTAGTATCCTTTGCAAATTCATCCCAAACAGAAGGGGATAGGGAAGGCATGTGCAGTAGTTTTGGCTTGGAAGAATTTGTTACTGCAGAACAAATGATTGTTAGCCCTTTTAAGCACTTTGTACCCACCCACCCCCACTTGTATCTGTATGTTGTCCCTCCCACTTAGATTGTAAGCTCTTTCGGGGCAGGGATCTCATTCCTAATGTGTCAAGGCTTGTTGCACTTCAATCAATTTATACATAATTTATATGTATGCTTTCTCAACCAATGTATGAAATTGTATTTAGTTATTTAATTTAATGTTTATCTACCTGTATAATGGCTTGCACTTATCTCCTTGTTTGTATACATTTTTAATGTACAGCGCTACGTACCCAAGTGGCGCTTTATAAATAAAATTATACATACATACATACATACATACATACATACATACATACATACTACTTGACAAATGGAACAATGCCGTAAAGTGTTTTCAACAATTTGATCTAAGTTAGAGACACTGAGAAGTGTCTTAATCCAGAATACTAGACCATACGCAGAAAACACGGAATGTGCAATAATTCAACTAACAATATTAGTATTAAAGTGTTCGCGCGACGTCATATCCAGCTATGACGGCGTGCAATTATTGAACTACAACAGGAAATAATGGGGCCCAAATTTACACATAGAATCAGCATGTTTGTAAGTGCACATGTGGATCATAACGAATACGCATCATACACTATGCAACTATAAAGAAGCACTGCCTAACTTACTTTTTCTGGAGCTATATGCCTCATATCTCATTTCCGGTTGCAGTTCCATACGTGTGTGATGTCACGTGTGTGATGACGTTGCGCACTGATTGAACAACAATGGGATATGACGTTGTGGTCTTTAACAGAATTGGATATGATGCTACTCACATTACAACTTCCTTTTACAACTAAGTAATTTTTTTGATTGGCAAATCCTTATCGCTTTAAAAGTAACCACAATATTGTCTGGCTAAACATTCAATTTTGACGATTCCATCCCCCAGTATGGTTAGAGGCTAGGTAAGTACTTTCATTTAATTATATATTTATATCTACTGTTTTACCTTAGTATATATTTTAATGTCATTGATACATATTTCATAGGACACATACAAATATAAGTTCTTAAACAACACATACACACTGTCCCTATATTCATAACATTTACCCACCCCTCTAACATAGTACCTCCCAAAAATATAAAAATACAATATAGCCTAATTGGAGTGCTTCCACAATCCTTGTATTGTATGTATTTATTTAGGGAGGCCTGGTCAAGCCCCATGTGGTAATAGCACCCCCAACACATCCCTTTTATGGGAGGTCCTATGCCTTTAATATAAAGCACTGGATGGCCTCTTCCCTCATTTTAAAAAGCCAAAGGGCTGGGGGGAAGTGAAAGCCTGTTGTATGGATCCAGTGCACAACTATGAGAAATGCAAAAGTTTGCTAATGGTAATTAAAGTAAAAAAGGTTAGAAGTTAGGACCTTCCAGACTGGGGTTACCTTGACATGGTTGGAAGGCTTTTCATTCATGTGATCACAGTAATGAATACTAAAACCCCTTTGTTTATAAAGTATGCCATTGTGCAGATAATATGATATTGTATGGGGCCTAGGAATATGTATTGATTATCTTTTCTATGTTTGTATGAATGTTTGACCAGATCAGTAGCACTTCCGCTAAATGTAGTTGTAAATTAGCCTAATTGGAGTGCTACCACAATCCTTGTATTGTATGTATTTATTGGAAGGCCTGGTCAAGCCTCCATGTGGTAATAGCACCCCCAACACGCCCCTTTTATGGGAGGTCCTATACCTTTAATATAAAGCATTGGATGGCCTCTTCCCTCATTTTAAAAAGCGAAAGGGCTGGGGGGAAGTGAGAGAGCCTGTTATATGAATCCAATGTGTAAGAATGAGAAATGCAAAAGTTTGCTAATCGCAATTGAAGTAAAAGAAATTTAAAAAGGTTAGAAGTTAGGACCTTCCAGACTGGGGTTACCTTGACGTGGTTGGAAGGCTTTTCATTCATGTGATCACAGAAATGTATACTAAAACCCCTTTGTTTATAAAGTATGCCAGTGTGCAGATAATATGATATTGTATGGGGCCTAGGAATGTGCATTGATTATCTTTTGTATATATATATATATGTGTGTGTGTGTGTGTGTGTGTGTGTGTGTGTGTGTGTGTGTGTGTTAAAAGTACATATAAGCTGCCACCATGATGTCACCATGCATTTAAGGGGAAGTTCACTGTTTGCAATTCACAGCTTGAGAAAGGCTCAAGAACAGAGCCAAAACGTTGCTTGTTTGCACAGTTCACTAATAAAGAACTTGTTTGATAAAGTCCCAGGAGTGCTCCTTGCATTGCACATTGTATACATATGAAGAACCCAGCACCCAGGCACAGTGAAAGCTTTAAGTGAGTGCCTGTGACCCTATACATAAAATATAATAGAATAACCACACACCACCTTCTAAATCTCTGAAACCTGGTGCAGGTGCAATGGGAACATGGCTGGATTGTTCCAATATTATAGAACAATTTGAAGATACAGCACTCAGGATTTCAATCATGCAGATAAAATTTATTTAGTTACCACTTGCATAGACATGGCAACGTTCCGGGAACAGTTACAGTCCCCTTCTTCAGGCTACAAATGGTAAATGATTATAAATGATTATATGAATAAATATATGAATAAAAAGACATCATAGTCCCTGTTAACACTCTAGGGGACATGGTGTTCAGCCTATGAATCCTAGGATCCTCAAGCTTTGCCAAAGAGCGGTTTGGTGGATTCATAGGCTGAACACCATGTCCCCTAGAGGGTTAAATAGGGACTTTGATGTCAATTTATTCATATAATCTGTGATCCAGAACTGTTGTCTTGTGTCTTGTATACTTGACTTAGCATATGCATATAGAACAGTGTGTTTTGTGCTTATTTCAGGGCTTGTGAATGTGTCTCCTTAAGGGGAGGGAGCATGTATCTATGTCGTTTCCTGTATAGGCCTATAAAAGGCTTTGAATTGAGCTTGCAACTTTGTAACATTTACTATTTGTAGCCTGAAGAAGGGGGCTGTAACTGTTCCTGAAACGTTGCCATTTCTATGCAAGTGGTAACTAAATAAATGTTATCTGCGTGATTGAAATCCTGGGTGCTGTGTCTGCAAATATATATATCCAGTATAATAAGATAATGCTAAAGGCCATTACCAAAAACTCCAATGGGTGCTTAGCCCAATATAAGTAAATATTGTAAACCTTTTTGTGTGAATAAGTGGACCATAGTTTGGCAGCCAAATCCCATTAACGTTTATTGAAACAAAAGTGTTTACATTTTTTTCCTCAAGGAGATCAATGATGAGAATAAAGTGAAAATAATGTAGCTCAAAATTTCATGCCTCAATTGTATCTAGGTATTTCAGCTGTACGATTCATATACTGATACATCCAAAACAAACGAAAACCTAGGAAGTTTGTGTCTATACCATGAAGAGGTTGAGGTTGAATCATTTAATTGCATCAGGCTCAAGAGTCCTGTATCTTCCATCTATCACAGGCAATGATGTTTCAAAAAGGTCAATAAAGAGCTTCATAAAGATTCCATAAGGATTCCAGTCTTTGATTAAAATGGGTTCTAAATAAATAGAAAGAAGAATAGATTCATCACAATAATTTAGATAAAAGGGCTTAAATCCATTCTTCATTTTGCCCTCCTGGAGCTTTGCTTTTGAGCAGATAAACTCTTTACAGAGTAGTTGTTGCTCTATATCCCTGGTATATTCAATCCCAGGCATCCAATACCGGTAGTTGTACCCCCGTGATGCATAAGAAACATTTTGTCACTGTAGATATACAATAATGCTATATTCATCATGATGACTTTTGTATATTGATTAGATCCTGTATTTATCTATACATGTCCTTATGCATACAGATGTACTATATGCCCTATAGGATCAAATCAAAGCAAGATATATACATATATATACATATATATATATTATAGTGTTGCATGTCCCTTTTTTTATAGTGCCAACAATGCCATAATGCCTTTCATGAGCAATATATATATATATATATATATATATATATATATATATACAATATATCGTGTGTCCCGCACTCACATTCACTCCGCTTGAGCCCCGGTGCTTCTATAAGAATCGAATATAGCTTCCAGGTATTAGAGCACTCGTGGGTCTTCACATAAATATATTTTTATTAGAACATCTACGCGTTTCAGCTGACTCAAGCAGCCGTCCTCAGGATGTTACAGAACAACAGTAAGTGCAAA
This sequence comes from Hymenochirus boettgeri, assembly GCA_019447015.1. NCBI lineage: Eukaryota > Metazoa > Chordata > Amphibia > Anura > Pipidae > Hymenochirus > Hymenochirus boettgeri. The sequence continues at coordinate 177,461,420 of CM033476.1, forward strand.
TTTAAAACCTAGATCAGCCCTCCTCCCCCTGGTGCTCCTCCCTGCCAACATTAACCCTTCAATGAAATATAGTGAGCCATATATACAAACAGGCTATAGAAAGTGCAAAGTTAGCTAAATAAAGTGCAAAATGCTAATATATAACCTGCTTATAGGTGATAGACAGTATGTAAACTATAATTTCAATAAATATATATATATAGATGTGACATATTGCTCCCCCGCCCAATGAATATGATATTAAAAATCGATATCTAAACATATAAACATATATTAAATTCTAATATATCATAATACCTCAAATGGGTATATGAGTAAAGTGCTAACATATCCTATAAAAAGGAAGATACTAATATACAAACGTCAAATCTTAATATAGAAAAAGTGAGATGCTAATATAAAATGTCTACACCCCCAAGTAAAATCAACATATTAACCATATACGGGTTCATATTAAAACAAGAGATAGACAGTTACACATTATCGGAACAGTTTAAACAATAATTACTACATATTTCAAAATTATCTAAATCTATCTCACGGATATAATTCTATGTAACCATATGGATGATCCACAGGTGGGGGGTATTAAGGACCCATCAGAGAGGGGGAGAAGACTATTACAGAGGGAGGCCTTTTGGATTAAGAAACTGGGCACCTTGTCGCCCAAAGGGTTAAACGAGCAGTATGGCTTGTCGTGCTTTTTATAGATTTATGATTATACCCGTTAGAGAATTCCATTCCCTCCTTGTCGAGAACTGAGAAGGAGGGGTGTGGATCATCCATATGGTTACATAGAATTATATCCGTGATGTTTGGATTTAGATAATTTTGAAATATGTAGTAATTATTGTTTAAACTGTTCCGGTAATGTGTAACTGTCTATCTCTTGTTTTAATATGAACCCGTATATGGTTTTAATATGTTGATTTTACTTGGGGGTGTAGACATGTTTTATATTAGCATCTCACTTTTTCTATATTAAGATTTGACGTTTGTATATTAGTATCTTCCTTTTTATAGGATATGTTAGCACTTTACTCATATACCCATTTGAGGTATTATGATATATTAGAATTTAATATATGTTTATATGTTTAGATATCGATTTTTAATATCATATTCATTGGGCGGGGGAGCATATATGTCACATCTATATATATATATTTATTGAAATTATAGTTTACATACTGTCTATCACCTATAAGCAGGTTATATATTAGCATTTTGCACTTTATTTAGCTAACTTTGCACTTTCTATAGCCTTGTTTGTATATATGGCTCACTATATTTCATTGAAGGGGTTAATGTTGGCAGGGAGGAGCACCAGGGGGAGGAGGGCTGATCTAGGTTTTAAATTTGCACTTACCTGTTTGTCTGTAACATCCTGAGGACGGCTGCTTGAGTCAGCTGAAACGCGTAGATGTTCTAATAAAAATATATTTATGTGAAGACCCACGAGTGCTCTAATACCTGGAAGCTATATATATATATATATATCTATATATATAGATATATATATAATAGTTTGGGAAAGACACTGAGGTTCTACAAATTAAGTAGCTTTAAGAAATATCACTCAAAATGGATCTCTGTATCTACTGTTACTTGTTGATTTTAATGATGAGTATTAATGTAAGAGTTATGTCCTGTTTGGTTGCATCTATAGACACTCCACTATTTTCCTTGGTGATCAACTATTTTGTATTTTTCTCTTTGTAGGTTGAAACCTTTTAATTTGTGGCATTTTTGCTCTTGGATTTCCAAAGATAGAAGATAATTGAAAATTTGTTCCGTTTTTAGACTTTTGGATCTTCAGGATTTTCCCCAGATCCGGGAATCTGAAAACAGAATGAAACTGGTGGGTTTCGGCCACCTCTAGCATCCACAATCTCACAGTGGTGCACTGATTGTAGAGAAATCCTGTATGCACTTATCACAGTTACTGTCCATTCCAAGAAAAAAGTGAACCTCTTTTAGCGTTATTTGAGATGGAAGTTATTGCCTGTACCTTTCAAGGATCATGTGAAAACACCTCGGGGGTTATTCAATAAAAGTTCTTATCGTTTAAAATGGTGCTAATTTTGCCCCAACCAATCAGTGGTTAGCTTTCAAATGTTACATAAGTTCTGATTGGTTGGGGCAAATTTAGCACCATTTTAAACGATAAGAACTTTTATTGAATCTCCCTGCTCATTTACAACTGCCCACATGCTAAAGAAACACAGGAACCCCTATGATTGGCCGTCCGTAGGGGATTCTGATCTGCATTAAAGCACATGGAGCAATTGTAACTGTGCCTGCCTTAAAAAGTTGATAACAATGATGTATTTTTTTTCCTTTTGCAATTTTAAAATGGAGAGGCTTTAATCCAGGCCAATCAACATAAATAAAATTAAGAACTGATATTGCTCTTTTTTTATGGTTATGGCACATTTACGCTATTGACCTTTTGACTTTAGGGGATACATTTAGTGGACACAGCAAAAGGCAATAACACTCTCGCTGGTTATTAACAAATTCATTCTATTTATCATAGTGGTATTATCTCCCTCGATGGCATTTCATGCTCAAAATGTTCTATTAGATTGTTATAAAAACAATATTCAGTCATATGGTTTAGTGCATACCTTCTGTGCAGCTTAAGGAAATTTACAGTTGAATAGCATTTGACATTTTAATAAAGAACTGTGGCATTATGCTGCAGTCAGCACAATGGATTGGAAAACAGCCAGCCATGGAAAAAAGACTACACATTCATATTTCCTTCTTTGAATCAGATTATTAGAGAACATTTCTTTCCAGATTTAGAGATAGATAGGTAGATAGATAGATAGATAGATAGATAGTGATGGAAAGATAGATAGATAGATAGATAGATAGATAGATAGATAGATATTTTGGGCTTTAGAACAGTTTCATTTTAGGATGTGGATAGCATATTGCATTCACCCACTTTATTTCCATCTGCAGCTCGTGTTAGGCCAGCATCCTATAAGCTGCTGTTAAAGAGGGTATGAAAACAGTGCGGTTACCCAGAAGGATAATACTCTACTCTCCTCTGCAGGTGCCTCATGTGTAAAATCATACAAAGAAGGTTATTTAAGTGAAAAACCTGTGCTTATTGTTGCTTTCAGGTCATCTTTTCAAGATTAATTCTATTCTTTCTATATAGAAAAGCACCCAATATTTGTATGCACATAATGTATTGTAAGAACCCTTACAGCATGTTGATAAGATGTGGCTTATGGATGATTTAGCAACAATGTTAGGTAGACAGGAATAGCTTCATTTGTGTCTCTCTCTTTTTTTTTTTTTCCTTAAAGTAAAACACAGTAAAATACAGTATGCACATAGGGCTGCAATGGACTGCACCATTAAAACCATGTGTATCTTTTCTGAGTTTCCCATATGGATTTTGTGATGTATTAATAACTCACTTTTAAGGTAATGCAAAATAAATAAATAAATAAATGCAAAAGATAATAATAATAATAATAATGAAAAAATAAATAAATAAATAAATAAAAAAAAATAATATATATATATATATATATATATATATATATATATATATATATATACAGAGACTCCGGCACACAAAGATAATGCTTACAATTCTTTATTCAATATTTAACGTCATCCATATGCAACGTTTCGGAATGCCCTGGTTGCTTTTTCAAGCAAAAATGGCATACACATGTGTGACAGGTTATCACTATTTATACCATTTGACAGGAAGTGACCTCACACAACATCCACTATGTTACAGCCCCATACAATGGATAAATCACTTTTATATAAACAAGCTCTAAGGCTCATATTATTTATACATACATATACAGGTTAAAGTCCTTGTTGAAGCCTCCTGGGGATAGGGACCCCAACCTATGCACCCACCATACTGCACGCTGTTTCGGTTTTAACTGCCTGTCTCCCCCCTCAATGGAGTAGGCATGGACTCTAACACCATAAATTTTATTTGGGAATCGGTATTTCCATTCTGCACAATATGCCAGTATCTCTTTATCACCTTGCTTATGTGGTCACTTCCCAGTGTGTAATCTTAAATAAAGGGGATTCTCTGATTAGACTTATTTCTACTGCTCTGCATCTTGGGGTTCTTACATCTTTCTAGGGCTGCATCTAGTATGCCTGTCGAATATCCTCTTTCCTTGAATCTATCCATACATTCCTTATAAGCAGCCTCTTTGTTTTCAACAATACTAACTATTCTGTCCACTCTTTTGAACTGCCTATATGGTATTGACTATATAGTATTGCTTTTGGAAGTGACCGCATAAGCAAGGTGATAAAGACACTGGCATATTGTGCCAGTATTATACCTGTCAAATGGTATAAATAGCGATAACCTGTCACACATGTGTATGCCATTTTTGCTTGAAAAAGGAACCAGGGCATTCCGGAACGTCGCATATGGATGGCGTTAAATATTGAATAAAAAATTATAAGCATTATCTTTGTGTGCCGGAGTTTCTGCATGTATATATGTAAAGGAGAAAGACAGTACAGCTCAATCTTACTCTGCAGCACCAAGCAACTGAATTCATGGGTGTGCGACCGGTAAGGATATATATACATAAATATACAACAATCTTTAAAGAACATCAACGCTCCTCAGGTCTTTTAACAAAGTGCCTGAGGAGCGCTGATATTCTTTGAAGATTGTTATATATGTATGTATATATATATATATATATATATATATCTCACAAGCTATGGTAACCCCACTTCCTGGGTAATTCTCAGACTGTCTACCAAGAAAATGATGACACTGAGTTACTGAACTAATAAAGCTTATATAGATGATGTGATAAGACAACTGGTGGAATGTCCAACTCCTAACCAAAAATGTATATACAGTCTAATCACTCCCAACTAAACCTTAAAACTGCAATATTTACACACTTGCAAGATATACCACAAGGAGGATCTTCAGAGCAATGTTTGCTGCTCTTTTTTAAAGGATTCAAAATCTCCTTAAAGCAATACAAACTCTTTATGAGCTTGCCCATTCCTATGACTTACTGGAAAGGAATGGAAGCGGCCACTGTTCCATGTACTGGACTCAGGAACTTCAAATTTTGAAACAGCTCAGGGTTAGCGGGATGTTAAGTCTCGCTTTGTGGCGGCTGTGCGAGTACCCGAAGAAGCACTAGCGCAGCCATAGTTTACCAATTTTCCTGAGGGTGCGAAGCTGTTTGCACTTGAGTATTTAATGCCAGCTTATAGCTGGCGTTAAATACTTAATTGTGGGCAAGAATCACCCAGAGTCGCACAGCTTCCGATAAAGCCTTAACGGGAGATTTTCCCAGAGAGCTTGCGCCCTGTAACTGTTTGAAGTGTGTAGAGGCAGCTTGGGGGTGGTTAATGGTAATGATGAGGTGCAGTGGGATATAGTCTTATAAAAACCTCTTAGCTACTTAGCTAAGTGTTTTTTGTAAGAATATACAGTATTCCTCTAAATTCCTCTAAATTGAAAGACCAAAGCCTTATGTACTATGAATGTATAAGGCTGGGTACACACAGAGGGACTATTTGTACTGACCGAGTGCTCACTAAGAGTCGGTAAGTGTCGGAAAGTGCCGTGAATCAGTCAGTCGGACGAAAATATCTGCTGGTGTGTACCCAGCCTAATACTATAAGAATTAAGTAGGTTTTTTGCATAACCTGATAACATTTTCTCATTTTTTTATTATTATTGTGTGCTCTTCATTACCTATGTTTAGGTCTGAGTACTGTTTTTGGGAGACTGTGTGCAGGTTGTAGTAGAAAGCAAAGCTGCTGTGTTCACATAATGGAAATATGACCGCGCGGGAATCTCACAGCTGAAATCATCACAGGCCACAAAGACTGTAACATTCATCCCATGATATTTATTGCATCCATCTTTTCAGGTTCTTTGTTGTTTTAAATTCAAAATTCAAAGCACAGCAAAATGTACACAAAAAATATAAATGTTTATAAATGTGTATCTATACATAAAGTGTTTGTACTGAATGTAGCTATGTATTGATTGAGTCCCATTTAGGATAGCAATATATATATATATATATATATATATATATATATAAAGTACATCTTCACTTAAAAAGTAGCAGAGAAAGCCATAATTTATACCCAAAGGTCTCTTTATGATACTGACTTCAAATCTTCAGGATCAATAAAGGCCCTTGTTATTTAACTTGAACTCTTGTTTCACTTATGTTTTATTATGTTATTGATGCTTTGTTTTATTTATACCATTTTCCATCGTGCCTTTAAAATACATTTTACGTTTTATGAGAGTCTATTTTGGTTGTTTAGAATTGGGAAGGTGAGGGTTCATGTTCTTGAATATGCAGCGTGCCATTACATAATTTCAAATAGTCATATTTTGCACCTTAAAGGGCATGTACATCCCAAAGTCCAACTTTTAATAGAATGTAGTTCCCCCTGCCCAACGCTATATGTGCACACAAAAAAAAAAAAAAATCAAAGCCGATCCATACTTACATGCCATCACTACAGCAGGGCGCTCCTTGCGGCTCCCTGTTTGCAGGAAGATGCAAACAGGGGCCGGACCAGCAGCTGCGTCTGTGATTGACTGAGAGGCAGCCAATCACAGACACGGCTGCCAGAGAACAAAGGTCTGTAAGTTTGATTAGGATTGATTTTTTTAAAACAAATATTCAGTGTTTGGGTCTGGGCACGGGGGGATCTACATTATACTAAAAGAATTTTACACTAGACGTTTCCATCGCAGAGGTTAGATCCAGATGGTGGGAGGGAGGGGGGAAAGGGCTCCCTTGCGCATGTCAAAAACAACTGAGAGGATGTATCAGAGGCAGAAACCTTTCCCACAGGAAGACAGCTAATAATCCTTGGTTTCCTGGACTTTGGATGGACATTGCAGAAGAACCCTAAGGAACTGGGATGTAAGGTAAGGAACAATTTAAAGCGCATAGTGGGGCCAGTATTAGGTTTAATTATAGTTTTAGGGGTGGACATGCCCTATAATTTCTACAATTATAATTTTCATTTTTAAAAAAACCAAAGGGGAAATAATTTCAAAGACGACAGAATGACATTGCCAAGCTTAACAATAAAAGGGGGAAAAGCTCATTTGCAACCTTTAAATCCCATTATGTATATACCCAGAGATGGAAAATTAATATTTAATCACCGGAAGGGAGATCTAACCCCATTAATTGCGGTCCTGGGTAAATCTTAAAACATGAGTTCATATTCTGAAATGACTTATAATATCCTATTAATTTATAGAAAGGGGGTACATTATACATTATAACCCACCCCTTTCCTGTCTTCTTTAAGTGCTGCAGTTTGTGTCGGCCACCCTCTCTCACACCCCCACCAAGGAGAGAAACCCCATCCTCCCCAGAGGAGAGAGACAACCCCAGTGAGAGACCCCCAAGGGGTAATGTAAAAGACACCCCCACAGCCGTTAATATATACAGATATCCAATAGCAGCTCCTGGTCTATCACCCTGTAAAGCTAGGTATGGCTATTGTCACAGTTTTTCCAATTAAGCAAGTATATTCAAACTGTGGTCCTCAAGATGCATGATAACATCCCTTGGCTGCTGAGTGATTGATGGGGAATACTGAACGCTTTTGTTTTAAAACATTTAAGGAACACATCTTTGCAATAAAAGTATCACATTTACATAATTATTTATTTAAAAAATATAACCCAAAACTCTTTGGCTGGGTAATATGATAGGACATCTTTAACTATAGATATATTAACTTTAATCTTTGCTAAAAATAAATACATTATTAAAAATTATTATCTTACAAATCCCATTATATAAGCATATAAGACACCATAAAAAATAGGAAATACATTAGAATATGAATGGAGACACAGATGCCAACTATTTTAATAAAATTGTTCTCCAGAGCAGTACCAGAGGTAGTTCAGTATAGTTAAATATAAAGTGCACTATAAACGGTTAAGAAATCTATATTCATCACCTGTATTTTCCTAGCTGTAACCAACAGTACTTCTCCCATTGTGTTTCACCCATTTGTACAAAGTGTGTATGCTGTACCTAGTTAGGTGGTCTCTTCTGGCCAATGATGTACCACACATGGTTGATTAGACAGCATAATCAAAGCTTAAAGTGCAGCAGCCTGTTTTGCAGCTTTGTAAACTGGAAGCAAGGTGGCTAAAAATTTTTGCTGTAATGGCTCTTATACTTTTATGTTTTTCTCCCTTTTGCTAGTTGCTAGCCACTAGAGATTGACTAGAAATTGAAATCGAACCTGAGTTTAAATTGTATTTTTCGAGTTCAAACAAACTAGGACTTTATGGATTCCAGACTTTTCAAACTTTAAAAAATTTGGGTAAAAGATACATCCACATGTCCCAAATTCACGAATGACAGCTATTTTTTAGCACAGCCAACCCCCTGGGTTTGACAGGTGCATTGTGATTGTGATGTTTTCCACCCACTTTCCACCCATACTCCAAAGGAGAGAAGCTAATGTGGTGTGGGGTATGTCCAGAGGGGCCAAGCTTGCCTCGTGGCAAACTGTAGTGAGCCTACTCTAACTTAATGGTTCTACTGCTGTGAAGCATTACCCTTTCACTTCCCCCCATATGATGCAAACTGTGGGGGAGATAAGCCAGTGTTGTGAGAGGTATGTCAAGAGGGTAAGTAAGCTGTTACTTACCTTTTGGACCTCCACACAACACTTCTGGTTTCGAGGATTATCAAATGTACGAGGCTGTTTTTGAGAATTATTGAAAAATCAAAAACTCGCTTTGAAGAGCTGATTTTAAATTCCGTTTTTGGATTTTCGGATCTGCATGATTTTTAAAAAGTAAATTTTTATAGTATAATTGTCCTTTAAGTAAAATAGTTGAATTTACAAATCTCTGCTTTTCCAGAATCTCTTTCATCAATAATATTCACAATCTTATTTTACCTGTAAGAAAATATTGTCATGAAATAACTTATTTTTAGCTAAGAAAACTTCATGCAAACTCAGACATTTAATTGACAGCTGTAAGTCAGGGAATTGTGGGGTATATAAAAAGGTGATTGACATAGTAAAATGACTCACAAAAAGCATCTTAAATCTGCATTGGTCATTCTTACAAATAACACTTTACCATTTCTCGTCTGTCATCCACTTGAAGATTTGAAATACCCTTTGATCAGATGACTTGTCCTTGAAGTGCAGTTAGCATTCTAGTGTGAAATATCAACTATGCTATGACATAATGAGTTCAGCAGCAGAAAGTATCAAAAGCTGTGTGACACTTATCTCAGAGTCTACTATAAAAAAGAAATGTGAAACGGAGCAATCAGTGGTAAAATTGTCATAGTTAAATGCTGAGGTTCTAATTTAACAAAATAGACAACAGCTATAAATGCAGATATTTTTGTTGCTGTATTTAAAGGAGTAATCTTTATGGAATAATTCTAGAATGAGTTGGAAAATCACTTTTACCACTGTCTACTTCAAGTTTTTTCTTTAAAATGTGAATATTAAAACAAATACAATAAAAGTTATTAAAACATTTACTATAAGTTTTTTTAAGTCTTTTTTTTATTTAAAAATACATATATACTGTATTTATTAAGATACAATTTAAATGGGCTGGATGTTTGACCCACATGACTAAATCTGTGTACACACCATGTAATACATTGAACTATCGGTTGATCGGGCTGAAATAATCAAATGGGTTTTTGGCTGCAACTGACCAACCGTTCATCCGAATCGGACGAATGGATGATCGGACACATCCGAAAACCACAGCCGATCATACGACCCTCTATGGACCACACCCTCGATCATGGCAAACTGTCGGCCGGTCTTCAGGAGGAAGGATTGCACGATGTGTGCCATGATTAAAGCAACAAGTAAAGTCTGTTTACAAAAAAACCTTGTTCAGATTTTGCATAATATCTAACACAAACCTTTTTGTGCTGCTTGAGTTCCAGAGGTCAAATATAAATAAACTTGCAAAACTGTTTTAAAAGTATTTAAGCAAAATATTTTTTATGTAACCAAATCAAGAGTGAAAATCAGACATTTTTTGCTTAGTTTCAATTTGTGATTTGTTGGTGGACATTTTCACAATTTACTCAGTGTGCTGCATACCAATAAAATAAGCAGTGGAGATAGCTCATTATGCAACATGCCCATAGGTATAGAAGTGTGCAGAGTTTCGTGGTGACATGCCCTATTATGTCTGTATTTTACACCTGTCTAAAGTGCAAAAACAAAACCTTTTCAGCCTCTTAGGCGTATTAGCGTTCTGTCATGCTGGACATGGTAAAAATTTACCTCGTTCGCGAACGTCAGATATCGCGGATTTTCCGGTTTTCCACCTTCCGAACTTTTCCGAACAGCGTTTTCGAAAATTTGAAAAAAAATACGAGGATTTCACGTATTTTTGAAAATGCATGAAAATACGTATTTTAGAAAATTTTCTAAATTACGAGGATTTCTCGTATTTTCGAGGATTTTTTCATTTTAAAGGGCATGTCCACCCCCAAAACTATAATCCCCCCCAGTAATGGCCCCATCATGTAGTGTAATAAATCCTTACCTCACATCCAAGCTCCATATGGTTCTCCTGTAGTCCCCCCAGAAAGTCCCAAAAACTGCCCACCAGGAGGATAGCAGAGTCCATATAGGACTCTGCCTCCTACCTGGCCTTCGGGAGAAGTTTGGCATGCGTACTGCAGCCCTTCTCCCCCTCCCTCCCCCTCCCTCTCCCTCCCGTTTTGCTATCCTCCCTACCATAAAACCCCTTGGCCACCTTATAAAATATGTTCTCCCAGCCCCAACCGCATAAAAATTATTTTTAGAAAGTCCCCAGAACTGTACTTACCTTCCCTCGCTCCTCCGGCATTCTGAAAAGCCGGCAGCCGCGTCCGTGATTGGCTGCCTCTCAGCCAATCACGGACGCGGCTGCCGGTCCCGCCCCCTGCTTGCAGTGTCTCGCAAGCAGAAGGCCGGGCCAGGTGCCAGAGGAGAGAGAGAGGGAAGGTAAGAACTGTGGACTTTCTTAAATTAATTTTATAGCGGTTGGGGCTGGGGGAGGGTATTCTATTACCTGGCAAAAGTTTTAATTTAGGGTGGACATGCCCTTTAATGGGCTTTAATGGGTCCGCTCACGGATTTTCGAATTTTCGATTTTTTTCGTAAATTTGCGGATCCTCAAACGGACCGGATTTTGCGAAGTTCGGACATCTCTAATGATCATTTTATAAAAATCATAAAGTTAGAAAATGTTTGTTAACTGTGAAAACAGTAAAATTTTGGAACTAACCTCTAGCAGATGGGGAAATGGCAAGTTCACTGGATAGTTTAAAGTGAGGATGGAGAAGTTTCTAAAATTCAAATAAATTAAAAATTACTGGTATTTTCACATATGGTACTGGGTAATCAAGTGATTTTCTGGATTTCTATTTGGAGTCAGGAAGGATTTTAATTACCCTTTCATACTGTTTTTTTTGCCAACTGCAAGGTAGGATTCAGGGTTAAAAAGGGTGAATAGACATATAGTATGTAACTATGTTATATAGTAGACAATGTACTTTAAATTAATAGGATATTAATAGGATATTTAGTACATCTAAAAGCACGAGTCCCAGGGGCGCTCGTGAGCAGCTCGCAAGATGGACGCCTTCTAACCGAGCTTCTCTACCCACGTCCAGAAAACACTGCAAACAGCCGACGGAAAACACCCGAACCTGCCCCTAACGAGCCCCAGCGGTACAATAAACCTCCGCCCGATGCCACCACCAAAAAACAGAGCCGCAGCAGCGGTAAAGACCCTACAAGTCTTCCAACACGGAACGGACCCCAACAGGCACAATTGAAACGCGGACCCGAACTCACACAGCCCGACCTCGCATAAAGGTCAGCCTAAAAACCCAGACCGGCAATCAGAACTGGACCACGAAACACCCCAAACCTACATGAACCAACTCAGACAGCTCCTGAAAGAGGAACTCCATGCCTCCATATCACCACTACAAGCAGATCTAAGAGAACTAGGCCAGCGCATAGGTGATATAGAGACCAGACAAGATGACCTAACAGAAGCTATCACCTCAGCACAAAATGACATAGAGGACCTGAAAATCACTTACAACAGACTGTCTCTACAAATGGAAGACATGGAAAACCGCACCCGTAGGAGCAACATCAGAATAAGAGGAATCCCAGAATCCACACAGTAGTGTCTGAACTACTAAGCGCCATGCTACCAGACCTACCAGAAGAGCGCATGGAATTCGACCGGGCACACAGAGCCCTGACAAAACCTCCGAACGAAAACATGGCAAGAGATATCATAATCAAATTACACTACTACACAACAAAAGAAAAAATCCTACAACATGCCAGAAAATCTGAAAAACTGGATTACAAAGGCTCAAAATTCCAAATCTTCGCCGACTTCGCCCCACAAACTTTATACAAAAGAAGAACCATGCGGCCACTAACCAAAATCTTAATGGACCAAAACATCTAATACAGATGGGGCCACCCATTTAAACTAATCTTTACAAAAAATCATCGAACAAGGGAACCGGATATTCCAATCCATAGGTATCTCCGACAACACTACAACAAGCCTTGGAAACAAAGGGACCCCAGCCAAACAAATACAAAGGATCTGGCAAGAGGCAGGGACTCCACCAGCCCAACTAAGAAAAAGACTCTGGGGAGGAACCCACCCCCAACTCCCCCGAAGACCAAACATTGAATGAAACACAAAACCAACAAACCTGCATCTACAAACTACAGGACAGATAAGTATCACATTTATCTGAAATATACCCCCTTCCACAGATTACTCCCCCTCCGACCAACCTACCCCCACAACAAAACCCAAAACAGAAGGGAGGGCCCCCCACAGCAACAAAAAACCCACACCTTCCCAATACAGGCAAACAACAGCCTGACCAACCCCACCACAAAGACAAAACGGAGGGCCCCCCACCTAAATAAGCCATATACCGAACCCTGACCCACCAACCCAGGAACCCATCAAAGAGAAGAGCCCCAGATACTAAGCGGGCCAAATCAAGAAACTGTACAAACAAATACCCCCACCCAACAAGGAACCGCTCTGCCCCAAACATAAACCCACAGTTGTAGCCTAAACCACCACAACCTCAAAACCCCAAAAGGCAAAGCCCACAATACCCAGATATACGGCCTGAAAAAGCATAAGACTTTAACACGACAATCAGGCCTGACAGACTATAGAACACCCCAACTCCCATGGGCTGCCTAACCGAGGAACCTACAAAGCACCTGAGAGACTCACAACTGAGAAAGGAACTGGAAGGAGGAAAGGTTATACCTACCTCAAACCAATGAGGCAAACTAAATACTACGCCAAACTGAAACTTTTTACAATAAGATATGACAGAGCCCTACAAACTCACACCACCTCAATTAACCCGTGGTTGCCAACGAGCAACACAATATGACCTACCCCCAATGCCCACAACCACGGAACATAACCGAGGAGCCAGCCCAGGGAAGAACCCACGCACCGTAAAGATGTCAGTCCTACTTTAATAATATTACAGTCAGCAAAAATCAAAGGTGCGCCCCCGGGAAGCCAGGCACGTCCCCAATACACCCCCCCCCCCCCCGGAAATAACAAAATGGAGGGGGGGAGAAAAATGGGACCAACCCCCCACACACTTAAACACAAAAACCCTAAGGGAAAAGAAAAAGAAACAGGGGAGGGGAAAAGAAAACATTATTATGATATACCAATCCTCTGGGGACGTGGCTGGATACAACACCAGGGGCGCACCCTACATAAAACCTGGCAATAAAATAACAACAATGCATGTTATTGAATGTTTATATACATCATATATGCTGAAGTATCTGAATCGTAAGTAAGACTCATTAAATCTACAAGAAGTTCCCAACCCGATATAAAGTAACAAGCAATTGCAAAACTAACATGACAAATTGTACCCCCCACATGACAACGTGCCACTCCCCCACAAACAAGTCTCCCCCTCTCCGAAGGAACTCGGAGAGATAGGCAAAACTTTATCAACCTACCCTCTCTTTTTTAGTTAATACCATAGGATAGAAATGTATATAACTATCCAGGATTGTACATACAAATGTTATTGTTGTTACTACTATGTTAAATGTTTGAATTTGTTAGCAGTTAACCGTATGCAAACTGAAATAACCAAGACAGGATACAAGGGATTCAGAACCACAAAACAATGGCAAAAAACAAACCCACAGAAAAGAAAATACTGACAGATAAAAATAAAACATCGAGACAAAGCAGGATTACATGCATAACCCACAATGTCCGCGGGCTAAATTCAGCCCAAAAAAGATCCATAGCCTTCAAAGACTACAATAAATATAAACCACAAATCATATTCTGGCAAGAAACACATTTCACAGCCAAATCGACCCCCAAATTCCTAAACAGACACTACTCCCATTTCATATCAGCCATGGGACCAGCAAAAAAAAAGTCACCACTTTATTCCACAACTCCTTAGACATAGACATAAAGACCACGATAGCAGACCCAGAAGGCAGATACCTCCTGATCCACTGCTATATAAACAAAGAGGCATACCGTATATACTCAAGTATAAACCGAGTTTTTCAGGCTGTAAAATCAGTCACTGTACTGTAGAAGTGCAAGAGTCATCCAATTTACCTGGAAATCTAGGAGACGTGTAGAACAAGTAGGGAATTTTATATGCTACAGGAACACATCTGCTCTCCTTTACTTTAACTCATCTTTATCCAATCTGCCAGGCAGCCGCGCGCTCAGGTCCTGTACTGGCGTGCCGGCCGACGTCACTGCCCGGCGCCAATTAGTGACATCAGCCGGCGCGCCAGTAGAGGACCGAGCCCGCGGCTGCCTGGCAGATTGGATAAAGATGAGTTAAAGTAAAGGAGAGCAGACGTGTTCCTGTAGCATACGGTACACATTCAGAAAAGCAGCCATCAGACAGACAAAAAACCTGCAGAATTGCAAGAAAAATGTTAGGATTTTGAACAGAATGGTTGTGGGATGATTGTAGTGAAATTGCACAAATCTCTGTTTATTCTGTGTGTATAGATCTCTGTGTTGCTTTTAGAATAGGCAGAACTGGCATTTGTCCTGAAACCAATAACTCCTGGAATGATAATGGTAAAATTCCCTACTGGTTCTACAGCTCTCCTAGATTCCAGTGTTCAGTGTTTCACTTCTACACTGAGACGTAGAATCCAGCAACAAACTGAACTGGGTGGGAGGGTGAGGGTGGCATTCAAGATGTTTGAAAACTACAACTCCCAGCATGCTTTATTAGGTGGGAGTTGTAGTTTCCAAACATCTTGAATGCCAAGTTTCTACCCTCGGTTTATACTCGAGTCAACAACTATTATTATATTTTTTAGGTGAAATTGAGTACCTCGGTTTATACTCGGTCAGTTTATACTCGAGTTTATACGGTATGTATTACTTAATGTATATGCTCCTAACACCCACCAACACAAATTCTTATACAACACCCTATCTAAATTAGAAACATTCCAAAATATACCCACACTAGTAGCAGGAGACTTCAACATACCCCTCGACCCCAACTGGGATAAATCAAATAACACCAAACTAAGACACAACAAAAAACATACCAAAAAACTCCATAACACCTTAAGGAAACACAACCTGTCCAATATATGGAGAGAAAAAAATCTTAACTCAAAAGAGTACACTTATTACTTCTCACCACATAAATGTTATGTTAGATTGGATTATATTCTTGGTTCAAATGCAATAATGAAATGTACAGAGGGAGCGTCCATTGAACAATGTGCCTGGTCCGATCACAAAATTCTCCAAATACATATCTCAACAAAAACCCCAAACAACTCAGCTATCAAATGGAGACTTAATGAATCTTTATTAGCAGACAAAGCAAATTTAAAACAAATAAATCAAGAGATTCAGGAATTCTTCACCCTCAACGAAAGCAAAGCCTAGAATTCCCATGGATCTGGGAAACGCACAAAGCATACATAAGAGGCTCGTTGATTAAACTAGCCTCACACATCAAAAAAATCAAAACCAAACAATCCCGAATCCTAGAAAAACAAATCCATGAACTGGAGACCATGCACATAGTCTCAGGCGATGGCTCCTTCTTAACTGAATTGTGTATGGAAAAACAACAACTGCATGCCTTGTTCTCCATGGAAGCAGACAAAACCTTGAGATGGAATAAAAATTTCTTTTACCTCAAATGGAACAAAGCAGACAAACCTCTGGCTAATCTGATACACCCTAGAATAAAACAAAAAGGAATAAAACAAATCAGAACACAAATGGGAACCATCACCACCACAAACCCAGAACTAATATATCTAACATTCCACACATACTATACTTACCTATACGGACAACCCAAAAAAGAGAACCACACCACCATAAAAAACTTTCTAACACAACATCTCCCAAATATCAAACTGACGAAAGACATGCAAAGCAAACTAAACAACCCAATTACAGCCCATGAAGTAAAACAAACCATTAAGCAACTCAAACCAAACAAAGCTCCAGGACCAGATGGATTCTCTGGACTTTATTACAAAAAATTCACAGAACAACTTACACCACACCTCATAAGAATTTACAACAGCCTAATGCAAGGAACCAAACTACCCTCAGACATGAACCTAGCATGTATAACCCTAATACCCAAACCAGGAAAATCACAACTCGACCCCAAAAAATTTAGACCCATCTCACTAATTAACCAAAATCTGAAAATAATGACTGAAATCATAGCAAACAGAATAAACAACTTCCTCCTACAACTGATAAACCCAGACCAAGTCGGCTTCACCCCAGGACGCCAAGCCAACGACAACATATGCTGTATATGCAACATAATCTCACACCTAAACACAAACAATATACCAGGATGCATCATGTCACTCGACATGGAAAAAGCTTTTGACAAACTAAACTGGCAATACTTAATAGAAACCCTAAAACAATATGAATTCCCAGAAAACATAATTAACATACTACATTCATACTACGACAACCCAACCGCAACCCTACACCTACCCACAGATACCATAAACCCCATAAAAATAAGAAGGGGCACCATAAAGGGCTGCCCCCTATCCCCACTACTCTTCATACTGGCAATGGAGACCATAGCAAATGCAATTAGAAATCACCCATCAATCCTAGGAATCCCCATAGGAAACTCAAACTACAAAATAAGTCTGTTCGCAGACGACATCGCCATGACACTTACCTCCCCCCTAACCTCAATACCACACCTATTCAATACCCTAGAAGAAATAGCCCAAATCACCGGACTCAAAATCAATCAAGAAAAAACTGAACTCTTTGCCATAAACATCCCCCCACTCAAAAAAAACTTATAGAAACCAACTTCCAACTAACCTGGAAAAATGATGGATTCAAATACCTAGGAATAACCCTCACACCAACAATTAACTCCCTATATCAAGCAAACTACCCAGAAACATACAAAACCCTACAGAAAGACCTAAACAACTGGACAAAACTCAATATCTCATGGCTAGGAAGAATTCATACCATTAAAATGAATATTCTCCCACTTATAGTGGGTGTATGTGAAAAACATGCCATAGAGGTGTAGTTTAAGATAAAAGAGT
This sequence comes from Hymenochirus boettgeri, assembly GCA_019447015.1. Lineage (NCBI taxonomy): Eukaryota > Metazoa > Chordata > Amphibia > Anura > Pipidae > Hymenochirus > Hymenochirus boettgeri. The sequence continues at coordinate 177,479,123 of CM033476.1, forward strand.
TAAAAAGTGTACAAAACTATTACAGAAAAAAGATAAAAAGATTTTAAATCTGAAGTACTAATATTAAGAGAATCGGATCGATATGGGAGGGTCTAAATATAAGTAGGATGGTATATAACATCCCTACCAAATATATATTTGATATATTTAATCTTAAATGAACATGCCATCTAAAAGAATATGCAGAATGACTGAGAACCAACCTAAACAAGAGAGATCACACTGCACCTAACCAAAGAAAATAAATGACCTAATACTGCAACTAATGAGGAAACTGTGACACCCTCATAACTGTAGCTATAAAGAGGTTACGACAAAATGTAGCAACAAAAAGACAGTCTAAAGTAAATAGTTCAAAAAGTAGAAGGTAACAATGTTAAATTCCTACGGAAGAAAAAATACCATCTCAATTATAAGCTTTGTACGACTGGTCATTCCACTCGTGTATCTTATAAGAAACAAGCTATGGACCACTGTTCATTGAGTCCGTTGGGGGTTAAAGTTTCTAATTTTCTTATCCAACGGACTTCCCGCTGTAACAATACTTTATTGCGATCCTTTCCTTCGGTTTAAGGTTCTTGATCTATGGCCATCCATTTGAGAGTGGCCATACTATGACCATTTTGGCGAAAGTGGCGAGCTACTGATTGCTCTCCACTTTCGGATGGTAGTCATGGTTTTTCCGATGTAATACTTGCCACATGAGCATTTGATGTAATAAATAGCGTATGTGCTGGTACAAGAAAGTCTACCTTTTATGGGAATTTTTTTTATCAGATTGGGGGTGTGGAAAATCTGGACCACTTGTCATAGATCTACATGCCTGACAGCCAGAGCATTTATAACATTCATCCCTATTCTCTTTCAACCATGTTGTAGTTGCTGAGACACCCTTAGTTGTTCTTATATTGGTTTTGACCAAAATGTGTCTGAGGTTTTTACCTCTCTTTTGTACAAACCGTGGTGTTGACTCTTTGAAAGGTAAGGTAGGATCTTTACTGATGATACTCCAGTGATATTTCACTATATTTTTTACCTCTCTAGCATATGGTGAGCTTTGTGATATATATGGTATATTATCACTACTTTTGATTTTTGTAGGTTTTTCTTGTATATACCGTAGGGCACAATCTCTTTGTTTGTTTATTATGCTATGTTTGTACCCTCTTTAGAGGAACTTCTGTTTCATATCTCCCAATTGGGACTGCATGATTACTGGGTCGGTATTGTTGCGTTTGACTCTTAACATTTGGGAGAATGTGATTCCCTCTTTTTGAGCCATGGGATGATAACTGTTAGCCTGTAGTATAGAGTTTTTCGTCTGTGGGCTTACTGTATAGTGAGGACCCAAATTTTTTCACCCTGTTTGTAGATCCTTAAGTCAAGATATTCAATGCTTTCAGAGTCACATTTCATAGTTAATTTGATGGGACTGTTGAGATTATTGATAGTTGTTAAGTATGTTTGACATTCATCCTATGTCCCTTTCCGAACGATGAACAGGTCATCTATGTATCGCTTAAAAAAAGCAATTTGCTTGCTGAAATGTGAAAGGATATGCTGCTGCTCAAATTTCTCCATGAAAATATTGGCGAAGGAGGGCCCAATATTAGATTTCATGGCAGCCCCAGTATTTTGTTTGTAATATTTGTTGCCAAATCTTACTTAAAACATACAATAAAAACTCCATTAAAAACTCGATTGGTGGAGTTTGATGCCCACTTTTTATTAGGGCTTGTCTACAGGCATCGACCCCTTCCTCTTATGGGATA